>OX101743.1:736208-1951455 GCA_944452665.1 Stenoptilia bipunctidactyla | reverse complement strand
TATTTCATATGGAGTTCCGCAAGGGTCCCTGCTAGGTTCTTTGCTATTTATAATTTTTATAAACGACATTGATGAATGCTTCAAACACAGCAATTTTTTAATGTTTGCCGATGATCTTAAGGTTTTCAAAGTAGTTAATAGCGTATACGATGCTACTCTCCTGCAGGAAGACCTTGCTCGGCTGTCTCGCTATTGTCAGAAAAATAACATTGACTTAAATACATCTAACTGCTGTATAATAAGCAGTTCTCGAAAGGACAAATTTAAATTTTCTTACTCTTTGTGTAACGAACCTCTTGCTCGGGTCAAGGTAATTAGAGATTTGGGAGTTATTCTTGACGACAAGTTTTTGTTTGACGCTCATATAGATAATGCAGTCAAAAAGGCATCAATGGCACTTGGTTTCATAATGCGTACGGCAAACTCCTTTAAGAATATGAAAACACTGAAGATTCTGTTTTGTTCCTACGTCAGGAGTCATTTGGAATACGCTAGTCAGGTCTGGAACCCTTGCTACGCTAAATATTCCATAAGAATCGAGCGTATCCAGAGAAGATTCAGTAGATTTCTTTCTTTTAAGTTTAAACTTCCGAAAATGGACTACCATGCACGTTGTTCAAAGTATCACTTGGTACCGCTTTATTTGAGACGAAATATAAACGATGTTGCTTTGTTAACGAAGATAGCTCAGTCAAAAGTTGACTGTTCATATCTGCTTGGAAAACTGGCATTAAATATTCCCAACAGACCCACCCGTAAAAGAAAATTACTCCACGCTCCGTTAGCTCGTACTAATTATCGAAAGAATTCATTCATGTCACGATCCATTTCGACATTTAACACCCACCACGACGATGACATTGACTTATTTGATACCACACCTGTAGTGTTGAAAAAAGTATTAACAAATAAACTATTTAAGTGAGGCTCGCCTCAATGGCTACCTATGTAGAATTTGGATTTGTCTTTTCTTTAATTTGTATTTTTTTTCTCGTTTTTGTTATTTAGTAACCTAGTTGCGGTGGTCTTTAAGTGGCTCAGTGTATACTTATTGTAAAATCTATTATTATAATGTAAGCTGTCGACCTCCCAAATAAAATAAAATAAAATAAAATAATGATGGAGAGAGACTATTACAATGACAGGGAGTCAGCCAATCGCCCGCAAAAAACGCCAATAAAACCTCTGTCCCTTAACTGACTTTTACAGTATGCCCGGGTAGAGAAGCTGGCACATTCTATGTTTTTCTTTTGCTCCCAGTCCAGCATGGAAGCAAGTATTTTTTGGTCGCTAATTTATAAGACCGATTTGTTATTCAAACGTAAACATGGTTTTTTGACCAAAAAGTATTTTAAATGGAAGTAAGCACAAAGGAAGCAAATGTAATTTCAATGCTGAAGGCGGGCAGCCCTATCACAAGTGACCGGACCGCGGCGCTCTAGGCATTTATTTCAAAGATGCGGCCGAGTTGAATTACTGTAGATATCTGTACTGTGCCTGCGCGAAACGCCTTGCAACAACTTTAGAAGGGACTAGATGTTTGATGAGATGATGCAAACCCTACATTTTGATAATATCTACAAATTCATTAAATAACGTACTTCGTGTGCAGGAAGTTTTTTTTTATATTAGGACATTTTAATTTTTACATTACTGATTGCAGCGTAGGAAAAACATATATTTTATAGATTTACTAGTTTATTCAATTTTAGGTAAAGATTGGGCCCGATCCAACATTGAATTCTCTTATTTTAAGTGTTTCTTAATGCCGTGACAGAAAGAGAAAAATATAGTTTTTATTTGGGGTTGTCACGTTTCACGTCGTAAAATTCGACACTGGAGAGACTTATAAATAAAAAATGCAATGTCGACTACGCTACGGCCCAATATATACCTAAAATCCATTTTTGTTTTCTTTAAAATCTAACTATTTAACGCCTGCTCCAAGAAATTAAATGTAAACTTTTCATGTCCCTTTTCCCTACATCTAGCCTGCTATATGTAAGACTAGCCAACGTGCGCGGTTTTACCCGCGTAACTTTTGATCCCGTGGGAATTTCGGGATAAAATATAGCCTATAACCTCCCTCAAGAGTTGAGCTATCAAATGCAAAATTTGATAGCTCAACGAATTTTGAAATGAATTTTTCAAATCCCACTTGTAGTTTCTGAGATTAGCGCGTTCAAACAAACAAACAAAAAAACAAACTCTTCAGCTATATATATTAGTATAGATATACTTTTCAACGACTTTTTGTATGTTTTAGGATACCGGTAAAGAACAGCGGCATAAAGGACATGCAGTCTATAGTGGCTCTTCCTCATAAGCCTTTGTGGGTAGCTGTGGTCGGCAATGATAAAGCGGCCATCTTAGATATAAAATCCAAAAGGCATGTCAGGTAAGAAACATATAAGTACATACATACATACATAACGTCACGCCTGTATCCCTTATGGGGTAGGCAGAACACCAGAGGTTACAAGATGCCATCTGATGTCACGTTTGACAAATTTGGAGGCATTATAAAGATGGAGAGAGACTATTGTAGTGACAGGGGGCAGCCTATCGCCCACAAAAACGCCTTTAAAACCTCTGTCCCTTAACTGACTTTTTAAGAGAAGCAGCTGTGGCACATTCTATGTTTTTCTTTCGCTCGCTGTCCAGCATGGAAGCAAACATATAAGTCTAAATTGAGACTAGAACTAAAACTTAAAACTTGGAAAAAACCTTGCCCATCCATTCATAATTTTAAAGCACAAGATTTTTCGTGGGCCATTTTTTTAAGGAAAATGGAGAGTCAGGAAATTGAAAATTACTATTAAAATAGCTTTTAACTAGTGAAAGACATAATTTAAATAAAAACACTTTTGTACAATGGAAGAATTATATGTATTTAATGTTTTCCAGATTTGTTCCTCGATGGAACGGCGCTTGTACAAAAGATGGAAAGATCGGTCTATGTGCACCTACACGAGGAGGATTGGACTTGATCGGTAAATACGTCATCTAAATAAACTCGCTATTATTATTATCATTTATTTATTACATCAATTATTTATTAAGACAATTGATCAACTTACTTGCTTGGGAAGCATTCTTATACTAATGTGTTTACGATTACTTTAATATTAGTAACTGATAACGAACATGAATACTGAAGATACCGTTCTGAAAACTCCAACCAAAATAATGCCCAAACAAAAAATATTTTTTTTGGCGATTTATGCTACATAAAAGATACTATTCGCGCGCCTAGCGCAGCTTGACCAGAAAGTTCGACCCGGCTGTATAGCTTCGATATATCGCCGTGATTCGCGGAGCATCCCCACTTGCACGGACATAGCCTGCGCTTACGCACGCGCGTATTTTTGTATAAGACAACCTTACTATTAAATAAAACACTTTGTAACCGGATTTATCGCGTATCTTGACCACGGGGTCTGCAAAGACACCGAAACGTCGAGTTAAAATTTAAAATGTAAATATACGCGATAAATCCGGTTAAAAAGTGTTTTATTTAATAGTATGAATCGCGAAAACATAAGACAATATTACAACCTTACTAGTTATTAAATTGTATATTACCAAAGCATTCAAAACCCAAAATAAAGAAGCATCGATCATAAATTTGGAGTTTTCCTGGTTGCCCAAACAGATACTGCACCTTTTTGTATCTCCAGAAACTTACTTGAAAGATAGTCATTTTACAGAGATTCTGTTTAAACAGATTTTTTAATTAAAATTGCACTTAACCTGTAAACTGCAATACTATGACTTGATTTTTGCAACTAGATGTTGATGACCTACTGGATAAAGACCTAATGGTTAAAAAATGTCTGTCCTTTATATGTATAACAACTTACAATAAGATAAAAGAACCCCAAGAGCTAGAAAAACTAAATAAAGAAAAACTGACAAAAAAAACACAACATTGTATTGAGCGTTCACGTTTCCTTATATTAATTAAATAAATGACTGTTTTATCAGATTTTATTATAATATTTTGCATTCTAAAACGACGATTTAAGAATTATAATCACATATGTTGTGTAGTATGTGGTCAAGAAAACATTTAAATTTAACTACAAAGTTGGCATTATTGGCACATTTAAAGGAGCACGTCTCTAGAATTATGAAATGAAATGAAATGAAATGAAAATAATTTATTGTAAAAAACAGTGCATAATCAGTACATACAGAAGAATTAAAAATATAACAATCTTTTCTACACCAGTAAAAATACACAAAACTTAAAATAAATAACAACTTTATCTTAATACCTAATTGATTGTACCAATGCATGCACTGCAGCTACAATAGGCTACAGCTCAGTATACATCTTGGTGTTGTGAGGAAACACCAAGACACTGGTTTTCAGTGTAGCCAGATAATTTATAAAAGAAAATCCCAAATTCCGAATAGATAGTTTATGACCTCTGTCTATGTATTGTGTGTTGGTGAATATTACCTGTTATTAAATATTGTAACACTATTATAATATATAAATAGATTAGAGGCTACGACAAACTCGGAATAATGTGACTGTCCTAAACTAACATTTGAAGTAACTTTAATGGGATATGAAACAAACACTCTCTACAATTTATCATCACAACCCTTTGTTATGAGCCTAATGCTGGGCTATAAGTCTTTCTACTGGGTAAAAATGGGGTTTTAGGCCATAAAACCTCACGCGTCCAAAACTCAGGCGTGTCTATTTTCCGCAAAAAAGAGCACCTTCACATTTACGCCCACTTTCCAAAATGTATCTGTCCCCATCACTGACCATCTAGGGCTTTTAGGCGTAACTGTAACATCCAGTTTAAACTTCGGTCAACAAATTGTGTCCATGGCTCAAGTAGCTTCGAAAAAGTTGGGAATCATCTCGAAGGTACGGCGGTACTTCGGCCCTGCACAGCTTCTTAACTTATACACAGCTCAAGTGCGATCATGCATGGAGTACTGCAGTCATCTTTGGGATGGTTCTGCCAAATATCAACTAGAGTCGCTGGACTCCATCGACCGAAGAGCCCGTAAATTAATTAATGACGTCGACCTTACAATCAAAAAACTGCAGACCTTAGAGCATCGTCGTAAGGTTGCGTGTCTAACCGTGTACTACGAGCATTCGTAAACTTACGATCGACAAAAGATCCGTGCTAGCACTGCTGTATAGTCCTAGTACTTTTAAGCGTCGAGTGAATAGGTTTCTCGTGGATGGACGTGTAACACTTTAGTCTTCATGTTCACTTAACATCAGGCATGGAAGACAAACGTCTCATCCACAATTCATAAAAAAAAAACCACCAAGCTGGCCCAGTGCTAGTTTGTGGATGTCAGAATTTCCAGGGGGCCGAAATTACTTCTGATAAACTCTGACGACTACTGTATACAAGTATATCGCAACCGGGACCGACTGCTTAACGTACCCTCAGAAGCAATGACCTCGTCGTCGTGAGAAATGAATGATCGGTGGTACCTATCCACACACCAACCTCGCCAAACGTTGCTTATCCTGCTAAATCGTTTGATTTGCACAGTAGCCACAGCGCCACGACGACTGTCTCTCCACTTAATCATCATCATCATCACAACTCTTTGTGATGAGCCCGCCTGCAGTGCTATGAGTCTCTCCCCTGAGTGACGAGGAGGTATAGGCCATAATCCGCCAAGCTGGCCTAGCGCTGGGTGGCGGATGGCAGAATTTTCAGGGCGCCGAATGACTATTGTATAGAAGTATACAGCACCCGAGACCAACTGCTTAACGTGCCCTCCCGTACTTTCCACTTATGTAAATTAAATTAAGTATTTTTAAATCGTGAAAGCTTATCTACTACTAGCTGCTGCCCGCGACGTCGTCTGCGTGAACGCTATGCAGCACCAAACGCACCTACGATTATAACACTGCTAGCGTGATAATATGTAGCCTATATGTTGACCCGACTTCTTAACTATCTTCATGCCAAATTTGAAGTAAATCCATGCAGTACTTTTTGAGTTTATCCCGGAAAGACAAACAGACAAACAGACAAAAATTCTAAAAACTATATTTTTTGTTTCTGTTTCGATTGTAGATCATACCCCAAGTATTCTTTTAAAAAAATATTCAAAGTACAGTTTTGACTTTCCTACCATTTTATTATATGTAGGTATAGATGCTTTCTACTAATAATTAAAGTTTTGACTAGTTCATTCTATCCTACTTACTGCCTACCTTTGCTTTTCCTGACCACTTCGGTCCTGGTAATTTTAAGTGTCGTGTGAGCAGGCTTCTCATGGATGGACATGTACCATTTTAGTCCACATTTTCATTTTCTACTAGTGGGCATGAAGGACAAACTTTCTAACGGAAACGTCTAAACGGAGGACCAATTCTAAAGTAGCCTCTATCATATGAAACAAGTTATGAGGTATCAAAGTTATGAGGTAACAAATATAAAAAAACATACAGTAGAATTGAGAACCTCCTCCTTTTTTTGAAGTTCGTTGAAAATAACAGTAAAACATTCGGCACCATATTTTGATAGTATTCACATTAATAATACAGCATATTAGAAGTCGTCGCGTCTGTATCATACGATATCACAGGTTAAGCAACGTTCGGCGTCGTCGGTACTTGGATGGGTGTCCGCCGACCATTCATTTCTCATGGCGACTTCTGTGCTTCGGAGGGCACGATAAACAGTCGGTTCCGGGTGCTGTAAACTTATATACAGTAGTCGTTAGGCTTTGTCAAAAGCCATTACGGCGTTCTGAAAATTCTGACATCCACCACCCTGCACTGGGCCAGAAGAGTTGTGATGATGATATTGGAGTTCAAAATATGACTTCTTGGCAGAACTAAAACGCGGTACTTCGGTCCAGCCACTCATCTCTCGAGCTGCTGAAGGAGTCTTCTCCATCATCACGATGTTCAGCTCTACAGACCAGTATGTGTTTTACTACCACAGTGGAAGGAAAACTTTAAGGATTTTTAGGTAAGTCACAATGCGCTGTAAAGTATACAATAAATCAGGACTTGTTAGGCATTGACACATTGTTAAAGGTAGCTTTAATAATCTTATCTGATTGAATAACAAATTACCCGTCCAATTTATAAGTTTTTGATGTTCAAACTGCGTCTTTCTAAACATTTTTTTTCTTCGGTATTTTTTACCCACGACGGAACGGAGACGGTATATGCGTTTGGGGTGAGAGGGTGTCTGTGTGTTTGTGCAAACCAATGTTACCATTTTTCTCCAGAACCACTGGTCCATTTTAATGCGGTTTTCAGTAATCGCTTTGGATTTGATTGGTGCATGTTCTTAGATAGGTGTGGCGGTAACAACTCACCAGGGGGCGCTGCAGTAAACATTAGTTTGTAAAAGCCAATGTTACCGTTTATCTGCAAAACCAATGGTCCGATTTAAATGCTGTTTTCAGTAATCGCTTTGGATTTGATTAGCGCATGTTCTGAGATAGGTGTTACGGTAACAACTCACCATGGGGCGCTGCAGTAAATATTTGTTTGCAAACCATTGGTCCGATTTGAATGCCGTTTTCAATTATCACTTTGGATTTGATTGGTATAATGTTCTTAAGTAGGTTTAACGGTAACAACTCATCAGGGGCGCTGCAGTAAACATTTGTTTGTAATAACAACCATTCACTGAAAACCGCATTAAAATCGGACCAGTGGTTTTGAAGAATGGTAACATTGGTTTGCACAAACCATTCTACGTAATATGATATCGAGTTACGTTACAACAAAGCCCCAGCAAAGTTGGGCCACCAGCAAAGTTGAGTTGTAAATACTAATTATAATACTTAATTCAATGGGGCTGCCATTGAATGAATTCGTTTTGTAGTTTTATGTTGAAATTTAAAATATTGATGGCAGCCCTCGACGGATTTTCTTGCTCTTCTTATAAAGTTCATAGGGAGTTGAATACCTATGTTATTGCGACATCTACATCTTCGAGAACCGAATAGGTAAGCGTAGGGAAGTGCTATGAAAACGAATAGTATGTTGTTCATAATATGACCGACTCTGTGTGAGATCAAGTGAACTTTTAAAAAAGCTTTTCACGTTAATTATCTCTCGTCACATAAATCATTTCAGTAGGGGGATTTTAAATTATTTTATTCTTTTTCAATTACATTTTAACCGTCGCGTCGTGGGTTTTTCAAAATTTTTATTTTGTTTTTTTTTTTGATTAGTACCATGTATTATGTTACCGCTGGTGTAGCTAGATAATGTTGTGTGATTGTCAGAAATATTGGTTTATTATTTATTTATGCAACGTTAATTTTTGTTTATGGGTTCAAAAAATCGGGATGCAAAATATCATAATATTATCTTTAAAACTCAGCAAGTTTTAAGCCTTTTGTAGTGTCTTGTTTTATCGCGCATGTGTGGGCACCCAGGACGCGGCGCCGCTCGCTCGCTACACCTTCACACCTAGGATGGCGAGCGCTACTCTTCTCGTGCGAGTGAGAGTGTAAAATATCTGGAGGATCTGTAGAGATTATTAAGTTAAAACATAACTGGTATAAAAACAATCGATTCTGTTACCAATTTTGAACTCACTGTTTTTATATTTCGTATAAACAAAAAATAACGTTGCATAGGTACGTATATTAGGTATTATCAATAATATTAAAACTGTTCCGTTACTGACTGAGTGATTGACAGGGAACATATGTTATGTACAGCCATGACTACTGGGCTTAGAGTTGAAATTTAGAACATACTTTTCTTAGGGCTGCACTAAGGAAGGAATTTCCTAAGTTTCCACGGAAACGAGAAGTATGGGACTTTTAAATTTTTATGAAAAATTTCATTCCTTGATTCCAGCTATGAGAAACTTGGTAAAAAAGGTTCTTTAATGGGTGTCTGGTAACATTTGATCCAAGAAATTTCAAGGGGATCAAAACTAACACAGTAAGACCGCGGGCAGTCTTGTCTTACATAAAACACTTTCTAACCGGAGTTCTGACACATGCCTTACATTTTAACTCGAGATTTTGGTGTCTGTGCAGTACCTATCCGATTGTGATCACGGGTTATTATTATTAACGTCAAGTTAGAATGTCAAATATAATTTGATTAGTATAATATATTAGTATACATATACTTTCATTATATCGTAATTTCTTTCGTACAGAACTGTGGACGGCGTCGGCATTGCTGAGTACCGAGCACCGGCGGAAGTGACGGCCGTGGCGAGCGCACGCGGCGGCCGCGCAGCCGCGCTCGCATCGCAAGATGGCTGCCTCACTGTGCTCGACATCGTCGACCCACATGCATAGATCCCTTCTTTCACCCTCCCCCCTGTCGCTCCTCGCTATTAAAGCACAAGAATTCAAACCAAGGTGACTTTGCTAGTTTATAACAGTATTTGGAACCAAATTTCACTTGACAAGTTGGGGGCGTGGCTTAACGCGATCTTGGTTGGCGTTTATAACAGTGTGCATGGAACTCGGCGTCTGTTGTAAACAAAAGTCACTTTGGTTTGAAGGCTTGTTTTCAATAGTCAAGCCGGAGCTTAAGGCATCGTCTTAATTGAATGCGCTTGATGTGGTCGCGCGATCTTATGGTCACTGGTCATATCGCTTAGGGCACGTTTATGCTACTGTTAAACATGCTCATTTCAAGCACGAGAGCATGCTTCAATTGAGTACTTGCTTCAATGCTCATTATGAGCATGCTAGTATCTATCAGTTGTTCATACTTAAACATAAGCATACTTAAAACTAGTATTCTTATTGCTAGCAAATGTAAACCTGTCCTAAGCATGCGTGTATTGAGCACACTAAATAGCAAGCCTTTAAACATGCTTTTTTAGAGCATGTGTGACAGTAGCATTAAGGACAGGCGGCACGGACGGTTTAGAGTAAAGCCGGACGAGACCCCGCCTGTCCTGAAACAGGCCCTTATTTGCGAGATGATCACGGCATGCTATAAGGACGATGTCTAACATCCATCATGTTGTTTAGACAAAAGTAGAGTTACACTGCAGAGTTAAAAGCTTCGACATGAGTTAGTTATCATTAATAACTGTTGAAAAGATGTACTTAGTTATTTATTTTGATTGAAATCCAATTACTTTTAAAAACAATTTAAGGCACCAATGTGAAATCCTGTTTAATTTACAGCATTAGGTACTGCAATTTTTTTTCTACAATGTACAATGTCTTGCCCACTTAAGTAGATATATTTGAAACAGTGCAGTAGTCTTTGAAAACTTCCAAGACACCAAAGACAAGTAGTATAATCACTAGTTTTCTTGACATTCTACAATAGCTAATAACAACCAATAGTATGGTATTTGTAGCTATATGTAGAAAATAGTAAGCAGCTTATAATGCTTTTATTCCTAATTATTAGGTATGTAGGGTTCTTTTTAATTGCTTTTAATTCTAAAATTGGCATGTAGAAATTAGTGTGTTTTTTTACTCTTTTGAATTGATCATGTAAATCAACCAGGGTGAATCAAAAAGTTCTTAGAATCAGTAGAACAAAAAATAAATATTTTATTTTTCTCCGTATTATACTTCAAATTCAACACGTTCATAATACCGCTTATCTAGTTTCGTTATTCCTTCTAAATAAAAAAACCAGACTCTAAAATCCTGACTCTATGGTAGTCATGACCACGTCATCATCAGCAAATTGATTGTTCCTGCAATATTGGGAATAAGTGAAAATCACTGAGGTCTAGATCCGGTATATGGACGGTGGTCAAGCATTTTGAAGCCAGCACTGCAAATGCCCGCTCAATCCGTCATTTACGCACTTTTGGGAATATACTTGCATATTAGGATCCAGGGTCTCTCTGGCTTTTTGGCATATTATATGCTTTCGTCACTATCCCTGTAATATATAGTATATCATATAGTATCTCAGTATATCTCAGAACACATAGGCCGTAATCTTGCCCACGATAAGAACGACTCAAAATTACTTCATGGATGGATGAAGATTGTCGTTTCCAGGACATGCTTTGTCTCTTTGTTTCAAGATTACAATGATGGAATAATGTTTCAACTATAGTGTCGACACGATGGAAAAAATCGTACGGAGGCGTGTCTTTTCTGCGCATTACATCACATTAACACCCACTTTCCAAAATTTGTCTGTCCCCATCACCGATCATCCAGGGATTTTAGGCGTAACTGTAACATTCAGTTAAAATATCGGTCAACAAATCAACAATGTCCACGGCTCAAGTAGATTCAAAAATTTGGGAATCATCTCGAAGGTACGGTGGTACTTTGGGCCTGCACAGTTTCTAAATTTATACACAGCTCACGTCCGATCAAGTATTGAGTACTGTAGTTATCTTTGAGATGCTTCAACCAAATATCAACTAGAAGCGATGGGAACCTATGACCCAAGAGCCCGTAGACTAATAAACAACGTCGACCTTACAACCAAAAAATTGCAGCCCCCAAAGCATCGTCGTAAAGTTGCTTGTTCCAAAAAGTGGAACTTCTAAGTACCTTTTTGACATGGGTCGCAAAGGTTCGGAATGAACTACCTGCGTCTATCTTCTCTGACCAGTACCTATAGTCCTGGTACTTTTAAGCGTCAAGTGAATAGGTAGACGTACACCACCTTAGTCTTCCTTCATGTACACTTGCCATCAGGTGTCATGGAAGACAAACATCCCATCCTTAGTTTATAAAAAAAAACACTCGTAACTTTTCAAAATAGCAACGTCGCTTATTTTCGGTTAGCATTCGTGGTGCCCAACTTGCTGATTTGTTTTTGAAACCGAGTGAATTGATTAAAGTCTAGAGTCTCGTCTGAATATTTTTTTGTTTTTCTTATATGTTCCAGAACCATTTTCTGAACTGTTTTGACATTGTCTTCAGTAATGGAGGTTGAAGGCTTCCATGTGCTTTTATAGTCTTCACATATCGATCTTTTCTACGTGGAAAGCAGAGGTACTGTAATCTCATTTAGAGTCCATATTTTATTTTATGTTGTTGTTTTTAACTTATGTTCGCACATAATTCGTCTCTATCTTACGAACGCACGGACTAAACTAAGTGAAACTTGGCATGTCACTGTCAAAATATGTGGCGAAATACTGTAAGATTTTGACAGACATTCTTTTAATTATATTATACATTCTTTAAAGAATAATAAAATTACCTCTAAGAACTTTTTGATCCACCCTCGTATAAATAAGAAAAAAAACATTTTCGTTTTGCAACATTTCTCTAAATAAAGTACAAATTATAGACCTCGATTTAATTTATAATTAAGAAAAAGTATGTAAGGAAGTTTACAATGAAGATTGTCTGTGATAAGAAAACGTATAAATTCATAGAGCAATTACACTAGGTCGCAAATCTAGATCACTGATTAACTGAATCATTTTCTCACTACTTATACTTACAATAAACCTATTGATAAGTAACCAAAGCATATAAAGGTTTAATTTTCAAATCAATCCCAACAACATTTGTTCTAGGACTTTATAAGAATAATAATTTAAAAAATTTTAGTTTTCACACGTAAAAAATATTTATCGTCTCTAAACTGGCGTTACTCTATTTACAGTGATACCACACACCTTGCATAACGCCACGTGCAGCGAAGCGTGAGGTTGCAAGGTGACCTTCAAAATATAGAGTAATAAATAACAGAGGGAGCAACAATTTGTTTGATTTTCTTATATACATACATAACTTCACGCGTGTCTCCCTTTGTTGTAGGTAGAGACAAGGGACCACCAATCGCTTCGATCTAGACATACCTCTTTCGCTTCCTCCATATTCATAAATCTTTTCATACATGACCGCCAGTTACGGGTACTTTTAACTAGACCCTTTTTAAGAACGTCGCCAATTTGATCGGAATAGGTTTGCCTAGGGCGGCCCCTTCCAACAGCAACATCCATTCTTGCTCTGAACACCCCTTTCGTAAATCTTCTTAAACTCATCCTTTCCAAATGTCCAAACCACCGTAGCATAGCCTTTTCAAACTGAGTTACTACATCTTCTTTCAATCCGCAGCTCTTTCTTATTTCACTGTTGCGCACATAGGGTGCACTCAATTTCAGTCCACACATTCTCCTCATAGCTCTCATCACCACAGCATTAATACTGCTTTCATGTCTCTTCTGCCACACTCAAGATTCACTACTTCGTTATTTATGAAGACTGGTATAAAGTCGTAGAACAAATGTTGTTGGAATTGCAAAGCTGCCTACAAGAGGTGAATTAAAATTAACCCTGTATAAAACACTTTTTGACCGGACTATGAAAATATAGTGGGAAATGTATTGTAAATATAAGATATACTGGGAGCAAAGGGAAAAGTAGAATGTGCCAGCTGCTTCTCTTTTCGGGCATACTGTAAAAGTCAGTAAAGGGACAGAGATTTTGTTGGATATTTTTTGTGGGAGATAGGCTGACCCCTTGTCACTGCAATAGTCTCTCTCCATCATAATAATACCTGCAAATTTGTCAAACGTGTTAACAGATGGTTTATAACCTCTGGTGTTCTGCCTACCCGTAAGAGATACAAGCGTGATATTATGTATGTGTGTAGTTATATTTTCATTTTAACTCGCTTATAACCACGGGGTCTGTTAATCCGGTAAAAATGGTGTTTTATTTCATCATAGTTTTACTACTAAAGGATTCCATTAGCTGAAAATCTGGTTCGCTCATACATAACTTCACACCTGTATCTCTGATGGGGTAGGCAGAACTCTAGAGGTTATAAAACCATCTGATGTCACGTTCGACAAATTGGGAGGTATTATAATGTGAAGAGAGACTATTGCAGTGACAGGGGGTCAGCCTATCGCCTACAAAAAAACCTCTTATAAGACCTCTGTCGCTTAATTTACAGTATGCCCGGGAAGAGAAGCAGCCGGCACATACATTCTTGATTTTCCTTTGCTCCCAGTTCAGCATGAAAATCTTGTTCAATGTGAAAGAAAAGCTGAGTCACCTACTAAATTTCTGTAACTGTTATTTGTTGTTATTGTAGAAGTTTCATCATCAATTGTAACACAGTATCTTGATATGACTTTTCACAGGTCAGAGGTTGTAGCGGAGTAGTAGATAGAGGTACTTCTTTTCTCAAACTACAGCATTCGATATTGGAGAAGCTACCGAGTGTAATTGCTCTATTTTATGCAGTTTGTTATATGATCATAATTAAGAGTAGTTTTAAGTGAAGTGGGAATTTTGTTTTTGTATCTAGAATAAACATCAAACAAATTTTTTAGAATAAGGCCTTTTTCTAGATGAGCGACAGAACGCGACGGGCTGCGACACGATACAAGTTTAGTAATGCGACCATTGAACAAAAAAAGCATGGAATTGAACTTCAAACAAAATCTCTTTGAAAAGCCGACCACGACGTTTGTTTTCAACTATACCCTAGCAAATAGTGGTTCTATGAGCTATCCTTGTTGACTATACAATGACTATTTAATGTTTTTTTCTATTGCGTCGAGTCGTGTCGCAAAGCGTTAAATCGTTTCATCTAGGACAATGGTTAATGTCGGTATTTTTTCTTATAATTACAAATCAGTGTACAGAAGGCAGCAGATCAAGCGTTACATTACCTGTAAAATGTCCCCAACCAATTTTAATTTAATGTCGTGGGCATAGAAAAAAAAAGACATATTTGTAACGCTTCATGTGCTGGCTTCTGTACATACAATACTGTCGGTAATGAAGTAACTTAAAAGATCAATATCTATATGAAATGTAATTTTGTTACTTCATTTCATAAATACCTCTCGCGTAAAGCCACAAAAGAAATTGTATTTTCCCACTGAAGGCTTACTTTGAGTCGGCGAGTTGAAAGGAGATGTATGTGTTATGATCATACGAAGGCATAAAGTTTGTTACGACTTAGATATAGAAGAGGAAAGATTTTTGTGATGTTATTAATAAAATAAATTTATTGATTCTATAATTAAAGGATAATAGCTCTTCTTTTCTTTTGTTTCATTATGTCTTAAACAACCCTGAGCGAGCAGATGTCTGAATCACGGATTCGGTTGGACTGTAATTCTATAGGTAGATAATAATTTAGATTATCAAGACTGCTTACTTAGAGACAGTAAAGCAACCAGATGCTGAGTTCAGCTAACCTAAGATCCCCGAAATTGGTATCCTAGATTTCCTACACAATTCAAATGCAATCGACTAACCTTGCCTCTGGACCTCGTAGAACCACGCCGGTGGAGTTTTCACTGCAAATCCTGTTCTTGATCAGCCGAGCACTATTATGTGTACACTAGTTTGTATAATGTTAGGAAAGTTTTAGAGAAACAATTAAGATTTCACGCAAGTAAATCGGATGCTCACGGTAGAAAGTTCGAACGATGAACTAATTAAATAGCGCGAAACAAGAGGGCGCTCTTTCCATAACGACGGCACAGGCCACGTCCATTGATGCAGCCAATCAATTACATTCAAATTGAAATAAGAAATAACTAGAATACGTAACAAACCCTTATGCTTCAAAGTGTATGTAAGCTCGCTACAAACATAGAAAGAAGAAAAAGGAAAAAGGTAGTAACTAACAAAAAAAAAACAGTAAATTAAATCACCTTTATTAAACCTATACTTCAATACTAGAATTCATATTCAGAAACATAAATGAAAAGTTTGGCGACAGCTGTTCCTCCGAATTGGTCTCCACTGTAGAGTTCCATAGACAACTCTAATTCTATGCTCTGTGGACCCTCGAGTGATCGGATCAAGGATAATACTGCTTGGTTATTGTTTTGCACCAATCTAAAAAAAAAAAAAATTTTTTAAAGGACCATAAAGAAAATCTTTTGCAGGTAGTGGTAACTAGAGTCTAGTCAAAACGCTGTTTAAGAAAAAAGGGATTTTAAAAATTCAAAATCAGGCAGCCCTAGGTTTATGCTGCTTAAACGAAGTTGATACCTACTATTAATTAAATAAATATTTCTGAAACTCACGCAACATTATCTAGCCCAAATTAAGTTTCTTAAAGAACTTGTGTTATGGATACTAGATAACTGATATATTAAAGAAATATATAAACATACATATTGAATAAATACATACTTTTATTAGGATATAAACTTAAATAAAGATATAAACATCCATGACTTGACGACTAATATCTGTTTAAACCCAGGACCTCTGGCATAGAAGGCAAGTATTTTACCCCTGCACCGGCGACCGTCTGGTGTAGGGGTAATAAACTTGCCTTTTATGGCATTTATTCTAATGTCTTCCTTTTTTGAAGTCGATAAGTGGTATGTCTGGATCGTAGCAATCGGCGTTGAATAGTCTCTGCCTCCCCCAAATGGAAACAGGCGTGAAGTTATGAAGGTATGTACGTGTGTAAATAAATATTACTAACTTCGTTTAAGCAACGTAAAGCCACGGTTGCCTGAGCTTGAATTTTTAAAATTCTCGCCTTTTTTGAACAGTTTTCGTTGTTCAGATTCTACTACTTAGAATTTGTTAAAAAACTTACAAGAAAGCACCGACATCTGCCTTCTCCTTGACAGATGGAGGAGCGTCGACTCCCACCAGTGTCAAAGTGAACTTCATGACTGCGTTCGGCCACGACGGTCCGCGCATCGTGAATAAGTCCACCTGAAAGGAGTTGATTATTTCGATTACTCACATTATCGCATATTACTTTTGGAATTGAATGATTACAGTAACTATAGCCGGCGCGGCGAACCTTGATCCCTATGACACTGACAGTAATTTCCACAGCACAACCTTGTAGTGCCGTCACCGTTACATTAGAATCGTATTGGAGGTGTCTAAAAATGGCATTTATTTATTTTACGTAGCTATATTCCTATACAATGAGATTCTGTTGGAATTATAATAATTCATAACATTTACAAGAAATTATCTCAATCGCACATTACGTTTATGCCTCCAATACGATTCTAATGTAACGGTGACGGCACTACAAGGTTGTGTTTTGGAAATTACTGTCAGTGTCATAGGGATCAAGGTTCGCCGCGCTGGGTATAGGTAGGTACACAAAAATATTAAACAGACCTATTACGGAAAGAGTCAGAGAGACGCTCATCAATCACTCAAATTAAGTTTTTTTTTTATTAATGACTAAGCCAGCGTTTGACCTCAATCTCACCTGATGGTAAGTGAAGATGAGGTGGAAGATGACAGCACACGGGCCTGGGAAAGAACTGGCTCTTCATAAAATATTGCCGGAACACATCACCGCCGGAGTGGTGATATGTGGCGGCAGATTTTATATGAAGAGTGGTCGGTAGCCAGTCGGACCCTGACGTAATCCGACCACCAAGCGGAGGTCACTTAAATTAGTCGCTTTTTACGACGCGCTTGCGATATGGCTATTCTAAGCTTGACAGAAAATAATCTTATAGAATGATACACCACGGATAAACTAAAAAATTTCAATGGGACAAAACTTAAAATAGATTTATTTAAGTAGCAAAGTAAATTCACCGCACCTTAGCCGACGGTATGTAGAGTTGAGACACGAAGGTGATGAAGTTGTAGGAGTAGGTAGTGGGCTGATGTGCGCACTCCCAATTTCCTGGCGGACAAATTCGCTCGACCTTCGTGCAACGACTGAAATGTAATACGTCATTTATTTACCTTACGTCAGCTATTAATCACTACTCTTCTTATAGGTAATGTCTATTTTGGGTTAAGAGTAGCTCTTTTTGACCAAATTGAAACCGCTCCTTTTCACCAAACTACCAGGTTTATTTTAATTAGCGAATTACCTTTTGCTGCCAGCCTCTCCACATCGATCCCGACAACATTTGTTCTACGACTTTTTAAAATAAAATAAAAATTGAATTTTAAGTTTTCCCGAACAAAAAATATTTATTGTATCTAAGCTGGCGTTACCGTATTTACACTGATGCCACGCACCTTGCGTCACGCCACGTGAAACGGGCGTGTGGTTGTGGGGTGACGCGGCAACAGACAGAGTCATAAATAGCCGAGAGGGCAAAAAATTATTTGTTTTTCTTTTTTTGTGTTATCAAAACAAATGTTGTTGGAATGGATATGGAGAGGCTGCTTGCAAGAGGTGATGCGTTAATTAACTTGTATTAACCCTGTGTAGTCGAATAAAACGCTTCGATAGTTCCTGATATGTAAAAACATTGTCTTCATGTGAACTTCTGTTTATTCATTTATGATAAAAAATAACACAAAGTTTGATCACAATTAAGGTGTCAGTCACAAACAAGTTCCAGCAGCCTTTATACAACTTATTATCAAGTACATTTTACTGTCTAGTAAAAAAGGGGCCAGGTAGAAATAAAACTTGCTTTGGTAATTTCCTTACAATCACCAATATATTCTTCACATCCATCCAAAATTACATTAAAATAATCTTCCTTAACTTCTAAACTGCTTAATATTATTTCATGACAGTTTACTGTTTTAGATGTGATCACAAGCGTAACTCCCGACCAAGTGTCCTATCTGACTTGCCAAAGATAGGGTGGCCAAAATCCCTACTTCCCGAATTGTTTTTAACGATGATTGTTACGTAACTTGTTGACGAAACAATCATGGTTCCGCACCTGGCTTGATTATGGGTTGTTTTTATATTCATACTAAAATTGACTACTACAAAGGAATAAATTATTTAATTTATCTATTAATGTAACACTTATAACTGTCGTTTTTTTAAGTATTAGAAGCACTCATAAAACTTACTGTTTTCCCTCCAGCCTGTATCCTGGTGGACAAGTAATTCGATGGCACCGGTAGCTCCCGCGGGTGTTGAGACACACGTCGCTGACTCCACCGTAAGTACCGCCTTTTGCGCACGGAGCCTCGCCGTTCTCACACTCGTCTATATCTGTGGCAATTTGATTTAAAGGTCATTATATTCTTCAGGTACATACAATATAGGTTTTCAAACTATCATGGTCTTTAACACGCTGGACTGGGAGCAAAATAAAAACATCGAATGTGCCAGCTGCTTCTCTTCCCGGGCAAACTGTAAAATTCAGTTAAGGGACGGAGGATTTATTGGCGATTTTGCGGGCAACAGGCTGACCCCCTGTCACTGCTATAGTCTCTCTCCATCATAATAATACCTCCAAATTTGTCAACCGTGACCTCAGATGATTTTTATAGCCTCTGGTGTTCTGTCTACCCCATTGGGGATGCAGGCGTGAAGTTATGTATGTATGCATGGTCTTTACATTCAAAGTAACTTTAGAAACGGGACATTTACCATTTTTTTTTTTTATAGTTTTCGATATTTTAGCACCGTTGCAAGCGCCGTAATGTCGGGTTCATGGTAATAAATATCTTACAGATGAGAAAACTTTAACTTTTATGTGTGTGTTGTTTTAGCTGCCTATTTAATATACCTATTCCTATTGATCATAAAGAAAAGTGCTTAAAATGGTACGCGTGACGCAGTGTTGGCCATTAGTCTATAATACGCTTAAGGCAATTCAATACCTATACAACTCCTTGAGTCCTCTGAAAGCCGGTAACCAGTTGGACAAGTGCAGTGGTAGCTGCCCGGCTCGTTCACGCAGCGGCCCACGCACAGCAGCTTCGACTTGAACTCGGTGCACTCATCCACGTCGGAGCATGTGCTGGAAGATACCAGATATTTCAAATTCATGAATGAGAGAAAAAAAAGGACTTGATTTCTAAAAACTCTAGTTTTTCCACTAAAGACAAAAATGACCTCCAAAGCATGCTATAAAAGGTTAATTTTAATAAGCGCATCACCTCTTGAAGGCAGCTTCTCCACATCAATCCCAACAATATTTGTTCTACGACTTTATGAAATTAATAATGAAAAAAAAAAAGTTTTCACATACAAAAAATATTTACTGTTTTTAAACTGGCGTTACTGTAATTACACTGATACCACGCACCTTGCATCACGCCACGTGCAGCGGGGCGCGGGTTGCGGGGTGACGCAGCAAAAAACAGAGTAATAGATTTATAGAGGGAGCAAAAACTTGTTTGTTTCTCGTTTTTTTTTTTTGTTGTTTATCAAGCTTTGTAAAATGTCGTGGAACAAATGTTGTTGGGAATGATATGGAGAGGCTGCTTGCAAGAGGTGATGCGTTAATTAAAATTAACCCTATATATGTGTACAGTAACAGTCCAAACTATTTTAGTGTGCTGTTAAAATATTTATTTCAATAAGTTGTTTAAATAGTAAATATTCGATATGGCAGATAACTGCAAGGAAATTTGAACATTAGTATAAGATATAATCACAAATAATAATAATAATAATAATAAGCCCCCTAAAATCCAACCATACGTCCGGATCGAACAGCAGATCACGTGGGGGGCGGACACACGACCGAATATTACTGGCGTGGCTAACATGGCACTGGTAACCCATATAACATGGAGACACGATCTAAAAAGAAACGTAATGAGCCGCTTCCCGGGGGCGATCGCCGGGGCACACCTGGAGCTGACGCTGGGTGTTTCACCTTGCGAACCATCAGCGGAGAGGAGTTGAATAGGCGGGCTCCCTCCGGATCATCCGAAAATACTACAGCCAACTTAGCGATAGATACTGAAAATATTAGTTTAAACTCATCAAATACAGCAATAGAGCCATATAGTCCTTCTACAATATCATATATACCATCACCATCATCTTCCGTAGGTCACAGTACTCGTAGTGCACCTACACCCAACTTAGATGTTGCGCAGGGGGCGAATGCCTTTTTGCCTGCGTCCACTAAAGCTGGGAAACCGCGAGTGCGCATGAGCTGGAGTAAAGATGTTAATATATTCATCATGCGCACTTATTACTACATTACAAAACTAGAAACTGACATGACCACTTATCGTAGATTACTGCATGAACTATTCTCACAACAATACCCTAATGTTAAAGTTACTGAGCAACGTATTTCTGACCAAAGGAGAGCGATCATTCGTAATAAACTTCTAACCGAACACGAACTAGGTCAATTAAAACAAGATGTACGTTTACAATTAAACACAGAAAATGAAATCAACACACGCTTTAATTCTATCTCTCCAGATGAAAATCTTGAAGATAATCACATACAACCATATTCTCAATCACTACTAGGTACTGCCTCAGAACCGCACCTATCTTCCCAAAGCTCACATGCATTCACACAAACAGAGACTATCACATTTACATTAGAGAATGACATAGAAACACTTATAAATCTTGACCTAATATCAGAAACTCTAACGGAACAGATACTTGATAAATTTCAAACAGCTATTACTAATTACTCGGGAATGAATCCAGCTACTAGACCAAGACTACCAAAATTAAAATATAGTCAAAAACTAACTCAATTTGTGAATTTATTTAATGAAAAAATACTCATTCGATTCATATCTGATGATACACAATTAGAAGACATTCATACGCTTATTTATTGCACAGCTGTAGTTATCTCAGAAGAACTTAATTATAAAATAGAAGAACAGTTTAGAAGTGGTAGAAATAAGGATGTCAACAAACCTCCATGGAAAATAAGGCTTGAGAGGGACATCGAAAAGCTTAGGGCAGACTGTGGTAGACTCACTCAATTTATCAATAACAATAGGTCTCGCAAAGTAGTTAAAAGAGTTGAGGAAATCTTTAAACACAGAGCTATACACACAAGACACGAAGCAAACAATAGGACACCCGAAGAGTTTTTGGATACGCTGAAACAGAAATTAAAACTGAAAGTACATAGATTACGCAGATACATGAAAGCTGAAAAGCGAAAAAAGGATAACACTCTGTTTCATTCAAATGAGAAAGCATTTTGCAGAAACCTCTATACAAACACTCAAACTCTTGCAGACACAGACACAACCATACCAACACAATCACAAATAGAAACATTCTGGGCTAACATATGGGAAGAACAGGCACAGCACAATGACAAGGCCGATTGGCTTGAAATAGAAATAAATAAATGTAAAGGTATAGAGGAAATGAAATTTGAAAATATCACTGAAGCAGATTTAATAAAAGTGACAGGTAAATTACACAACTGGAAATCTCCGGGCATTGACAAAGTTCATAACTACTGGTTTAAGAAACTAACATCACTACACAAACAATTAGCAAAGAATTTTACAAATATTATACTAGGAACACAACGCATACCTGAATTTATAGCTACTGGGATTACATACATGCTTCCTAAAACTGTACATCTTACACACCCATCACAACTGAGACCTATTACTTGCCTTCCTACTATATATAAAATACTGACATTAGCAATAACACAAAAAATTTATACACACGTAGAACACAATCAAATCATGGCCGAAGAACAGAAAGGATGTAGGCGGGGCCACATGGGATGCAAAGAGCAACTGATCATTGATTCTACTATTCATAAGCACGCAACATCTAAGAACAGAAATTTACACTGCACATATATTGATTACAAAAAGGCCTTTGACAGCATTCCGCATTCTTGGCTTCTAAAAATTTTAGAAATCTATAAAATAAGTCCCAAAATAATTGATTTTATGCGCAACATTATGCCTCATTGGAAAACTAATCTACATCTTAATTACCAAAATAATTCAATCATAACACGTACTATTACCATCAAAAAGGGCATTTACCAAGGTGATTCCTTAAGTCCCCTGTGGTTTTGCCTGGCCTTAAACCCCTTATCATCATTACTGAATAATTGTCAGGTCGGGTATATGTTCAAAAACAATCCATCAGATCCACCTTTATCACACCTCATCTATATGGATGATATAAAACTCTACTCAAAAACAGACAGAGATATGAAAATATTAATAGACACGACGGCAAAGTTTAGTAGAGACATTAATATGGAATTTGGCATCGATAAATGCAAAACTCTACATATAATAAGAGGCAAAAGCCAGCCAGGAAATTACACCATAGATAACACTACCACTATAACAGCAATGGAAGCAAATGACCTGTACAAATACCTAGGATATCACCAATTGAAAGGAATAGACCACTCCACAATTAAACAGACGTTAACTCACGAATATAAAAATAGATTAAATAGAATATGTAGTACTCAACTCACCAGTAAAAATCTAATAAAAGCAATAAATACTTATGCAATACCTATTCTAACCTATTCATTTGGTATAATTAAATGGAGTAAAACCGATATTGAAAATATACAACGAACGACCCGCACCACACTAACGAAACATAATAATCTACACCCTAAATCCGCAATAGAAAGGCTTATAATCAAAAGACACAACGGAGGAAGGGGCATGATAGATATAATGCACCTTTGGCACAAACAAATACACACCTTACAAACATTCTTTCACACAAAATCACAACTAAGCTATATACATAAAGTAATATTACAAAACGATCTTCACTATACACCTCTTAATCTTGTAGAATTTTCAAATATACGGAACCCAAACAGCATTGACCCACAAATAGAACATATAGAGAACTGGAAGAAAAAGGCTCTTCATGGTCGTCATCCCCATGATTTAGAGCAATCCCATATAGACAGTATTGCATCTAATAAATGGTTAAAAATAGGCAGTTTATTCCCAGAAACTGAAGGTTTCATTATTGCAATACAGGACCAAATAATAGACACCAAAAACTACCGCAAATATATTATCAAAGACACTTCAGTAACAGATGATAAATGCCGAAAATGCCATTCTCAACCGGAAACAATTCAACACATAACCGGAGCTTGCACCACATTAACACAAACAGACTACACACACCGACACAATCAAATCGCAAATATCATTCACCAACACCTAGCTCTTAAGTACAACCTCATCCCAAATGCCAACACTCCATATTATAAATACAAACCAGAAACTATATTAGAGAATACCACACACAAACTACTTTTTGACCGCGCCATTCTTACAGACCGAACTATACATTATAATAGACCAGATATAACACTAGTAGACAAAAAGAATAAAAACACATATTTAATAGATATCGCTGTTCCTAATACCCATAATATTCAGAAAACTATCACAGAAAAAATAAGTAAGTACACAGAGTTAAAGGACGAAGTGAGCAGGATATGGAGACAAACCAGAGTTTATGTTGTCCCCATAGTTTTGTCTACTACAGGAGTAATACCTAAACACTTGCACCATAGCTTAAAATTACTAGACCTTAAACCATTTATCTATACTCAATTACAAAAAGCTGCAATTTTAAATACCTGTCGCACTGTGAGAAAGTTCATGCAATTAGAGACCACATCACAAATCTAAACCCTTTCATCCACTACATTTACTTGGTGTACCCGTGAATGTAGTCATAACCAGCCTCGAGCTGAGAAGACAAAACGTCCCCATAATAATAAAAACTAGAAACTGACATGACCACTTATCGACTAGAAACTGACATGACCACTTATCGTAGATTACTGCATGAACTATTCTCACAACAATACCCTAATGTCAAAGTTACTGAGCAACGCATTGCAATCATTCGTAATAAACTTCTAACCGAACACGAACTACCATTTATCTATACTCAATTACAAAAAGCTGCAATTTTAAATACCTGTCGCACTGTGAGAAAGTTCATGCAATTAGAAACCACATCACAAATCTAAACCCTTTCATCCACTACATTTACTTGGTGTAACCCGTAAATGTAGTCATTACCAGCCTAGAGCTGAGAAGACAAAACGTCCCCAAAAATAATAATAACTATTGGCGTATGCCCGTAACTACGGACTAAACCAGCGTTAGCTGAGAAAAAAAAGGACTTGAATAATAATAATAATAATAACTTTAAATAATGGGAATTAATTAAGCCCCGGCTAAACTGTATAAAACAAGACTTTAAACCAAGGTGACTTTACTAGTCTACAACAATGGAAACGGCTGTTTGCATCCGAATTTCGTTTGACAACAAGTTGAGGGCGTGGTTTAGCGTGACCTTGGTTGGCGTACTTGTTTGGAAGCTTGTTTCAAACGCCGTCTACAACAGTGTGAATGAAACTGGGAATAGGTTATAAACAGAGGTCACCTTGGTTTTGTAATCTTGTTTTAAACAGTCTATTCGGGGCTTTAAGCAACTCAGGAAGAAAAGCCTTAAATATAATTTTAGGAAATTAATTACATGTTATCTGAATTGAGCCTGTATCCTTTGTGGCAGGAACACCGATAGCCTCCCCATATGTTGTTACAACGATGCTGACAAAGCTGCCCCAAAGGAGACTCGGTGCACTCATCAACGTCAACACACACCTAGAAAACAAAATTGATCTATTAAAATATACATTACGTTTGCCGAAACTTTATGGTGAAGTCTTTTTTTCAATAAAATATTTACGTTCAGGCATATTAGTTGGAATGGCTCTGTGCTCTTAAAAGTTTCCCTTTTTAGTCTATTTCTTCTTCAATAAATCGATTACCTTACTTATAAGATTTAAAAATTTTGGATAGTTATAGCACCATATTTTTTTTGGTAGCACTAGACGATCAAAAGTTGACACTTGGAAAAAAGTTGAAAAAATATTGTCTTAAAATGACAATTTTGACAATGCTTAACGTTAAGAAGACCTAAAGTTGTATTAAAACTCAATGAAAAAAGTATTTTGAAATAAAATACAGCAAAAAATATACAAAAATAACCTTTCATGAAATGGCAGCGAAATGAAACATGGTTGATGATCCTGCCCAGAAAATACGATTTTCTTACAGTCCTACATTCGGACTGACTCCAGTTAACGGGTAATCCATTCATTACGAAAGACCCTGTATACGTATTAATATCTGATAACACAAGTTTTGCAACTTTAAAGCCATTGACATTTTGGCTATTCGTTATTTTTGTATTTATATAGTATGTACCAAAATATTATCTTCAACTTTCTTGGAACTGAATGATATCAGATCTTACCTTATCATTGATTGGAGCCGGTCGGAATCCCTCGTTACATCGGCATATGTAGGAACCCACCGTATTCACACAATCTGCATTTTGCGAGCAAATCGGAAAAGTTGGATACTGGAAAATGTTAATATTGTAATTAAGTGATTCTACCCAAATAAATACAAGAACGGAATTACAAGTGTTCAATAAAGAATTTTCTCAATCTCGTTAATTTATTCGTTCTGTCCTCACTCCCTCGTTGTTTTGCGTTGCGGGTGTTCTAATTTAGTATTAAAGAAAAGTAAAAAAGAATCAAGTGCTTCTAATGATAAACGTTATCAATTGTCTTAATGATCAATCAAAGTCCATCTTCAACATAGGTAACTGAAATAACTTAATGACAATGACATTCACGTTAGATCAGCGTCATCTAGATGGTGATTGTCTTTTTTTCCTCTTAAAAATCGCTCATTGTTGTCGTCTAACGAGTGCTTAGGAGTGTGATCTTACCACACTGCCCGCGGCTGAGCACTCGTCTATGTCCTCGCATTCGTGCTCGCCAGACAGCCGGTGGCCGCGCGGGCAGCTGCACGTGTAGCCTCCGGGCAAGTTCGTGCACAACTGTTGCTCGCCACACTTAGCATCACCATTTGAGCATTCGTCTATATCTGCATAAGTCAATCAATTTATTTTTATTAAAAGATTTATTAATTTCAACTTTGCTTCGAAAATCAAGCGATACTATATCTTGGCAATTCAATGCAGTAAACTGACAGTACAAAATGTCAAAAAGAAAAATAATGATATCATTTAAAATCAGTATCATTTAAAATCAGTATCAGTATAAGTATTGCAGTATAAGAATGAGAATAATTGAAATTGAATGGTATTTTTTCTTTCGTTTATCATACATTATTTTTAAAGCAATGTATAAATTCTTATCGTTACATTAACTGTAATGAAATAGTTAATGACCAAGTGCTTTAAAACAGTTACAGTAGAAGTAAAATTATTTTTTTTGCTTATTATTAAAGTCAACGAATATAAGTGACGTAAAGCATCCAGACTCTTAAAATAAAATAAAGTATAAAATATTTTGTAATTCTAATTTTTTTTTCCTAACTTGACAATATTAAAAAAATCATTCGTTAACTATTTTTTCTTCCCTAAAATGGGCACACTGGAACTGTCATTTTCATCATCACAACTCTTTCTAAAGAGCCCACTGCAGGGCTATGAGTCTCTCCCCTGTGTGATGAGGAGGTATAGGCCATAATCCACTGAGCTGGCCCAGTGCTGGGTGGTGGATGTCAGAATTTTCAGGGCGCCGAAAATGGCCGAAAAATTTGTCAGAAAATCCTAACGACTACTGTATACAAGTATACAGCACCCGGGGCCGACTGCTTAACGTGCCCTCCGAAGCACAAAAGTCGCCTTGAGAAATGAATGTTCGGCGGTCACCCATCCAAGTACCGGCCGCGATGAACGTTGCTTGACCTGTGATATCGTTTGATACACAGTAACCACGGCGCCACGACGACTTTTTATATTCGACTTCTATAGTAATTTTACTGCATTGAATTATTCGCCAAGGTATAGTAGGTAATTCTTATAGGCCAGGGCTACTTACCATCGCATCTTCCATCGTCAGCAACACTGTATCCCCAGGGACATTTGGATATTGATGTATCACTGTCTACATGTTTGAATGTCGGCTCCGCATATCGGGTTACCTGACTTGGGTCCATATCGTCTCCTGATACCCCATACACTGCAAACATATTAAAACTTCAAGATGTGATTTGTTATATACAGGGTTAAGTTTAATTAGCGCATCACCTCTTGCACGCAGCTTCTTCACACCAATTTCAACAACATTTGTTCTACGACTTTTGACAAATCTTGATAAATAGCACAAATAAATAAAATAGAAAAGCGTTTTCATCCAACTCTACATTTTGCAAGAAGTGCCTATTTGTTGGCGCCATTGAAATGTATTCAAACGACGTACGAGCGAGCGCCACCTAGCGTAAACCTAGTTAAAGTTTATTTGTTGTATAATTAAATTTAGCGCCATCTATCGTAGTATTGTATATCTTATCTAGTATTGTGTAATTTAATTCTGATTGGTAGACTACTCACAGACACAGTTACAGTTAGTCCTAACTTGTATTTATATAGAAATTTTTTGATTCTGAATTCTTTCGCTCTTCTCTATACGTACCTACCTAAACGATTTACCTTTGTAAAAACGTAATTATTAAACGAAATTAGTTTGAAGTCCTGCCATTTTAATTTAGAACTCCAACACTGCAAGTAGAAGCCAAGAATTCGAGCAATCATTGGAAAAGTAAGAAGGAGCTGACGCTGAGCTACCCCACACTATTCTTATTTTGAAGTGATATTTAGTATAGCATACCCACACTCAGAGTAAATAGAGCCACACCTCTAATCCGAGGCTATAAATATTTTTTGAATGGGAAAACAATTTATTTTTTATTTATTAATTTTAATAAGTCGTAGAACAAATGTTGTTGGGTTTGGTGTGGAGAGGCAGCTTGCAAGAGGTGATGCGCTCATTAAAATTAACCCTGTATAACATGAAAGTTGGCATGCTGGCCCATTGTATCGGTAATAAATGGTAGGATTTTGTACTTTTAGCCAGAAAGGAAATAAAAACCTGTTGCTGCTATAAATGCTGTCTACAATTGTACACAGCACAATAGTAAGAACGGTAGTGCAATTTGAGCAGAATATAGGCTAGTCGTGTTTTGATTACTATGGTCAGTAGCTTTTGGATTTATTGAATTTTATTAAATATCCATATATTCTTTCATGCTGGACTGGGAGTGAAAGAAAAACATAGAATATGCCAGCTGCTTCTCTTCCCGGGCATACCGTAAAAGTCAGTTAAGGGACAGAGGTTTAATTTACAGTTTTGCGGGTGATAGGCTGACTCCCTGTCACTGCAATAGTCTCTATCCATCATTATAATACCTCTAAATTTGTCAAACGAGGCCTCAGATGGTTACATAGCCTCTGGTGTTCTGCCTACCCTGTAAGGGATACATGCGAGAAGTTATGTATGTATGTGTATTAAATATCCCACCCTCAATCATATAAAGAAAACACGCATCTTTGTACTAAACAGCAAAGTACTACTCACTTTTAAGTATATTTTGTGGTCCCGAGTTTTATTATATATTTATTAGATATCCAAAAGCTCGGATGAACACAAATAACTAACTAAATTTACAACTACCTAATAACTGGCTCCTAATAGCTGGAGTACATTTTATCTAAACACCCTAAAGGGTTTAAAGTAACTTGGGTAAAAAACATACTCTATAAACCGAATTTCATATAACTTTTATGAATGTATTTGTAATTTGAAGAAACTTCAGGGATGGGGTAAACCTATCTGCCTCAGACGCCAGTGGCGGCGGGTTCGATTCCCGCAAGGAACAAGAAAAAAAAATGGTCCGTGTCTGGGTGTTTATCTAAATGTGTATTTATATTCTAGGTTCCTACATGTTCGCTATTTCATTACACAAGCTTTGCTTACTTTGAGGCCATTTAATTGGTGTGATTGTTTGGAGATTTAATTTACTTATTATTTATTTACCTGGAGCATTTTCATACGCCCGTCTGTCGTCCGGAGGGGCGCACCGGTGCCGCGCCGCGTCTAGTCTCCAGCCGGGTGGGCATTCGCACCGGTAGCCGCCTTCAGTATTGATGCACACTTCGACGGCCGCACAACGAGCTTGACCATTTGTACATTCGTTTATATCTGACGAAGTGCAACGTTTATTAGGATTTTTGTGCAATATTTTAATTGTTTATAGTTTTGTAGTTTACCGTGCTGTTGTAGGCACCTAGCCTCGCTTCGGAGCACTTTGGTCCTGACACATGACATTCAGACCTAAGAGAAATTTCTAAACGAATTCTCGAAGAGTCATTCTTCGAATCTAAATTCAAAGCGCCCCGAGGGAATCATTAATTTTTTCCATGAAAATTAGTCTATGTTCTTTTTCAGATTTAACTTATATCAAAATTTACGAGGATATGAGACGCAAACAATCATATAACCTTAATAGGATCATATAAGATATATGCATAAGGCAAAGAATTATTTGTAATTGATTATACTTTATGTAAAAATAAATAGTATGTATATAATTTTGAGAAATATAACAAACAGTTTGGCATATTTAGGATCACAATGTCCTTATTATTCGCGAATGCGGACCGCTAACCATAGTAATGCAATATTAATGGAAGGTCCTTATTTGTAGTACAAAATTAAATGCATAAACTATTTGAAAACTAACTTTTAAATTCATACAGAGTTGCGATGGCAGTGCGTCCGAAACTATGTAGTTGGACATATAGTTAGTAGTACCTACACAGTGAGAGAATTAATTAAGCCACTTGATTAATATGGAGTTTTAAAGTAAAAAAAAAAACAAAATTACTCAGAGGAAGGGAAGTAATCACTTACCCTCGCAGACTCCCGTTTCCATATTGGCATGATAGCCAACATCGCAAGTTGCTCTTGGTTTATATGGTTTCATATTTCGAGTAGGGATGTTTGGGTACCCAAAGAATAAACTGGTATCTAAAAAAATATAAGAAATTGGTTTAAATTAATAAATAATAATAATTAATTAAAATCAGTTTACTCCAATTTTAATGTTATGACAGGATTTTATTCACTCACTGTTTGTTGTGCTCGGTGCTCTTGCTACAGGTATCGTTGTGGTGGTACTCTCAGTGTATTCAGTTACCATTGCACAAACGCCAGATAACAGTTCCCTGCGAAATCCTGGACCACAATCGCAAAGGTATCCACCCACAGTGTTACGGCAAACTTCCGTGAGTCCGGAGCATCGATGAGTATTTGCAGCGCATTCATCGATATCTGAAGAAATGTAAATCTGTTCTAAGCTTCAAAATCAGTTTTTGTTAACATCTATTGACTGAGAAGTCTCTTAATTTGGCATCAGAAAGACTTAAAATTAGCGAATCTAATGTCAAATCGAGTTCAATATCATTCAATAATGGCAAAACGAACCCAGATAAAACAAGCCAAACGTTTCTTAAATTGGAATAGTGTTAATTTGAACTGCAATTGTCTCCGCGGTGCAGTGGTCTAAACGCTGCTATGCCAATGATGAGATCGCAGGTTCGATTAAGAAAATAATGTCTGGGTCTGGGTCGTTTATAATTTATTTTCTAGATTCCCCCTATCTTATAACACAATCTTTCTTTACTTTGAGGTCATATAGTTGATGTATAGTTGAAGCGACATACTTATTTTGCAGTATCTAGAGTGATTAAGCACTGAGATGAATGTGCATAAGTAGGTAATCAAAACCACTTAAAACCGTTTAAAAGGTTCCAAAGATACAAATATAACAGAACACTTTTTAAATAAAACTTACCAACACAGTTGCCAAGTTCATTCAGTTCAAAGCCCATATAGCAACGTACATCTGGTTTCTGATCAATTTTCGTCCATTTATTCTTTGGCACATCTTGTGTATCTACTACCACCGAGCCATCTTCGTGTTTTTGTCCTTTAATTATTTCCGTGTCATGGCCCTTCTTTACAGTCACAATTTGAGGAGAAGATGGAGTTAAAACGTTGGTCGACGTTGGTTTCACGTCTTCTAAAACGACATTAACTTCATTTCTTCTCACATCTGGATACCGTTCACTTGTTGAACTTTTACTTATGTCATTTTCTTTTTTCAATACAGGTAAAGTTAAGTGTGTAGGTGGATTTTTAGGTTCAAGAGGTGCAAGTGGAGTGGAATTCTCAGGAGTCGTAGTAGACTGAGTTGGGAGAATTGTGGTCGATTTTGTGGGTCGCACTGTGGTTGTACGAGTAGTAGTTGGTGTAGTGGTAGGTGTAGTAGTAGGTGTAGTAGAAGGTGTAGCAGACGGTCTGGTAGAAGGTGTTGTAGACGGTGTAGTAGGCGGTGTAGTAGAAGGTGTCGTAGGTTCTGGTGTCCTAGTGGTGGTACTGGTTGTAGATGTTGATGTTGACGTTGACGTTTGAGTTGTTTTTGGAACTTCTGGGCGTTGTGGGGTTGCTGGTTGGTTAGATTTTGTTAGATTGTCTAACTGTTCGCTGTAATGATAAAATAACAGTGATTAAAATTTATTATTATGATATTTATTTGTTTAAAATAGATTATATAAATCTCTAACATTAATATTTAAAAAAAACTCTTAAAATGTACGATCTTATTTAAGATTCCATGTCCAAAAAATTCAATTCAAATCTAGCAGAATAAATAGTAGAAATAAATAATTCTAAAACGCGTACACTATTATCTAATGTAAATGAAGTTTCTTGAAGAACTTCTCAGGATACTAGATTATGGATAAATAAGCTTATGATATACATGGTGACACTTTTGACATTCGAGGACGTGGTACACTGAAATCATTTATGAAGATAAAAATAATTATAAAGACTAACTAATATAGATTAGGTACTGAGTAAACATAACCGAAAATTTAATAATTTATCACGCCACGTATGGTATGGATCGGCGAATCACGTGTGGCGACAGGCCGCTGGGTCAACTCAGGCGTCGGGAAAAGTTTGTTGCATATATGTTATTATTAAAGGGACTTTTAGACAAAACATAATAAAATTTTTAGTCAAGAATCGATTTTTTTCCAAATGACTCATTATTTATATAAAAATACATATATTATAAGTAAAATTTAATGAAGCTAACATCCAATACTTGACGGCTAATAACTGTCTGCGTCATCACAAAAATATCCAGGCTACCGCGATTCGAACATAGAACCTCTGGCATAGAAGGCAATGTTATCACTGCTAGAGTCTGGCTAACGAAAGCAGACAATTAGGGTTTTTGCAAACTTTTTATATGGCAACTTATTCTGGTGTCACTGTTGTCAATCGAACGGATGTTGGTAGTTTTGGTAATTGAGATTTCGGAATTTTCATATTTGAATATGAATAAAAAAATTAAAAATTTTATAGTTTCATAACCAATTTAGGAAACAGCGATACCAGTGACTCTGACGATTCATTCCATATAGAATTCCTGGATTCAGGTTTTGATTGCGATATATAAAAATGAATATTGTATTTTTTTGTATTATTTTTAAGCCTGATTAATTATCGTTGCCTTATTAATTATCGTTATAGTTACCTATCATTTTAATTATATACTTCTGATCAAAAAGTAGGACAGTACCAATATTGTTATTTTTTACGATAACTTTATAAAAAAAAAAACAATTATCAAGTTTGTTTAACTATATGTGTCGTATAGTTGGGGTCACCATGATGGGATTTTTTTAAATAGCCAGACTATATGCCAGCCGGTTATTTAAATATTAATTATTTTTCGTTTTTGGTTTAAATTATTTACCTGGCATAATAAAACAATCTCGCTTTATAATTTTTTTGTAATACTAACTGTTTCGCAAAGTTTTACCCGTACTGGTTTTTAATTCCGCGGGAATATTGCTATTATGCTATATAAGAATAAATGCTATTCCAGACTAAACTATCAATATGCCAAATTTCATCCAAATAGCTAGAAACTTTCAGATTTATAATATTAGTAAGAAGTTAGATTTGTAAGATAAACATTACTTACTCGGAGTCATAATATTCATATTCGTATTCTGGTGCAGCTGTTGTAGAGGTGGTCGAAGCTCTCTTCTTTACACATCGGAAGGACCCCGGGATGTTTATGCACTGGTATTCTGAACCAGCGCGAGCGCAATTGTGAATGCCGAGGGCACATTCGTCAATATCTAAAAAGATATAATTTTAAATTAAATTTACAAATTAATATGTGCTAAATAAACTCCGGTATTTATACATTTTATTTAGGCATTAAAGCCCCGACTAGACTGTTTAAAACAAGGGTTCAAAACAAGAAGACTTTGCTAGTTTACAACAGTGCAGACGGCTGTATGCAAATAATTTCAGCCCGATCTTGTTTGGCATCGTGTGGATGAAACTCTGCTTTGGTTGTGAGCAAAGGTCACCTTGGTTTACAGCCTTGTTTTAAACAGTCTAGTTGGGGCTTTATAAATTATATAACTGTAAGAGAATAATTATTTTAATTTTAATTTTTAATTTTACCTTCACATTTGCTTTTGGAATGATGTAATATGTAGCCGGTGCCACACGATATAAACCTAACGCACAGGTACGATCCAACGGTATTATCACATCGTTGCGATTCCGGAATACAGCTGTGTTGTTCTGTCGCGCATTCATTTATATCTAAAAAAGAAAAAGTCGTAATAGTTTCAGACAGTTTGAAGACAATAGAGGTATAAAATATTGATATATTTTGTATAGAGCTTGTTTGTACCACTAATTGAAACCACTCAATTTGTTTATTCACTTTACTAGAGAACAATTTAACAAACCTTAAAACAAGTATACGTACATTTTACTTATTTCAGTGTATGTGCGATTTAATAGACAATCAACCCCATCTAGTGCGTTAAGTGGAACTAACAAAAGACAACCGTCAACAGACCCAGAAAAATAAGGTAAGCAAAACTTGACGGTCCATCGGTATTCATAAAAAGCGTTCATGATCCTATGGGTACAAGCCATTTTGTAGAATAATACTGTAGAAATAATATCTTGCCACAATGGCGAAATAGCAAAGATCTGTTATGATGATAGGAGGACTCAATAATATTACCTACCTGTACAAGCTCCTGTAAACGGGTCTAACTCAAAACCAAGCTTGCAGCGACACTCGTGGCTTCCATTGGTGTTCAGACAATTTTGGTGCTGGTCACACAGGTGGGTGCCTTCAACACACTCGTCAATGTCTGAAAAGTTATTGATTTCATTAATTTTAGTTCACAAACGAAATACAAAATCTGAACTTCACTTAAAAACGTCGACACTAATTCTCCAGGGCGTAAGGTTATCCCTTGTATTGAGAGGGCTAGCTAGTGAAACTGAGTAATTTTTGTAGCAGTGAACATAGGGAGAGAAGACTTTCATACCTATTTTCAAAAGTCTGATTAATAATTGATTAAACTAAAAGGATTTTTTTATTACCTTCACAGACATGCGAGCCTTTATTCATTCGCGTTCCTTCGGGACACTCATGCGTTACACTAAAACATAAATTTAATCAATATCAAATAATAACAGTGGACATAAAAAAGCATTAAAATCAGATATTGAATTTTTGGTTTACCCTGTAGTAGGTTTTGGTTTGCAGTCATATTCCCCAAGTACATTGATACAGATTTGGTCATCTCGACAGATATCTTGGCCATCTTCACATTCGTTTATATCTGAAACATATTAAGCGTGTAAGAGCTATGCAAACATCGGCAATTTCTCAAAAAGGAACTCGGTTGCTCGGCCATATTAGAGTTATTCCTATTTTATTGCTTTTCTCAAAACGTATGTGGTATGGAATTATATGGTTAACTTTGAATTGTATGTGCCTTTAATTCTTAATCTCAAAACATGCAATAGGAACATATACATATTAGCCCAGTCAATTTAGTGAAACTAGGGGGAAAAAAATCATGTAAATAAATTTCAAATTATTTCCCTGCTTGCCTATTTTCGGCTTAACTTGACTGAGCTCTATTGAATTCTATCAACGCTAGAGTTTATTGTTTTTAAAATGAAAAATTATAGAATGCTTAACTCTATGGTTGGTATTTCGACGCCCACTGCTGGACATAAACCTCCCCAAGGTTGATTGTGTGAAGTTATACAGGGTTGTTTTTTAGTCACCAGCCAAATTTAAATGTTATTTTCTTTGATATGATATAAACATACCTTCATATTTATTTTTGTATCGCCCAGTACAAAAAAAATAAGCTATGGCATCAACAACTTTTTTATAAATAGTCTCTGTTGATGAACATAGCTACTACTACTATGCGGAATTTCACTGATAATACTACGAAGTAGTACTACAAGATTTTTGTAGTAGCACGTAGTCGTCTTTGTTTTAATGGTATTCATTCGTAATTTAAAGTGACCATGTTTTGCTAATTGCGTTAGCGAATATAATAATTTCCTTGTAAAAAAAATACATACCTTTTTTCTGCAAAAATGGTTTCTATAAATGATACTAATTACGTAAAAAAATTTGGCCGGTGACTACAAATCAACCCTGTATATTCGGCCTTTGCATTTTGCGTGTTTTTTGTGAAAGACTATACAAGCAGGAATTCAAAGTTCGATGTAGGTTTTAATACTTTAATCTAAAAACCTACCTTCACACTTTTCGGAAACTGGGTTGATTTTGAAGCCAGGCGGGCAATGTCGGGATCCCTTGTCTTGACAATAAAACTGTCCTCTTGTGTTGACGCAAAACTGTGACATCAAATTGCAGTCATGCTTGTTCAGAGCGCATTCATCCACATCTGTTTATAGAAAATTTTATGTTTAATAAATAATCAAAGACTTAATATGCACTGGGAGCGAAAGACAAATATAGAATGTACTAGCTGCTTCTCTTTCCGCGCATATTGTAAAAGTCAGTTCAGGGACAGAGGTTTTATTAGCGTTTTTGTGGGCGATAGGCTGACCCCCTGTCACTGCAATGGTCTCTATCAATCATTATAATACCTCCAAATTCGTTATACTTGACATCTGATGGTCTGATAACCCCTGGTGTCTACGCGCTACGCGGCTCCGACGGCATTCCGCCGGAATTCCGAGGGGTACCGGCGACCGGTGGGACGGGAGAGCTACAAACGAGTGGAACTATTCAAGCAGCATTTCTGGCAGCGCTATAATATGGAATATTAATCCCTGCTCCAACACAAAACCAAATGACTACTACAAACGGCGACCTTCAGCTGGGCGCTCTTGTCTTGGTAAAGGACAGGGCGCTCGCACCTCTACTCTGCTGCCGCACAAATTAAAAACACAGTAGGAAAAAAAAAGTCTTTTTTTTTAATTTCCTATTGTAAGGTTTTAAAACGAGATTTACAAGAATCAAAGATCCGTTTCTTTCTATCTAGCTTCTTAGTCCCTTTTTGGTGAGGCATAATTTACATACTTTTTCTTATAACACTTGCTAGCCATAAACGCAGTAGGTACACGTTTGACGTGCCGTCAGTTAAGCATGATAAAACAACTTCCCATAACAAAAACTTAGCAATAACGCAGAAACGAAACTGCATTTCTTGTAAGAGAATAATAAAAAAAATGTTTAGCAATAAATGCAGTTGCTAAACCTACTGCTCTTTTGTTTTTGGCGGCGAAAGTTCAAGTATATTTCAACACTAGCTTAATATACAGTAAGTATGTAAATCTACCGCGTTATTGACTATTAGATTTTTTTTTTAAATAATACTTCACATGTGTAAAAAATACGGTGCGTTGGCGCGCGGTGCGTGAATAGAGACAAACTATTTGGAGATATTGCTTTGGCAAGAGTTTGACGACTACCAGTTTCTCGGTGTGTGTTAAGTTTTTCCACTTTGGATGTTTTGATATTATAATTTTTGATTCTGTCGACTTGCAAAAAGACATAAAATTGCCGCGCATCGATCATTACATTTGCTGTGTTGTGGAACGAAATGATATCTGGCAGAAACCGATAAGACATTGCTTCAGTATTTCGAGCATTTTTGAGCATTTTTTGTTTATAATCGAGACATTAACCATGTAATTCTATGGATGGGTAATTTTGCGGCGCAGAATAAGAATAAGTGTTTGCAGATCAGTCAATAATGATAGAGCTCTCTATAGATAATTTGACGAATTGCTTTTTCTTGACGAGAGAAGAAAATAAACTGACCTGATCCTGAGAGCTTACCCATTGTAGCTATAAATCTTCGATTAGGCTTAATTTAGTGTATTCCGTTTTTAGTTAAAAAATACTATATTTACCTATTCAATCAAAGAAAAGTTTGGAAGTGTAAGACTTCTGTTTGTGGGCAGATACAAAAAAAATGATACAAAAGATGTGATTAGAATTGTAAGTTGGAATAAAAGTTAAATAATAAAAGTTTGCTTTCATTGAGACCACATATAATTATAGACAGTATAAGGGAAGCTGGGCATGAAAGGACGTTTTGAAAGAGCTACCCTACATTTTTCCGTCAGATCTTCTTTCATGCCCATATTCCCTTAAGTGGTATTGATGCTCAATCCAAACCTTCACAATCGTATTTAGGCCCGGTCCTGAATCCTGGAGGACATCTCTCGTCAACCACAGGTCGGGTGACCTTGGCAGGAAGGTTGGCGGGGTCACCGGACATACCGTCACACTTGTACCCGCCCACTGTATTCAGGCAGTTGTAGGATGGACACGGTGGGTTTGGCAGCTTGCATTCGTTGATGTCTGAAAACATAATAAAGTCAATATTGATGGTTCTATTTTTATATGTTATATTGATAATTATTATATCTGGTTTGATAACTATTATATTGGGTGTGGCAGAAGCGACATGAAAGCAGGATTGATGCTGTGGAGATGAGAGCGTTGAGAAGCATGTGTGGAGTGAAATTGAGTGATAGGGTGCGCAACAGTGAAATAAGAATGAGATGCGGATTGAAAGAGGATTTAGTGACTAAGATTGAAAAGGGTATGCTACGGTGGTTTGGGCATTTGGAACCTGATGAGTGAAAGTAGATTTACGAAAGAGGTGTACAGAACAAGAATGGATGGTGTTGTTGGCAGGGGCCGGCCTAGGCGAACGTATGTCGATCAAATAGGTGACATTTTGAAAAAGGTTCTAGTCTAAAGTATCCGTATCCGGCGATCATGTATGAAAAGATTGATGACCGTGGATCGAACGTCTAGATCGCAGCAATTGGTGTTCCCTTGTCTCTGCCTACCCCAAAGGGAGACAGGCGTGAGGTTATGTCTGTATTATATCTTTATGAAGTGTTTTTATGCAACATACTAAGTATAAGCGTATTGTGGTGGGACAAATATTAACGATGTAATTTTAGGGCTCAAAATTAACCGTTGAAATGACGTCAGCACAATAAAACTCACATAGCCACTTTATTAGGATGTCCTTGCTTCCATCTCCATACATGAAGTTGATATTATTTTCAAATTAAAATTTTACTAGACTGGGAGCAAAGGCAAAGAGGAAAACATAGAATGTGCCAGCTGTTAAGGGACAGAGGTTTGATTGGAGATTTTTGTGGGCGATAGGCCAACTCCCTGTTAGCCCACTGCAATAGTCTCTCTCCGCCATTATAATGCCTCTAAATTTGTCAAACGTGACATTAGATGATTTTATAACCTCTTGTGTTCTGCCTACCCCATAAAGGATACAGGCGTGAAGTTATATATGTATGTATTAAATATTATCTTACCATCACAAGCATTATTTGCGATATTCTTTGCGTAGCCCGGCGGGCAGTGACCCATCTCAGTGCTCAGAGATTTCTTCACTGGTATGCATTTGTAGGAACCCTGGATGTTGTGGCACTGAGTGCCAGGCAGGCAGATTTGTGGGTCTTGAACACATTCGTCGATGTCTGAAATTTAAAATCTAATTAATTATTTCATTAAACTGTCGTTTAAAATTAAAAAAAATATTAATTACACATATTAAGGTATGTGAAGATATTGCATCTAATTATATATTTATACAGCACTCCTGTTTATATGATATTTTCCTAAGTTGATATGATATGAATGATTTTATATTTTAACTTGACATTTCGGTGTCTTTGCAGAACCCCCGCTGGTCGCTGGTGTTAAAATGGAAAATATAAATTATACGCGATAAATCCGGTTAAAAAGTGTTTAATTTTCAATATATCATTGTGACAAGATCACTGTATATCCCAGGAGTTACCATGCCAAGATGACTTTTTTTAATTCCAACAAAGCTATTTGATCTCTAAGGAAACTCAAAAAATTAACTTTAGTTTATTCGCAAGAATTTTAGAGCCAATGTGAAGTCCTTACCTTCACACGACTTCCCGTCGGGCATGAGCTGGTATCCCCGTCGACAGGAACATTTGATAGTTACTCCGTTGTCATTGCATTTGTGTTGACAATGATTGCGGGGCTTGCATCGGTTTGTCTCCACCTTTTGATAAGAATATAATATAATATAATTTGGCGCAATCTACCTATATAAGTGTTGATCAAGCGCAAAGGTAGTGATCAAAAAAATCAACAATCAAGGTACCCTAATATTTTTAAGTTTTTTGCATTTAAAATGAGTAATTATTCTTAAATAAATGAAAAAAATGTGTTAAATAAAAATCACCCAACCAGGACTCGAACCTGGGACCTCTCGTTGTGTTAAGTGTTGGCAATTAAGCATTTTTAATCCAAAAAACTTAAAAATATTATTAAACATTGCGATGCTTCACTTCAACTGAGATTCACAATTTCTGTAAAGAAATTGGTGTTGGCTAGTTTCAGCTGCAAAGCTATATCTACCATTAGATGGAGCTACATTAGCAAATTAACGTAAAACCACAAATGTGTTATGTAACTTCGAGGCGTACCGCCAGGCCCCGGCAGCTCAGTGGAAGAGCAGTCGTCCGGCAAACGAGAGGTCCCAGGTTCGAGCCCTTGTCGGTTGATTTTTATTTTTCACATTTTTTCATTTATTTAAAAATTATATTCAATACGTAATATTCAGTTGTGTGTCTTGAATGTCTTTTACGTCTTCAACCTACCTCTTTGCAATTCCTTTTATCCGCCATGAGCATATATCCTGGATTACATTCACATTTATAAGACCCTGGGACAGGAATGCAATGGTGGGCGCACAACTCGTTAGGGGCATAGTCCTCGCACAGCGACGGTTGCCCTGTTTCTGACGATTCTATACTACCTGAAAATTAAAAAAAAAACTATAAATCTTTAGACACAGCGCATAAAGATGCAGAATCTCGCAAGAAAAGACTCGCTTACATTTTCTGTACAACAAATTTCGAAGATAAACACTTACTTTTCTTTTGATTCTGTATCGCCTTTGCAGTAAGAGCAATCTGAAAAAATTAAACAAATGAAAGACATTTATTACTAATTGAAACAATAATAAAACCGTTTTGGAAAAATTCCCAAAACAACACCAACTACATGGCCTCAAAGTAAGCAAAGATTGTGTTATGGGATACCATGTAGCGAACTAGGGGATCCTAGAATATAAATACAATAAAAATATTGATATGTAGGAACAGAAGCTTGTTCCCACTCCCAGATAAGGGATGGCAGGTCGCGGCCCACGGCCCAACGGTTGATGTCGGGATGTCGTATATATTGTTCGCTGCTGTATAAACTTTGATAGCGCGATGTAGGAAACTTCGTCGTATCGTCAACGTTCTATGGAGCTTCGCTAGATGTCCCTACAGATACGACCCGGAACATTTCTTTTTGAACTTTACGGAATCGAACCCCCACGATTGGTGTAGTAACGACTAGACTACTGCACCGTGGAGACCGTTATCGCTCCCCTATAAACTGTATTTTAATTATACATACATACATAACTTCACGCCTGTATCCCTTATGGGATAGCCAGAACACCAGAGGCCATCAAACCATCTGATGTCACGTTTGACAAATTTAAAGGTGTTATAATAATGGAGAGAGACTATTGACAGGGAGTCAGCCTATCGCCCGCAAAAAACGCCAATAAAACCTCTGTCCCTTAAATGACTTTTACAGTATGCCCGGGAAGAGAAGCAGCTGGCACATTCTATGTTTTTCTTTTGCTCCCAGTCCAGCATGGAAGTTAATTATTTAAATTTGTATTAACATACATGGAAGTATTTAAATTATTCGGTATGATATAATTACTGACCAAGCAGCATTCGTTGAATGCGTCATTAGACAGCATTTCGTCAGCTCCCGCGCCGCGTACGGTGCGCGCACAGGTCTCCGGCCCGTCCACTGAGGCCGCCTTCCCGCCCGCGAGGCACTCTCTGCAGCAGCTCTGGAAATTGAAAAATCAGTATTTGAAACAATTTTATAAAAAAAAACAAGCGTTAGCCCGCAACTTCCCACGTACCTAGACTAAAAAGTCCCATATTTCCCGGTCCCGTGGGTATTACAGGAGTTTCTCCCGTATTCCAAACAGACATGCATTGAATAACCTTTTTACCAACTTTCACATCCTGCACTCAAGGAATAAGATTTCTCATGTAAACTAAAAATTCCTATATTTCCCCTTTCCGTGGGAATTTCGTGAATTCCTTCCATAGTGCATCCATAGAGCAAATATCAGCTCTCTACGCCCAGTAGTTATAGCTGTGCGTAACAGCCCGTTCACACGTGGTCCGTTTTATTGGATACGTTTTACCGGATACGTTTTTTTTTTATCGATGGCGCATGGAGTTGTATTAGCGACTTCACATATGGCACAGTATTCAGTATACGTATTTACCATACAAAAACTTATCCAGTAAAACGGACCATGTGTGAACGGGCTGTTATCTATCAGTCACTCAGTACCTCAATCAGTAACGAAACAGTTTTATACATTTATTATCGCACGAGAAACCCAGCAAGCATCACTTATGATCTACGTCTATTTCTAGGTCGGCGTTTGTTTTAATTGCAGATGGGTAGGAAGTCGCGTTGACATGGACATTGGACAATCCAGGCCCATTCATAGTATCTTTTTTTTCCAGACGATCACACTAACCATATCGTCGCTCCAAACTAAGAAAAGCTTGAGAAATGTGATACCAAGTTGTAAACTAGGCGGTAACCTAGAATATAAATACATAACATCCACACTAGGGACTTTGTTTTTCTTGTTCCGTGCGGGAATCGAACCCACAACCTCACTTTTTGCTTACCAGCGTCATATACTCACAGCGTCCTTTTAGAACCTCATGTTTAATATAGTTAGGTAAATAGAGCACTGATTTTGATGAAAAATTTTAACAATTTCTCCGCGTTGTTGTAGCGTTTAGCGTTCTATGGTAAAATGTCACGACAAAAAATGTGTTCATGCCATCACAGCTATCGCTTTACCAAAAAGGCCTCTATTGGTCTACCGAAACCCTATTGCAGGCGTAATACGCGACGGTGGAATGGAGCTCAAAATCGTGATGTACCTATATCTACCTTTTAGGTACTCTGTGGTTGCAGAGAGCTGGTATTTGCAGAGAGATATTTGGTATTGATCAGCACTAAATCCTTTCAATACCTACTGACTTGAATCACAAAACGGACTACTTACCATTAGGCCCATTTTTTATTTTATTTTATTTTTATTTTATTTGGAAAACTTAACAGTTGGTAACATTATTTCATATATATGTCGGAGCTAACGATAAGTTGGCGATATTAAGATGTTAGTATGACTTCGTGGTAAAGGAAGTATGTTGGTAGCACTGTCGTAGAGGGAGCTAAATGCAATTAATGACTGTTTAATTAACATTTGATTGCAGCGCCAGCGGGTTTATCTAGAAGTAGGATGATGGCAGGCAAGACAGATACGGTTAGGACGGCTAGGTGCGCTGACGTATCTCGGACTGACGGTCGATAGTAGCTCGGTATTAATTGAGATGGCATTGTAACTGACGGAACGGACTCGCGAATAAAGATTTTTTTGTGACTAAGCCAGGGTTATACCCAAGCCCAGAGACTCGGTACTAAGTAACTGTCCAGTGATTAATTCTATCGTGTTTTGCGAGTAACGCTTCTTTTCGTTTTGTTTGTTCTCCGACATATACATTAAGGCATAAATAACATAGTACACATTTACACAGTTTTCGCATATATTTAACTGTGAATGAACGTAATAATTAAATACTTATACAACTACATATAAGAAAAAGAGAAAAGAAAAACAAACAAAAAAGAACACATATCTTTAAAATTAAAAGGAATAAACCAAGCATCAGCAAGGAATCGCATTAAACCAACTCTTAGCCAGGGTGATAGAAAGTTTTTCTGGTTTAGTATTAAAAAGGTCTAGTTCGTGTTTGTCTATTAGCGTGTTGATAGAGTTTGCGCTTCGAATAAAAAATTATGCATGTGTACCTATTCAAAATTCAAAAGAAAAATTCAAAAAGTTTTATTCATCTTAGGAATTTCACAAAACACTTGATGAAGTCAGTCATCACATACTTCGGCTTTAACTAGTTGTTGATAGTTGTTAAATAAGATATTACAGTAGACCAAGAGACGAAAAAAGCCGGCGGAAAAAAACTCTTGGCACTCTACCGAAGTATTTACGTATTGTAAATACCTAGAACTTTTTACATCATCTGAAGAAGGCCTTTTAGCAATTTTTATCAGTACGGAAAGAAGAAACTTCTTATCTAAATGATAATTATTTGTGGGCAAATGATAAGGCCTCCCTAATTACCTACTTACCTACTGTTTAGTTAAGGCGATAGTACTAACCGTTAAGCTTCTCGTCTGCTTATACAGGGTGCATACGATATTTGACTTATAAAACTTATAAAATATTATACATACAATATTTTATAAGTTAGTTCTGTAATAAATGCAATTTCGTGGTCAATAATTAATGTCGATATATCAAGCAATACAATTAAGTACGAAGCAGTCTTTAACTTTTCAAGGTTCGTGTTTAAGTTTATTTATATTCTAACTAGCTGTTGCGCACGCTTTTACCCGCGCAATTTCGTTTCCCGCGAGAATTTCGGGATAAAAAGTAGCCTATGTGATGTTCCAGGTTGTACTCTATTACTATGCAAAATTTCATTAAAATCCGTTGAGCCGTTTTGACGTGATTGAGGAACAAATATCCATATATCAATACATCCAAACTTTCACATTTATAATATTAGTAAGATTCCAGACACTATGATCTTTTTAAGTAAATATATGCTACCTAACAGAAAAAAAAAAATGCTAAATAAATCACGCAACCGAACCTGGGTCCTCTCGCTTGCTCTCACGAGTGCTCTTCCACTGAGCTACCGCGCCCTGGCGACACGCGCGCCATCTATATTACTCACCATATTCTGTTTTTACGTTATATAGCTATCGTAGCTTCATCTAATGGTATAATAGATTTGCAGCTAAACCGCAAAATACCAATTTCTTTTAGAAATATTTAATTTAATTTTAATTTACAATCTCTGTTAAAGTATATTTTTTTAAAGTTTTTGCATTGATTGATGCTCAATTATTCTTAAATAACTAAATATCTATTTTATGGTCTCCGTGGTGGGTTCGATTCCCGCATGGAACCGAAATAAAATGTTCCGTGTCTGGGTGTTTACAGGGTGACTGGAGAAAAATTTTAGATACTGAAAGAGAGCACTCTGTATTCGATTCTTGTCATAATTATGTAATAATAGTAGGTACTTAAGTTTTCACTAAAATTTCTATAAATAAATAAAGTTACTGTTACTATTTATTTTATTTACGTCTGAGTCAATTGCGGCACGTAAGCTGGCACGCGGATCGCTGTCAACGCTAGTGTAACCATGCGTTGGGTAATCAATTCGTTTTCAAAATTTGTCACCCGTGAACTGTGTATACAGGGTGACAGGTGACAAATTTAAGATATTGAAGGAAAGCACTCTGTAATCGATTCTGATCATAATTATACAATAAACGTAAATACTTAATTTTTCACCAGAATTCCCTATAAATAAATAAAGAGACATTACTACAGTTTTTCCGACGCGCCGCGCCGCTTCAGTCAACACGCACACAGCAGTGTTCCTGCCACAAGCACACCACCGCCCGCTAAGTATTTATAGTATTTTGCCTATGTAACCAGGCGTTGCGTAATTAATTCTTTAACTTCTGGTTAATTTTACTCGGTAAATATTTAATTTTTTTTTATTTTTTTTTTCTCTTTATGTATGATCTCAAATTATCACGTTCTCGAATTCGAAAAGTGACCTACCAGTCACCAGGTTTATTTATTTATATTCTAGGTTCCCCCCTAGTTCGCTACATGGTATCCCATAACACAAGCTATGATTACTTTGGGGTCATGTAGTTGTGGTTATTGTCTTGGGATTTTATTTTATTTAGCATATTTTATCAGTCATTTAAGTACAATTGAGCATTATTAAAGACTACTGAAAAGACTACCTGATCTAAACTGAATGTATTTTTTCCAGTTGATTTTCAGCATTTATTGTTTTATTCATGTCTAGTTCTGAGTTTGGTGCTCAAGTGAAGATGATATTTAAATCATCTGCATACGTATATCTTCACACCAACATCGCCTTAATAAGCAGAATCCTCTTGTGTAATCAATTTTTATCTGCCCGTTGTTTATGTTACCTAAATACAACAAGAATCTTACGAGTACCTTTCACGTGCAAGAATCTTGCTCAACAAAATTATTCATTCATGATTTCGTGGTGCGCGCACGACTTTTTTATTGTAGTATGAGATCAGTATCGGTTAGCAGCTGTTTTTGGTTTTATAAGGTCAAATACAAGCACAGGTTATAAAGTAATGGTGTATTATAGAGATGAATTAGTTAAGCTAATTACGTAAAATAAAATACAATAAATAAACGTTAAATTTTCCATTTTCTACGGCATCAACGTTGCTTATCTTAATCCTATTCAAACATCTTGCGCGTAACTCCAAGACTCCAAATTAATTTAAGTAATTAATTCATTTATACCTAGTTTAAATTTATGTATCCCAAAAGAGATGGTCAACTGGTTATGGTCAGTGGTACACATGAACGATTAACTCATGAGCAACCTTTTCTCCCTTAAACTTCCCTGATTTTAAATCTAAAAATTTTGTAAAAAAAAATAACAAATAATTTGCGATAAATTAATCTTAGATCACCTTTTTGATTTCTTTTGAATGTATCAATGTCAAAATAAAGTAACAAAACTACCAGCCAAAAATTTTAATTTAGAAAGTTAGTAGAAAAATATAAGTATTAATTGCCTTGGCTGTATCTTGGAGAAATAAAGAATTCGTATTTTATGAAAAGTAATTGACCTTATTGATGAATTACTTTTGCAGCCAATCAAAAATCTGTCAGTTTTTTTTCACATAAATTACCTAGACTGAGTCATCTATCTATATTTATAATAAATCTGTAGAGAGGTCAATTCTGTACATGAAATATATTTTCAAAATAACTATCAGGGGGTGATTAGTGATCGATACTGATGCCAAAAATGCAATCAGTAAATTTTTTGTCTGTCTGTCTGTATGTTCCTTATAGAAACAAAAACTACTCGACGGATTTAAACGAAACTTGGTAAAATTATTCTTCATACTCCTAGGCAGGTATAGTATACTTATTATCACGCTACAATCAATAGGAGCAGAGCAGTGAAGGGAAATGTTGGAAAAACGGGAGAAGTTACTTCATTTTTTAAGCTTCCGTCGCGTGTGCAGCCTTAATGGTTAAAGCTACATAGAAATCATGTATGACAGAAATATTCTTCATAAAATTATATAAAAAATATCCCACAACAGTATATGTCTACATTTTATGGTTGACTCACAATAACATGTGTAAATCCCGATAGCTTAGCAGTTCCGAGCTTTCTGATTATTGTTTACTCTTACATTATAATACTCTCACTCATCCCTAATTAAAAAAAAATAACATTATTACCTATTCAATAAAAAAAGAATCATAGAAATCGGTATAGAAACACCAAACTTATACATGAAATACGCTAATAACCCATCGCGCGTGAATACTGAATGATAGAAGGATTATTTTTGCGTAACGGTTGCCGCGCTCGACGCGGCTCGCGGCGGTAGGGTATAAAAAGGCGGGAGGCGAGCGTAAGCTAACAACCAGTAACAAGCGTTACCTTACCTGTCAAATTTCCCCAACCAATTTTAACTTATTATCGAGGGCATAGAGTTCAAATTCAAGTAAAAAATTTTGACAGATTTGTAACGCTTGATGTACTGCCTTCTGTACATACAGAGATAAAATGGAAATCAAGGTTTTGTTTATTTCATGATCGTTTCTGCCTCTTAGAAGTCAGAAACCGTAGATTTCTTCGGAATAAAAAGTAACGTAGGTATGTGTTAACTACTATACCAAATTACATTAATATTGGCTTAGCCGTTTGGCAGTGAAAAGCAGCCATACATAACTATAGATAGTATTGTATGTACACTGATAATGGCTGGATGGATGGATTTTTGCTATTCTTTCACGCAAAAACTACTTAGCTTTACCTAGAATGACAATAAGCTAAGTATAATTAATAAAGATATTGCATGACTTAAGTAAAATTGAAGGCATTAAATAAAACACTTTTTAACCGGATTAATGGCGTATAATTTATATCTTTCATTTTAACTCGACGTTTCGGTGTCTTTGCAGACCCCGTGGTCACGAGCGACTGTTAAAATTTAAAATGTAAATATACGCGATAAATCCGGTTAAAAAGTGTTTTATTTAATAGTCATACATAATAGTCATCGCGTAAACTTAAGACAATATTAAAATTTAAGGCACTTTGGCACCCGATTTGTTTATAACGCTATGTGCCTTTGTAATGTACCTAATAGATAGTTACCTACCTAGCTATGCTTGTGGTTAGGAGTTATAAATATTATATGGGCGAAGATTCTTCATTTTTATTTTTGTTATTAAAGATTTTTAGGACCTTGGAGAAGAAAATAACCTACTCGAAATACTAATTCAATACAGACGAAGTCGCGGGCATCATCTATGTAATATACCTACCTACCTATACTTTTTCACAAAACCTAGGTGAAACTGTGGATCACTGCTTTGTTGTAACAGTTTTTGAAGTAATTCTGTCTGTTTATCTATCAGTAACGCTTTCACAGCTAAACTACTGAGTCGATTTTGACGAAATTTAGAATAAGGTAAGTTTTAACTTCAAGGAGGATATAATAATAGTATTTATCCAACTCTAATAAACGGTATCCACGCGGACGAAGTGGCGGGTCACAGCTAGTAAGAAATATAGGAAAAGTTGTATTTCAAAAAATATCTTACAATGGTAGGAAGGACTATTTATTTAAACTACTGAATGTATGATAATCAATATTTATTGCCTTTTAATTTGATATACTGACTATTAGCAGGTAATTTTTTTACTATCTCTTTTCGAATAATACTACATTGGTTGAAAAGTTCGCGGCCTGGCCATTAAAAAAAAACTTTTGTTTTTTTTTCTGCCGTCATTTTGAACTGTCATTATTCAATTGTCAGCCCGCGAATTTTCAATTTGATATCTTGTTTAAATAAAATTTTACGAACAATATAAATACGTGTGTAGAACAAATTTTCACTAATGGAGAAATTTGAACAACGTGATTAAATATTTAAATATTCGTTTAAAAAAAGATTAAACACCAAAGGAGATCCATGATGACATGCAAACAACATTAGGGGAATCTGCCCCGTCTTATACCACTGTGAAAAAATGGGTTGCAGAATTTAAACGTGGACGAGAGAACATCGAAGATGACCCTCGCTCCGGCAGGCCAATGACGTCTACGACCGAAGAAAACATCAATAAAGTGTGTGATCTCATATTGAAAGACCGTAGATTGACTATCAGAGAAATTCCAGACACTATAGGCATCTCATATGAACGAACGCAAAACATCATTGTCCATGAACTCGGCTTTTCTAAGGTTTCGGCTAGGTGGGTCCCCAGATTGCTTTCAGTAGAGCAAAAGCGAATTCGACTCACGATTTCTCGCGACTGTTTGGAGATGTTCGAGGCTGATCCACAAGGTTTTCTTGACAGATTTGTGACAATGGATGAAACCTGGGTTCACCACTATACCCCAGAATCAAAACAACAATCCAAACAATGGAAAAAATCAGGTGAACCAACTCCGAAAAAAGCAAAGGCAATTCTGTCGGCTGGCAAGGTGATGGCATCGGTTTTTTGAGATGCTAAGGGTGTCATTATGGTGGACTACCTTCCAAAAGGCGAAACAATAAACTCTGCGTACTATAGCACCCTTCTGCACCGTTTACGTGAAGAAATTAAACAGAAACGCCCAGGATTACTGAGAAAGAAAGTGTTGTTTCACCAGGACAACGCCCGAGCCCACACGTCTGTCGAGTCTATGACTCAAATTCGTGATTGTGGTTTCGAATTGTTGCCACATACAGCTTATTCTCCTGATTTGGCACCTTCGGACTTTCATCTGTTTCCAAACCTGAAAAAACACCTCGGCGGGTAGAAATTTTTAACGAATGAAGAGGTCGAAGCCGCTGTTAACCTGTATTTTGAAGACCTTGAGGAATCTTTTTTTAAAACAGGTATGGAAGCTCTGGAAAGCAGATGGAAGAAGTGCATAGAGCTAAATGGAGATTACGTCGAAAAATAAAAATATTTTTGTATGTACTTTATTCTGTTTTCTTGACTAGGCCGCGAACTTTTCAATCCACCCTCGTACCTCAAGGCCTTTCAGAGTAAAAAATGGCGAAAATTAATTTAAAGCTGCACTATTGAGGACCTCGCATTAGCCACAGACCACGCGATAAAGGTGGCAAGTTCCTGGGTGGGAAAAATATAATTTTATAATACTTATCGATTCATCGACACGATAAGAAGAAGAAAAGATTAATGAAGGATGATTAGGTACATACAGAAACTTAAAACCATACACCAGGTAAAGACCACGTTGATCCTCACATACTTTTAAAGTTATTTAGGACCACACATTTCAAAATGCGACAGATCGTGGTTTTCCCCACCAGAGCACTTATACATATGTATATTCGTATATTTTTATGTACATGATATGCGACTTATTGTATTTGGAAGTTATGTATATTTACAAAGTCTTAATCATTTTTTTTTTGATTTTTGAAGAGATTGATAAAAAGGGTGACTGGTGGGTCACTTTTGAAATTCAAGGACGTGATAGTTTGAGATCATACATGAAGAAAAGAAATATAATAAAAAATAGATATTAATTATTTATTGAGTAAACGTAACCGAAAGTTAAAGAATTGATTACGCAACGCATGGTAATGCTAGTGTTGACAGCGATCCGCGTGCCAGGTCACCTGCCGCGATTGACTCAGTTGTATGTAAAGTAAACTGTAAGATATAAGTAAATGAAAAATGTGTTAAATAAAAATCACCCAACCAGGACACGATCTTGGGACCTCTCGTTTGCCGGACGAGTGTTCGTCCACCGGGGCCTGGCGGTACGCCTAGAAATTACTTAACACATTTTTGGTTTTACGTTATATTGCTAACGTAGCTCCATCTAATGGTATAGCTTTGCAGCTAAGACCACCCGAGACCAATTTCTTTACAGAAATTGTGAACCTCAGTTAAACTGAAGCATTGCATTGTTTAATAATATTTTAAAGTTTTTTGCATTTAAAATGCTTAATTACTCTTAAATAAGAGATTTTTTGTTATTTAACACATTTTATCATTATTTAAGAGTAAATAAGCATTTTAAATGCAAAAAACTTTAAAATATTATTTAGATAGAAGTATTTATTTATAGGGAATTCTAGTGAAATTTTAAGTACCTACTTTTTTAACATAATTATGGTCAGAATTGAATACAGAGTGCTCTCCTTCAGTATCTAAAATTTGTCACCAGTCACCCTGTAATATTTTTTATGGGCAACTTTCCATAAAAAATATTATTATGGAAAGTTACAAAACTTTTTCACGACGTATTAAAATATATTTAAATTACCTTTGAGGTCTCCTGTGACGATAGGCAGATCTTGTCTTTTTGTGCTAGTTCAATACCCGCCATACAGTCCCTGTGTTTGCTGTAAACGAAACAAAAATAAATAAATATTCCTGAAAATTATTCACTAAAAATTAAAAAAAATCAAAAAGTTTTATTCATCTTAGGAATTTCACAAAACACTTGATGAAGTCAGTCATCACATACTTCGGCTTTAACTAGTTGTTGATAGTTGTTAAATAAGATATTACAGTAGACCAAGAGACAAAAAAAGCCGGCGGAAAAAAACTCTTGGCACTCTTTTTCAGTCAGAATTATCAAATTAATACAAATAGGTACAGTACAAATTGACCGTGACATGAAAAAAAACAAACACAAGACAGCTAATTGTGAGAGCCAATGTCATGCCACAACCAAATTGCTTACATAGCAGATGCAATGAGCTATGGATGCACAATACGAACATGACATACTGGGACCAGAGTATTTGAACAAGAATATGGAATAAAATAGTCATAGTATCATTAGCAAAACGACCTGGCACCGCTAGCAGCACCCGTTCACGAGTTAACGCAAGCACCAGCCATCACCCTCCTCAACCATATTTTATTGACATTCCAATAAATGATTTGCTGCTTTTAGCCAGCCTTAATTTAGGAAACGCTAACTTATGGTCGTTCCTAGTTCTTACAGAGTAATTTGTATCATGATTATCTTTCCTAGTTTTAAATTTATTACTATTCTTATAAATATACATAATGTTTTCATAAATATATTGTGATGCAAGGGTCAAGATACCAATCTCTTTAAAATTTTCTCGAAGAGATTCTCTGTTTCCAAGTTTATACATTCCACGAATAGCCCTTTTCTGCAGTGTAAATATTATACTATGTTGAATTTGGGCTAGATAATGATCTAGCCCAAATTAAGTTTCTTAAAGAACTTATGTTATGGATACTTAATAAACTTAAGAAACATACAAATATACATATAAAATATACGCTTATTTTTTTATTGGTAAGTAGGACCTGACGGCTGTATTTACACAAATATCCGCCGCCACCGGAATTCGAGGCTCTGGCATAGAAGGCAATTTATGTTACCACTACACCATCTGGTTTGCATTCTTTGTAATCTGAGAATAATGGAATTAATTCAAAGCACCGTCAGCTCCAAAACTGAACAATAAGTTAGGAGCTCGAAAATCAAAATCAAGATGTTGAAGAAAACTTCTTCAGAATTGAATAACCTGTCATGAATGAATAACATGAAGAATTAGCCCACGTCTGACCTTAGTCTCACCTGATGGTAAGAGAAGATGCGATCGAAGATGACAGCACGCGGGCCTAGGAAAGAACTGGCTCTTCATAAAATAATGCCGGAACACATCACCGCCGGAGTGGTAATTCTTGGCAGCAGATTTTATCTAAAGGGTGCTAGTCAATCGGACGCTGACGGGATCCTATCACCAAGCGGGGTAACTCGGATTAGTCGCTTTTTACGACTAATCCGAACGATTTATCCAGGGGCGGTGGTCGGTAGGGCTACTGTAAGCTGGCCCTACACCAAAGTCAATTCAATCCCTAACGTTAAATAAATTTAAAAGAACTATCAAAGAAACATTATGCAAAAAAGGCTACTAGAGACTCAAACACGTCAAAAATTATTTATATGACAAAAGAGTGTGGGATTGATGTCTCTACATTAAACATTAATCACTATGTAGGCAGCTTGGCTGTGGCATGATATTGGCAAGCACGAATAGCTATCTTCTGTTTGTTTGTTCATGTCATAGCAGAGCTGTATTTCTGCCAAATTGTACCTATAATAAGCACTTTTTACAAAAAACTGCCGAGAGTTTTTTTTCCGCCGGCTTTTTTCTTCTCGGTCCACCTAGGGTTCTACTTTCATTTCGTTTTTTAAAGCCGAAGAAGAAGTAGTAGTAGACAACACCAAGACATTGGTCGATAATGGGCGATCATTATTTTCATGAGCCGAGAGATGCACACTTCTCGACGGAGGCCTCCCCCAGGATTCGTCATGTAGTCAGGACCCGCGCCGCCCTCATCCGTTCGTAAAGTGTATAAAATTACCTGCTACGAATAAAAATTTTTCATTTTCATTTTTCATTCTGCACGGATAAAAAATTTGGGATATTTGTTCCTTTCAATGTGCTTTTAAAATAATCTAGGCAAAATATTTGATATTTTAGCTACCTGTTGTTTGAGGACTTTCTCATGAATTTCCGTTGTGTACATTTCATTGCAAACCTGTTGCAATTTATGTTGATGTAGCGCCCTATTCGGAATGTTTTTTGACAAATTTAGTGGACTTTATGACTCTGTGTCCAACATTATTCAATCAATCAATAAATTTTTTATTGCTTTCCAAATTTTACAGGTGGTAGGTATACATTGTTGAGGTTTTAAGATAATACGTAAAATTATGGACCTAGTGTAGGTACTGCAATGCAAGAGAGGATTCGTCAGTGAACATTTGATTTAGGTCTTAAATTATTTTTATATCAATTTTATTATAAATGTAATTATTAATGATTAATACTTTGTTATTAAAATTTATCATTTAAATAATCATTCACCGTGTAGTAGCACTTTGTCAGTAAAAGTTGTTTTAATAAATGTATAAAATGTTTATCTGTTTCTTTATTGCGTATGTGTGTGGGAAGATGATTGTACAATTTAACAGAAGATGACTGAGGGCCAGTTGAGTGTATATATGTAGTCGGGATGTTGGCTGAATTAGTTTGTTTTTCCTAGAGGGTCTGAGCTGGTATTTGTTGGGTACATTTTCTCTTTTTTTTTGTAGAAATCGGGATATTTTCGGACAAATTTACAAATTTCTAGAATGTATATGCAAGGGTGTGTAAGAATTTTAAGGTTTTTAAAATAGGATTTACAGCTGTCAGTGTTTTCAATTTTTGACAGTATTCTATTTAATTCTAAGTAACCTTTTTTGCGCAAAGGAAATGATATTAACACATTTATATATCATTTCCTTTAAGAGCTCAACCGCATAGTCACCCCTGTTATTAAAAGCATTCAAATTGTAGGCAATCTTTGATTCTATTTATTTCTAGCAGTATTTTATGAAGAACAACTTAACTTTCAAACTTCTGTACTTACTACCTACTAATACTAGTTTAAGTAAAAAATATACATCATTATCATCATCACAACTCTTTGTAATGAGCCCACTGCAGGGTATGAGTCTCTCCCCTGGGTGATGAGGAGGTTAAGGCCATAATCCACCAAGCTGGCCCAGTGCTGGGTGGTGGATGTCAGAATTTTCAGGGTGCCGATACGGCTTCTGACAAACCCTAACGACTATTGTCTACAAGTATACAGCACCCTGGACCGACAGCTTAACGAGCCCTCCGAAGCACGGAAGTCGCCTTGAGAAATGAATGGTCGGCGGTCACCCATCCTAATACCGGCCGCACCGAGCGCGCTTAACCTGCGATATCGTTTGATATGCACAGTAACCACGGCGCCACGATGACTTCCCTACTAATTTCCTACTTCCTGACTATCTACTAATACTAGTTTAAATAAAAAATATACATATGACAATCAATATTAACTAAAAATATTCAAAATATTCACCACATACTCGTACACTGGTGAACGGAAGATTATACGAATGCTTTTAAAAACTTAGGCTTCGAAAAACGAATTGAAAGTAGACGGTAAAAAAGTTATATATGCCTTGCACATTTGAATTCAATTAGTATACATTGTATAAAGTGAATCATAACTCAGATAAAAACATAAATAAACCATTGACATCATTAGGAAAAATAAATAGGTTATCAAAATTATGAGAACACAATTGTTTGTATGCATAATTATTACTAAGGAATGTACAATTAGATTAAATCTAAAATTAACCCGGTTATTACTTACTACTATCCTGTTTATAGTGACAGCCCTAAATAATCATTACTTTCATCTGTGTTGGCTCATTTATTTCATAATAGGGGGATGTATGTGTGTATTTTATGTATCTATGTGGGTAATGTATATTCAAAAAACCATGGAACAACAATAATTTTTGTTTATGTGTAACCTAAGTTTAAAGAGATTGGTATCTTGACCCATTATGTATATTTATAAAAATAGTAATAAATTTAAAACTAGGAAAGATAATCATGATAAAAATTGCTTTGTAAGGACTAGGAACAACAATAAGCTAGCGTTTCCGAAATTAAGGCTGGCTAAAAGCTGCAAATCATTTATTGGAATGTCAATACGTATATATAACAAAATTCCGAAGTCAATTCAATCCCTGCCATTCAATAAATTTAAAACAATCATTAAAAACACTCTATCTCGAAAAGCTAATTATAAAACTAAAGATTACTTAGACGATAAAAAGGCATGGGATTAAGCACAACAGAATATTTCTAAAATATGTTTAATTAGCTTTATTTTGCATTTTATAAAGATTTGATACCATGGGTATTTAGCAAAACAATCTCTCAATAACGCGTTAATGCAATATTTTTTTAATGAGTATAATAATTTGGCCACCTGCTCTATACTTAAACATGTAAAAAATAGTGGTCTTCTGATCACCTAAGCACTTACACAAAGTAGTCTCGGCAACATTGTTCCATGGCGTAGGTGCACATGGAGGCGGCAAACTCGGGCACGCCCGGTGGCAGAGCGCGCGGGACGACGGCGCACGCCGCCGTCGTGTTGCGCGTGCGCGCGTGCAGATTTCCCTTGTTGCAGCACGTCTCTGTCGCCTGCGCCATTTGCTCCGCTAGACCACCTGCGTCCAATAACACAGAAAACGTTGTGTGAAAAGGACTACTATAAGATATCCGGATGCAAGAAGATGGGATTCCGTGGCTATAAACTGTTTTTGTGTATTTTTAAAAGATTATTGCCGTTGGGTCTCTTGCCACTTCTTCTATTTCCACTTACCTCCAAATACATTATTTTCTAAAATAGTTGTTTCGCGCGGTTTTGATTCCCGCGGGAATATCTTATGAGCTGTTATAGCCTGTACACTATCACTATGCCAAATTTCATCTAAATCCTTTCGGCCGTTCTGTCGTGATTGAGGAACAAACTTCCATACATCCAAGCTATCCCATTTATAATTTTAATTAAGTAAGATATTCCTGTATACGGAAGAGACATTTGGTAAAGGTACCTACATAAAATGCAGCTAACTCTATCATCTCGGCTTCTTTGTCGCTTACTCTCTAGTGAGAATGAAGTGTAATGCTTACCTAAGTTTCAACAATAAAAAACTTTTTCAAGATTTAATTATCCTAATATTAAAGTCGCGAAACCGAGCAACGTGGAGAACTTTTGAGGAGGCCTATTTCCAGCAGTCGTCACCAAGCTAATGATGGCGATGGTCTTAATATTGTGTTATGTTTTCATAGTTAATGATATTTATTAAAAACTTTAGAAATTAAGACTCGTAATTCTACGCATTTTGTTTTATTTCAAAATTATATCTATATTTGTACAATCATGCTCACTCTCTTACGCACAAATTATTAGAGTAAATACCTAGGTACATAGGTTAAAACTTAACCGATAGATCAATTTGTTTTATGAGAAATTTCAAATCACCACCTTAAGGTTTCGCTTACTTTTAGTTCGAATGTGGATTGCAAAATATGAATAATGTATAGTACAGTTTCCGTTCATCTCCTAACATTTCTTTGGTGTCTGTAATAATTATGAATCACTTTTAATAATTACACTTATTTTTTAATACATACATAGACACGTCTCTAATGTGTAAAATAGTAAAAAAGGTTGGATGAAGTTCCTTTATAATACCTAATGACCTACATTCACTATTTGATAGGAAAAACAAAAATGAAATTTTACTATTTTCGTATCAATTTTAAAATTTCAAATGTTTGAACATTTTGAATTACAGCCTCTACATTTCCCAAAAGCAGAGGCCTAAACAAAATACTTAGGAAATTATTTCCGTAATAATAAAAAGCAAGGTGTCATGTATCACACGGACCTTGAACAAAATTTATTCAAAAATTTTGGAACTTTGTCGTATTTGAGTCTGTAAAAATGATTTGTACTTATTGGGATCATACGAAGGCATACAAAAAACTTTGATTATTAGCAGACTAGATGCTGTTAGACTTTATGGTTGGTGATGCTAGCGGTGCAGGTCGTTTTGCTGTCATCTATGACTATTTCATTCCATTCTTGTTCAAATACTCTGGTCCCAGTTTGTCATGTTCGTGTTGTGCATCCATAGATCATTGCACCTACTATGTAAGCAATTTGGTTGTGCCATGACATTGGCTCTCACAATTAGCTGTCTTGTGTTTGTTTTTTTTTTATGTATACTGTACCTATTTGTATTAATTTGATAATTCTGACTGAATTAGAGTGCCAAGAGTTTTTTCCGGCGGCTTTTTTTGTCTCTTGGTCTACTGTAATATCTTATTCAACAACTATCAACAACTAGTTAAAGCCGAAGTATGTGCTGACGTCATCAAGTGTTTTGTGAAATTTGAAATTCAAAACTTTTTGAATTTTGGTCTTTAGTATTGACGGTCTCCGTGGTGCAGTGGTATATAGACGCTACTGCGCCAATCGTGAGGGCTCGGGTTCGAATCTTGGTATTTATTTGTACATTTATACATATTACTTATTTATATTCTCGCTTTCCCCCAAGTTCGCTACAAGGTATCCTATTACACAAGCTATGCTTACTTTGGTCGCATGTAGTTTTTTTTTAATATTTTAAGTATAGGACGTTTGTCTTCCGTGCCACCTGATGAAAAGTGCGCATGAAGACTATGGTGTTACACGTCCGTCCACGAGAAAACTATTCACTCGACACTTAAAAGTTCCAGGACTGTAGTGGTCAGGAAAAACAGACGCGGGCAGATTGTTCCACACCTTGGCAATCCGTACCAAAAAGGAACTATCGAAGCGTTTTGTTCGACTTCTTGGTAAATCCACTATATATGGATGGAAGTTCTGTCTGCGTCTGGTAGTCCGGTGGTAAAAAGGGGCGGGTTCAATTTGTCAAAAAGAGCACTCGCACACTCACCAAAATGTAGCCGATAAAATACTGTCAAACGAGCAATGCTCTGAGGTTTATACATGTCATATTTGAAAACAATATATTGTATATCAGCTGAAATAGTTCCCTTCAATATCAACTCATTTGGCCACTTATTCATTTGTCTGTATCTACAACAGTTAATATATTAAGGTTGTCCTTTTGTCCTTGATTTAGCCTTGGTTTTAAGACACGTTATCTGAGCTTTCAATATCGGCATAATTTCATTAGTTTGCGCTTATTCTACTCCCGTACAAGCTCAATCTACTAACTCTTGAATCTATTAACTCTTGAAAAAAAACTGCAGTCACTTTGGTCCAATTTATTCCTATTTTACGATCTACATGGTTGATCACCTCTTAAATTAATGCTTAAGACTAAGCGCTTACTCATAATTCGAACCATACGCTAAACCATTTCTAAGTAATAACACTTTCAAGATACTTGACACGATAACAAAAATGGTAGAGAGATAGATACTTGAGATGCTTATATTAACTGTAGATGTAGATTCACAGCTCTCTATACAAGGTGTTCTTTTTGATATCCCATAACTTTGAGGTTTTGTTCCTTACTAAAAAAAACAATACTTTTTGCCACAGAATACGTGGTTCAAAAGAGCGTACTTTACAAGATATCAACATACATACATAACGTCACGCCTGTATCCCTTATGGGGTAGACAGAACACCAGAGGTTACAAGACCATCTGATGTCACGTTTGACAAATTTGGAAGTATTATAAAGATGGAGAGAGACTATTGTAGTGACAGAGGTCAGCCTTTCACCCACAAAAACGTCTTTAAAACCTCTGTCCCATAGCTGACTTTTAAGGTATGCCCGGGAGGATAAGCAGCTGGCACATTCTATGTTTTACTTTCGCTCCCAGTCCAGCATGGAGCATGGAAGCAACAATCTTAATATAATCTATCTATCTATCTATCTATACTTATAATAAATCTGTAGAGAGGTCAATTCTGTACATGAAATATATTTTCAAAATAACTATCAGGGGGTGATTAGTGATCGATACTGATGCCAAAAATGCAATCAGTAAAATTTTTGTCTGTCTGTCTGTCTGTATGTTCCTTATAGAAACAAAAACTACTCGACGGATTTTAACGAAACTTGGTAAAATTATTCTTCATACTCCTGGGCAGGTTATAGTATTCTTATTATCACGCTACAATTAATAGGAGCAGAACAGTGTAGGGAAATGTTGGAAAAACGGGAGAAGTTACTTCATTTCTTAAGCTTCCGTCGCGTGTGCAGCCTTAATGGTTAAAGCTACATAGAAATCATGTATGACAGAAATATTCTTCATAAAATTATATAAAAAATATCCCACAACAGTATATGTCTATATTTTATGGTTGACTCACAATAACACGTGTAAATCCTGATAGCTTAGCAGTTCGGAGCTTTCTGATTATATTTGTTTACTCTTACGTTTATAATACTCTCACTCATCCCTAATTAAAAAAAATAACATTATTACTTATTCAATAAAAAAGAATCATAGAAATCGGTATAGAAACACCAAACTTATACATGAAATACGCTAATAAATAACCCATCGCGCGTGAATACTGAATGATATAAGGATTATTTTTCCGTAACGGTTGCCGCGCTCGACGCGGCTCGCGGCGGTAGGGTATAAAAAGGCGGGAGGCGAGCGCAAGCTTTTGCGCGATTTAATATAGGTAGGTACAGAAGGAACAAGCGTTACATTACCTGTCAAATTTCCCCAACCAATTTTAACTTATTATCGAGGGCATAGAGTTCAAATTCAAGTAAAAAATTTTGACAGATTTGTAACGCTTGATGTACTTACTGCCTTCTGTACATACAGAGATAAAATGGAAATCAAGGTTTTGTTTATTTCATGATCGTTTTTGCCTCTTGGAAGTCAAAAACCGTAGATTTCTTCGGAATAAAAAGTAACGTATGTGTTAACTACTATACCAAATTACATTAATATTGGCTTAGCCGTTTGGCAGTGAAAAGCAGCCATACATAACTATATGTAGTTATTGTATGTACACTGATAATGGTTGGATGGATGGATTTTTGCTATTCTTTCACGCAAAAACTACTTAGCTTTACCTAGAATTATAATAAGCTAAGTATAATTAATGAAGATATTGCATGAATTAAGTAAAATTGAAGGCATTAAATAAAACACTTTTTAACCGGATTAATGGCGTATAATTTATATTTTACATTTTAACTCGACGTTTCGGTGTCTTTGCAAACCCCGTGGTCACGAGCGACTGTTAAAATTTAAAATGTAAATATACGCGATAAATCCGGTTAAAAAGTGTTTTATTTAATAGTCATACATAATAGTCATCGCGAAAACTTAAGGCAATATCAAAATTTAAGGCACTTTGGCACCCGATTTGGTTATAACGCTATGTGCCTTTGTAATGTACCTAATAGATAGTTATCTAGCTATGTTTGTGGTTAGGAGTTATACATATTATATGGGCAAAGATTCTTCATTTTTATTTTTGTTATTAAAGATAGTTAGGACCTTGGAGAAGAAAATAACCTACTCGAAATACTAATTCAATACAGACGAAGTCGCGGGCATCATCTATGTAATATACCTACCTATACTTTTTCACAAAACCTAGGTGAAACTGCGGATCACTGCTTTGTTGTAACAGTTTTTGAAGTAATTCTGACTGTTTATCTATCAGTAACGCTTTCACAGCTAAACTACTGAGTCGATTTTGACGAAATTTAGAATAAGGTAAGTTTTAACTTCAAGGAGGATATAATAATAGTATTTATCCAACTCTAATAAACGGTATCCACGCGGACGAAGTCGCGGGTCACAGCTAGTTAGTTCATAAACTTGTAAAATGTCCCTTGTAAAATTTCGTTCACATTAATTCAATAGACGCATGTCACTGAAGCCATACAATAAACAACAAAAACATTTTAAACGTTGAGGAATGTTGCATATACTGTACAACGCAAAACGTTGCGAATTGTACCTGTGCATAGAGATAAAAAAAGGGATAGAAAATTCCACGTGGTCTTACTTCGCATAAAGGTGTTTTACATAAGATGTTTTGACTTAAAACAAAAACAATTTAATTGAAAATTTATTCACATGTTATTAGATTATATTACATGATCCCACGAATACCCTAGAGTTATGGGAAATGAAGCGGAACAACTTGTATAGTCTGCCCGCGTGGCTTATTCGCGAAATCTTGGAACCTTGACAGAGAGGAAAAGGCTCGAGAGACGTCTAACCAAAGTATGTTAATGACAAATAATTATAGTAAACATTATTTGCCATTAATATATTTTTTATAACATAAAATATTCTATCGTCAGTAAGAAGTTGCATAATTACAAATTCATATTAACCTAGACATACAAGTAAGCAAGCTGAGAGACACAGGAGAACATTTTTTTTTAATACGTAAATTACAAAAATACCCTTTTATACCCTAAAAATGTCCGCATGTGACAAAAAAATAAAGTATAGTAAAACAAGGCACTGATCATTGGTAAAAGTGGTTAAAATGATATTGAGCTGAGAAGCCATATTAGTATATCATATTTTCTAATTATGTCATCGAAACATCTGCTGGCTCGTATGAGGTAAGATTTCGTGATATTATAAACAGTTTTTGAGAGCGGTGATCGTCTCAATAATGTAAATAATTACGATAATATCAATAATACGCTTATCAATTATATCAAACGAACACTTTTTGTGTTGCTGTGATGTTTTGCTTGAGTATGTCATTCCACAGTCTGGACAAAGGGCTCTCGTCCAGACTGTGGAATGACATACATACAAAGAAGTCTCGATCGGCTTTCTGTGACCTTGAGCTGATTTATTTTTCTACCGAACTTCCAAATTATAGAGGATTTTCTCAACTCGTGTTTGTTTTTTGTTTCTTTATTACACGATTTTTTTGGACAATTATGAATTGATATTAAATATTCTTGTTTCATATGATAGAGAAATCTCGAGAGGTAGTCCCATATACATTTCATTGAAATCAAATGACTGATGACATGATGAAAAATTTTAAATTGACGACCAAAGACGACCTTAAACTTCAGCCAAAGTTTTGGACGTGAAGTTGTTTTTTTAATGCTCTGCATTCGTTGATTATAGAATCTTTTTGTCTTAAATTTCGTTGCTGCCACAGAAGCAAAACTTTTCACTTCATTATTTTAGGCAAGTCGTACAAACTATTTAGTTCTGGGTTGTCACCCGCGCTCTGTCTCCCAAGGTCCGGTAAAGTATAAAAGGGCTAAAGGACTAAAGCTCATCGACTCAAAAATTAAAAAACCTAAACTGTTGCAATGCATCACTCCGCAATATAAGTATCCTCTAAAGCAATTGTGAAAGAAGGCAATGTTTGCCGATAAAAAATAAGAATTTAATTCTTACAAATGTGTGGTAAAAATAATTATAAACAATATTCCAATTTATTGAGAATATATTAAGTAATTCAAATAGACAATTCTTTTTCAATGTAATGATTTAAAACAAACTTTTCTCATTTACCTGATTTATATATTTAAGTGAAACTTGATTTATCACCACAATTAATTAAAAAGTTTCATTAAGATTTCACTATCACTGTAATTAAAATAAAATAGATAATGAATAACATATTTTATAGCTTACCATTTACTGTTTTGCACACCTCTGCTATTACACACAACACAGTTATCCACTTCACACTCATTTTGGCTTAAGTAGTGATGATTTAACTTAGTTCGAATTTTAAAATATTGAGATCCAATGATTCGCTACCGACGGTTCATATTGTGTGTTTGGAGCGCGGTGCAGCGTCTGAGCAGGAGCAGTGCGATCGCATGCGCATGCGACTCTATTTCGGTCACGCTCTGACTTAGTACGTTCATCTTTATCGAGTCAAAGATGAAATGATGCAGATACTTCACTAATGTAAACAATGAGGTATTGTGAGTTATTACGAGATAATTTAGCTTATCTGAAAATAAATGAATACTGCAATAAGATTACATATAAAAAAGGGATATATTTAGTCTATTTTATATTTATTCTTGTATTTTTTTATTACAAAATAAGCGGGCTTTTTGCGTTTGACCACAATCTCACCTGATGGTAAGTAAAGAGAAGGTCGAAGAAAAAAGCACACGGGTTCACCTACCGGGTATATTAGTATGATTAGATTAGTTTTTTGATATCTGGCTTCTGATAACAGTGTTAATTTTAAGGATTTAGTCCCACCCTAAATGGACATGCAACTGGTCCATTGTTTTATATTAACTATAATGTCAAAGACATATTAACTTGCGCTATTTAATATTTATTTGATATTATTATTTTATACATATAGCATGTATTCTAATGTATTGGTAAGAAGTATAAAGCTGCATAAGTCCTTTTTGGTTAATTAAAGAAAAATAACTTAATTGACACTGACAGCTTGAATAATCAATAAAAAGCGGGTTCGGCTTTTAAATCATAAGTACTGAAAACTAAACTACACTATCTACTACTTACATATTCTTTGACCGTTTGTGGTAAAATCTTCACGGTTTGACCAAATCGTTGGAATTCTCAGGACATTTCGAGATGTCCTACAGGCAATGCTTCTAACATATTGTTATCGTGGTCTTGTTTTTTGTTACATAATGTATTGTTCTTTTTACGTCTGGCTGTATTGTAAATAGGCACTTATTTGTACCGCGTAAGAGAATTATTTAATAAGTATTCTGTTTTCAAAAATTCCTACGCTTTTTGTGTTTATTTAAAAATGTGTAATGGATGATGTATAATCTATATAACAGACTGATACGATCGAAATGACATTGTTTCCTTGTTGTTAATCTCACATTTTCATTGTCCAAGACACTCTTACAATCCTATTTAATATTTTTTTAATATTCTAGATATTGTTTGATATTTTTTATTATTTCAATGAGTTTTAGTTAAACTATAAGTACATTAATAAAGGTACTTTATTCTATTAGCGTATATATTTAAATTCATAATCTGTCATGGTCGGATTACCAAAAAAAGTGTGAATTAACAATAAGTGAACATCGAACCAGCTGACCTTGGCCTGAAGATGGCTTCACTACACACATATTGCCAATAAATAATGTACTGCCTACACCTACACACTAACATACGTGACGGCAATACTTTGGGAAAACTATTTAAACTATCTTGAAATCCATTTTTCATATTTAACATTTAGCTGAGTAATTTACATGTTATTAATTTAAAAACTTATGGTTTAGGGTTTTAGTAGATTTTTTAAGTATTCATTGATGGAAATATTCTAGTATCTAAGGACCCTGACCTTTGGCTAACCGGCGACCTAGTTTTGTCAACAAGCCTTACTAGCGCGTAGTTATTATTAATCACTTAGGTATATGCGATGGTATTCTACTAAAGAACCTTTGAAATACATACATACACATACATACATACATAACTTCACGTCTGTATCCCGTATGGGGTAGACAGAACACCAGAGGTAATAAAAACCATCTGATGTCACGTTTGACAAATTTGGAGGCATTATAATAGTGGAGAGAGACCACTGCAGTGACAGGGGGTCAGCCTATCGCCCACAAAAAAGCCTCCCATAACACCTCGGTCCCTTAACTGACTTTTACAGTATGCCCGGGAAGAGAAGCAGCTGGCACATTCTATGTTTTTCTTTCGCTCCCGGTCCAGCATAGAAGCAACCTTTGAAACTGAAAATTTAAAAATGGGTCAAAAATTCTGGGTAAGTAGCGTGGTTGTCACAATGGATGGATCTTCGTATAAATGCCTCAATGCTGGTCTTAAATACCATAATCACCTCCTACTTAGAAGAATTGTAGGATCTATACATTTAAGGTCTCTATACATTTAAGGTAAAATATTGCTCGATGTTAAAGGTAGAGATGAGGAAGCTAACGGCTTTCTTCAGTAATCTTCAATTGACGACCGGCTGGTGTAGCGGTAACATACATTGCCTTCTATGCCAGAGGTCCTGGGTTCGAATCCCGGCGGCGGCGGATATTTGTGTGATGAACACAGATATTAGTCGTCAAGTTATGGATTTTTATTAAAGTTTATTCTAATATTTCTTAAGTATATCAGTTATCTAGTATCCATAACACAAGTTCTTTAAGAAACTTAATTTGGGCTAGATAATGTTATGTGAGTGTCAGAAATATTTATTATAATACCTTAACTTTACATTACGAAATACTGCAAAGTTAAAAAAGTGTGCTCGGCATTTAAAACAATTATTACTACTGAAACTCTTCTTTCAGGAAGAGGCCCGCGACCAGTCCCGCGACCTATAAGTATAGAATATTTTGTGGATATACAGGGTCTTTTTTTTGAAGATGAAAACATTTTAAGAGGGTAAAGAATAACATGTGGATTCAATTTATGACCAAAAAAATAATTGAAATTTTACAATTTTAAGTGACCAATTTTTTCTGACTAGGTATTGAAAAATGGGGACTTAACGTATTTCTTAATAGAAATAGTTGGAAAAACGCTTTTGTTTCTTGCTATTTAGTCGTAAATAAAAGATTTTAAAAACCACACAGTGTGTCAAGTTTTATCCTATATTATATTTATTTTCCAAGCAAATTAGTGTTATGGAAGAGGAGAATTCTTCTGGCGAAAGTATCTCTATATACTATAACAAAATGTTCCTATACTTATAACTTGATTGAAGTATGATGAATTGCTAAATAAAGAAATAAATATTTTTCATTCTTATTAACTACTAGCTATACCCTGTAAAGGTTTTACTATCGCAATTTCGATCCCGCGGGAATAGCTATAGGCATAAAAAGTTAGGCAGTAAAAGGTATAATCCAAACTGTACCTACTCTACTGTTACTACTTACTATTAGTAAGATTATTACTATTAGTAAGAAGTAAGATTTTACTTCCAGGCTGGACTGGGAGCGAAGGAAGAACAAAGAATGTGCCAGCTGCTTCTCTTCCCGGGCATACTATAAAAGTCAGTTAAGAGATAGAGGTTTTATTGGCGTTTTTGTGGGCGATAGGCTGATCCCCTATCACTGCAATAGTCTCTATCCATTATTATAATACCTCCAAAGTCTAACGTGACATCAGATGGTCTTATAATCTCTGGTGTTCTGCCTACGCCATAAGGGATACAGGCGTGAAGTTATGTATGTTTGTATGTAAGATTTCATTTTTATGACATATAGGGCTTAATGTGTGAACAATTCATAATTTATTTAATATAGCAAAGATAATATGCGACGGCATCTCTTACACTTAATTATTCTCAGCAAGTAAATGTTAAAACAAATCATTTTGAATGACTGCATGATAACGTGTTACTAGAAATTTATTATTGTTTACGTTGCGATTGCCCTTTCTTGTTTGTCTTTATTAATAGACGATTCTGATAATTTAATATTGTTTGAATTAAAAATCTATTGTGTATTGTTTTATGCTTATTTCATTTCATGGACTATAAGAACCAATATACAAGCAAAATAATTTACGCGAAGCAACTTTAGCCTGCTATTTGATGCAAAACAATAAAACAACTGTCAAATGTGACAAATATTACTTTCTTCGAATTGCGGTAGAAAAAGTAAAGAATAGAAAAACTACTGAACAATAATTTTATATTTTAATATGGAAAGTCTAAAATATAGACGTCATATCAAAAGGTCAGACTAAGTACCTACCTTACCCTGAAGGCGACTTTAATATGGACGACTATGCTGGATTGGGAGCGAAAGAAAAACATAGAATGTGCCAGCTGCTTCTCTTCCCGGGCATACTGTAAAAGTCAGTTAAGGGACTGAGGTGTTATGGGAGGCTTTTTTGTGGGCGATAGGCTGACCCCCTGTCACTGCAATAGTTTCTTTCCACTGTTATAATGCCTCCAAATTTGTCAAACGTGACATCAGATGGTTTTATTACCTCTGATGTTCTGCCTACCCCATACGGGATACAGGCGTGAAGTTATGTATGTATGTATGTATGTACCTATTTGTTAATTTAAGCGGTAACTCTAGAATTCCTAAGAATTATATAAATAAATAATTTGCCAAAATAAACAAATTCTTCAATGAAGACCACTTGGCGATGGGGTAAACCTGTCGGCATCAGACGCCAGTGATTGAGGGTTCGATTCCCGCATGGAAATAGAAAAAAAAAATTATTCGGTGTCTGGGTGTTTATCTATTTACATTATAGGTCCCCCCTAGTTCGCTACATGGTATCCCATAACACAAGCTATGTTTACTATGGGGCCATGTAGTTTTGTGTGATTGTCTAAGGATTTTATTTTATTAGGTATTATTATATTGGTTAGTAGTTTAAAGTCGCCTCTACGGTAAGGTACTTGTGCCTCACAAAGCCGCGTCGCTACAGAAGCGACGCTATGCCCGCGACATTAAGTTAAAAATTGTTTTGGGAAATTTGACAGATTTGTAACGTTGACCTGCTGACTTCTGTACCTTGAATACATTTTTAGTACACCGACTTCTCTTCGCCAGTAGAAGATTCCAGGACCTGACGTGTTGGTGAAAAATATTTTAAATTAACTATCATCATTGAAGTCGTCGTGGCGCCGCTGTGGAAAGAACATAAGTACTTCGCCGAGCGCCCTCCACGTCGGAAATGGTCCAGTACACGAGACCATTTCCCCACACATAGCCCTAATAGCTGCACTGGTATAGGTACTCGTACCTACTTCAATATTTTATATCTGCAAACCATACCAACATTACTGTACAGTGGGATCGATCTAACTTGTCGTAGTGTTGGTTTACAAATCATACATACAATATACTTTTGTTCTTCCGTTCTGGGTAATGGTTTTAAATATAACACACTTTGTACCAAGCGGTAGCTCATTCCATACAAATACCTCCCAAATTTTGTCTTTATAGTAGAGTGAGTGAGACACTTTAATCGGCCTTATCGCTTGAAGCGATTTCTACCAGGCAACCTTTTTTGCATTAGTAATTAAGTAATTACTTATGACTTGGGAACTTAAGTAGTCTTATTAATATGATTGTCTCTAATGAAGTTTTTTAATGTAGGTATATGAAAAATGTTTCAAAACTTATGCCCAATAGCTAACGCTATAGATATGTTTCCTCTGTCTTTATTTGAATTCCTATTAAAGCTTTTGATAGAATTACATACTAAACTCTTTTAGCTTATTGAATAATAATAATATTTCTCTCTCTCTCTCTCTCTCTTGCCCTGATACCCGACAGAATGGTTCGATTGTCAGATCTTTTCCGCCGAAAGCGTGTAGTTGTAAATATGCAGAATAATAATTATAATAATCACTAATCACAACCCATGCAAATGGCAGTTTAAACACTATGAATAGCACCTGCTTATCATTTTCCATAGTGTTGACTAAAGTATTTCAAACTTAGCACGACCAGAACCGATTTCAGCGTCGACCTAGTCAAGCTTCGATCCGGAGCTCCGCTTTCGTAGCAAGAACCATTTATTATCATCATTCACCCCTCATCATCATATTCACCCCTCATCATCATCAACAGCCTGTAGCCGTCCACTGCTGGACATAGGCCTCGCCGAAGGTTTTCCACGTGTCGCTCGGTCCCGCGCCGCCCTCATCCAAGATGATATGAAGCGACGAAAAGATTTTGAATGATTTTCAACTAAAAAAAAATATGTCTTAGAATGTATTCAGTAAAATGTATTGCTTTAATTTCATTACGCAGATACAAACAAAAGATCTAAATGTTCACGTTTGAATCGATTGTATAAGATTCGGCAACTAACCTAATTTTATAAATAATTCAAGGATCGAAATATAAACTCACAGATCTCAGACACTGAGTTATTAACTTAAGGTAACTTAAAGCAAAATGACTTAACAATTGAGGTGTTAATATGCGTACACATGCTTATTCAAAATCAGCATTGTTTTAACAATGAAGTACGCGTCTGTCACTTAGCATTGCCGGAATGTAACGACTTTGTACGAAGGCCGCGTTAAACTTCTATAGCATACTTGTTATTTTTAATCATTGTAAGCCTCTACGGATAAATATCTTTTTTTTTATTTATTAAAGACTAAGCCCGCGTCTGACCTCAGTCTCACCTGATGATAAGTGAAGATGAGGTCGAAGATGACAGCACACGGGTCTAGGAAAGAAGTGGCTCTTCATAAAATATTGCCGGAACACATCACCGCCGGAGCGGTAACATTTGGCGGCAGATTTTATACGAAGGTTGGTCGCTAGCCAGGCGGACCCTGACGGGATCCTACCTCCAAGCGGGGGTCACTCGGATTAGTCGCCCTTTACGACACGCTTATCCAGGGATGGTAGGGCTATTCGAAACCCACCCTTCACATTTCATTTAACAAGCATTAAAACAAAAAAGTCTTAAGAGTCACGCACAAAATATTAAACTATCATCATCACCATCATCATCACCACAACTCTTTGTAATGAGCCCACTGCAGGGCTATGAGTCTCTCCCCTGGGTGACGAGGAGGTTTAGGCCATAATCCACCAAGCTGGCCCAGTGCTGGGTGGTGGATGCCAGAATTTTCAGGGCGCCGTAATGGCTTCTAACAAACCCTAACGACTACTGTATACAAGTATACAGCACCCGGGACCGACTGCTTAACGTGCCCTCCGAAGCACGGAAATCGCCGTGAGAAATGAACGGTCGGCGGTCACCCATCCAAGTACCGACCGCGCCGAACGTTGCTTTACCTGTGATATCGTTTGATACACACAGTGACCGCGGCGCCACGACGACTATCATCGGTCTTTAAATGTTCGTGTTTTGGGTCGAAATAAAAACATATTTTACTTAAAGATTTATTGTTGAAATAAATAAATTACACTCTTAATATAAAATACTGAAGGTAATATAAAAAAAAAACTGCTGAATAAATAATTGTACGTGGATTACAATGGATATGTTGAGTTTAAATATAAATAGCTATATTATTCTATCAATAAATAACACAATTACACTGCATTTGTGAATATAAATAAATTTACATTATAATTATTTGATTACAATAATAATATAACTCAGAAAGAAAAGGCTACAATTGTTTGCAACTATAAATAAACATTCTGTCACCATTTGTTACTTTTACAAAAAGTCAGAAGAAAACAAAAAGATTACAATAAAATAATACTTTTTTAAATAAAATTAATCTAAAATAAATTACGAGCTACAATAAATACGCAAATAATCCAAAAATACACCTTAAATATAAAAGGTATTAAATAAAGTTAGATAACCTACAGAAGATAAACCTAAGGATTAAACTCGTCCAGTAGAAAACTTGGTTTTTATTGTCAAATCTTAATTTTTGTATAATTATTTAACAAATATTTCAGGATTTGGGGTACAGTCACCAGGACATAAGAGCTATTGTTTCATCAGGGATTTCTCCTTCAGGCGAGTTAAAAAGTACGATATAATTTTCTGCAATCACTACAAACTTATGACCTAATAAAAATGGAAGCACAGTAATTCTTATACAAAGCACACTTTGGCACAAACTTCATTTAATTGTAGGCCTATTCGCACAAATTGACAACGTCTTTAAAATTAATTAATTTATTTAAATAACAAATTACTAAAACAACGCTAATAAGTCGATGAATATTCTCAATAATATTTGTTAATAAAACTACGAATATATTGGCATAAAATATTGTCTTAATTTTACTAATCTTATAGAAACGTTAAATATTTTTAAACTACGAATGTTCACTATTTTTTTTTCTTTTTTTCAAGAGTAAATATAATATATTTTGTATATAAATATTTAAAGCATAGTGATAAAGGTATTTTTATTTAAAGGTAAATAAAATAGACAATTTTTTTCATTTGTAAACATGGTTATTTGATTTATTTATGTATATTTAACTATTACATTCTGGAGTAAGTTTTTTTTATGTTTTTAAATAGTCCGATAAGCAGAGACTTTAGAAAACCTACAGTATATTGAATATTAATAAATTGACTTTAGATATATTTTGGTCTCAGTAGAACACAGAAGTAAATATCCCAAATACGTTGTAAAGGTTACAAAAGTTAAAGATGATAATTGAAAATGACTTTTAAATATTTTGCTAGTAGTCACATCAAATATATTAGGTATAATAAAAAACTGTAAATATTGTAGAGTCGGTAATATAGTCCAAACTTTGATTAACTAGAATTGAATATAAAGAATTAAAGCAAATAAACCAATTAAAATATTTAGGCTCATAATAACCTTATAATAAAGCTTTTAATGATATATGAGATATAGACTTTTAATCAACTACATACAAATATAATAAAATTTTAATATTCTTAGTATTTCGCGTCTTGTTGCGTTTTTTTTAAATTCTAAACAATAAACATTTTTAACACCAATTACTATTCTAAAATTTAGATCATGAGTTTCACAAACTTCACACAATGCAATAGACATAGTTTTCCAACAAGCAACGTACTCGTACATTAAATATCTCGCCAAATATCTATATGTCCCCTCTGAAGTTGCTGCGAAAAGCTTCGCGCAGATTTTTTGTATGTAAAATCCCTGCGCGAAATGCCTTGCGACAACTTCAGAGGACACAAGATGTTTGGCGCCATCTCTACTTGTAGTTCCACATGATTGCATAAATACACGTCTCTACGACTACAATTTGACACTAAACACTCTATAATTATCACATCTAAAGCAATTCGCTACATGGAAGACGTAAATAAACAACAGTTCATATTATTATAACAATTGATAGATCCCTTAATTCTACAATAAGATACGAGAATATAATCATAATGTGAACTCATAGTGCATAATACAAACATACATGAACGCGTCGCAACGCACCCTCAAAACTCAAACTCATAAATTCTCATTAAAATACGAGTATATTTTGGCAATACAAATTAAAATAAATATAAAGAATAATAAGATCATATAATTTTACGGCAACCCTATTAATAATATGCTTTTTCGGATGCCTTTCTGTGAATAAAGCACATGTTTTCATCGTTTTCTATCAAGATGGTTTCTGCCTGCACAGGGTTTCGTTGCTTCGAAGATGTATTCTGTATGGAGCGTGTGTGTGTGCAGGCGCAGTCTCGCAGCCGGCGATCTAAGCTTTGCCATGCTTAGCGAGCTCTTCGGCTTGCATCTTAGTTCTGAGACTTGGCACGTCTTCAGGAATGCGAACGATTTTATAGAATTTCTGAAATTAAAACTCATTTAAATTAGTGGTTTTACTAACATTATAGTTTTTGTTAGGTTTAAACCTTTGCGTGTTATAATATATGCATAGAACACATTGTTTCTTTGCTCTCTAGTAATATTTTGTCCAGTAATATCTTTGGAATTTCAAGAATACAATTATGAATACATTGTTATGGTTTATGAAACAAAGTAAAATAAAAACAAATAACAAGCCATGGTAATCTCATTTACCAAGTCCTTCTTATTGTTACAGGAGAATATTTTAAATAACTTGGAAGTTTTCCCAATTTAACCTCGACTTTATTCACAATTAATTTCCACATACGGACTATTATTAATCATTATTTTTTATACCTATTACTATTTAAATTGGTTTTAAGAAGTTTACTTATAAACAATGGATAGAGAAAAGCGGAAGCATTACCACATCAATCTGACTGTCTTTTTGACTGTCAAAAAAACTGTTCCATTTGTCTATTGATCGACGGCGTCGATAATCAGAGAAAACTATTTGCAACGACCACTTTGGCGATGCGGTAACACTGTCTGCCTCAGACGCCAGTGGTTGTGGGTTCGATTCCCGCACGGAACAAGAAAAAAATGTTCCATGTGTTTATCTATTTATGTAGGTATTTATATTCTAGGTTCCCTCTTAGTTCGCTACATACTATATCATAACACAAGCTATGCTTAGTAATGTTTTTAAGTTTTTGCATTTAAAATACTCAATTATTCTTAAATAAATGAAAAATGTGATAAATAAAAATTACCCGACCAGGATTCGAACCTCTCGTTTGTCGGACGAGCGCTCTTCCACTGAGCTACCGGGACCTGGCGGTACGCCTCGAAATTACTTACCACATTTTTGTTTTTACGTTATATTGCTAACGTAGCTCCATCTTATGGTATAGCTTTGCAGCTAAGACCACAAGACCATCGAATCCTGGTCGGGTAATTTTTATTTATCACATTTTTCATTTATTTAACAAGCTATGCTTAGCTTGGGGTCATGTATTTCTTGTGATTGTCTGGGGTTTTTTTTTAATAGCAACACTGATTTTTTTGAATTTCTGCTAGAAAAAGGGTGCGTGGGATTACGTCAAAGTAACCAAGACTACGCTTATGTGAATACTTTAAATCATCAGCATAATTTTATAATGAGCCCACTTGTCGTTTTATATTTGACGGACATGTTGTTTCTCTCAAACAATTGGCCAAAATATAAAAAACACAGTTACTATATGTATTTTGTTTTAAAATAAAACACAAAACGGTTTTGGGCAACTCTAAATATGCAAAGACACCGAAACGTCAAGTCAAAATTTAAAATGTAAATATACGCGATAAATTCGGTTAAAAAGTGTTTTATTTAATAGTATGAATCGTGAAAACTTAAGAATATTAACTCTAAATATGGTTTCGTAATTAGTACCAATATAGTACCTAATTAAGATATTAGCACCATGCCATAGCCAAAAGCAAGCATCGGTGTTCCATCCTCAAGTTTTAACTAAGGTGAACGTAAAGCCTAAATAAATTTTAATTATTTATCCAGTCGGATTTGATATTATATACGATAGCCTTATAGTTGAGAAAGGTAAGCTGTTTTTATTTAATTAGTGACTAAGCTCGCGTTTGACCTAAATCTCACCCTGATGGTAAGTGAAGATGAGGTGGAACATGACAGCACACGGGGCTAGGAAAGAACTGGCTCTTCATAAAATATTGCCGGAACACATCACCGCCGGAGCGGTAACATTTGGCGGCAGATTTTATATGAAGGGTGGTCGCTAGTCAGTCGGACCCTGACGGGATCCTACCACCAAGCGGTGATCACTCGGCTCATCCAGAGGCGGTATGGGTAATGTGAGGACAAAAAAAATAGATTTACCTCTCGTGGGGTTCCAGGGGTCACATGCCACAGATACACCATGTATCCCGGGATGCACAGCATGGAAGACAACGCTGTAAACCACCCAAACGCGTGCGCCCACCACGGGTACTCGTAGTCCATGTACTTGATAGGGGCCCACTGCACCAGGTTAAAGATGAACACGCTCTGCGAAATATATTTTCAAAATAAGTTTAATCATTTCTTTAAATTTAAAACTGATAATTGAATCGTGAAATAGGAATAAATTCCTTCCAAAAAATATTGAAAACTATGTATCTTAAATATGATATTTTTCTTACTTTTTACTTATGATTACAATATGACTAACAATAAAATAGTTTACGTACAATGCAAATAGCTGGCGTAAATCCAACCCAGCAGAACTTCCACCAGATTGTAGGGTAGTATCCAATCATTTCCTTGATCCCATCATAGAAACGGTTCACTCCGAAAGCCCAGGAGATTGATACGCACTCGAAGAAGATTAAGAACAGAAGACAAAAGCCAGACACAGCGTAGGAGTCCAAGATTTGGAAGACGTACATACCACCCTGAAAACAATTAATTGTTCATGAACAAATCATCAAAAAAGAAAAAAAAACTGCAAAATTCAAAAAGTTTTATTCATCTTAGGAATTTCACGAAACACTTGATGAAGTCAGTCATCACATACTTCGGCTTTAACTAGTTGTTGATAGTTGTTAAATAAGATATTACAGTAGACCAAGAGACAAAAAAAGCCGGCGGAAAAAGCTCTCGGCACTCTTTTTCAGTCAGAATTATCAAATTAATACAAATAGGTACAGTACAAATTGACCGTGACATGAAAAAAAACAAACACAAGACAGCTAATTGTGAGAGCCAATTTCATGCCACAACCAAATTGCTGCTTACATAGAAGGTGCAATGAGCTATGGATGCACAATACGAACGTGACAAACTGGGACCAGAGTATTTGAACAAGAATGGAATAAAATAGTTATAGTATCATTAGCAATCAACTTATCCCATATTTACCAAGCCTTGTTCTTACCTCAGAAATACAAGACAAGCCAACCAGATATGAAATCATGCAGGTAATTGCAATAAAAATCTCCTTCCTTCTTCGCAAGAGTTTTGGCCATTCGTCTATGACGGCTGTTATGAAGCCTTCCATCGTACAGAACTGACTGTCCAAGCCGATAAGTAGCAGCATGAAGAAGAATAAACAAGACCATAGAGGAGCTCCGGGAAGCTGGAGAACGGCTGATGGGTAAGCTAAGAAAGCTAACCCAGGACCTGCAAGTAAAAATATGTAGGGTCGTCAACAAAATTGGCTACTTAAAAATAAATATTTCTAAGTTTGAAATGGTTTAAAACCAGTTCCTAATATACAGGGTTAATTTTAATTAGCGCATCACGTCTTGGAGCCCATCCACATCAATCCCAACAACATTTGTTCTACGATTTTAAAAAAATAAGAATTTTAAAAGAGTGCTGGCTGATCTCGCCTTGTTATTTTAAAAAAAGACGAATAATGCAAGATCGTCAATATCATATTATACAATAATAATTTTTCCACAATAATTTGATAAGTCTCTCTATTTTTAAAAGGGCGGGGAGAAAAGCAATTAATTAAATTTTTGGATTTCAATTTCTTAGTTCGGACATACAATTCGCCATATTTTTTGACATTTGATGGAAAAGTGATAACCACACGCGTGAATAGAACTAAAAGATCTGTACTGTAACTTAATATACAGGATGTTTGGTCCATCGCCGGCTAAATTGATATGGCTTGTAGAATAAGTTATCTGCTATGCCCTAGCGGCCATTAAAAATTTAAAAGCCATGTGGTTTAATTTTAATAACTTTTTCTGTTTATCACTCGACGATCACTCTTGGAAGCGTTCTAGAAAAACGTATCTAGCTAACCGATTTGGATTTTATTTACAAGTGCCTGTCACATGTCTGCGGTGTGTAAATTGTTTTTAAAACATGTTTCGAATTTTGAGACATTTTTTATCGGAAGAAAGTGGCCAAATGTTTGAAACTCCGTACCTACGGAGTTCTTAAAGTTGTATCCATATTTTAAATTAGTATCTAGGATATCTTGTAGCACCAGCAGCATTTCTAAATGATTTAATTTTTGATTAAAGATTTAAAAATTATGATTACTGTAAGTGTTTTTCTTGAATGAAACCCTTTTCAATAAATACTTTCTATTATTAACATTTTTGTGTTCAACCTAAGGGTAAAGGGCATATGAATCCATGGACATACTCATCACAAACAACAAGAATAAGTTGTAGTATTGATAGTTGTTGATCTATGACTTTAGTAGAAAAAAAGCTCAGTGCCAATTCGATAAATTTTCTGCTACTGCACTGCTGCATGTAGGGTTTAAAACGCGTAGTTCTGTAAACTTTCGGTATTTCATTTGACAGATTACCAAGTTTTAAAGAAGCCTACAACAACTTGATACTACGCAACAGAGCAATTGCAGAGTATCAATTGAATAGGCCCATAGGCTTTTGTCCAGCAGTGGACGTCTACTGGCTTATGATGATGATGATGAAGGCCCATAGTCATGAACGATGGACAAAACTTGTACAAAAAAGAGTAGCCATATTGTATAAAAGTTATTTCTGCTTGACAATTTAATTCAAAGTTTTTCTGTAGCCTCTTAATACCAGTTATTGCTTAACGAAAGGTTTTATTAGTAGACTAGCCGGTTCCCGCAGTTCCTTCTGCACTACTTCCGTTCTCGTCGGTACCTACTCCAGGATATTAAATATACATTTCTCGATAAACGGACCATTAGCGCACAAATCATTTTTCAAATCAGGCCAGTAGATAATGAGATTAGCGCGTTCAAACATAAATAACAAGCTCTATTGAAAAGTTACATTCGTTAATCACCTTACTTAAAAATTAGGTTTTTTTAAAGCGTGGTTTCTTGTTTTATCCAATTTTAAATTATATGGCCCAAAGATCATTTTGATATACTTAATTAGCTCTATCTAAAAATATAAGATTCAATAATTAATGCCGTCCTTTATATGTAAATTTTGTAATGCAGAGCACTTATATAAATCTGTCAGGCTTCTTTAAGTTTTCCCATACAAAAATAATTATCACTGGCGTGACTGTATTTACACTGAAGCCACGCACCTTACGCCCGTGCTCCTCCACGTGCAGCTGGGCGCGGGGTTGTCGGTGACGCTCAAAATACAGCAGTGCTAGCACGGATCTTTTGTCCATCGTAAGTTTACGAATGCTCGTATAGTATGGAGTCGGTTGCAAGTTTTTAGTAACAATGTAATTTTTTATTTTACAGTTATTTAAGAGTAGAACCTGTTAACAAACATTCAAAATTAACAAGGAACAAATTTATTTAAGCTGACCGTGCGGCAATGGATAGATTTCAATTATTGCTTGCAAAACCGTCTCCATACCATACGAGCATTCGTAAACTTACGATCGACAAAAGATCCGTGCTAGCACTGCAGAGTAGTAAATATTTCTGACACTTACACAACATTATCTAGGCCAAATTAAGTTTCTTAAAGAACTTGTGTTATGGGTACTAGATAACTGATATACTAAAGAAATATATAAACATACATATTGAATAAATAAATATTTTTTATTAGAATAAACTTAAATAAACATATAAACATCCATGATTTGACGACTAATATCTGTGTTTATCACACAAATATCCGCCGCTGCCGGGATTCGAATCCAGGACCTCTGGCATAGAAGGCAATGTATGTTACCTCTACACCATCCGGTCGTCGTTTTTTGTGTTATTTATCAAGATTTGTAAAAAGTCGTAGAACAAATGTTGTTGGGATTGATGTGAAGAGGCCGCCTGCAAGAGGTTTAAAAATTAACCCTGTAGAGAAATTTCAAATATATTTAAACACGATTTTACCTGAAGCCGCGACTTCAGCTACTGGTCTCTGCTGCTCGTGCGCCATAAAGCCAACCACGGAGAATATTACGAATCCGGCAAACATTGAAGTGCTCGAGTTAACTGAGCATACGATCAGCGCATCCCTACAAACAGATATAAATATATTTCATTGTGTGTACTAACGTGATGGGAAAAGGATTAAATAGTGCTTTTTGTCATTTTTCTTGTTTAACAAAAAGTTTCTCAGAAAGATTGAACAGAACACTTACTTATACACATTGTTAGTAAACTTATTGTAGCTCCCCAGTGCCACAAGGGTACCCAATCCAAGTCCGTATGAGAAGAAGATCTGGGTGACAGCATCGATCCACACTTGGGACTCCAGAAGCTTCGACATGTTTGGCATCACGTAGAACTTGATGCCTTCCATTGCACCAGGCAGTGTTATTCCTATAATTACATTATATTAATTAGCGTTTTTAGAATGCAGAAGAAGATTATAAAGCGCCTGTACCTTTTTAAACTCGCAATATTTTTCTTGATTACCAACATCTTATACATACATACGTAACTTAACACCTATATCCCTTATAGGGTAGGCACAACACCAGAAGCTATACAAACATCTGTTGTATTAAAATGATGAAGAGAGACTATTGCAGTGAGCGTCCCTTAACAGACTTTTACAGTTTGCCCGGGAAGAGAAGCAGCCGGTACATTCTATGTTTTTATTTCGCTTCCTGTCCAGCTTGGAAGAATTAATATAATTACATATTATTATATTAATTCAGAAGAAGATTACTAAGCTATGAATCTTTTTGAACTCGCAATTTTTTTCTAGATTACAAACATTCAAGATAGAAATTTTTAATGTAAAATGATTTTGTATCAGCTTTCCAGACAGCGACTGAAAATCTGCGCTTTGCTACCTACATAGCAAAGTATTATGCTGAGTCGTCGCCTTTTGTTATTTAGTATACATAAATTATAGTTTATAGATAGTGAATTAAGTTAATAGTTATTTACACTGTTATTTGTAAGAACCCTGTTATAAGTTTGTAATTGTAAAAGTGTGTGTGCTAAAGAACAATAAAACATTTCCTATTTCTATTTCTAAATTATTGCCAAATTCTTATTTTGAATCTCCTTACAATCAGGAAACACAGCTCGTTAGCAGGTTTTCCAAACTTACCTCGTATAAGCAGAATGGTCAATAAGAAGTACGGGAACAGTGCCGTGAAGTAGACCACCTTGCCAGTCCACCTGACTCCTTTCCAGATGCAGAAGTAGCACAGGATCCAGACGAGCAACAGCGTGCCTGCAAGCTCCCAGCGGATGTTTCCGATATGCTCGATACCACTTGAAATCTGCAGAGCTCGACGCCTGTTGTCATGAATGGATAACTTTATTTACGAACGACTTAACGAGGAACACATATTAGTATAAATGGCAAAGGCAAGATGTAGGTAAACCAAACAACTGCGACCAAAAAACTGCAGACCCTAGAGCATCATCGTAAGGTTGCTTGTTTAACCGTGTACTACAGGATACATTTTGGTGAGTGCGCGAGTGCTCTGTTTGAACAAATTGAACCCTCTCTACCATCGGACTACTAGATGCAGACAGAACTTCCATCCGTACGTGGTAGATATTCCGAAAAGTCGAACTAAGCGCTTTGACAGTTCCTTTTTGATACGGGTCGCCAAGGTTTGGAATGAACTGCCTGCGTCTATCTTCCCTAACCAGTATAGTCCTAGTACTTTTAAGCGTCGAGTAAATAGGTTTCTCGTGGATGGACGTGTACCACCATAGTATTCATGTTCACTTAACATCTGGTGTCATGGAAGACAAACGTACCCTCCATATTTTATAAAAAAAGGTACCCATTATTTGGATTTAGGGGAACACATCTTACTAATATTATAAATAAGAAAGTTTGGATGGATGGATGTATAGATGTATGGATGTTTGTTCCTCAATCGCGGGAGAACGGCTCAACGGATTTGAATGAAGTTTAGCAAAGTGATAGTGTACAGTCTGGAATAGCACATTATATTCCCGCGGAATTCGAAATTGCGCGGGTGAAACCAAGCGAAATATCTAGTTTTAGTATAAATGGCAAAGTCAAGATGTACCTTTTATTTGGTTTTACTAAAGAACATTGATGGCATGACATGGAAGAGGAACAAGTAAGAGAATCATGAAGAGAGTGGAGAACGGCCTTTGCCTAGCAGTGAGAAAATCCTTTACTCAAAAATGGCTGAGCTAAGACACGATAGGATCAGAACATTTATGAAGATATGCACTCTACACTGTGAGCACAAAACATAGTCTTCAGAAAAAAGGTTGCAATTGACATTTTCTTTCTTTTTTTTAATGGAAAGATATGACTTGTTTTCTCAAAAAACCTATGTGTTTCTTCTATTTTGAAAGTATTGTAAGTAAATGTAAAAAATACAAACAAGTAGTATCTATTTTTGGGTACTTATCTAAACTGCAAATACAGTTTGAAATTTATTTACAAAAAAGTTTATAGTGAAATAAGTACATTGCAACCAGATTCTATTACGTTTACTTGTAATAGATTTATAACCAGGGACATGTTTTAAAAAGGAATCACGAGAAGTAAAAACTAATGAATATTAGAAGTGTTAATAAATGATTTTAAGTTTGTTCCTTCTTCAACTATTTTGAAACAGCAGCGTACATCACAGTAACGTTTTTCGCAACTACATTGGAAGCCAAACATCGCTCATATTTTATTTTGGCATATCCGAACCCATGAAGTTGATTAAATAAAACACATTTATACTTTAAAACATTGCCGATCGTGTGCTAATTATCATTTTAACATTAAATTATTGTCAAGTGAAGTTTACAAAAAGTTGTAATGAAACATGAAAAACACGTTTTTACAAGTAATTATTCATATTCAATTTGATTTACAGCTTCTGCTACACTGAGTTAAAATTTTCCAACCATATTAAATTATACAAGATGTAAACACGTGTTAACCTACTTGTTTAACGTACAATATACATATGAGGATCAAACATTTTAATTTATAAAGGAGCTCATGTTTTGGTGGATTAACTAGAACAAGATGATAGACATCCTTAGTTAAACATGGTTTTCATATGACATTGCTGCAATAAATTTCGAAAAGAGACAAATGGAAAGAAAAAACTTACTCCCAAAACTCTTTCACGGGATCGGAAAGCATTGCCCTGCTGATGTTTTTTCCATTCAGGGTGCAGAAGGTGCTCTGGTCGATTGGAGCAGACCAGCACGTGAGGTTCCTCCTGTCGTAGGGATTGACGCAGGTGGCCGTGTTCCAGTAGTTGTCACAGGTTCTCCACGGCACATCTGGCATGCAATGCAAAATTAAATTCTCAGAAATAAGCGTATAGATACATACATAACTTCACGCCTGTATCCCTTATGGGGTAGGCAGAACACCAGAGGTTATAAGACCATCTGATGTCACGTTTGACTAACGAAGTATCATAATGATGGCGAGAGGCTATTGCAGTGACAGGGGGTCAGCCTATCGCCCACAAAAATGCCAATAAAACCTCTGTCCCTTAACCGACTTTTACAGTATGCCCGGGAAGAGAAGCAGCTGGCACATTCTATGTTTTTCTTTCGCTCTCAATCCAGCATGGAAGTAAGCGTATAGAGACAATATAAAATCAATAAAACTCAGACCCAAAAACATTTTTTTTGTTGTTCCGCGCGTAAATCAAAACATCGACCCCACATTGGTGTAGTAGCGTCTAGACCACTGCACCGCGGAGACAGTGATATTTAAATCTTGTAAGTGGAAGTAATGTAACAAAAATTATAATATAAGTTTTAGAGATTATCTAACCAGAGCGCATGGACATGAAGAAGTAGAAGATGGCCCAAGCAAGGATCACGATGTAGTACACGTTCATCCAGCACGACATTACCGCTGCGGCGTATCCGATACCTGCAGACAACCAAACACACGTTATCTGTGCCGTACTCCTCAATGAACATTATTAATATCATCATCATAACAATTCTTTTTAATAAACCCACTACAGGGCTATGAGTCTCTCCCCTGGATGACGAGGACACTTAGACCACAATCCTAGGCACCTAAATGGCTTCTGACATACCTTGACGACTATTGTATAGGAGTTTAGTATAACAGCACCCGGGATGGACTGCTTAACGTGCGGGAGTCTCCGTAAGAAATTTATGGTCGACGGTCACCCATTCTAGCACCGACCGCACCGAGCGTTGCTCAACCTGCGGTATCGATTGATAGACCCAAGAGCTACTGCGCCACGGCTACTTCGTATTCGACTTATTTATATACATTAAAAAAAATTAAATCCTGCTGATATTCAACTTATACTTAAAAAAATCCCCAGACAATCACACTAACATGGCCCTAAAGTAAGCTGAGCTTGTGTTATGAGATACCATGTACCAAACTAGGGAGGAACCTAGAATATAAATACATAAATAGATAAACACCCAGACACAAAACTTTTTATTTCTTGTTCCGTGCGGGAATCGAATCCGCAACCGCTGGCGTCTGAGGCAGACAGGTTTACCCAATCGCCAAAGTGGTCGTCTATATACGTAATTGTGTAAGTGGTACGGTAATGATATTGAGTAATTCCAATTAATTTAAAGATATAATAATATCCAACTCGCAAATACCTTCAAAATATCTCATTTGCTCGAGCAATTTAAAAACGTTTCTTGTCTTTTGAAAACAAAGGTATTGTATAAAAGACATTGAAAAGGGACAGACCCTTTATCCAAGCCCTCTGTAATTATAGCCCTTTGTGGCGAGACTCAAATTCCGCCTGCTTCAAATGTGACACTAGCGGGATACTTGGAAAATATTAAACTCTGCCTGTTTAAGATATGATACGTTTGTGGTTTTAAGATTTAAATGCTGAATCATAATTTTTGGAATTGTTTTTTAAGAACTAAATTTTTGTTTATTTTGATTAACAAAATGAAGTCGTCGTGGCGCCGTGGTTACTGTGTGTATCATACGATATCACAGGTAAAGCAACGTTCGGCGCGGTCCGTGCTTGGACGGGTGACCGCCGACCGTTCATTTCTCACGACGACTTCCTTGCTTCGGAGGGCACGTTAAGCAGTCGGTCCCGGGTGCTGTATACTTCTATACAGTAGTCGTTAGGGTTTGTTAGAAGCCATTACGGTGCCCTGAAAATTCTGACTTCCACCACCCAGCACTGGGCCAGCTTGGTGGATTATGGCCTATACCTCTTCGTCAACCAGGGGAGAGACTCATTCCCTGCAGTGGATGAGTTACAACGAGTTGTGGTGTGGTGATGATGATTAACAAATTTTCTTACCCTTGAAGATTGGTGCAATTTTAAAGACTCCCAATCCGCCAATAGTCAGCATTTGCCCCATAGCCAATTCCATAAAGAACATCGGTATTCCTGCCAGGATTAAGGTAAGGAAGTACGGGATGAGGAAAGCTCCGCCGCCATTTTTGTAGCAGAGGTAGGGGAACCTCCAGACGTTGCCCAGGCCGATGGCGAGACCCACCACGGACAGGATGAAGTCCAGCTTGCTTGCCCATGACCCTCGCTCGGGTAAGTCAGATTTCAAAGCAACGTCACTGAAATTTTGGAAAATAAGCGGTTTTGTTACTAGCAGGATTAGTGTCAGATATATCCGACTAAAGTTGGTTTATTTAAGTAACTATACAGGATTAATTTTAATAAGCAGATCACTTCTTGCAGGCAGCCTCTCCACATCAATCCCAACAAAATTTGTTCTATAACTTTTAAAAATTAATAGTTTTCACATACCTTCAAAAAATATTTATAGCCTCTGTTTAGAGGCGTAACTCTATTTACTCTGAGCATAGGTATGCCACGCATCTTGCGCAGTAAAATATCGCTTCATAATAAAATAGGTACTTCTTACAAAATGTAGAATAAGGAGCAAAAATTTTTTTCTCTTTTTATTTTTTTGTGTTATTTATCAAGATTTGTAAAAAGTTGTAGAACAAATGTTTATGGGATTGATGTGGGGAGGCTACCCGCAAGAAGTGATGCGTTAATTAAAATTAACTCTGTATAACAGTTGGTTGTTAAATTTGATTAAAAGTAATTTACATTTTAGATAAATTAGTAAAATTTACAAATTTAGAATCTATTATCTATTTGCATAAAATCTTTTCACTATCATTACCTAATTACTTGAAATTACATTGTAACTCTACATACTCGCAATAAACATAACTCAATCTAACAGCCCGTTCACACATGGTCCGTTTTACTGGATACGTTTTACCGGATTTTTCATCGATAGCGCATGGAGTTGTATGGGCGACTTCACATATGGCACAGTATTCAGTATACGCATTTACGGTACAAAAAAGGTATCCAGTAAAACGTATCATGTGTGAACGGTCTGTTACTTGTACTTACCTCGGCTTGTTGCTAGTGCCTTGCGCACTTAGTTCAATATCTTCTGTTTTTGTGTCCATTTTCTTTCAGTTACTTCGTTAAGTTTTCGTTAAACTTGAAGCTTCAAATTTTCGTTTTTCGAGCAAATTATTAAGTAAACTGAATTACCATTGTTAAGAAGTACATAGACTAGAATAGGAACAGATGGTCCTGCCTGTAACAAAAATATAATTATATGAATCTCAGAAATCACAAGTGGGATTTGAAAAATTCTTTTTGCATTTGATAGCCCAACTCTTAAGGAAGGTTATAAGCTATATGTTATCCCGAAATTCCCACTGGATCAAAAGTTACGCGGGTAAAACCGCACACGGTAGCTAGTTAAGAAATATATTGACTCGTTAGTAAAATCTACGTCATAACAAATTTTAATTTGGATTCAGATTAGAGGAGGAAATAACAGATTCAAATTAAATCGATTGCCCGACCAATGCCACATAGGTTGACATTCCAATTTGCATGCTGCTAAAATAACAAAGTGGCAAAGTACACATCAATGTTCTGCCCCGGCTTGCCTGATTTGAATTCTATTGATCGCACATGCTATTCAGAAAAAAGCTTTGCTGAGCAGAGTAAACCTCTTCAACAAGATTTTAGACGGCCATTTTACAAAACGTTATTAATGAATTATCTCTGTATGTTACATACAAATTTAAAAGGTAGTTATTGAAACTTCAAAGGGAGGTTAGATGTGAGGTTAGTTAACAAATTTGAGTTTCAAATGATCTTCTTCTTGAGAGGTTTAAAATCTTACGTTCGCAATCTGAGGGGCAATTTAACTAATTTATTTCTTATTAAAATGACATTGGGATATTATTGCAATATCCTAAACGTCAAAATGGTGTTCACGTAACTCTTAACTATAAAATATGTAAATAAAAAATAAATAAATCCCCAGACAATCACACCAACTACATGGCCCCAAAGTAAGCATAGCTTGTGTTATGGGATACCGTGTAGCGAACTAGGGGGAACCTAGAATATAAATACATAAATAGATAAACACCCAGACACGGAACATTTTTTTTTTCTTGTTCCGTGCGGAGATCGAACCCGCAACCACTGGCGTCTGAGGCAGATAGGTTTACCCCAACGCCAAACTAGTCGTCACTAACTAACAAACTATGGAGATTAGTTATTGACAAGAGTATGAAATGGTGACGCAATAAGATATTTTTTAGCTGAATACCAAATTTCGTTAAAAGCACTACGATATTACCAAGTTTCGTTCTCGCTGTCAAAAAATTACTCGAATTGGCCTTCAGGAATCTTATTTTATACTAGCCACCGCGCGCGGTTTCACCCGCATAACTTTTGATCCCGTGGGAATTTCGGAATAAAATATAGCCTATAACCTTCCTCAAGAGTTGGGCTATCAAATGCCAAAAGAATTTTTCAAATCACACTTGTAGTTTCTGAGGTTAGCGCGTTCAAACAAACAAACAAAAAAACAAACTCTTCAGCTTTATATATTAGTATAGATGTTTAAAAGGATCCTTTTTCAGCACAATACTGCGTACAATAATAAACCAGAGCAGAAAACGACAGTACTGCAAATAATTAAGGTATTGAATAATTGGATAACAAGATCTGGGCCCAGCCAATCGTCGTTACACCTGTCATGAGCAACAATCATCCTGTTGACCGACTTCAGAGGTTGAATAGAACTCTGCATACTGCATAATCAATTACGACGAAAATACGACCTATCAATAGATAATCTACGCATGCAGAGCATTAAAAAACCGACTTCATGTCAAAACTTTGGCTGAGTTATATGTCATCAACATAAACATTCTCCGAAATCATACATATTTTTTCAAAAATTTGAAATTTTCAATGAAGTACTCAACCGATTTCGATAAAATTTATATGTGACCAACTATGAAGTATCCTCTATCATATGAAATAAGAATTTTCAAAATCGATTCATAATTGTCTGAAATATCGAGTAACAAAGACACAAAAAAAACGTACACACGAATTGAGAACCTCCACCTTTTTTGGAAGTCGGTTGAAAATGATTCTAGCAGTACAAATTTTTCAACATGTTATTATAGTTTTAAGTTTTTTTAAGCTTTTTTTAGCGATAACAGCACCTCTTGTATCAACCCTTTTGTTTTTAAAGATTATCTGTATATTTATAGTTGTACAATAAAGAGTTAGTATTATTATTAAATTTCTAAATAAATTTTGTCGAAATAGATTGAGTACTTTTTGAAAATTTTGAAATTTTCGCTAAAAAAGGTATAAAAATGAAGAATATATATGTACATTGATGAGTGATGACCTAATACTTCAGCCAAAGTTATGAAAAGGATTTAAAAATATTAGTGAAGTCAGTTTTTTTTAATGCTCTGCATACGTTTAAGATAAGTGTGTGTTCCTCCAAAAAAAATACAAATAAAGTAAATTTTGACCTTTGAAGCAGCTGTCGTAATCTTACTATGTATACCACTAATTGTATTGACATCGGTATTATTTGTAGGATTAAATAGTAACTAAACCTTTTCGTACAAATTTTCGGGAAAATTGTTTTCAAAACAAAAATTAAGAGACGATAAAAAGCGCAACAATCTAAAATGCGAAAGTCGAAATTATTAGTAGGTATTGAGTATGAGGTATCTCGTAATTTCAGAAAAGGTATACTAGAATACACCTTCCATGCTGGACTGGGAGCGAAAGAAAAACATAGAATGTGCCAGCTGCTTCTCTTCCCGAGCATACTGTAATAGTATATTATGTAACAAGTGAGCGAAGGGCTTAATAATGAGCCGAGACTGTAATTAGCAACGCTCACGAGTTACATACGACGTTTTTCAACACACTTGTGAGTAAAAGACAGACATACGTGGTCATAAAATAACAAACACATTTGATAACAAAGCTGTGAATTGTGATTGAAAAATGGCGCCGAACCTCGCGCATGCGCGTAGGTTTTTTTTTCCGCCAAATGTGTCAATGTCTGTATAGCATATACAGCCTATTTTAAGTGAAAATGTTTAATTTGGAGTGGTAAATGCAAATATTTTAATATTTTATAACAAATTATTGTAAATTGTGAATAATTTGTTTGATATACAAATTTTTTTTACTAATATAAGGCGCAAACATTTAAAAATGTATATGGATTTGAAGTGGTATAAAACCTCTTTGTTGTTTCTGAACATATTTAATGTATAACCCGGACCAATAAAATATGCTCTGTTTACTCGCATGTAATTTGCACAAAGGTACAATTCAACTTTGTAGGATTCATTATATTATGCACCAGGGTATAATATATTAATCACACGTGACTTATAGCCCAGTTTATAGTTCTAAATTCAATAGAATAACGCTCACTTTACGAGCAAGTGTGTTGAAAAAGTCAGTTACGGGACAGAGGTTTTATTTATTTTTTGTGAGCGATAGGCTGACTCCCTGTCATTGCAATAGTCTCTCTCCATTATTATAATACCTCCAAATTTGTCAAATGTGATGTGTGGTTTTACAGCCTTTGGTGTTCTGCCTACCCCATAAGGGATGCAGGCGTGAAGTTATGTATGTATGTGTACTAGAATACCTGCTTTCGCTTTGCTCAACTTTAACGAACGTTAATACAACGTTAATGAAAATCCTTACTTTTTTAACTGCTAACTCATGGGAGAATATCTTTTTCTTAGAGCCAACAATTCAAAAAGGGTGTATCCACGGCATATTTCGGTAGCAAAAACAAATACTTCGAACGAATAGGTAATTTATAAGCAACCCAAGTTCGATCCTGCATAATGGACTATCACCAATGGCACAGTACAGATATCTACAGTAATTGAACTTCATACAAACGGACGAAACGCGAGCAATACCTACGCGGCTCGATCTCGGCATGCGCTCAGTCGCGAGTGTCTGCATACCGAAACAATTGTTGATTGAGCTTTACGTTAATATGCGGATTGTTTATACTTTAAAATGTAATAATACATCTTTCGACCGATACGTTATTCAAACGTAAACATGGTTTTTTGACACAAAACGTATTTTTTTAACCCTCCCTATTCAATTTACAAAGTATTTTAATTGTTTATAAATGGAAGTAAACACAAAGTAGGCAAATGTAATTTAAACGCTGAAGGCAGGCAGCCCTATCACATGTGAACGGACCACGGCGCTGTAGGCATTTATTTCAAAGATGCGGTCGAGTTGAATTACTGCGAATATCTGTACTGCGCCCATGGCTACTTTTCAGATGGCAAGTGCTAGCTTAAAGCGGCCTTCTCTTATGTCCGAATTGACCGAAGAGCTACAGAATTTTAAACTATGAAGACTTCGGAATGCGCCGGCTATTCAATATTATCCTTCTAAAAAATACTTTAATACTTATTGTAAGGATGTTAACATAAATAAACTACTTATTTATTACTATTTATTGGACAAAGTAGTAAATATTTGTATTTTATTAAAATTTCAATAAAATTTGTTACATCGTAGGGGAGCGAGGGGGAATTGCGTTCACCGCGTAGTGGCGCTCACCTCTGTAACTCTGTCAAAATAAAACGTAGCATCTAGCAAGATCTCTTGAAGTGCAAAGGGATAGGGCGTCTAAAAGACAGCGATGCAAACGGTTTGTCAAGTCACAAGTGAAAGTGATGTGCATTTTTAATTTTTGGTTAGTTGTTTTTATCGCTAAGTCCCCGTTTCAAATGGTTGTTTAATTATTAATATATTTATTTACAATAAAGCTTTATTCTATTTTGTAATAATGCAATCAACTTTTAAATAATGTGCATGATTTTTTTTTATTTCAAATAATTTACCGAACTGCCGTTTAATGCCGTTCACCGGAGCGCCATTACCCCTTAGTGACAATTTTGTATTGCTGCAGATATGCAAAAAACTAAGAAGAAGGTTTCTATAAAGGGATAGCCATAAAACAGCTGTATTCGATCTAATCATAATATATTTTTTTATATCATAATAATATAATAAGTTAATTTGAATCTTAAGATTCATTTTATTGGTGAAATTTAAAAGAAAATGGTCTTAAGTACAAATGGAAATAACTGATGCCTATTTGTGATTTTAAACTATTCTTAACTATTGGGGTCAACCTAATACATTTCATTTAATGTATTAGGTTGACCCCATTAATATTTCTTTCATTAAAATGTATATAACTTGTCACATTCTAAAAAAAAATCGAACGACATTACCCCGTACCATGAGTGGCATTACCCATAGTCGGGGCAATGCCGCTCAAACTTGTTTTATTTTTAAATGTTTTTCTACAACTAATAGGTCAAAGATATATGTTTTTGTTGTTTAATTGTTGATTACTCGATAATTAAAGAATTGGCTAGTCTTTATAGTTTTGATTTGTAATAAATAATTTTAAAAATACACCATATTTTCCTTAAGTGTACGGAATTCCCCCTCTTTAGCCTACACTGATTTTTATACGAAATACGAAAAAGGTATTTTTATTGATTTGAGTATATATGCAACTGGGCTGTAAACATATTTAAGATGAGGATTTCTTAAATCTTTGAATCCACTCAATTTGACTGTAATCATTCCTTAAATTTAGGGATAATATAAAATGACAATCTATTCTATTTCAAATAAACGCCTGTACTTAAAAATCTGTACTTAAAGACCTCTTTGTTTTTGATAGCACCCTCCGAAATATTTAAATTTTAAATACTAAACAAATATCCGACTTCGATTGTTGTAAAGTCTCATTAAATAAATTGATTTTCAGTTGAAAAAAATAAGTAGGTACATAAATCTCAAATCCAGAAAAGAAGACTACTTTTAGACTTATGGCATTTCTATACATTTTTTTTCACGCAAGACCTTCTTAACCTATCTTTATTTATATTTCACATTTTCTCTCTACGTTTCAACGTTCTTCGACAGATACTATCGAAGTGTATTGAGAAATTTACGTGAATTATGAAATGATTTTTATTTATTTAGGGATGCCAAGTCACAAAACAGTGCCAAACTTTTATTGATTACAATGAATTAAATTCAGTAAGACAATGGTTTACTTAGTTAAAACAGGCAATTGCAGCAAATGCATAGGCGATGATACGGTGATACGTATGATTCTCTCTCACTTCTATCGCTACGTCTATCTCTGATTCTATCTTTACCTCTATATATCTATGTCTACGTTTCTGCCTAGTACTCGTACTTGATTGCCTAATGTATAAATATAATAGTAGACTCCAGAAGATCACCAACTCGTCCATGGGTCATTGTGTACGCTTTATTTTATAATCAAATTCCAAAATATTTAAGATTAACCCTTCGATAGATTTAAGGATAAGTGTTATGTGAAAAGGTTTACTATAAGATATCCGAATGCAAGAAGATGGGATTCCCTGGCTGTAAATTGTTATTGTGTATTTTTTTTCTCATTTTTAAAAGATGATTGCTGTTGAGTTTCTTGCCACTTCTTCTCAACAGATCGACTTTCCGAAGTGGTGGTAGATTCAGTTCAATTTGTAAATTGTTTGACTTATTACAAATGTATTTGAATACTTACGAAATAAAGAATATTTGAGTTTGAGTTTGAGGCAGAATGTAGCACCAGGCAAGGTTTGCGAAATCGAAAAAGCAATCGTATGTTTTCGTATATAAGTTGTGGTTCATGAAGAAGTAACAAGTACCTAATGGAAACTGCTTTCATAGCATTAAAATACAAACTTTTCTGTCATCTTTAACGAAGTAAAAGCGTTTTAGGTAATTATTGAAACCAATATTTAAACAGGTCTGTCAAGGGATGGACTCTAGATATGATAAAATCACTTATAATAAACAGGGTCTGTTTTAGTTTTTTAATATACCTGCTTAATTATTTTATAAACTGGCACTCACGAGCTCTGCTATCTTATAATAATATTGTCTTAAGTTTTCGCGATTCATACTATTAAATAAAACACTTTTTAACCGGATTTATCGCGTATATTTACCTACATTTTAAATTTTAACTCGTTTCGGTGTCTTTGCAGACCCCGTGGTCACGACGATCACGAAGCGAGCGGTCACGAGCGATGAGTCGGAATAAAACAAAAAGTGTTTTATTTAATCTTATAATAAGTTTTATCAGCTACGCTCGAAATCATTCACCCAAAACAGCTCTGATTATCCCGAAATGTAAGTATCTCTATAATATTATTGGCATTGTAATAAATCTACTATAATATACTATAATCTACGGTATAAGCTAAAAGACGGGCCAAAAAAGTAAGGTTATTTCATTCACAACTTACGTATTTCATTACATTCAACAAAATAGGGATCCTAAAAGAGTGCAATCATAAATGCAACCATAGCAATAGCTGCAATACAGATACACAATACTGCGCAAATTACGATCGACAACCCTGATCGCTCAGCGAGGTAACAGGAGGTGAATTGTCTCTTAGAAGACGCATTTGACCAGTAGTGGGTCTTAATTTGCTTAGGTCAGGGTACAAATGGCTTGTTTGTGATTGAAGATAGCCTAGGTATTTTTCAAATACATATTTTACCCTTAAAAGTATAATAGTAATCAAAATATGTGATATAACCTCTACATTATCAACCAGGATTAAATTATAATAAATGGCTTTGTGAATTTTAGGAAATATTACTTACTTTTAGACATTCATATCAAATTCCCTTTATGTAAGAAACTTTCACAAAAACACCACTCCAAAATCATTGTCAAAGAACACAGAACAATATAAATACTTTTTTAAATAAACGATACTTTCAAACTTCTCTACCCGAACGGCTCCCGAACGTAAAAGGCAAACGTCAGATTTGGCAAGATGGCGGCGAAGAGTTTGACAGATGCGTGCTGTCCCGCCACATGCTGAGATGCAAATGTGATCCCTTTAGCTATCATGGCACCCTCCACAGGATGGGCAGATATACATGTGAACGGTACAACTGTCAGCCGTAGAAAGAATTATGAGCGTTGGGCCGCCGGTAATTCTGACCCCACGGAAGGTGACAAAGGGGGATTGATGCGCGTGATTTGACAAATGACATTGCGACGGTAGCACTTAGCTATTAAACCATTGGCGGTCTGAAGCTATGCCCTATATTTGAGTAGACTGTTGAAATTTGTGACGTTTGAATCATGAAGCGATAAGTTATTTTTAGTGATTGTCAGTTAAAAGCATATAACAAAACTTATAAGTGAAAAGGAATACGATGTCAGAAAAAATGGGAGGATATTTGTGCTGGTGACAGTTTTCTATAGATTAATCAGAACCCAGCGTTAGCCATCAGGTAATCAACTACATCGAAAGGACGTGGCCCCAGTGCGCTAGTGTGGCGCAGTGTTTGCCTGCGATTTGGGAAGTTGCGGGTTCGAGCTCCAGCCAAGTTCGGGATACCTACGATCTTCTCTAAGCTGCCTCAGGTCTGGCTGTATACTGAGACATCTACAAGGTCCGCACTGTGGTCACGACCAGGTCATAAAGGTTTACTTTGGGGCCACATAGTTATAGGTAGCTCGTTTATTAATTTGTAAATAAGTTTACGGACATACATATTATATAACCTCACGCCTGCATGGGGTAGGCAGAACACCAGAGGCTATAAAACTATCTGATGTCACGTTCAACAATGGAGGTATTATAATGATGGAGAGAGACTATAAGGCTTGCAGGTAAACGGCGAGTAAATTAAACATAGATATACGGTTTGATCACTATATTGTAAGTACTACAAAGCAAAGCAAAGGAAGCGTGCGACGCTTAGGCCCGAACTGACTCGAAACGCGAACGTTGATTAATTTTAAACTACGTTTTTGACACCTCGCGCACTCCCGTAACATTTCTAAAAAATAAAATTCTTATCTTTATAATATACATTTCGATATGTTTTACATGCTTATGATTTATTTATTTTTACAAACTATCGCTAACAGAGACTATTGCAGTGACAGGGGATCAGCCTATCGCCCACAAAAAAAAGCCTAATAAACATTCTAATAAAGCCTCTGTCCCTTAACTGATTTTTATAGTATGCCTGGGAAGAGAAGCAGCTGGTGAAATCTATGCTTTTCTTTTGCTTCCAGCAGCCCAGCATGTTTATTAATAATTGTAAATCAGAAAATTTATTCCTATATTTTATCTTTGTACATAGAAAACGACGTCGTTGCAAAATTTATACGTTGCTTGCGTAAATTTGTAAATATCTCCTTTATGGTAACATGATTAATGGCGTCTTACATCGAACCGGAAAATAAACAATTTCCCAAAAGTAAGGCTGCTCGAGGAAGGTATTGAACGTGACTTTGTTAGAAGAAGAATAAACGCCTAAACAAGCAAAGTTTCAAAAAGAATAAGTCAAAAAGTTATATTACATAAGATAACGATCACTGCATTATTAAACCCAACTTTTTTTCATACATTCTGGTACTCTACAATTTTTAATACCTACTTGACATTTATATTTACTTTTTATAACTTCCAAGCTATATAATTGTTCATTTCTTTTTTAAATGCAAGTGGTTTCTCTGCATATTTTCATTCCAAAATGAGATCTTACATGAGAGTGCTTGAGACATCTATCGCATAAAAGCAAAATAAAATTTTGTATATTATAAATTAGAAAGTTTGGATGGATGTATGCATGTCTGGAAGTTTGTGCCTCTATCACGCCGAAATGGCTTAATGGATTTAGATGAAATTTGGCATAGTGATAGCTTACAGTCTGGAATAGCGAATAGACTACTTTTTATCTCGATATTCCCGCGGGATTTGAAATGGCGCGAGTAAAACCGCGCGGAACAGCCAGTTAATAATATAATTAAGATTTGCCCGCCTGAGCAACCACCCTTCACATAAAATCGTCGTCAAAGATCAACGTCTTGATAAAGATGTCTTGAGACATTATTTGAGTAGGCGCCAGCTCTTTCCTAAGAATATAAATTTGTAAAATGTAGGCTTTTAATCAATGAAAAAACCTGCAAGCCTAAAATAGACATAGCACAAAAGTAAATGGTGTACGTATTCAACTGCCTTCAACAATAAAAACCACACGAAAGTATTTCAAATACTTAACAAAAATCTAAAATAAGTCAGTCTATAACTATAACAAACCGCCTTTTGAAACTTTTTATCATAGGTATTTCAAATTTATTTAAATATGTGTTTTAAAAAAGTTTTAAAATTGTATATTTTGATCTGGAATCAAAATATTTTTAACTGAAATAACACCTCGATTTTTAAAGCAGGTATTAAATTACCAAGATTTACTGTAGAAATCATACACTATTCAGCAACAGGGCAGGTTATCCCAGAAATCCTAACACATATTCACATATTCAATTTAAAAAAAAACCTTTAATTGCATTCCTTAATAGAAACATTAGTTTGGTACTAAAATAAATCGTTACTAAACTGAAAATCGAAACCTATTGAAATATTCTAATATCCTTTTAAGAACAATCAATGAAAACAAGAAAACAGTATTAAAAGAAAGCTTCTAATATAAAAAATACAGAAATACGCACAGTTCCCGCCTTCTGCTTCCAATGTTGATATTCCGTCGAAAGCCACTATCACAAGCGAAAGTATGGACGACATTGACGACAAAGGACTCTTTGTGGAGGGCAGCATCCCCGCGCATGCGTGGTAGAAACGTACTCCTCTCCCTAGCCACATTATATCCTGTAGAAATGTTTATCCAAAACAACATGGCGGTCGTAATGCCAGTTTACGACCTGGCGTCGGTAATAAGAGGATTTGGAATTGAAGCAAAAAAACTTTGTTTAGATGGAAATATGTTTAGTATGTTTAAAATGGGTGCGGTCTATTTGGTAGAAACTTGATACTCCGAAACCTATTTGGGATAACTGACTTCGCAGAAACTTCTTTAGTCGATCATTAATTAGGCATAAAAAATATTTGACATAAATATTTTTAGGCATAATGTGCTTATGACCGAATTTAGAATGGCATACATTTAAGATAGTAGAATTTTTATTGGCATATTTACCTTTGGCATAGTTAAAATTTTGTATAATATCATTTAGCATAACGTTCATTTAGAGTACAGATTATTTGGCATACTTTGACTAGGCATACTATGAAGATCATAGAATTTCAATTAGAATAATATAGATTGGGTTACTTTCTTCTTTAAAAATGCGTAGGTTAGGTTAGGTTAGTTTTGTGACCCTAGGTGAGTAGTGAGAACTAGGTGCAGCCGCACACCGGTGGCTAAACCTAGGTGTAGCCTAATCACAACCCCCTTAACCACGACCCCTTAACCTGGCTTTGCCATAGTTACCATCGACTCAAGAGTGTATATAAAAAGCCGAGCGTAGCGAGGCGACGATCATCCGAGCGCAGCGAGGTGATCGGCCACCACAACCCCGAAATGGATACACCTAGGTTTAACCACATGTGGCCGGCTGCACCTAGTTTTAGCCGGCTAAAAGTATAAAAGATGATTCTTGCTGTAAGCATTATGCGAAATGATGGTTCTACTTTTAAATTGTTATGGATAAGAAATATATGCCATAAGATGAATCTGGTTTTGAACTTTCTGCGATGTGATGATTATACATTGTGATTATTATGGATACCAAAATTATGCGTACAGATAATTCTGACTTACAGAATTATGGGTTTCAATGTATGCTAAATGAGTTAATGCCCAACGATATTCTGCGAAAAGAGGTTTATGCTATTAGTTGTTATGCAATAAAAAATTATTACTTAAAAAGTTCTACTATAATAGGTGTACCCGTTTAAAATATGTAGCTGTTTCTTTCTTTTGCTAGAAAGTGGCTGTAATTTGAATATAATACAACTATTTTTTTCCACTATTTCACTAGAAAATGACAAAATGTGTTAAATAAAAATCATCCGACCAGGACTCGAACCCTCTCGTTTGCCGGACGAGTGCTCTCCCACTGAGCTACCGGAGCCTGGCGGTACGCCTCGAAATGACAACACATTTCTGTTTTTACGTTATATTGCTAACGTATTAACACATTTTTTCATGTCGATTGCCAATCTCCCGCGATTATTAAATAAAATGGTAAACATATGTTAATAATCTATTAGATTGTCTATACTTATTTCAAACGACATAAGTTAAAAGGCAGCCCTCGTACATTTAAGTTACGTAAGTTGAATGAAGTGACTTTAGGAATTAATTAATATACATCTATACTAATATATAAAGCTGAAGAGTTTCTTTTTTTGTTTGTTTGAACGCGCTAATCTCAGAAACCACAAGTGGGATTTGAAAAATTCTTTTTGCATTTGATAGCTCAACTCTTGAAGAAGGTTATAGGCTATATTTTATCCCAAAATTCCCACGGGATCAAAAGTTACGCGGGTAAAACCGCGCGCGGTGGCTAGTTATTTATATAGGAGTGAGTCGTCACCCAAAACTCTGATCCCCCATTATAAGAATACTTTCTCATTGTTATTGTTAATTGTAGTTAATTTAAACTTCCGTTTGTTTTACTGTTAAGATAGTTAATAGTTAATAAAGAAAAAGATAGTTGACAGCTAGAAGCATATTATTGCTGTTAATTTTGGTTCAGCCAAGCATCAATTTATTTATGACATCGTTTAAATTGTAATTTATAATTCTCTTGGTGAATTATTTTCTATTGCGTTTCTGAAATAACTGTTACTGTCAACAGTAGGTAACAGTTCCATTTTTTTAATAAATGACAAGTTTTATCGCTATTTATTCAAAATTAAAATGCCTTAGGAAATAATATAAATTTTAATGTAAACTCCATAAAATAAAAATCTAAAAATTCCTGTAACTTATGTTTGTTTTGTGTTTTATTGCCCAACACATGAAATCGACGACATGTCTGCTGCAGGTATAAAGACTTACTCCGAAAACCATTTTGACAAAGCTACTGAAAATTGCGAAGATTTCAAAATTCTTTGTTCTGATAACATACAATTTTATAACTTTATCATATTATTACGTATTCTTAAAAGTACACGCCTTTCGGCGGAAAAGAGACCCGACAATTTGACCAGGTGGTAAGGAGCAGGCTATGCCCGAGACGGAAACCGGCGAACGAACCGGACAAAAACTCTTTTTGCATGCGTAATGGGAGCGAACCACCGCCGCGTCCAAGACTTTCAAGGTGTCTAGCCGTTTGCGGATCATACAACCGGGATGATTTCGGTGGACACAACTTCCCACATTTCGGTCACCTCGCGTTCACGCTGCAAGTACTTGGGTTGCTTTTCGGTCTCGAACTTTACGAGGTTCTCTTCATGCGGGATAGTTATGTCCACTAAAAATAACCTAGACGACGATCAGTCGATATCGGGTTTATTCGCTAGAATAGTCCTGTCCATTATAATGGGCCGATTCCAGCCGCCGATCCCACTGCCATGCTTTCGAGAACGGGCTCCGGCGTGTTCTAGTAATAAGGCAGTTTCTGATTGATGAGACCGTATTTCAGAGCGAGCTCTTGGTGGAGAATCTTGGCTGCTTGGTTGTGTCTATGCAGATACTCAGTGTTATCAAGATTTGATTTTTATTTATGTATGTTTTTTGATGCTCACCTTTTTCACGGGTTTTGCTGTACCAAGAGAGATATTATTGTAAGAATGTCTGATCTATGACAATTTACTGTTTCATGTAATTTGGTTGCCTGGTAGAGATCGCTCACTAGCGATAAGGCGCATTATTCGTACATTGTGTTTTTTTTTCAGTGTATATTTACAATGAAGGGTAAAGAAATAAATAAAATAATGAACGATGCAGGGAATAATTAAGTAATTCATAGCTGGCTGATCAAATTATCGCGTAAAAAGATACAAAAATAAATTAAAAAATATACACATGAATTGAGAACCTTCTGCTTTTGGAATACGGTTGAAAATAAAGGGGTAAGAGTAACTTAGTACCTACACGTAGTATTTCCTACACATGTGATTACAAAATCAGATTTCCCTTGCGTTTTTATAATTTTAATCATTCTTAGTTTGAGGTTACATTGTTTTCCTAAAATAGAAAAACTTAATAACTCATGGCATACATTTTTAATGCATCGCAAAAATACCTAGAGGCTTGATTTTAAATAAACTGGACTCTAACGGTTACACCATAAGACATCGACGTCGATCGGATTTTTTCTCTGTTCCATTCATCTTGGAACAGAGAAAAGCTTGTACCTATTATCAGAATAATCAGAATCAGAATAAAATTATTGACAACTACAACAACAAGCAAATACAAGATACACAAAATAGAACAATAATAACAGATTTAGTATGTATGCTGTAGCAGTGCAAAGGGCCATAGCTCAGCGACATTATTGTTCAATGAACAAAACGCTGACTTTCAGCGACAGCCTAAGGGGGTTAGGTATCCACTGACATAAAATTAAAATTATAACTCAGAACACCCACAGGCCTATTAGACCGTACGAGGTGTTCAGTGAGAGGAGGGGGAGAACACTCAGAAGTACAAAGGGGCAAGAAGTGAGGTTTCTTCACTTACTTACTTTCACGTACTTCTGAGGTTGAGTCCCCTTCGTTTGGGTTGTCCACTCCGTTGCCCACTCCGTCCACTCCGTTTGGGTTGAGTCCCCAGCGATATGAAACCCAATAGTGTGAGACTTCTACTCACTAAACTCCCCCTTGATGATCTTTTGTCTACAGACAATCGGCCGAAGAAATGAGGATTGCCCAAGCTTTGTAAGCGGGGCGACCGCTCGTAGCGCCAAAGCTGTGGATTCGCATGAACACAAGAAGTGGTAATACTGCCCCCAAATCCTGCATTAAGGTGATCAAAAGTGATAAGGTCATTCACGTATTATGTCCTTACATATGAAATTGGTGTTTTGTCGTACTGGCCACTTTAATTTCAAATATCTCCTCTTTAGTTTAGAATTCTAAATTTAAATTACTCCTCGGACCTTGATCCAACAGTCTACCATTTTTTTTTTAGAAATTTGGATAACTTTTTGCTGGGGAAAAAATTCAACTCCGATGAGGCAGTTCAAACTGCCTCCAAAGATTTTATTGTTTCCCGTCCTAGTGTTTTTTTTTTGAAAAGGCATAAATGAACTACCTATGAGATGGCTGAAGTGTATAGATAGCAAGGAATCATACTTTGATTAAATAAATATATTAAATAAAAAAATAAACGACTTTTATTCCTCCCATACAAAACGCCAATTTCATATGTAAGGACCTAATATACAGGGTTAAATTTAATTATTCCTCCAATCAATTCCAATTCCAACAACATTTGTTCTACGACTTTTTACAAATCTTGATAAATAACACAAAAAATTTTTTGCTCCTTACTCTACATTTTGTAAGTACCATCATTATTATGAAGCGATATTTTACTGCGCAAGGTGCGTGGCATACCTACGCTCAGAGTAAATAGAGTTAAGCCTCTAAGCAGAGGTTATAAATATTTTTTATATGGGAAAACCAAAATTTTTAAAAGTATTAATTTTAAAAACTCGTAGAACAAATAATGTTGGGATTGATGTGGAGAGGCTGCCTGCAAGAGGTGATGCGCTAATTAAAATTAACCCAGTAGGTATATTCTGCGTGTTCACATATTTTTTTTCGAACTCAAGCTATTTCGATGAAATTAAGATGGTAGATGTCGACTAATCGATTCTACCATAGATCATTCTCCAAAAGAACCGATCGACGTTGATACATTGGTATATGGATCCATATGACCACGGAACCACGGGACCGCTGAAGTATCCTCTATCAAATGAAACAAAAAAAACAAACCCACAAATTAAAAACCACCTCCTTTTGGAAGTCGGTTGATGAGTGAATATGTTGGTTGACTCATCATCATCATCACAACTCTTTGTAATGAGCCCACTGCAGGGCATGAGTCTCTCCCGTGGGTGAAGAGGAGGTATAGGCCATAATCCACCAAGCTGGCCCATTGCTGGATGGTGGATGCCAGAATTTTCAGGGCGCCTAGATGGCTTCTGACAAACCCTAACGACTACTGTATACAATTATACAGCACCCGGGACCGACAGCTTAACGTGCCCTCCGCAGCACGGAAGTCGTCGTGAGAAATGAATGGTCGGCGGTCACCCATCCAAGTAACGACCGCGCCGAACGTTGCTTAACCTGTGATATCGTATGATACACACAGTAACCACGGCGCCACGACGACTTCCGAGTTTCCGACGTTGGTTGAGTGAATAGCTTGAATAGACAGGCTTACCTAAAGTAAATAAGTAATGTTAACTTGTGACGTTATACCAATATGCGGCGGTAATGTACAGCATAGTTTACAAACTTTGTGTATACCTATAGGTAGGTTTACTTAATATAACTTGTTGTTAGTAAAGTTTGTCAGCAACTTGGCAAGACAACTTCCTTACACATTTAGCAATTTGCGACCGGTTGTTTGCTTCTTGGCAAGTTGTAGATAAGGTAAACTTTGAAATTCATCACTAAGTTTGACATTAAATACATGATCCTCTATTTTGTACAGCAACCATCAGAGGAAAATCATTTCTGGTTTAAGGCTACTTATCTGGGCGCACGGCAGTGTCCCAGCCAAGTCTCGAGTAAAGCGGGCACGGCATTATCATCCTTTCATCGAAGCGTTTTGCGGCTATTTCACCTCCCTGTATCATCCATGTGGACAAAGCTAGGGATTTAGGTTTTCGATGACAACTAATTACAAGGAGCAAACGACTTTTAATTTGTGCTCATGGCCAAGTCACTATTATTGTAATGCGAACAAAACTATCGATGCAGTCACAAAATATTGATTTATTATTACATATTAAGTTTAAACGAACTTGGCTTTTATGCGATCTCAAAACTTTTTACGATGAAAGAATGGGCATTGTTCATTTTTTGTATTTGCTTCAAATAAAAAACCTTTTCGAGGAATAAGGTTCATAAGGTAATCATACTTTAGTCGATTTAAAAAAAATAAAAATATTGGGGTGTTATAGATTTTTAACAAAATATATTTGACCTTTATTTAACCTTGATGGCATTCAAATCGCGGGGGCGTCATCGTGTCGGTTTTTTATTAAGTAGTAGCGTTTGGCCATTGCTTTTTAAAAGTTATTATTTTAAAGGGGCCTTTTATCATTCGCTTAAAGTATAGTCAGCAATTCAGGGACTGCATATCGGTATAAAATTTTTAAATAGTACTAGTAAAATTTATTATTATACACTTATTAGTGTACTGCTTCATCAAACACAATAACTGTACAAGTTATTAAAATCTAAATTAATTATATCAGTACCCAAATAATGTATACCGGATTAATTTCTGTAGATGTTTTAAGTACAAAAATATTTTAACTTATTGAATTTCTGTACCGAAATGTATAGGTCAGCATATGTACCTACGCTTCATAGGCTTCAACTAAACTATCGAACATTGTACAGTTATTTTAAAAAAAAATTAATATCAATATTAATACAGGAAAATATCAGTTAACTGAAAAAAAAATTCAGTTATGCTACAATAATAAAAAAGGTAAGGTGAGTGGGGGGAAGTTGGAAAACGGGGTAAGACAGAAAGTCAACAATAACGCCACATCTAGCAGATTTTTGAAGTGTTTGTAGCACTGTTTAAGCCGCCATTTAATTTTCTCCTATGTCATAGTCAATGTTTGAAGGTTATTGCACAGAAACATGTTTTTTTTTACAAAATTATACAATCTGACTTTTTGCATGTTTCTTCAAGTATTTTTATCTTACCCCGCATCCTGTAACTATCATTAAAAGCTAGGTACAACTGATTCTTTTGGATACTTAATAATTACTTTTTATTTACCTTTGAGTTATTAAATAGATTTTTTGCCATTACTCGTATTTTAGGAATTGAAACAATTTTCTATCTTTACCCATTACATTTTGATGGGGTAAGATGAACATATCAATTTTCGAGTAAGATATTTGGAATAATATTATGCTACCAAATATGACAAATGTAACATAATCAGATTTTTTGTTTGTTTCTGATTTTGCCTTTAACTTTTATTATCAATTTTACTTTTAACAATCGCTCAGCAATGTTTGAGAACATCCACTTCGATCTTTCCCCGGTGGGGTAAGTGTGAAATACAAAAATCAAAATATTTGTCTTGTCTTTGTTTCCTTAGGCGTTTTGATGCTTGCGTCTGTTATTTTGTTTTCAGGGCATTAAATTCCATAGACTAGTATTGACCAAGAATGTATGTCATTCTCGTAAACGATTTTAGAAAATAGTTTGATCTTTCCCCGTCACCTTTCCGTCTTTCCCCTGTTTTATTTTTGTCCATTGCAAATGATGCTTGGTGTGGCACTCATTTCTTTATAGATTTAAATGAAATTTAACAAACTAGTTTAAAAATATACTCTCTGGTCGTCATCCACAATACAAGTTTAAATTTTGATTAATATGTAGTGTTTCACAAGGATTCAAAAACAACACTACTCATCTCATTGAAAACCCGTTCGATCTTGCCCCCACTCACCTTACAAGAATTATTTCAGTATGAATTCCTGTACTGTTATTTTTAAATACACCTAATTTAACGGTATGACGTCATACAGTTGTCATACAGAAAAAAAATGTACAGAAATTCATACCAGTATACAGTCCTTGGTTAGCATTGCAGTTTTATTTTCAAAAGATGCATGAATCTATTAGTTGAAATCGTAAGTATGAATTTAATGACTCGCTCACATTAGGCCGAGTTATATTGATGACGGTCGATTGTTTGCCAGTCGTTCAGCAACGACACCCATTTATATCACAAAATAATCCTCTCGTCTTTGGTATTCGTTAATCAGTAGGTAAGTATAATCGTTAAGGGTTGAAAACGGGGATAAGGAAATTAATTCAATGGAATTATTATGGTGCGTACAGATTGCTAGTAATGCAATTAACGTTTGGCTAACGAAAGTAGAGAATGGCAGTACTAGCATGAATGTCACAGTCGTTTTTCTGGTGTCACTGTTGTCAATCGAACGGTTGTTGGTGGTTTTGGTAATTTCGATTTCGGAATGTTCGTATTTGAAAATGATTAAAAAATAAAAGTTTTGATAATTTCATAATCAATGTACGAAACAGCGATACCAGTGTCTTTGACGATTAATTCCATATAGAATAGCTGGATTTCGATTTTGATTACAGTGAATTAAAATAATTATTGTAGTTTGTTGTTTTATTTTAAATGATTAATACTTTATATTTTAGAGTTTATAATAATATTTTTTTTTTCCGCCACAGAAAGTTTTGGCACCCCCTAAAACAAGCTTTAACCAGTAAAGCAAGCTTTAGCGGGAGGAGGATGAATCCTATTACGGACGAATGGGCATTCTATAAGCTGTTAACCCCAGTGGCTAACGGAAAATAGAATGCCCAGACAGTGTGGAGACTCACTCAGTGAAGCCGAGCATACCCACTAAACATCCCCCTTTACGACCTACCTTGATTCAGGTTCTTGATCATTTATCGGAGCGACAGCCAATTGGAGAGAGAGGCTGCGCAGTGAGCGGCACCCGGACGGCTGCTACCAAAAGGAACTGAAAGCGAGAAATTCAGAAGCTAAGACTAGCAGAAATGACAAAGCTGAAACTAAGAGATTATCTAGAGTGATCAGACTCACTCTGAGATAGGAATGCTGGAAGAAGGACTACGTTTAGAAACGTTGAGCTTGCTGGAGTTTCCCGATAAGGGGAGCGAACTTGGTTAGGACCGGAAGAGCACCGTTGAAACCCTCTGGGCTGGCGTCGAGAGCGGCGCCGAAAGCCAGGATCTCGTCGATGGGAGCGAGCTGGATCCAGAACGCCATGCGGTCTTGAGACCCTTTTGCGTTCTGGCACTGGGAAGCCGATTTGGCGGCCGGTTGCGATTGAGTCGTGACCCGGCTGCGCTGACCTGAAACGATAGACGTAGAGGCCTTGGGGGCCTTTGAACTGACTGGAGGAGCGTCCGAGCTAGGCTGCGGTCGCTCTCTCCAGTTCTCGATGGGCTTCACGGTAGCCCTGGCAGCACGCGGTGCCTTGGGGCAGCCGCGAAAGTTTGCTGTGTGGCCTGACTGGCCGCACAAGACGCAGGACGGAGCGGTGGGCGATTCGGGAGTGCGAGAACACTCCTTAGTCCCATGCGGATCTAGGCACTTGACGCACCTAGGGGAAGCAAAACAGTTTGCCGCCGCATGACCGTACAATTGGCAGCGGTGGCACTGACCTGGAAAACCACGCTTGTGTGGTACTTCGACGCGGATGTTGGAGAGACCGCACACGGTGGGCTTGGCTCTGAAAATGGACTGCCCTTGCGGGCTCTTCGCTAGGATCACTAGCGCAAGTGGGAACTGCTTGCCTCGGCGGCTGTGCATTTTGTGCACAGATTCGACGGGGAAGCCTTGAGAAGACAAGTCCTCTTGGATTTGCTCGTTCGAGAGCTCGAACGGCACGTTCCTGAGGACGGCACGAATCTTACGCTCCTCAGGGAGGGCGTAAGTGTGGTACTCGAGCTTCTTGTCAGCAAGAAGCCGAGTGAAATTCCTGAAATCAGAAATTGAGCAGACAACGACCTTAATAGAGTTAATTGGATGCCTTACTATACTGGATCTTCGGGGTGTGCGTTCCGCAGAGAGCTGAGACCTCGGTCCAGCGGCTCTTGTCCCGTAGAAAGACGGGGGGCGGAGACATGACTTTCGGCGGAGCCGAAACTGATTGCGACGCAGGCTGAGACGCTGGGATCGCTGAAACAAAAGGCGCAGGAGCAGACGCCGGTGCGACATTTTGCGGAGCAGGAACGGTGGCAGGAGCAACTGAAACGGATGGAGATAAAGTCGAAGAAGCATCTTTCTTCTTCTTCTTTGATTTTGATTTTTTGCGAACCTCGGTGAACGGAGCAGGAGATTCTGGAACTAAAGGAGCGGTGTCGGAGTCACTACCCGGAGGGGTAGTTTTCCGTTTACATGCAGTGGAGTCTACCAACATGCTACTGCCGGCTTGCTCAGAGGGATCTGGCAACGCCGGAGAGTCCGTTGGGAAGGACTGAGGCGGGAATTCTGGAATGTCAATTTTGACGCCCTGCTGGTTTGCAAGGTAGAGGGCATTGACTGTGGTAGTCAATCGATGAATTAACGCTTCCTGTACAGGGAAGTTTTTGCGATAGAATGAAAGCAATTCTTTATCGGGGACATCAGGGAGGCCCGCGGGATCCGCTGAGAACCACTCAGGAAATGGCTGTGAAGACAATATCTGAGAATCTACGTGCCGGTGAACGGCGAGACGACTGCACAAACTGCGCTGAAAAAGAGAACGACCTAGTTCGGACCTATTGCCGGTGAACGGCGGACGATTAGGCTTAGTTGTCACGGTTACGTATCCACCTGACCAGCGATGCTTCGGCCGGCAGCAGTCTGGTCCGCCCTGAAAAGGGCAGATGAATTAGCCCCGACACCACACAGCCTCCACAAGAGAAAACTTTCCGAAAGAGCTTAACTTGGGACCTTACCCGCACGAGTGCGGGGGAGGGAACAAAGGCAGCGCAATACGAACACTCGGGAGCGGCCGCAGACACGACCGTTCGGGAGCGAACGCAAACGGGAAGTGAGCAAGATAATATTTTGGCCAAATTGTCTATTTATATACCAAAAGAAGCTCGGGCTTGCGTCCTTTAGGTGAATCCAAATCGCAAATATTACTTACTTAGAATGTTGCAGAAACAAAATTCTTTTCTTGAATTTGATAATCTTGATAGCATAGACGATGCAACATTTCAATATTTCATTGGTTTCAATAAAAACATTTTTTTTTAGATTTTGCAAAACACGCCGTCGCAAATTGACTGGTACTCTGCAAACCTATACAGGTGACTCAAATGACAGATTGTCTCAATTGTTTCGCATTAGCCCCCCGCATTTAGGCCGCACGATGAAAAAAGTGTGAACATGTTTTACTGGCAGACTTTGTTTCCTGACATTTGGGCCTATCATTAGCTAAAAACCGCGATGAATTTCTACAAAGAAAATTGTCCATACCGGATTTTTTATATAAAGATTCCGAGCATCCTAACGGCATGATTTTTATATGCAATAGAACTTACGTTCACGTACAAAAAAGTACAAACTATTCTTTTCAGAAAAAAACATTTAGCCTACATAAATAAAGGAACTTATTGAAAATGTTTATGATCGTTTGTCCTGATGGATACATATTAGACTTTTTTTTTATATGAAATATGGATGAGACGTTTGTCTTCCATGACACCTGATGTTAAGTGAACATGAAGACTAAGGTGGTACACGTGCATCCACGAGAAACCTATTCACTCGACGCTTAAAAGTACTAGGACTATACTGGTCAGGGAAAATAGACGCAGGCAGTTCATTCCAAACCTTGGCGACCCGTATCAAAAAGGAACTGTCAAAGCGCTTAGTTCGACTTTTCGGAATATCAACCACATACGGATGGAAGTTCTGTCTGCGTCTAGTAGTCCGATGGTAAAAGGGTGAGGGTTCAATTTGCTCAAACAGAGCACTCGCGCACTCACCAAAATGTATCCTGTAGTACACGGTTAAACAAGCAACCTTACGACGATGCTCTAGGGTCTGCAGTTTTTTGGTCGTAAGGTCGACGTTGTTAATTAGATTACGGGCTCTTCGGTCAACGGAGTCCAGCGCTTCTAGTTGATATTTGGCTGAACCATCCCAAAGATGACTGCAGTACTCCATGCATGATCGCACTTGAGCTGTATATAAGTTAAGAAGCTGTGCAGGGCTGAAGTACCGCCGTACCTTCGAGATGATTCCCAACTTTTTCGAAGCTACTTGAGCCATGGACACAATTTGTTGACCGAAGTTTAAACTGGATGTTATAGTTACGCCTAAAAGCCCTAGATGGTCAGTGATGGGGACAGATACATTTTGGAAAGTGGGCGTTAATGTGAAGGTGCTCTTTTTTGCGGAGAATAGACACGCCTGAGTTTTGGACGCGTTGAATTTGACCAAATTCGACTCACCCCAATCGGATACTTTCCGTAAGGTCAAATCAACGCGCTCAATCATTGACTGTCTTAAACTCTGGATTTCACGGGGGCTCGCTCGCGCATTGGATACGTATCTCTCTACAACAGTGCTGTCATCAGCATAACCAATAATGCCCGGTGTTAAAAGGTCATTAATGTGCAGCAAGAATAATGTTGCAGAGAGAACAGATCCCTGAGGTACCCCGGCATTCATTGCCATTTGGTCGGAGGAGAAACCATCTAAGACTACTCGAATTGACTGTTCCCTCAGAAAATCAGATATCCAGTCGCAGAGCCCAATCGGTATGCCATAAGCTGGAAGCTTACTTAAGAGACCATCATGCCAGACCCTGTCAAAGGCCTTGGAAATGTCTAAGGATACAGCTATTGCTTCACCATGACCCTCCAAGGCCTCGCTCCATAAGTGAGTGGCATACACGAGAAGATCGCCGGTCGAGCGCCCGTTGCGGAAACCATATTGGCTATCGCTTAGGAGCTCGTTGGTCTCGAGGTATGCCAGGAGTCGATTGTTCAATACACGTTCCATGACTTTGCAAAGTATGGAGGTGATTGAAATTGGTCGATAGTTGACAGGATCGGCACGGCTTCCCTTCTTTGGTACTGGCTGTACGTTAGCGAGCTTCCAGGACTTGGGAACCTTACCGGATTCCAATGAAAGCCGATAAAGACGCGTCAAAACGGGAGACAACTCAGCTGCGCAGCGTTTTAAGACCACCGGCGGAATACCGTCTGGACCACTAGCTTTGTTCTCGTCTAGGTGCAGCAAGCATTTAAGAACCTCCTTTTGGCGAATGTGAACGGTACCCATTGTAGGTCCGAACTGAGGTAATTGGGGTGGGATTTTTCCTTGGCAATCTAGACGAGAATTTTCCGCGAAGATACTAGCAAATAAATCTGCTTTCTCCTTAGCAGTGTGGGCCAGAGAACCATCGGGTTTCCTCAGTGGTGTCAGCGACGGGCGACAAAAGTTCGTTTCGACCGACTTGGCAAGGGACCAGAAAGCTTTACTTCCCGAAGGGTATGCTGCTATTCTGTCTCCGATACGGCCTATGTGGGCAAAACGAGCTCTTTTGATTACCTTTTTGCAGAACTTGGCGGCAGCATTGTATCTTTTCTTAAGTTCATGCGAATCCAGGGCTTTGCTTCTGCGAGCATTTGGTCCGAATGCTTTGGTCAGAATGCTTTGGTCCGTATGGAGCTGATCAATCTGATGCGATAATAACGAGAGAAAATTACGAGATAAATCCTTATTATGGCATTAGCCACATACCAAATTGCCCAAGCAATGAGCTACTACGGCGAGCATATGAACGGCGAACATGACGCGCCATTCTCACCTTTGGTGCATCAGAAATATCGCGAGAAAATCGTTTTTTTTTCATGGCTATTCGTTGCTACTGAGAGCAATGAACCACTCCCGGCATTCCGGACAACGAGTTTACTTCGTTTACATATTAATAAACAATGACTTTGAAGGCAGACGCAAAATCGCAGGACATTATTGTTCTTGCATATAGGGCAATAGAACTCTTGGTTGCTGTTCTCACGTCATGAGTGTGGTGTGGTTCATGGCATGGACTCGGCACCAAGAAACACCTCTACTGCTGCCAGCATCTGCGTTCCTGGATTACCTCATCTTAAAGCATGACATTGAGAATGAGGCAAATGTAGGTTGCCTATTATGTTTAACATAAATAATCATTTTGTAGAGTTGTGATTTACATTTTATTTTTGTTTACTGAATAACGTGTTACCTAATAGTACGAAATACATATATTTTTTAATGCAAATGTGTAAACATATTTAATAGACGATTATTTTCTTAACGTCACTTGTTGAACAGGAGTAAGTAGTAGTATTTTTCTATTTTATTCCCGAGTTCACTGTATAATTAAATAATTATTTATGGATAATTCTCAAATATAAATAATTTATTTAACTTTTTTGTTTTATTTAATGTAATAAAGCTTCTGATCGATTAAGGCCACGATGTCATTGTGATTAGTGGTATATATCAACTGCACAGAACTTGTGCTAATACTAAGTAATATATAGGTATTTTTAACTAACCAATCTATGAGAATAGTTATAACGGTAGTATTGTCTTAAGTTTTCACGATTCATAATTTAAATAAAACTACTTTTTAACCGGATTAATTGCGTATAATTTATACTCAGTCGCTCGTGACCACGGGGTCTGCAAAGACACCGAAACGTCGAGTTAAAATGTAAAATATAAATTATACGCGATTAATCCGGTTAAAAAGTAGTTTTATTTAAGTTATAACGGTAGTAAATAAATACAAGTTTCAACGTTAAATAGGCAAACTCTGAAATAAGTTTGTACAAATTACATTTAAAACTAAATTACTTGCAATATATAGTTTAACAATATATTTGTTTAACATTATATCAAATAATAAATGATATGTAACATATGATTAATATCATTTATCATATGTTATTTACAGTGATGTACAAGATACCTTAAATAAAGTATCTGGAATACAAAATGCAAAATACTTTTAAATTAAGTATTTCAGATACCAGATACAAATAACTTTCTGGAATGGTATCTGAAATACTAGATATAAAATACGTATCTTTTGAATACTTTTTATAGATAAAATACTTTTGTATAAAACAACATTTTTTTAATGAAAGTAATTTTTTTTACATTAAATCGCGTTGATCGCGCATACGTGACACAACATTATATTATACTTTTAAGATTTTAATTGAGACTTAAGTAAAACCAGTGCTTCAAACAGTTGATCACTAATTTTTCTTCGATGGGGCCTCATGATCATGCCCCCAAATGATATTGTTAGGTGTTATATTTGAAAATATTTTTTTATTGTAGGATAAGCATTTAAGCTCTTTATGTTGGTATCTTTATTATTTAAGTATTGCAATGTTTCTAAGTCAGCGGTGCTGCCAGTAGATCCAGTGTTTTCGGCACTTGCAACAGAATCCTCTAAAAACATGTAATAAGATTCATCTTTTGACTTTTTTTTATATCACCTTCAATATTGTCTAAAGCCTCCGATTTTTGTTTTTCAGTTCGATTAACTTTTCGTGTTTCAGTCAGGATAAGTACTTTTAAATATAATAAAACCAGTTATCTATTACTAAAAGTATTTTAGCTAACATAGTATCTACAAAATACTAAGATACCAAACTAAAGGTATTTAAATACAAGATACGAAATGAATTAAAAAAAAAGTTTTATAGTTACAAGATCAAAATACGTATTTTGTATCTGTATTTCAGATACTTGTATCTCAGATAAGTTACATCTCTGGTTATTTATTAATAATTTAATTCATTAAATAAATAAAATTAATAAATTGTATTAGACGATCATAAAAAGTTAAATAAATCGAGAAATTTGTATTGATTTTTTCTGTCGATTTGCATATGTTTCATAGGTGTACACGAAATCACAACTTTTTATGTACTTGCAACTTTAGGTTTGCCGCTAAACAATTTGAGGTATCCCAGCCAAGGACTACATACCGGTTGAAAATCTTTCTGTACAATTTTTTTTTTTGTATGACGTCATACTGTTAAATTAAGTGTATTCAAAAATAATAAGTAGTACAGGAGTTCATACTAAAATAATTCGTGTACCTTTTTTTATTGTAGCAGAACTGATTTTTTTTTCAGTTAACTGATATTTTCCGGTATTAATTAATATTGGTATTAAAATTTTATTTTTAAATAAATGTAGAATGTTCGATAGTTTAGTTGCAATACTATGAAGCGTAGGGACATATGCTGACCGATACATTTCGGTACAGAAATTAAAAGGTTAAAATATTTCTGTACTAAAAACATCAACAGAAATTAATCTAGTATACATTATTTGGGTACTGATATAATTAAGTTAGATTTTAATAACTTGTACAGGTATTGTGTTTGATGAAGCAGTACACTAATAAGGGTACTGAAATTTTATTAGTACTTTTTAAAAAAAATATATTGATACGCAGTCCCTCTCAGCGCGCTTACATTTGTCCCTTTTACATACATTCCTACGTCCCTCTTGACACGTGCACGATTTACTCATTTTTTAATGGATCGTTTCATTAATATTAATACTTTACTTAATTTTTATAAAATAAGACCTAAAGACCTGACCTCATTATGTAACGAAACGATTATTTTAGTTTTCAAAAGGATATTATTTGACGACCGGCTGGTGTAGTGGTAACATACATTGCCTTCTATGCCAGAGGTCCTGGGTTCGAATCCCGGCGGCGGCGGATATTTGTGTGATGAACACAGATATTAGTCGTCAAGTCATGGATTTTTATATGTTTATTTAAGTTTATTCTAATAAAAATATGTATTTATTATACATGACGTCACGCCTGTATCCCTAATGGGGTAGGCAGAACACCAGACGCTATAAGACCATCTGATGTCACGTTTGACAAATTTGGAGGTATTTTGATGATTGAGAGAGACTTGCAGTGTCACCTATCGCCCACGAAAACGTTAATGAAACCTCCGTCCCTTAACTGACTTGTACAGTATGCCCGGGAAGAGAAGCAGCTGGCACCTTCTATGTTTTTCTTTCGCTCCCAGTCCAGCATGGAAGGCAGTCCAGCATGGAAGGCATTTATTCTATATGTATTTTCATATATTTCTTAAGTATATCAGTTATCTAGTATCCATAACACAAGTTCTTTAAGAAAGTTAATTTGGGCTAGATAATGTTGTGTGAGTGTCAGAAATATTTATTATTTATTTTATTTATTACTAGCTGTTGCGCGCGGTTTTACCCGCGAAATTTCGATTCCCGCGGGATTTTCGGGACAAAAAGTAGCCTATACGGATTCGGAAGACTCCCACTAAGTAATGGTAAAAGAAATTTTGAAATCGGTCCAGTAGTTTTTGAGCCTATTCAATACAAACATACAAAAATACAAAGGTTTCCTCTTTATAATATTAGTATAGATTATGTAATTGAATTTCTGCTTATAAATTATATTAATCATAAATATGCCGTACGGCAAGCGGGAGTCCCAGGTTCGAGTCCTGGTTGGGTAATTTTATTTAGCATATCTTTCAGTTATATAGGAGTAATTGAGCCTTATTAAATGCAAAAACTTCATTATTTGAAACACACTGTCGGACTTCCGAACAAACAAATAAATAAAACTCCCAAGACGTGAGAAAGACAGCAATATCCATAGGAGCCTATAGTATATTGCCATCTGTCCCATGGGGTTTCCAAACGCCATGCTCACGAGAATTCAAGTTCGGGAAGTATCGATCGAAGTGTTGACCTAATTTACGTTTCAACCCGGATTCGGGACCTTCCATTGTTATTGTGGGATACAAAAGAAAATTCAATTAGGTACCCCAAAAATGATTTGAGAAGGCATTAAGTATTCTACGAAGTAGAAGTACTACGTATAGGTAATGGAGTTATGATATAACTAGCCACCGCGCGCGGTTTTACCTGCGTAACTTTTGATCCCGTGGGAATTTCGTGATAAAATATAGCCTTTAACCTTCCTCAAGAGTTGGGCTATCAAATGCAAAAAGAATTTTTCAAATCCCACTTGTAGTTTCTGAGATTAGCGCGTTCAAACAAACAAACTCTTCAGCTTTATATATTAAGTATAGTTAGTATAGATTATGTATGTCCAAATTAAACCAGCAGGGCTAGCATGCAACCATCGATAAATAGTCGAATCGACAAGCTAAATATTATTTTGTTATTTTATCCTATTATGTAACCTAATATGCGCACCATAGTAGATAGAATTACTCGATTTGATACCATGATTAAGACCACAGAACCAAATATGTCATCATCCTAATAAATTACATACACCTAATACCATATTCTAAGAAAATATCGATAAAAGACCCGATTTATCGTTGTCGACGGTAGCATGCTAGCCCCGCAGGTAGACTTTAATGCTCATTTATCTGAAATGAAGAAAAAAAAGAAATCTTGAAAGTTAATACAAGATTTCCAAATAAATTATGTTTACCAAATGTCAAAACTGAGATATGTATTAGAAATAGTTACGTCATGTGTATTTAAATATTTAATAAATTACCAACAAAGTTAAAAAACTTGCCAATGACAAAATTTAAATTTATCCTACGCCAATGGCTTATAGAGCAATGTTTTTATACAATTAATGATTTTTTTAATAGCAAATTTGACATGTAATAAATAAAAGTAAGTATCTGATTTTTCTTTTCTAACCTAAGAAAACATAATATTAAATATTTAATTAAATTGTATGCATGAATGACTTTTTATTTGATGAATTTTAATTGAATTATATAGTTATTAATTGTTTACACACTGATATTGCATGCTGTAAGACAGTAAAATATGAGCTCAATAACGAATATTTACCACCAAATGTATATACAACCATATTTGAAGCAATAAATTGATTTTGATTTTTTTTTTATTTTAAGCAGCCAGTGTACTAAATAAAATACATTGCAAGAGGTGAAAAAAAGCTAGTTTTTCCGAATTCCGCGTACTAGCACCCTTCCGCGACTAAGGAAGTAACGCGCCCTACATACTGTAGCTAATGGTTTCCTATGACGAGGCGGGCGACAGCGAGCGCCGCGGCGCGCCGCGCTCGTGCGGGTATTTCTGAAGATATATCGAAAGACACTCGTAACATTTAAATAAATGTATAAAGTTTTGGTGACAGCTACATACATACATACATAACTTCATGCTTGTATCCCTTAAGGGGTAGGCAAAACAACAGAGGCTATGAAACCAACTGAGGTCTCGTTTGACAAATTTAGAGGTATTATAATGATGGAGAGAGACTATTGCAGTGACAGCCTATCGCCCGCAAAACTGGCAATAAAACCTCTTCCCTCAACTGACTTTTACGGTATGCCCGGGAAGAGAAGCAGCTGGCACATTCTATGTTTTCCTTTCACTCCCAGTCCAGCATGAAAGAATGGTGACAGGTACCTATAATAATAATCATTTATTTCTCAGAAAACAGGTTCCATTTGTTAGTAGATACAATTTCTTACAAACTAATGTTAGTAGACAAATGAAAAAGATAAAAATTAAAAAAGAGGAAAAACGAGAAAACTCTAGGATAAGGCATCATTAACTTTTTTATTTTGAACGGCGAGTCCCATCGTTCAGCCAATGTGCTCAGGATGGCGTCGGACCTGCCGCGAAGGCAACTTAGGAAAGAGGCGCAGCGCGCGCGAATCACCGCGAAGACATCCTGCGTGCGCGCCTCCGCGAAAATGGCGGAGGCGCTGCACCACCGCGGCAGCCCCAACATCACCTATTCACACGTCGTAAAAAATTAATTAGGTATTTAAGGAATTTCTACCACTCACCTGATCATGTTGATAAACTGAAGTCAAACTGTTTGGTGCGATTTTTTTTTTACTTTTTTTTATTTCTGACACTCACATAACATTATCTAGCCCAAATTAAGTTTCTTGAAGAACTTATGTTATGTATTCTAGACAACTGATATACTTAAGAAATATATAAACATACATATTGAATAAATACATATTTTTTATTAGAATAAACTTAAATAAACATATAAACATCCATGACTTGACGGCTAACATCTGTGTTCATCACACAAATATTCGCCGCCGCCGGGATTCGAACCCAGGACCTCTGGCATAGAAAGCAATGTATGTTACCACTACACCAGCCGGTCGTCTATATCTTGTCTATATTTTGTAAGTAAATAGAGAATTAAAACATTCAGGTTGTATTGACGGTCTCCGTGGTGCAGTGGTATAGACGCTACTACGCCAATCGAGAGGCCGTGGGATCGATTCCCGCACGGAACAAGAAAAAAAAATAGTCCGTGTCTGGGTGTTTAGCTATGTGTTTATATTCTAGGTTCCCTCCTAGTTCCCTACGTGGTATCTCATAGCACAAGCTCTGCTTATTTTGAGACCATGTAGTTGGTGTGATTCTTTTTTAATTTACTTATCAACTGCATGCAATTAAAAATAAAAGATACATTAAAGTAAACATTAGGGTGTATTTGGGTTCAGCTCCTTCACAAATCTGTACAGATTTATTATTTTAACAATTTGACAAGAAGTAAAATTAAGGTATTTGAAGTATGTATAAAATTTGTTGCTCAAACAATAATGTGTCAAACGAACTAGAATCGTCCGAGGATGTAAGGCCAGCCTTCACAAATTATTGGGTGGTTTATTAGGAGAAAGCTTTTATATGTGTAGACACCTAGCAAATACTAAAAAAAATTAAGAAATAATATATTGTACTTATTAAGTTCTTTGCAGCTAAAATAATAAATAATAATAAATAAATATTTCTGACACTCACACAATATTATCTAGCCCAAATTAAGTTTCTCAGAGAACTTGTGTAATGGATACTAGATAACTGATATACTTAAGAAATATATAAACATACATATTTAATAAATACATATTTTTTATTAGAATAAACTTGAATAAACATATAAACGTCCATGACTTGACGACTAATATCTGTGTTCATCACATAAATATCCGCCGCCGCCGGGATTCGAACCCAGGCAGAACCTCTGGCATAGAAGGCAATGTAACATACCTACACCAGCCGGTCATCATGTGAAACTCATGTGAAAATTATGTGAAACTCAGATTTTTGTTAAATTGATGAAGAATTTTATGAAAACGTATAGACCTAATAGAATCGTTTAAAAAACATATTTTAAGTCATAGAAAAAAAGGGTAGATTTTAATATGAATAAATAAAATTAAATTGCATCATTTTATACTAAAATCCACATTATTCGACTTCTTTTCTCAATCCTATGAAATAACCACCTATTTTTGCAAATGTACTTACAGAGTAAAAACGAGGTAGCACAGATAATTCCTGCGATATATCCCGAGTGTATATCTCCGGTAGCATCGGAACTCGTCACGTCCGTCGCGGGCGGATGTAACGCGCGCTCCCGTGGGACCGCGACATCCAATCAGCCACCGACTGTGCGCCCGCGCATCGCACGCGTCCGCGCACGCCCTCGCCACGGTAATTCTATCTATACAATATTTCAATAGTCGGTCGACGTCGATCGGATTTTTTCGCATAGTAAAAACTATCAATTGACGTCGTCTGTTCCATTCGTCCGTGGATCGACGGTCGATCAATCGGTGTGGTAACACCCTAAATCGAGGCGCAAGTATTTTTCGGTCGCTAATTTATAAGACCGATATGTTATTCAAACGTAAACATGGTTTTTTGACATATTTCTGTTGACCACTCACAAAGTATTTTATTTACTCTTAAAAAAATTAAAAAAAATTGTTAAATAAAAATCACCCGACCAAGACTCGATCATTTATTTAAGATTAATTTAGCATTTTAAATGCAAAAACTTTACAATATTATTTAACATTGCAATGCTTCACTTTAACTGGGATTCAAAATTTCTGTAAATAAATAGGCCTCGGGTGGTCTTAGCTGCAAAGCTATACCAGTAGATGTAGCTACGTTAGCAATATAACGTAAAATCAAGAATGTGTTAAGTAATTTCGGCACCGGTAGCTAACCGAGAGGTCCCGGGTTCGAGTCCTGGTCGGGTGATATTTATTTAACGCATTTCTTCATTTATTTAAGAGTAATTAAGCAGTTTGAATGCAAAAACTTTACAATATTAAGTATTTTCTTTGTTTAAATAAAAAAGTATATTTACAATCACTAAAATAAATGGAAGTAAACAAAAAGTAGGCAAATGTAATTAAAATGCTGAAGACGGGCAGCCCTATCGCATGTGTATGTACCGTGGCACTGCTGTAGGCATTTATTTCAAAGATGCAGCGGAGTTGAAATACTGTATAGATAATATTACCGTGCCCTCGCCGTTACCGCTACGACAGACCTGCTGATCCTGACTCCCTGCTATCAAACTTACTGCTAAGTATACTCTCAAAAAATACATTTGTATTAAATGAGTAGGTAAGTACGGTCTAAATAGATCCAAATGAAAAACCTATTTTGTACAAAATCAACAAATTCAGAGCATTACAAATTCAACTTCTCTAATATTTTAAAACATTTTCAATATTTTAGCTGAAGTAGGGATAAGGTCATCAACGAAAATACATACATACATAACTTCACGTCTGTATCGCTAATGGGGTAGGCAGAACACCAGAGGCTATAAAACCATTTGATGTCTCGTTTGACAAATTCGGAGGTATTACTATGATGGAGTGAGACTATTGCAGTGAGACCTATCGCCCGCAAAAACGCCAATTAAAGCTCCGTCCCTTTACTGACTTTTACAGTATGCCCGGGAAGAGAAGCAGCTGGCACATTCTATGTTTTTCTTTCGCTCCCAGTCCAGCGTGGAAGAAAATATTCTCCGTTTTCATCCATATTTTTTCGAAAATTTCAAATTATTCAATAAGTACCTACTCAATCGATTTCAATGAATTTTATATGATGGTGGTCCCCAAAAGTATCCTCTATCATATGAAACAAGAATATTCAAAATCAATTCATAATTGCCCAAAACTACAAAAAAAACATACCTACACATACTTGAGGCTCTCCATTTGTAAGTCGGTTGAATATAAACCTAGAGCCTCTCAAATATTCCATTTCAATTGAATGAATTGCGTGTTTACCTATAGTATGTACTACTACACTTTTTGTATACCTATAGCACACTTTGGCAATAAACTGATTTGATTTGAAAGTAAAACCCTATTTTATACAAAATAATAAGTACTATCAAACCAACTGAATATGACACACAAAAAGCTCATTTTGGCAAATCGTCTAAATGCTAGTAGGTCGAAATTCGCTTGAAGATCGGTTTCCTCGGTGACGAACTTGTTATTTTTTTATTTAATATGGCAAACACACAGATTACCATCAAATAAAAGAAAGAAGAAAACAAATTAACAGTTTTGAGCAAGATTGCAATCCTAGACGTGCCTACACAGCACAAGCAGTTATGGAACAAAGATGTTAGTGATATACAGCTTAAAGATAGTGTTAGTTAATTAGTTAATTAATCAATTAATATTACATGAAATGAAACAGTTGGTACAAGTAAAACAATTAGAATAGTATTGTCTTAAGTTTTCACGATTCATAATTTAAATAAAACAAATTTTTAACCGAATGAATTTATATTTTACATTTTAACTCGACGTTTCGGTGTCTTTGTAGACCCCGTGGTCACGAGCGACACGAGTTAAAAAGTAGTTTTATTTCAATTAGAATAGTTCGAAAAATATTTGTAAAATAAATTAATTAAAACAGGAAGGTTGTTTTTCTATTACATTCGACACTTATCTAATGATGAGAACATTTTTATGAGTGCAGAATTCGTACAGTACCTATCTAAAAAGTCTTAAGCGATAGTCCTTACAAGTTTGACAGTTTCAACCGAATATTCAGCAAAATGGGTCATGATTCAGTTGGTTTGATGGTACATAAAACTAGATATTGCCTACATCCTACATTTAAAAAATGGGTTAAATTACTAAGGTTCCCCGAAATCTATACTAATATTATAAAGAGGAAACCTTTGTATTTTTGTATGTTTGTATTGAATAGGCTCAAAAACTACTGGACCGATTTCAAAATTTCTTTTACCATTATTTAGAGGGATTCTTCCGAATTCGTATAGGCTACTTTTTATCCCGAAAATCCCGCGGGAATCGAAATTGCGCGGGTAAAACCGCGCGCAACAGCTAGTTCTTAAATACGTTCAGAAAATTAAGTCGTTATCGATGAAACTACAGCTACTAATGTAACGCAACGTCATCAATTCAAAAACTTCAAAGTGTTTTATCTATCACCCAAATGGGAAAACCAATGCAATAAAACAAATAAAAATAAATAAAATCCCCTGACAATCACACCAACTACATGGCCCCAAAGTAAGTATAGCTTGTGGGATACCATATAGCGAACTAGGGGGAACCTAGAATATAAATACATAAATAGATAAACACCCAGACACGGAGCAGTTTTTTTTTCTTGTTCCGTGCGGGAATCGAACCCGCAACCACTGGCGCCTGAGGCAGACAGGTTTACCCCATCGCCACAGTGGTCGTCATGAAATGCTAGATCTCTCCATTTCAAAATAAGGTAAATTAAAAAGTTTTTTAGCTAATTTATAAAGCTTCCATGCTGGATTGGGTGCGAAAGAAAAACATAGAATTTACCAGCTGCTTCTCTTCCCGGGCATACTGTAAAAGTCAGTTATGGGACAGAGGTATTATTGGCGTTTTTGCGGGCGATAGGCTGACTCCCTGTCGCTGCAATAGTCTCTCACCATCATTATACCTCCAAATTTGTCAAATGTGACATCAGACGGATTTATAGCCTTTGGTGTTCTGCCTACCCATAAGGGATACAGGTGTGAAGTTATGTATGTAACATACATGTATGCAACATAGTATGTAAACAAATTAATAACATTTTTTAAAGTTTAAATATAATTTTAAAGATAAAAATATTAAATAAAATCAGAATTTACAGAAATTAAGACTCATCTGAAAATCAGCGCTGTGAATAACACTGCAGCAGTGTTCTAAGATGGGGCCTATTCGATAAGCTTGCTAAATCACAAGATTTTACTTTTATTTATTTAATCTTTTATTTTAATTTTATTTATTTGCTCCTGTTATAGTTAAGTTTTTATGTAATTTTGGGTCAATTGTCAAAGCTTCTTTGCTGGACTGGGAGCGAAAGAAAAACATAGAATGTGCCAGCTGCTTCTCTTCCCGGGCATAGTTTAAAAGTCAGTTAAGGGACCGAGGTGTTATGGGAGGCTTTTTTGTGGGCGATAGGCTGACCCCCTGTCACTGCAATAGTCCCTCTTCACTATTATAATGCCTCCAAATTTGTCAAACGTAACATCAGGTTGTTTTATGACCTCTGGTGTTCTGCCTACCCCATAAGGGATACAGGCGTGAATTTATGTATGTATGTATTGTCAAAGTAATGTTGTATTTTATTTTTGCTTTTTATCTTTTATTTGTTTTATTGTGCTTTTAACTTGGTACTTGTTTTTGGAATTTTGCTTGTCTTTTATTGTTCTGTCTCTCAATTTTAATGCTTTAATGTAAGTGGAAAAATAATTGTTTGTTTAATTGTTTTGCTAGTTTTATGTTTATGATCTGTTTTGTTTATGATATGTTTATATCTATTCTATTTTGTTGTGTTGTGCAGTTGTATTTTTCAGAATAAATTTTCTGAGCTTGAGTTTGATACCTCTGTTCCAGATGAAACATTGCAATCAAACAAATAATAGGTTTTTGAAATTATGAAACCTATTCAATTGCTGTTCTTGATGAAATAAGTTAAAGCTCTTTTTTTTCTATATTTTTAATTTTTATCATTTAGTAACCCATGGAATCAATGCATTTTTGCCAACGAATTGGCAACTTATTGATGCCTTTCTCGAAAAACTCTGCTGTCCGGGAGGCAACGAACGCTTCAAAGGCCTCTCGAGTATTTAATTTTTTTCTGTAGAGGGAACAACTAGTGAGTACAGTGGATGACGGAGAACTTCCAACCCCAGCTCTTGTAACTTGGAGACTGTCTGCTGTGCAGTATGAGGTCGCGCGTTGTCCTGCTGGAGCAGCTGGAAACGTAAGAACTTCCCTATACTTGAGTTTAGTTCTTCACAGTAAACATCTGCATTAATGCTTTTGTCGTTTGTTAAGAAGCTCTGATAAATTACACCGCCGGTAGACCTATAAAAAGTTACCATAACTTTCTTAGAGGTCGTTTTTCGTTTAGAGCATTTTAGGTTCGGCTCAGCCACTTTTTCGTCAAAAGTAAAAATTCTATTCAATATGCCTTCGTTTGTGTGTCTGAGCAGTGCAAGGTACCTCTGGACGCGTACTTTGCGGTGGCTTATATTCAATACGTGAGGTACCCATTTGTCGAGCTTCTTTACCGTGCCAACTTCATGGTAAAGCTGCTTCTAATTCAACTGTAGTATGAGAATCATCAGCATCGCCTTTAATTCGTCATGGTTGACCAACATTTACGCCCGACCAAATACCAAGTACAAGTGAAGGACAACTCAATCGAATCTGTATCGACTATATGTAGTTTTATGTGTAATTATCACCTTGTCAAATAACTATACTATTTCAAGTTTTCTTTTAAGAACCAATTGTTAAAACTCAGACTAAAGTTTGATTTTTCAAATACCTCTATTATCAAAACCTTTTTTAATCACAACTCTTTTTAATGAGCCCACTGCAGGGCATAAAAACTCTCCCCTGGGTGACGAAGAGGTATAGGCCATTATACACCAAGATGGCTCAGTGCAGAATGGTGGATGTCAGAATTTTCGGGGCACCGAAATAGCTTCTGACAAACCCTAACGACTACTGTATACAGTAGTCCTAAGTATACAGCACACGGGACCGATTACTGAACGTGCCCTCCGAAGCACGGACACCTTTTTTAATTCAAGGCATTTCGTTACTTTTGTAGTGTTACCTAAAGTAATAGCCTAAGTAACCTACTATTTAAAAGAAAAGGTTAAGAGAAAATAAAAAAAATAAAGTTAAAGTTTATATATTTACAAAAAAAAGGTTTCAAGTAGGTATAAAAAACACTATTTACACTTACAGTCCACTAGGAATTTTTATATACACTCCGAACTTCCAAAATGATTTTAGGTATCCAAAATGTTTTGAGGATCCACGGCTCCAAGAGATAATCCAGTATATGGTACTATTTATTTGACTTTTAGTATTAGTATTTTTAGTGATTTTTCTTCAATGCACTCCCCAGTATTCTGATCGGTGTTTTATTTTTCAAAAGCCAGGAGATCAGCTCGCCGCTCCTTTTATAGCCTCGATTTCGTTCAATAGCCGTAAATTAAATTATGTTTCGAGAGGCATCCATTCTATGATCGGCCAGCGGCTGTCACTTCTATTATCAAGGAGGTTTTATCTGGAGCAGCGGTGGTGGTATGGTAAAAGTGGAGCTGATACTTCTCTTGATTCTAAATGTGCAAGTCTCAGAATAATTTGTAATATAGAAATACAATTTTAAAATTAATTGAGAAAGAAATGAATATAAAACCTAATAACAGTTTATAAATTATCTGTATTGAAAAGTGACATAAGCAACATGACAATTTTTAGAGTTGACAAGTAAACAATCATATTTAGTTAAGAACATTTTCAGATACAAAATAAAAAGGAAAATAAACAGTAATACTTTAAAACAATATAACAAAAATAATCAATATATATAAAACTGTTCCGTTACTGACTGAGTGACTGAGGTACTGAGTGACTGAGTGACTGAGGTACTGAGTGACTGAGTGACTGACAGACAACGTACAGCCGTAACTACTGGGCGTAGAGAGCTGAAATTTGGAACATACATTCTTTAGGGGATGTGGGGGTGCACTAAGGAAGGAATTCCCGAAATTCCCACGGGAACGGGAAATATAGGACTTTTTAGTTTGTATGAAAAATCTTATTTCTTGAGTGCACCGATGTGAAACTTGGTGTAAAGGTTTTTCAATATGTGTATGGTTGTGTTATGAAAGGAATTCCCGAAATTCCCACGAGAACGGGAAATATATGATGTTTTAGTTTGTATGAAAAAATCCCATCCCTAGAGTGCACGGATGTGATACTTGATATAAAGGTTCCTCAATAAATTTCTGTTTGTATTATGGAAGGAATTCCTGAAATTCCCACGGGAAGGGGTTGGACTTTTTAGTTGGTATGAAAAATCTTATTCCTTGAGTATACGGATGTGATACTTGGCATGAAGGTTCTTCAAAGAGTGACAGGTTGTGTTACGTAAAAAATTCCCAAAATTCCCACGGGCACGGGAAATATATGATATTTATTTGTGTGAAAAAAATGTATTCCTTGAGTGCATGGGTGTGATACTTGGTAAAAAGGTTCTTTGCAGTGGGTGTCTGGTTGTATAGTTTCTGAAATTTTCATGAGAAGGGTAGTTAAGCGCATACGAAGTTGCGGGATAAAGCTAGTACCTTATAAAACAGTAAGTAGGTATATTACACTTTTTTCAATTTATCATTAATCAAAAGTTTTCTTTTGAAATTCTTTGAATATGATCAAGCTTATAGTATGTTTTACTAAACGCGCTAATCTTTTAAAATTCCTGTCGAATTCGTAATAATATTTTTGCATTTCATATCGTAATTCTTATTGGCCTGGGAGGTCATTTCCAATAATTTGAGCCCAATTCATGTACAGTCAGCTCCAAAGGTTGCTTAACGTGTTCAAATTTTCAAAATATCTTGACATTCAAACTATCGTAAGTAAGTGGTCGTAACAAGATAGCAAAATGAACTTAACATTACTAACTCACATAAAACGATGCCAGAAGTTTTTCATTTGTCACTTAACATCCTATATGCCTTAAGTTACCGATAGTCTTTTAATATAAAATTAGATGAACAAATCATATTTGCCGAGTTCTTACCTGTGCATCTACTTTAGTTGATTGTGATGTTACTTTACATTTGTATTGTAATAATGCATGGAAAGGATTGGGAATTTTATTAATCCTCATAGGATTAGTCGTTGGATAGCCAAATAGTTGTAGATGTTTTTTTAAAAAAACTGCACAAATAATTCATACATACAAAACTTCACGCGTGCATCCCTTATGGGGTAGGCAGAACACCAACGGCTGTAAAACCATCTGATGTCACATTTGACAAATTTGGAGGTATTATAATGATGGTGAGAGACTATTGCAGTGACAGGGAGTCAGCCTATCGCCCGCAAAAACGCCAATAAAACCTCTGACAAATAATTCATCTGCTCTATATTGAGAAAATAGGTAGGTGTTTTATGCGAACGTTTCTCAAACAAAAAAAAATATAAAACGTCCTGTAGCTTCTGTTTGAAATTACAATGCAACAATATCATTGTTGTATATTAATCAAAAAATAAACAAATATCCAAATCTGAAAAGTAAATTAAAATCGGACTATTAGTGTTTTTGCAATCTATGTTTGCTAAAATGATACACTTTCGGATGGCATGATTTGGACTTCAATGATAGGAAATAATCCCTTCTACGTCACCTCAAAAGATTCTGTCCTAATTTTTATTTATTTATTACCTCAAAACACTTATATCTATCCTTACAGGAAACTCTAATGCGACAGGAAAGTGCAACAAATTAACTAAGTATCTTATACATGTATGAGAACACGAACTAAAAACTCTAGGTATTTATTTTAACTTACATATTACAAATATAGCAACTCTAGTGAATTCGCTCATTGAACACGTAAAAATATCAATGCTATCTGCAACAGTGCTGAGCTTGCGCAGGGCGCACGTGAACGACAGGTAGTCGTCAGGCACACACAGCTGCAGCTGCTGCAGGATGTCAGGATTATGTATCCTGCCTCGCAGTTTTAAATAAAAATAATGCAAGAGACATTTACCTATACGTAACACCAGTTTACTAAAACCAACCATTCCAAGGACGAACAAAGTGAGATACAGTAATGGATATCCTGGATATACCCCATATATAAACACAAAAAACGTGCAAATGTATTTTGTATGCGTTCTAACATAAAATACTTGTCTTCACTAGGACTCTAAATAACAGAATTAAATTCCATATTGCTTTTTACAAGGGCTCATATAGGGCTCACAATGCATTGAAATTGATGAATACATCAGCCTGCCGCAATAAAAATCCCAAGTTCCTGTATGCTTTCTTACACACAGTAATGATAAGCTTGCTAAACCTTAAGTCAGCTGTAAATTGAATGCCCAGGTCTCTGATCTAAGCGTCCCGCTGTAACGGCTCTCCTTCCACGTATCAGCCAGTAATCCTGTATATTTTATTAAAGCCAGGCTGATGATTTTCTCTAAACCTAGTAAAATATTTGCTTGTATACCTATGGGCAGGGTATAAAAAGTATTTAACATTTGGCGCCCGAACAGGGACTTGGTATTGTATCAGTATTTATGGAAGTTTTTATAATGTGCGAATATTTTTTAAGCATAATTTAAGCTTACAGGGCAAGACACGTCGTGGCGGCAAGGCAAGAGGTTTTATCGTAGACCCTAATAACACTGAATGAATATAGTAGGTGTACTAGTCAACGCATCACCTTAAGTCTATGATTGCAAAGATTGAAAGGCGTTCACGTTCTAAAACCATGCCTTCAAAGTCAAAGTCAAAAGAATCTTTATTTCGTAAATATTTAAGTACATTTGACACAAGTCAAACAATTTACAAATTGAACTGAATCTACCACCACTTCGGAAAGTCGATCTGTTGAGAAGAAGTGCCAAGCAACTCAACAGCAATCATCTTTTAAAAATACTCAATAACAATTAACAACCAGAGAATCCCATCTTCTGGAGTCTACTATTATATAAAGTAGAAAAGATGTAAAGATCAAAGCCCGCTGAGCTTTATAGTCGCGGTGATTTTCGCAACAATTTTAGTTTACAAGATATATCCGATCTTGTGGGTCGTACCCTTTTGAATGTCTTTAAGCGATTGCGTGAAACGGTACTCTAGGTCTTAGCTAGCCCATGAACTAAGTTGAAGAGTCCTGCGAATTAGAAAAAGGGTCGAGTGTCATTAATATACAGGGTGTCTGTACGAAAATGGGGGGCAGGTGGTGTGGTCAACGTTCAACCTTGTACCGCACACCCATTATAATCAAATACATTGTTATATTTTATTTTATGTTATATTGACGACCGGCTGGTGTAGCGGTAACATACATTGCCTTCTATGCCAGAGGTCCTGGGTTCGAATCCCGGCGGCGGCGGATATTTGTGTGATGAATACAGATATTAGTCGTCAAGTCATGGATGTTTATATGTTTATTTAAGTTTATTCTAATAAAAAATATGTATTTATTCAATATGTATGTGTATATATTTCTTAAGTATATCAGTTACAAGTTCTTTAAGAATCTTAATTTGGGCTAGATAATGTTGTGTGAGTGTCAGAAATATTTATTTATTTTATTGAGGTGTTATATCTTTGTGAACTTTGGTATGCCTGAAATAAATGATTATCATATTATTTTTACAGGATCAGCTATGGAGCACATCTGTTCATGAAAGTCCTGTTTGTGCAGGAGCCCTTTTTTGTATAGTGGTCCTTTAGACTCATTACTTTGCTGGCATAAACACAAACTCAAAAACACACATTTATTGGTGACTAAAACCTCGTTTGAACTCAAGCTCAATTGAGCCTGAAATTGTGTCTGAGACTGCTGAAGCAGGGCTATAACCACGCGGTCGATGGGACGATCCAACTAGAGTAAAGAAATCATATCCTAAACGAAATGTGTGTAAAAAAAAAGTGAACGTCGCTACGCAGAGCAGCGCTGAAATAAAGTACGATCTAATCCGGACCTGCTACGTTCCGGTGCAAGGCAGACAATTAGGCTTCATTGTCACCTGACCAACGATGCTTTGGCAGGTACCAATCGGGTCTGCCCTGAAAAGGTCAGGGAAAACGACCTCGACGCCCAGAACCTCAGCGAGCTGAATTACACCACTAAGATATTAATATTAATCATGGTTTGACAGATGATGACAGCACACACTCGTTTAGTAAGGACCTGGCTCTTAATAAAATATTGCCGGAACACCTCACCGCAGAAATGGGAATATTTGGCGCCAGATTTTATACGGGTTTACGCCAGACAGGCGGACCCTGAAGGAGTCTTACCACCACTCGAGGGTTACTCGTATTACTCACCTTTTACGACACGCTTATGCAGAGGACGCGAGCAATACAGGCTGACAGGTGACAAATTTTAAATATTGAAGGAGAGCACTCTGTACTCGATTCTGAACATAATTATGTACTAAAAGTAGGTTCTTAATTTTTCACCAGAATTACTTAAGAATAAAGAGACATTACAACACTTTTCCCGACGCGCCGCCTCAGTCAACACGCACACAGCAGTGTTCCCGCCACACGCACACCACTACCCGCTAAGTATCTATTGTATTACGCTTATGTAACCATGCGTTGCGTAAAGAATTCTTTAACTTTCGGTCAAGTTTACTCAGTATATAATTTTTTATTTTTTTTTACGAAACACCAGTCACCCTTTATACAACGTTATTTTTTATTTATGCTAAATCTAATACACGGATCAAATATTTTCGTTCAAAGAATCGTTATAAAAAATATTGTCATTAAAAAACACTAAGGGGTTTGAAAATTTTTGGTGCACCTTCTGTCCGCCATTTTGATTTTTTTTCGATTTTGCGTCGCACTTTAAAACTTGTATATTTCGATTGCTGACATACAGACGAGCAAAAAATGTTAAATAACATATGGGTCTATAAAGTCACGTTTTAGAGACAAATGGAAAACAATTTTGCTAAATAATTCCTATTTTTATTATATTTAATCGTTGAAATACCTCTCAGAATGTATCAAATTAGCATGAATGTTTGTAGTATTATCTTGCACATTAGTTAAGAGTAAAAATAACTGGTTTTTAAACCTACCTATCTGAAACTTGACAATGCCATATTAACTCGGCAACGCAGGCGCTTTAGTAGTTACGTAAAAGAACCCTTCCATGTTGTGCACATGCCATGAGTATTGTATGGTATATGGCATGGGCACGACACCAAGAAACGCTACTGCTACACCCTGCAGCCTTTTTAGATGTCATATTCAATGCTGATGTAATGAATGATAGCGATGATGATTAACCCAGTTCTTTTATGGGTATATGGGGTCATTTAACTTACAGCCCACACGAGAAGAAGATGGGCTTGTGTATACACTTCTACAACACGGCCCCCATGACATGCATGAACTTCCGTTTTAACAAGTTTAAAAAGGTTATCCAGCAGAAATTACGTAAAAAAGGCAACTATAAAGTGGATGACTTCTTAAATGAAAAGGAGCTATGAGTGTAAAAGAAACGCCGAGCTCTTTGCCAAATGTGAGACTTATAAGTGATTATAATGTAAGTTAAAAGTAGATTGTAAAGTGTTTCTGGAGAGTTTCCTAAGAAATCAATATTTTTTCTTGTCTATTCTAGTCCTAGCGCCAAAGCCTCAATAATTAATACTGGGAATTAAAACTCATTTATGTAAATGCTAACTCTGAAGTTTTATTTCAAAATGATCACGTGGCGTCCCGAACTCCATTAAGAGTAGGTAATTAAGTATGTAAGTACTAAATTTTTTTGCTAAAGTAGCTATAACTGCATTCAATAACAATAAGTTATAGATACCTACACAATCTATGAGCACAATCCATTTTAACGCGTCTAGCCTGCTGGGAGCGCGGTGCGGCGCGGCGGCATTGCCGGGTTGATATGGCATTGTCAGGTTTCAGAAAGGTAGGTGTAGAAACAAGATATTTTTACTTTTAACTAATGTGCAAGATAATACCACAAACATTCATGCTAATTTGATACATTCTGAGAGGTATTTCAACGATTAAATATAACAAAAATTGTAAATATTTAGCAAAATTGTTTTCCATATATATCTCTAGAACGTGACGTTTTAGACCCATATGTTATATAACATTTTTTGCTCGTCTGTATGTCAGCAATCGAAATATACAAGTTTTAATAGTGCGACGCAAAATCGAAAAAAAATCAAAATGGTGGACAGTAGGTGTGCCAGGCTCCATACAAAAATTTTCAAACCCCTTTCAAGCTTCTTGTATTGATTTGGTTTCGTTGCGCGAATGTGTTCACTCCTAGTGAGCTAGTCACCCGTTTATGCAACAAACTTGTTATGTACTAGTACTCTAGTAGTACTAGTATGTACTTGATTGCATACTGGGAGCTCAAACCGCGCTTTATGTCACGTGACAACCTAAAAATTGTATGTGTGCGCGCGGTGAGTGACTGAAAATTCAAAAAATTCAAAATTCAAAAAGTTTAATTCATCTTAGGAATTTCACAAAACACTTGATGAAGTCAGTCATCACATACTTCGGCTTTAACTAGTTGTTGATAGTTGTTAAATAAGATATTACAGTAGACCAAGAGACAAAAAAAGCCGGCGGAAAAAAACTCTTGGCACTCTTTTTCAGTCAGAATTATCAAATTAATACAAATAGGTACAGTACAAATTGACCGTGACATGAAAAAAAACAAACACAAGACAGCTAATTGTAAGAGCCAATGTCATGCCACAACCAAATGAGGAGTTTTCAGTCTACGATAAAAACAAAAAAAAGTAGTTCATTTTTCAACATTAGATGGCGCTGATCTAACTCAAGTGTCAACTCAAGTACCAATTTCAGTACCGTACCTACGTATACTACGTGTACCTATGAATTGAATTGAAAAAGCTTAAAAAAAAATGAAACGAAAAGGCCTCATTGCTTACATAGCAGATGCAATGAGCTATGGATGCACTATACGAACATGACATACTGGGACCAGAGTATTTGAACAAGAATGGAATAAAATAGTCATAGTATCATTAGCAAAACGACCTGGCACCGCTAGCAGCACCCGTTCATGAGTTAACGCAAGCACCAGCCATCACCCTCCTCAACCATATTTTAGGGAAGAGGGTGACCCGATACCCGACGCTACCACTAGCCATGCCGCCTGAGGGAGCATGACGTTCTTGCTGTTGTCTTGACAAGAAAATAAGTGAGTGGGACAGTCACCAGCATGTCATATATATACCGCACAGCCAAGCCGTAAACAAAATTATTAAGTAATTGGAAACTTTTAGAAATATCCTGTTGTGCTTAATCCCATGCCTTTTTATCATCTAAGTAATCTTTAGTTTTATAATAAGCTTGGTGGTAGGATCCCTTCTGGGTCCGACTGGCTAGCGACCACCCTTTATACAAAGTCTGCCGCCAAATGTTACCGCTCCGGCGGTAATGTGTTCCGGCAATATTGTATAAAGAGCCAGTTCCTTCCTAAACCCGTGTGCTTTCATCTTCGACCTCATCGTCACTTACCATCAGGTGAGATTGAGGTCAAACGCGGGTTTAGTCACTTATAAAAAAAAAAAAAAAGCTTTTCGAGATAGAGTGTTTTTAATGATTGATTTAAATTTATTGAATGGGAGGGATTGAATTGACTTCGGAATTCTGTTATATATACGTATTGACATTCCAATAAATGATTTGCTGCTTTTAGCTAGCCTTAATTTAGGAAACGCTAACTTATGGTCGTTCCTAGTTCTTACAGAGTAATTTGTATTATGATTATCTTTCCTAGTTTTAAATTTATTACTATTCTTATAAATATACATAATGTTTTCATAAATATATTGTGATGCAAGGGTCAAGATACCAATCTCTTTAAACTTTTCTCGAAGAGATTCTCTGTTTCCAAGTTTATACATTCCACGAATAGCCCTTTTCTGCAGTGCAAATATCGTGACATTGCCCCAAAGTAGGATGCCATAGGACATTATACTATGAAAATAACTAAAATATACCAGCTTCGCCGTATTAACATCAGTCAATGAGCGAATTTTCTTTACCGCGAACGCTGCAGAACTAAGTCTACTCGCTAGCTGTGAGATATGGAGATATGAAGACTGTGTACATTATTTAAGGTTCTGTAGAGATTATAATATGTGACGACCATTTTGGCGATGGGGTAAGCCTACATGCCTCAGATGCCAGTGGTTGCGGGTTCGATTCCCGCACGGAACAAGAAAAAAAATGTTCCGGGTCTGAGCTACATTATGTATTTTATATTTTAGGTTCCCCCTAGTTCGCTACATGGTATCTCATAGCACAAGCTTTGCTTACTTTGAGGCCATGCAGTAGTTGGTGTTATGGTCTGGGAATATTATTATTTTTTTATTATTAAATATAACATGGTATAAAAACTATTGCAATCGATTTTATGCACGATTCTGAGCAAATTGTTTTCAGGTTTCATATAAACAAAAAATAACGTTGTATAGGACATATCGGCATAATCAGCATAATATGCCGATTTGTCCCACCAAAGATTAAATTTCATATTATTTACAACATGCCTTTTAGGCGGAATAACCCAACTATATACCAGTCATTCGGGGATCAGGGCAAAAGGGACGATAATTATTATTATTTTTAAGGAATAGCAAATGAAAAACCCTAGCTGTTTTATGTTTTATATATTAATGTGCATGAATAACAAACTTCTTAGCATTACAATAATGATAAACCCGTATCGGAAGAAATTCTCTTAGATAAGTAGATATTCAATTCAACTTAGACTAGGAGTTATGAACATAAAAATCGTAAAAATTAATAAAAAAAATATTATTAAATAAACGCCTTTCTAACTTAAAATAGTATCATTCTGTACAAGCATTGTACTGAACTTAAGGTTACTACTGAAATAGCAATTTATTATTTCTAAACGAAAATACCTAATAATAACGGACAAAACAAATTTTCACTTTGAGATCAATTCGATGCATAACAAAATTAAGGTCGCTACACACGGTTAAGATAGATACTATAATATTTTACCTTAAGATTTTATTTTCATATACAGGGTTTATTTTAATTAGCGCATCACCTCTTGCATGCTGCGTCTCCACATCAATCCCAACAACATTTGTTATATTGTTAACGCCATCTATCGTAATTTTTTCGAAGCAACGAAACGGGTGAAGTTGGTTACGTACGGCTACTACAGGAACCGAAGCTATCTTCACGTCGAACAAATGTGCCTGCGCTTCTATACAAAAAAAATCCATTCGAACTTAATCACAACAACTAAAACTACACGCTTGTTATAATTTTTTAAACGCTTTGTAAAATTGTATTGCGATAAATATATAGTTAAACAACTTAAATAATAAAATAATTATTGAAGAGTTTCTGCCTTCCTTACCTGGATATACGCAAATAACAATATTTTTATTCATTTTTTTTTTTCAAAGGAAAAATATTTTGTTTGTTTTATTTTTTGTGTTCTTTATCAAGATTTGTAAAAACTCGTAGAACAAATACTGTTGAGATTGATGTAGAGAGGACGACTGTAAGAGGTGATGTGCTAATTCAAATTAACCCTATATATAAGGATATCACAGACGAGGAAGATACGATAATGTGTTGTATGTTTTTGAGTTTGAATTTGCCACACGATTTCGCGCCAAACTTTCAAATCTCGACATAATGTCGTCACATTTTGTATCTTAAGATATATTTTATAACTTAAGGTGTTATTCTTAAATAAATGAAAAATGTGATATATAAAAATTACCCCACCAGGATTCGAACCTGGGACCTCTCGTTTGCCGGACGAGTGCTCTTCCACTGAGTTACCGGGGCCTGGCGGTACGCCTCGAAACGAGCGAGAGGTTCCAGGTTCGAATCCTGGTTGGGTACTTTTTATTTATCACATTTTTCATTTATTTAACAATAATTGAGCATTTTAAATGCAAAAACATAAAAACATTAAAACATTGCAATGCTTCACTTTAACTGGGATTCTGAATTTCTGTAAGGAAATTGGTCTCGGGTGGTCTTAGCTGCAAAGCTATACCATAAAAAAAAGATGGAGCTACGTTAGCAATATAACGTAAAAACAAAAATGTGGTAAGTAATTTCGAGGCGTACCGCCAGGCCCCAGGTAGCTCAGTGGAAGAGCACTCGTCCGGCAAACGAGAGGTCCCAGGTTCGAATCCTGGTCGGGTAATTTTTATTTATCACATTTTTCATTTATTTAAGAATAATTGAGCATTTTAAATGCAAAAACTTAAAAACATTATTAACATGTTATGTTACGATACATTCTCGTCTTCTTATCGTTATCTTAAGATGCGAAAGTATGAAATGTTTATTATCTTTGTCGTGTGTGATGGTCTATTGAATTGTATGGCAAGCGATATCCTAAGATAAAATATTATAGTATCGTAGCCATGTGTAGCGCCTTTTAGATGTCTACTTGAGCTTTGGCTTGGGTCGTCCGTCTCTCGCGAGCTTCAAGTGCACAAGGCGCACATGCGTGTTGAGGACGTTGGACTGAGAGAACCGCGCCGCGCACTTGTCGCACTCGTATGGCCGCTCACCCGTGTGCGTGCGCAGGTGCTGCTTCAGTACTTGATGCCGCTGTAATAAACAATTAACCTGTTATAGTAAACCAAATCATTTTACTTATACAACGTTATTTTTTGTTTATATGAAACAAGAAAACAATTTGTTCAGAATCGGTAACCGTTTCGATTGCAATAGTTTTTATAACTTGATCATAGCTTAGAATAGGTACTCATTTTAGTGATTTAATGTGACGAAATGAACTTCAATTTTAAGAATGTAACAATGATTTGACAAAAATGTTTAGTATTGTTTGATACAGTTTATTATTTCTATGTAATAATAATATAGTAACGTCTATTTAACCTTTAGTTTGCAGGTTATCGAATATTTTTGCTTTTATTGGGTAGTTTTTTTACTTTCATAGAAAAAAGTAGTTCATTTTTTATTTTAATTATTTACAGTGAACCACAATAGTTTGTTGGAAATATCATTTAATGAATCCATGACATAATTGTATACATATTATTGAAATTTTCATGGATAGTTAAAAATGATATTAGAAGTGTGGAGTTATTTCTGATTTTGTTTCGATTACATTAATTTTTTAAATAATTTAAATAATTTTGACTCAAATTAATGGTTAGATAATTTAGAACAAATTTTCGTACACTTCTTTCTGGATTTGTATAAGTTTAGATATTTTCGAAAATATTAAAACGCATATATATTATCGCTCGTGACTGTACCTACATCGCGTAAAGCGGTAGCGATAAAGCCAAGACACCAACACCAAGACACCACAAGAGGCTTGAAACTTTTTGGATATGAGTTTTTAGGATATGATTTTTAATGTTCACCTATTTTATAAACGAAAATATCTGAGCCGTGTACTAGGTTAAGTTTAAACAAAAATTAACGTTGTATACCTAAACAGGCATATTACCACCTACCACCTGTCATAACATTATGCAATGAAATGGGTCACACCTGAAATTTGGTCACTAAAAAAAAAATTTGTCAAGAAAGGCACACTGTCCGCGGCGGCGAAGCTTCATAGACGCTTCAAAATACGGAAGCAGCCAAGCATACTGATCTATGTCCATGAGGAGTATCGGAAGCGTTCGTTTTCAATCAGGGGCCTTACTCCCGACGCTATCGAGAATCAAATCAACTCGATCTCAAGGATTTTCGCACTCCCGAAACCGATACTAGCGCCGAATCAAGCGGTGGCTCAAATTGTACCATAGATTTGGTCATTTGTTACAAGCTATAAACAGTTATATTCGATCCTGATTAGTTACAATTTGAGCCACCGCTCGATTCGGCGCTAGTATCGGTTTAGAAATGCTTGAGATCGAGTTGATTCGATTCTCGATCGCGTCGGGAGTAAGGCCCCAGTTGTGAGAATGGCGCAGCAGTTCCCGGCATTTTTCTACGTAAACACATGTTCGTGCACTCGATATACACCGCGGCGTATGGCATGCGGGACGGCCGGGTGGCGCCGCCTGCCGCTGCCGCAGCTTCGACAGAGTATCATAGTTTTGTACGAAAGCTGCAAGCAGGCGTACACCTAGCGTATAATGGTGAATACGCGTCTATGAAGCAAAGCCTCCGTGGACAGTGGGCCTTAATTGGACTTTATTGTACAATATTGATAAGTATGCAGAAAGTAAACACGGTAGTCTTGCTGAGAGCTCGTTTATTACTGCCAGATTGGAGCGGCGGCGCAGCGCGCGCTATGTGTAGCTAAACATATACAATAATTTTTATTATTGTATTTTTATTACTACAAATTTTATTACAGGAGAAATAATACTATAGGTTTTAAACTTTGATTTTGGAGGATATATGTCACATATCCAATGAAGTTCTGAAGATGTTTCTCTAGCTAATTCTCTTTTTGGTCCATCTGTGGCGGCACGCCACTTATACACACATACACACACACACACACACAGGCCCAATAATTTTTTAATATTCATATATTACACAAATTACCTAATCTACAATCACATAATACTTACAGTATTTATATATTTTATGTATATTTATTTAAACTACATTATTTACTTCTATATAGTCATGATATATTATATCTAATATATAAAATTATCGTGTCACAGTTTTCGTTGCCATACTCCTCCGAAACGGCTTGACCGATTTTGATGAAATTTTTTGTGCTTATCCGGTATCTATGAGAATCGGCCAAACTCTATTTTTTTTTATTTATATGGCAAAACAACGTTTGCCGGGTCAGCTAGTATTTTAAATAAGTTTATGTTATACGGACAAATGGTATGTTATACGGACAAATGGTATGTCAATCGTCCGAGTGCGCATGCGTCGGGCTGAGCTCGCGCTGAGTAGTTAGTACGATGTTAACTCTGTGACGCGATAGTTATGTTGACCTTAGTTGCTCCGTATAATCAGATCTACATAAACTGTATTTTCTTTAGCTTGTTCCTTTCTATTGTGCTATACTTCTTGTAAACTTGTGCTTGTGATTTTCTATACTATCCTTCTTATCTTTTCATAACTCTATATTTGTTTGCTGTGTATGTGAAAATATATATTGTTTGTGAAATTATTCCGTGTATAAGTTGGCCTCGTGTCTGCGTTTATATTTAATTGCACAAAACGCCACCTAGGGACAGGACAGTAGCCTTTTGTTACACGCCACCTAGCGAAAGAGTGTAGTTACTTTTGTTGGATCAAGATCGATCGTGGATTTATATCAGCGCTAACTATCGACGGGTAGTAGAATATCTTTTCTTGGATTTTTCAATTTGAGATGTATGATTTTGGGGGCACACAGGCAAAACTCAACCAATGCAACACGAAATCTGTACTAAGGAATAGTTGAAATATTACCTTTGATGGAGTCCATGAGAATTGGATATCATAGAGACAAACGTATGAGTTATATCCGCTAAGTAAATAATATTTTTTGGTAACCGAAAAAATGTGATAAATAAAAATTACCCGGCCAGGACTCGAACCTGGGACCCCTCATTTGCCGGACGAGTGCCCATCCACTGAGCTACCGGGGCCTAGTAGAAGAGCACTCGTCCGGCAAACGAGGGGTCCCAGGTTCGAGTCCTGGCCGGGTAATTTTTATTTATCACATTTTTTCGGTTATTTAAGAATAATTGAGCATTACAAATGCAAAACCATAAAAAACATTATTAAATAATAATAATGACACACTTAACGTATTTAAATTCAGTTGTAAGAGCCGTTGCGCACTATACCCGATCCGAATCCGAGAAAAAAATAATCTAGAAAACTTGTAACGAGAAATGTCGGATGCCTGATCTAGTGCGAAAGGTACCATAGAAATTGTTCTACGGCTACGCCGGACCGTCATTTTTGGATTTTGGATGCGTAACCGGTCTTATTCCCGATTCCTGTTGTTCGGAATAGATCGCAAGCCTAAGTTGAAATCTGCGGATAGAAAAATATATTAAAATTATTTTGTGATAATTCTACCGTAACCTAAAAATATTGAGAGCGGCCGAGCCGTCATCGCTCGTCAGTGGTAAAAAGGTTGCTTTGAGAGTTTGAGTGGTACGCAAGTGTTAGTCCCTTGCACAGTTTAAAGCCGAAGTGAAAAACCGAAGGAACTATTTCGTGGCGTAATTAAGTAACGCCGAGTGCATTATATTGTATATCATAAAATGGTAGGAAAGTCAAAACTGTACATTGAATATTTTTTTAAAAGAATACTTGGGGTATGATCTACAATCGAAACAGAAACAAAAAATATAGTTTTTAGAATTTTTGTCTGTTTGTCTGTTTGTCTGTTTGTCTTTCCGGGATAAACTCAAAAAGTACTGCATGGATTTACTTCAAATTTGGCATGAAGATAGTTAAGAAGTCGGGTCAACATATAGGCTAGGACATATTATCACGCTAGCAGTGTTATAATCGTAGGTGCGTTTGGTGCTGCATAGCGTTCACGCAGACGACGTCGCGGGCAGCAGCTAGTATTGTATAAGTGATATCCGGTTGTGACACGTGGATTCCAGGTGATACCTTTACAAATATTTCTCTTTCCCTTTTCAATTTTAATGAGCCTTGTAATTATCTAGTTTAGGTTGACTTTGATTTCCGCCCAAGGGGACCCCTTATCCCTATACATACAGACAGACACACCTACCACGTTGCCCGCAATGTGCAACACTCCAGGTTGGTAAGTAGTTCGTAATTACTCATAGAATTAAGTTGTAGGATTTCATGTTTAACTATTATTAAAACAATTGGGTTTGTATCGTCGGTTTACCGATTCCGATCTGTTCGATACACCTGTTATAATACTGCCTTTTACAGAAAAAGCTGTTGGGCTATGGGATTGTGCAAGATGATGTACACAAAAAGGCTCGATTCTTGTGCATAATATATGCTACGATTTGTACATCTTAAAAATCCCGCAAGACAGGATGATGAAGCTAATATAACTAATTAAACAAGGATATTTTCATCATTGAGTAAAACTATAACGTTGGCTAGTACAGAAGACCGCAGATCAAGCGTTCCACATCTATCAAATGTTCCCAACCAATTTTTAACTTAATGAATGAATTAATGATTTATTTAGAAGTAAGAAACAAAGATTCATTTTGTTAGTACCGTAAATAAAATAAATATTTCTGACATTCACACAACATTATCTAGCCCAAATTAAGTTTCTTAAATAACTTGTGTTATGGATACTAGATAACTGATATACTTAAGAAATATATAAACATACATATTAAATAAAAACATATTTTTTATTAGAAAATAAACTTAAATAAACATATAAACATCCATGACTTGACGACTAATATCTGTGTTCATCACACAAATATCCGCCGCCGCCGGGATTCGAACCCAGGACCTCTGGCATAGAAGGCAATGTACATTACCCCTACACCAGCCGGTCGTCATCAAGAACCGTCAGAAGACTGCAGATCAAGCGTTCCACATCTATCAAATGTCCCCAACCAATTTTTTACTTAATGAATGAATTAATGATTTATTTAGAAGTAAGAAACAAAGACTCATTTTGTTAGTACCATGTTAATAAATCTATAACTATATAAAAAAAAAAATTATAGAGGCCATTCCTGCAACATTTCCCCGGAAATTTCACAGGAATGCTTTTAATACGTCGCATCTAATGTTGAGGGCATAGAGTTCAGATTGGTATTTTTTTTTTTTATATTGTAAGGCTTTGACAGATTTTAAAAGGTTAATCGGAGGACTTTACAACTATAGTTGAATGTTCTCATTTTCCATTATGCGCAAACAATTTACAAGTAATAAAATATAAATTGGCGCGTTAAGAAAATAAAAACTATGTCAGACAATTGTTTATTTTAAAATTATAACTTGAACTATTAATAATGTGTAATTATTATTATTAACTGTAAATAAATTAGGTAAATGTCATAAAAATATTCATCTTAAAAGACAGATTCAAAGAAACGGAACGTTCAGTTGATAGTGATTGACACTACTGAATCGACATTGAATCGATGAATATGAGCGGCCATCTTGTAATCGGAAGTTTGTATACATTTTTTTCACCAACCGATTCGATAAGTCAAAGCCATCGAATGGAAGATCGAACAATTTCATTACGGCAACGTCACAAAGATTGTCAATTTTGAACTGTCACAAAAACCACTTGAAACGAATTCAACTATAAGTACTTACAGTAAAGGCTTTATCACAGAATTCACACTGGAACTTAAGAGGGCGCTTGTATCCTTCATGAGCCAGCCGCTTGTGATCCTTCAACGACCACTCGTTTATGTAGGACTGTAAAATTAATCAATTGTCACTTTGGCGGGTAAAAGATTGTCAACCCATTCAGAAAATACGTTTTAATAATGATCAGAGTATACTCCGTCCACTGTTATTGTAATTTACACAAATGGAAGTAATTATTGCAAGAAAAGATTATGCTGGACTGGGAGCGAAAGAAAAGCGTAGAATGTGCCAGTTTCGCAAACTGTATAAGTCAGTTAAGGGACAGAGGTTTTAAAGGCGTTTTTGTGGGCGATAGGCTGACCCCCTGTCACAACAATAGTCTTTCTCCATCTTTATAATACCTCATAATTTGTCAAATATGACATCACATGGTCTTGTAACCTCTGGTTTTTTGCCTACCCCATATGGGATACAGGCATGATTTGGATAATAAGTATTTGGCATAGTATAGCTTACAACCTGGAATTTCACAAAGGCTACTTTTAATACTGATATTCCCACGGGATTTGAAATTGCACAGGCAAAACCGCGCGAAACAGCTAGTAATGTCAATAATTACGTCTAATTAAATGTATACATTTTTATTGAACTTTAAACCTTATTACAAATGAATAAGTTGCAAAGTGTATGTACAATCGCCTCCCGTCCCGGTGTTCCAGTTAAGAAAATTTTCCCTAGAACGGCTTTTGGATCGAAGCTCCGTCTATTTTTCTCTCCAGCCAATGAAACAATATAAATCTCATATCTATACCTAATCATCGTTGTGCTTGCAAAACATTTAAGAAACAAAACATTTTATAAAATATTTTAATTTGATATTTCATATGAATAAGGGGGTAATACTACATTTTTTTAACTTGTCTTATTTGTTAAACAAGATTTCGAGATCAAATCATGTCTTTTTTTAACATACATTTCCATATAAAAATATGTTTGTTACGATAACAATAAACTATAATAATAAATTGTAAGTAAATAGTGAAACCATTTCAATATAATGATTTGTTTATTTTTTATTTTTTTATTTAAATAAAAATACATGATTTTACCAAATTGACCGAACTGCCTAGTTATTACAGTGCAAGTGAATGTAGCCTTAAAGGTAGAACACCGGAACATTTTTCGATAGTACATTAGCATAAGACGTGACTGCGTACTTCATACACATAAAAAGTGACACAAAACTCGATCTTCGAAATTGCACCCAAAATAAAACATTTCAAAGAGTTAATTACCTTGGCGCACTGGTCACATTGGAAAGGCTTAATGTTCAAATGTACGCGATTCATGTGTCGCTCGACGTCCCTCTTAATCGCGAATCGTTTGTCGCACTGCAAGCATCCCAACCTGCGGGTACATTTAAATAAAACTGTATAGCTAGATAGCTTTGATTGATATTGCATTAACAGTAGCGGGTTTAGTACGAGGTTACATATTTTTACTTAATGTGGTTAGCACATATAATTAAATACAGGGTTATTGGAAATTAGACCGGGATCTTTCGATTCGATTCCAAATTGTACATTTTTTTTAATATTTCGGTTTTAGTTTTAAGTGAGCATCTTAGCGAAAACAGGAACACTTTGTATAATTCTTTTGGAAGACCAAAAATGTAGGTTTTCGATTTTATTTTTGTACTTTTTATACCCTATATCACCTTAAAAGATCCCTGTCTAAACACCAATAACTCTGTATATATTTCTGACACTCACACAATATTGTCTAGCTCAAATTAAGATTCTTAAAGAACTTGTGTTATGGATACTAGAAACGGATATACTTAAGAAATATATAAACATATTGGATTTTATTTTTTAAACTTAAATAAATATGTAAACTATCCATGACTTGACGGCGAATATCTGTGTTAATAACACATATGTCCTTCGCGTCCGCCGGGATTCGAACCCAGGACCAGCATAAGAGGCAATGTATGTTATCACTACACCAGCCGGTCCTGCGGGCCTATTTCAGCTCTTTCATGACATGACATGATAAACAAGATTTCTATCTTAGAGTAATAATTATACTTTATTCTTACTCTAAGATTTCTATGATACAATTATGATATAATGAATGAACGAATACATATACATACATACATTTCAATTCATTGCATGCAAGAGGCATATCCTTTTGCAATGACAGTTTCAGTAATATCATCTATGACCTAAAAAACTTAAATTGAAAAAGGTGAGATCGCACCCACCATAGAGGTTTGTTTCTTGATTTCATTTGTGTTTTTCCGTTTCGAATGATTTCATAAATAAATACTATATAATTGTATATGGGGATAAATGTATTTAGTCTACATGGCAAGAACTTAGCTGAGAGATTTCGCCGAGTAGTAATACCGAATAAAGATCGCATGATATGTTTTACGTCAAAGTATTTCATGATATCATCGCATGCTTTTCCGTTTCGTGTGCTTTCATAAATCAATACCATACTATTATATATTGGGATTATTGTATTCAGTCTAATGGCAAGAGCTTAGCTAAGAGATTTCGCCGAGAAGTACCTAATACCGCATAATGATCGCAGGATATGTTTTACTTCAAAAATATTTCATGACATGATCGCAAGGTTTTGAGATATGTCGAAGTACAGTCAAGTTACTGCTAAAATCTGTTCTTTAAGCATCGGCTACACTATTTACAACAGTGAAGACGGCTGTTTGCAACCAAATTTCCCTTGACAATAAGTTAGGGCGTGGTTTAGCGAGACTTTGGTAAGCATCCTCGGTGGATGAACATTGGTTGTAAACAAAAGTCTTCTTGGTTTAAATCCCTGTTTTAAAATGACAGAACTTGAGAACTTACGGTAACTCCTGGTAGGTCACATGCGGCAGTGCAGTCTTCAAGTGATGCTTCAGTATGTATTCCGATTTGAAACTTCTGAAATAACAATTCTAATTAGTTTTGGAAAATACAAAGTTTCATCATCGCGAACCATTTGAATGAGGCCCCTATTGTAAACAAAAAACTTTTAATTGGCCTTAGTTTAGGAATGTTATTTACTTATTTGGTAAGTTTTCTCAAAAGTAAAAAAATCTAAAAAGTTGAAAAACAGATGCTATTACGCAAGAATTATTTCAGATAGAAGAGTGGCTTGATAAAAATAATTAATGAAGGTTGTAAAAAATAAGTTCGATGGGACTGCCTGGCTAGCGACACCCTTTATACAGGGTGGAAAGCAAAGTAATGCGTTCCTTAAGAGGTAGACGTAGCATAGAGGTGAGAGAGAATACAGATAATGTGGATGGAGATGAGGATAGTCGTGGACAGAGACAGGACGTGGACATGGAGATGGGGAAGTCAGAGTCAAATTCAAAGAGGTCATAAAGTCATGAGCAAAACGACCTGGCACTGCTAGCAGCACCCGTTACCGAGTATAACGCAAGCACCAGCCATCACCCTCCTCAACCATATTTTAGGGAAGAGGGTGACCCGATACCCGACGCTACCATAGCCATGCCGCCTGAGGGAGCATGACGTTCTTGCTGTTGTATGGTATATACAATAGATAGTAGATATTTTTTTATCAAAAGCTTTTGACTTCAATCTCACCTAATAGTAAGTGAAGATGTGGTCGAAGATGAAAGCACACGGGCCTGCAGTGCTAGCACGGATCTTTTGTCGATCGTAAGTTTACGAATGCTCGTATAGTATGGAGTCGGTTGCAAGTTTTTAGTAACAATGTAATTTTTTATTTTACAGTTATTTAAGAGTAGAACCTGTGAACAAACATTCAAAATTAACAAGGAACACATTATTTAAGCTGACCGTGCGGCAATGGATAGATTTCAATTATTGCTTGCAAAACCGTCTCCATACTATACGAGCATTCGTAAACTTACGATCGACAAAAGATCCGTGCTAGCACTGCTGAGAAAGAACTGTCTCCTCTAACTAAAAAAAAATTGCCGTAACATATCACCGCCGCGCCGGAGCGGTAATAATAATAATTAACTCTTTAAAATTAGGGCAATTCTTTAACTTTTCATAAGTAGTGCATCTTCAGAAGTTTTTTAAAGGTAGGTAACGTTTGTGCAGATTTTATTTGCAATGGTAATTCGTTCCATAAACGTACTATAGCGGTAATATTTGGCAGCAAATATTATATGACGAGTCCTACCACCAATCATGCACTGAAGCTAGAAGTTGGAAGACGGAAACTTACTTGTCACACTCGACGCAGTAGTGGTCGCGGCGGCGCGAGTGCTTGACCGCGTGGTACTTCAGCTGCGAAGGCGCGCGAAAGGCGGCACCGCACTCCGCGCAAACGTGACGCTTAAACGTCTCCTTCTTGTAAACGTCCTTCTCATGTACGCTGCAAGAACAATAGGATACAGGGTCAATTTATAATAATCAATAAAACTTTTAAATCGGTTTAAGAATCTTAAGTGGGTTTAAATTAAAAAAAAAACATAAATTAAAATTTCAAGTTTATTTTTTGTGAATAAAATTTAAGTTTAATTAGTGATTAAACGAACTTACCTGAAGTGAAGTTCAATCATAATTATACGAAGACTTCGTCCGAAGAGATTAGCATATCACAACTTGTAGTATCGCCTAGCGGGTCGCCTTGTACGCACTATTTGAGGGTACTTAAAAAAAATAAAAAGTCATCATTTTTATTAATTTGAGAGGGAGTAATGGATACTTACCTCCGCTCCCTCACCACAACCTCCTGTCATTTAGTTTAGAGCTCATATTTTGCGACATCTTTTGGGTTGGGAGGGTGGGATGCTAATCTCTTCGGACGAAGTCTTCGTATAATTATGATTGAACTTCACTTCAGGTAAGTTCGTTTAATCACTAATTATACTCGCTTCGTCCTCGAGATTAGCATATCACAACTTGTAGACTTTGAGAGCCATGTCGCAAAATGTTAAAAGTGTTTGCGGGAGATAATAGAGATTAAGTTCAATGAAAAGTTGCCTTAAGCTTAAATTGTTTATTTGAAAAGTATGTAATCAATTAATTATTTTCCATACATTAACTAATTAAATTTTTGTACATTGTAATTAACTTATATGTAGGCATTATGTAACTCAATTAACAAACATCATCATTAGAGTTAGTAATTATAGCTCTAGCAAAAGAATCATTACTTTGATTTACTATAGGCCGGTTATAGTACCTGAAGAATGTGCTGGAGGAACCATTCCAACCAGCTGTTCTCCTTATAGTATCCAAATTTATACCCATCCTGTGCGCAGCAGACGTAGACGCGTGTCGCGTGCTGTGCGCACAGAACAATGAAACGTCAATCCCACTTGCGGCTAAAACATTTTTTATCCAGCGGCTCAATGTTTGAGTCGTGATTTCTTTATGTGGTTTTTTAAAACTTATGAAGAGGGTTCTAATGTCCTTACGTAATGGCAATGTTTTGTCTAAGTATGTGACAAGAGCTTTTCCTGGACATATCTGTAAACGATCGGTAAAAAACGGTCATATTAAAACGGGCTGCATTGACCCTACACGAGAAGATTTTATTAGATCTGGTATTTTAATGATTATTTTATCTGAAAAGAATTCTATATTTTGTATTTGTATTTTTGAAAAAGTCTGTACTCTATGGGCCGTGGCCAAGGCTAATAACGTAATTAATTTTTTAGATATAATTTCTAATGACATATCTTCATTAGGATACCAATTTCCTAAGAAATCCAAAACAATCGACGTATCCCATGTGATATTATACCTAGGTAAGGGCGGCCGAAGGCGAAAAACGCCTTTAAGAAATCTTTTGACTCTGTCATCGTTATTATTAAGATTACTTAAAATGAGGGCCAATGCAGATCGGCAGGCATTCAGCGTGCTATACTGTGCACCATCGCTATATAATTTGTTTAGAAAATAAATAACATTAGGGATTGACGCTTCATAAAGATTGATATTATTATTATGGCAAAACAAAAACCATTGCTTTAGATAAACATCGTACTGTTTAAAAGAATTATTAGATAAAGAAGCTAACATTACATCTATAGCTGACGGGGGAATGCTTCTTTTCAGCCACGCTGTCCTGATAAGATTCCTACCACCAGGGTAAGTTTGGTGTGGATGTTGTGGTGACTGGAAGGACAATTAATCAAGTCATTTTTAGGTTTAAATATTAACGGCTCAGATAACAAAAGCTTTTGAAACACTGGGTACCAGGGTTGGGTAGGCCAGAGGGGCACAACCATAATACCTGTCGCCTTATCGGCTATGATTTTGCGAAATGTCTTTAAAACCATTGAAAAGGGTGGAAAGGCATAAAATTTAAAATTTGTCCAAGGTACTGTAAAGGCATCGATTGCATAGCAATCTGGATCTCGATGTCAGGAAATATATCTATCACATTTTTTGTTAATTCTAGTAGCAAAAAGATTTATGTCTGGTTTATCAAATTTAGAAATAATTTTTTGATAGTATTTATTTGCGAGTTCCCATTCGATATCGGGATGTACACGTCTGGACTCAGCATCAGCAGTTTTGTTATCTAATGAGCGGATGTATGAAGCAAAAACATGCAATCCGCGACCTTCACACCACTGCCATAACTGTTTTGTGACGTCGGTAAGGTGCGGAAACTGTATTCCTCCCATTCGGTTTATGTATGAGATTGCAGTTGTATTGTCAATACGCAATAATATGGAACAGTTTTTAAGTTGTTTTGCAAAAATTTTAAGGCCTATGAAGGCGGCTAATATTTCTAAAAAATTTATGTGTCGGCTTTGTTCGCTCTCGCTCCATAGTCCGCTTGCCGTCTCATTCCCGCACGCTACGCCCCACCCCGTTGTTGAGGCATCCGAGAAAATTTCCAGGAAGTAATCGACTGTTTTAATTTTGTTGACCGAGTTTTGAACGGCATTACGCCACCATTGAAAGTCCGATTGTACTTGATCAGGTATATTCATATAGCTGTCATAGTTATTGTACTTTTGCAAATTTAAAAATTTTAGACGTTCAAGACTTTTAGTATAAAGCCACCCGTAATCAATTGCTGGACAACAAGATACTAAAATACCCACAATCCTTGCAAATTCTCTAATTTTACATCGTTTCAATTTACTGATTTTATCAATTTCATTTTTTACTTTAATCCTTCGTCGGTTAAACTGACCTGGAAGTTTTCCGAATCTAATTGAAAACCTAAAAAGGTACACAACTTACTAGGCGTGAGACAACTTTTAGTTTCGTTAATTATGAAACCAAGCGCAGTGAGTAACTTTTGAGTAATATTAACGTTATATTGACAAGTATTATAAGACTGACCGATCAATAAATAATCGTCCAAATAAATCGTAGATACCTGCCCTGCACAGCGCAGTAATCTGGCAACCGGCTTCATAATTTTCGTAAATATGTAAGGTGCCGTGTTGAGACCGAACGGTAGGACGTTAAATTCATAAATTTTTTGATCCCATTGAAAACGTAAATACTTTTTCGAGTCCGAATGTATTTTTATTAAGAAATAAGCATCTTTAAGGTCGAGTTTAGCCATGTAACAATTTACTGAAATCAGTTTCAAAGCGGTTCTTAAGTCTTCAAGTTTAAAATGCTGTGTGTTAATAAATTTGTTAAGGCTTTTTAAATTTAGTATGAACTCATCCTACCATTCGGTTTTGGAGTTAAAAATATACTCGATAGAAATTGACCCTCACAAGGGACGCATTCTGATATTGCGCCAATAGACAATAAATCATTTATGGCTTGGTTAAAGTGAACTTTTTCTGAATTTGAGTAGTTTGAAGTTTTAGGTAGACTAGTCTGGTAAATAGGACAGTTAATAGGTATTTTATAACCATGTACATATGACAAAATAATAGGATCTTGGGTTATCATAGCCCATTGATCGTAAAATAAAGATAATCTGCCAGCGTACATTACCGGGTCTATCGCCGACTGTTGTTGTAGCTGTGCCGAGGCTGCGACGGCTTGTATGAGGTTGATGGCCGATTCTTGACTGTAGGGGCTTCCTTCGTCTTCTGAGTTGCTAATGGCGGTGGTTTCCTGTTCATAGGGGCTTTCCAGTTTTTTGATGGGCCCGGTATTGGCTTCCTGGAGTTGAAATTTCTCGATGGCGAATTAGCTTTGAGCTCTGCTCCTGATTTACTAATTGCTCGAGCGGTTTTTATCTTCTCTAGCAAGTTTTCTCCAAAAAGAAAAGTGTCAACTTTAGTATTCTGCAGCTGTTCTTTCATGTCTTTTTTTAAGGAAGAAAGAATGAAGCTGCGTCTCGTCATAGAATCACTGTATTGACAATCGCATAAAATACGACTTGTATCCATAAGAGCACGGATTAGGTTGGTATCTTTATTTTGGGATGAAAATAAAGATGTCAGCGCATCACTCAGGCATGATAAAGCATTCGCCACCTGCTTTTGTCGCAACTCGATGTGTTTATCCCTTTTAGCTACTTGATCAGTAAGGGCAGCCTTGATTTCTGGGTTAAGTTGCGGAGCGTCAATAAACTTACAGTTGTCGGGAGTGAGGTATCTTTCACTCAGCTCTTTGCGCATATCTTTTGTCAATCCAACGGTTGAATAATGTTGCAGTCGAATCGCTAAGTCATTATTGATGTCTTTGCCGAATTTTGTATTTGTTGTTGGGTCAGTTCCCAAAATTTCCATTATGTCGCTGTCTAATGTCAGCTCTGGAGGCTCTACTACAGTGTCAGTGGAACCACTAGGGCCCGCAACAGGATCTGTATTATTGAAGTCAGAAAATTGGGGTATTACAACTTCTGATTGTAGCCTATTGTCCTCGGTATCGACTGGTATTTCGGTTGACAAGTCCAAATCTGCAAACATTACCACGCCTGAAAAGACAGACAGAGTAAGTCACAGTGAGTACCACATTTAGTTATAAAACAGTCCTCCATACTGTTCGCCAAACTAAATTATAGGGTAGTAACAACTCCACAGAGAAGTACGCAAACCCAGGTACATGTAACAGGTGCACATAATTGTGAAAGTAAGAGACAGCCCCTCGAACTGCTCGCAATACTTTATATTGGTAAGAGACAGCCCCTCGAACTGCTCGCAATACCATATTGTTGCGTTTAAGCAAACAACTATGTGACTTTAGTTTAGTTAAATACAAATAACACCTCACTAACCTTCGTTTTCTGAATGGTTTGGTGTTAAGGAATCCCGTGATGATGATGACGCATAACGCGTCCTACGTCGAATCTTTTTCTCCAGTTTACGTAGTTTTCTACTTAAATGTTCATAGTCGTCCTTATGCTTGCGTTTAGGCATTGTCAAACACTTTTATTATAATTATTTAAAATTTTAAACAGAGACTTTAAGGCACGTACGTACAGGCGAAGCACTAAAACGCGAATGACAGGAGGTTGTGGTGAGGGAGCGGAGGTAAGTATCCATTACTCCCTCTCAAATTAATAAAAATGATGACTTTTTATTTTTTTTAAGTACCCTCAAATAGTGCGTACAAGGCGACCCGCTAGGCGATACTACAAGTTGTGATATGCTAATCTCGAGGACGAAGCGAGTATAATCTACAATTTATGACTAGGTACATAGCAAAAAAAATCACACATTTCCACCTAGTTCTTTTTAAAAAATCACTTCACCTAAACAATAATCGGCTAGTACGTGTGTTTGCGTGACCTAGTTACCTACTTAGGGCAGAATCAGCTGTAATTACATCAAACATCAGGATAAAAGGTGATTCTAATGTCCCATCACACTACAGCAGTGCTAGCACGGATCTTTTGTCGATCGTAAGTTTACGAATGCTCGTATAGACGGTTTTGCAAGCAATAATTGAAATCTATCCATTGCCGCACGGTCAGCTTAAATAAATGTGTTCCTTGTTAATTTTGAATGTTTGTTAACAGGTTCTACTCTTAAATAACTGTAAAATAAAAAATTACATTGTTACTAAAAACTTGCAACCGACTCCATACTATACGAGCATTCGTAAACTTACGATCGACAAAAGATCCGTGCTAGCACTGCTGTTACAGGCTTTTGACAATCAATTTCACGTTAAACTAATTGTAAATAACTGTTTTAGTTTTGATTATCATTAAATTAAAAATGAACTTAAAATAAAGCATTAGTGCTTGAACTCTTTAATTAAACAAATAAATTGATTTTACAATTAATTTAATGTTAAAATGGCGTGTTTAGTAACTGGAATCACCTTATTTATAAGACTTAAGCCCTCTCGTCGCAGCAAGCGTCACACCCACGAGCTGCTGACGTCGAAAACCTGAGCCGCATCGTTTGTGCTGGCTATCGGATGATGTTCAAAAAATTCCAGCACGTCTTCTTCGAGTGAGCCAGTAATCGAGGTCTGCCGGCGTCTGTGACCCGTGGACGAAACGTGCCATAATTTAGTGTTCGCGCGCGCGAATCTCTGTACAGACTGACGAGCGGGGGGCGTGTCGTGGGTTCAATCAAACATAGTAGGCGCGGGCGGCTCGAATTTGACTTTCGGCTCGTTTGCTTGTGCCGCGCAAGAACGTATAGGTATTGTGTGGTAATGTAACTAATAACTTATTGTTTAATAGAAATAGATGGAAACGTTTTCATATCTTGCTATGTAGTCGTAAATTACAGATTAAACTAAAATTTTATGCACTTAGAAGAATTTTGAAATATTAATTTCTGAAAAATATTTTTTTTTACGTAATATAAATAACCCCACAAATCGTTCTTGCTTGACCCTATATTATACCCCTATATTATAGCGCAACTATACTAGACTTATATTGAAAAAGCATATGAAATTGTATATTTTAAATAAACAAAAACTATGTAACGGGTATATCTACTTTTGACACTCTTAAATATTTTTTTTTACTTTCAATGTAAGGAACTTCTGTTGTTTTTTGGTGTATGGGTTGTTTGTAATGTTACTAATTTGAATAATATTCAAATATTTAATTTATTAATTTCAATCGTCAAGATTTGTAAAAAGTCGTGAAACAAATGTTGTTGGGATTGACGAGGAGAGGTCGCAAGAGGTGATGCGTTAATTAAAATTAACCCTCTATTAGACGTACATCCTAAACTTGTGGGTTGTCATCTTTGAGGTTCTTATGCTGTTATCATCCGGTGGGACGAGGGTCAAATGCAGATTTAGTAAAAGACACAAAATAGATTCTGAACTTATGGCATTAACTGAGTTTAAATGAATTCTCATATACCACATAATAATTATAAAATACCCAGAAAATCACACCAACTACATGGGCTCAAAGTAAGCGAAGCTTGTGTTATGAGATACCTTGTAGCGGGGAACTAGGGGGAACCTAGAATATCAATATATATAAAACTGTTGAGTGACTTAGTGACTGACAGACAACGTACAGCCGTAACTGCTGGGCGTAGAGAGCTGAAATTTGGAACATACATTCTTTAGGGGATGTAGGGGTGCACTAAGGAAGGAATTCCCGAAATTCCTACGGGAACGGGAATTATTGGACTTTTTAGTTTGTATGAAAATTCTTATTCCTTGAGTGTACGATACTTGGCATAAAGGTTCTTCAAAAAGTGACTCGTTGTTTTATGAAAGGAATTCCCGAAACTCCCACGGGAACGTAGTATGTGAGTAGGTACATACATATAGATTTAAATTGAAGTAAACAAATGTATCAGATTGCGTCGTTCGCATAAGTCACTTTATGCTGATGTTGTATCCTTAAAACTTGTGTTCTCGTGTGAAACTTTTTAATGTTGAATTGAGTGAATAAACCTCCGTCTGATGGACTACACGTCTTCTCATTTTAACCACCTGAAACCCTCATATCACATGGCGACCTTGCCAGGATATTCCAGGATGATTTGGTGATGAGGTAAAAAATTACCTTGAATTTAGAAAAAGATCTCCGGCAGTTTCAAACTACAATACTACTTCATAAGCCTCGCAGATATTTTTTTTATACAAAACATAATGGGAAGAAGCTACTCTAAGGAAGAAGTGGTTATAGCGCAGAATGCAAATGGAGAAGCAAATGCTAGTACCAGCCAGGCACTAAAGTCTACGAGCGCTTCCGAAATTCTTTTAATCACATTGGTTGTTATCGTGTCCATGGGTGCCGTCTACTACTTGCTGAAAAAGTGCCGAAAAAACGCAATCAGCACGCTAAGAAGGGAATTCAATGCAGTCACTTTAAGCAGTGCCATGTCACGGCAAGACCTGTCATCTCCTCAAGTATAACCAGCCGAGTTCCTGAGCAGCAGCAGCGGCGTGGAGGTTGCGCGCACGCCGCCCGGGCCCCGACACCACCCAGCAGCTGGGAATAGCGGAGTGCTACATTCCTGCGATGTGATTGTGTGATTCAGTGATAAGTGTTTCTTTTCTTTTTAAAAAAAAAAAATGCCAATAGGTATGTATAGGGTCAAATGTCTGTCAGTGATTTGAATTTAATTTTAAATGGACTAAGTGATATTAAGGCTTATTTAACTAAGATAGGGCCTAGCCGTCGCAGAATTTCAAGGTCAGCTCAATTAAAACTAAGCGAAGCGCGCATATTATATAGTAAATTGGAGACCATATTATCTAGTATCAAACATAAAATTGAAAATAAAGAAATCGGATTAGAATGTCAGACGGACCTAAACTCTATAATATATAATATTAATATTTTGTACGATACTATAACTAGATTTTTCATAGAAACAACAGACGAAAGTTCACCGAAAATGGCATCCAGTACCTTTGATTTGAAAACAGCACTCGCATTGCTCCCGATCATGAACGGCTCAGAGCAAACCACCTTGCAATTAATAGACGCGATTCAGTTATACCATAGTATGCTAGATAGCAGTTCGACTAGTCAGCTAATTGATTTTGTTATTAAAACAAGGTTGTCACCTAGCGCCAAATTACGCTTGAACTCTAGTTATCAAACCGTAGAAAACATGATATTTGATATGCATAAATTTTTATTGCAAAAAAAGTCCCACGTTGCGCTTCAAGCTCAGTTGTATACTACTAAGCAAGGTCATAGGTCTATTGAAACGTTTGGTTCCGAATTAGAAGAGCTATTTGTCAACTTGACTATTTCACAAGCTGATGGAGTTGACGATAAATACGAGGTATTGCGTCCCTTAAATGAAAAGATAGCTATAAAACGATTCGCAGATGGTTTGTCTGATAAGCGCCTCAGCACCATCATAGCTTCGCGTCAGTTCGACTCGCTTCCAGAAGCTATTAGGTCAGCTGTTGATGAACAGATAACAAATAGATATTATTATAATCGTAGTGTGAATCAGAATTGTAGTAATAATGTTCCTAATAGATATAAGCCTATGAGTTATTATAATAAGAGCACACGCGGCCGCGGCCCTATGCAGCGTCGCGGGTTCGCAGCTCGCTCGGGTAGGTCGGCTTCTAGGAACAACAACATGGATCGCTACGCGCGAGTTCAACACGCGCGCGCGCATCACGATCATTCAGCCCAGGAATGCAGTACACCTGCACCGAATAATGAGTTTTTTCGTGCCCAAAGTGAATGAACACTTTATTTTTAATTATAACGTAGGTAGTATAGTATCTATGAACGTAGGTAACGATAGTAGTACTAAAATAGATTTATTGGTAGACAGTGGCGCGAGTCTTTCTATTATAAAATATGAATGGTTATATAAAAATAGTTTATTAAATAACATTTGTAGCGATAGGATAACTATAAAGGGTGTATGTGGAAAGTTGATATCCGAGGGTTATATTTTTTTAGATTTAATGTTTAATGGTATTATTTTTAGACAAAAGTTTTATGTTTTTAAAAACTTATCGTGCTCCGCCCACGCAATAATCGGCGAGAATTTTTTAAAGCGGTATAGTGCAGTTTTAGACTATAACATGATGAAATTAAGATTGACAAATAATAGCCAGATGGTAAATATTAATGTTGATCACAAAGATTTATATACACACGTAGTTCCAGCGCGTTGTGAAGTGATTAAGTATATACCGTGCCAATCAATCGAAAATTGCGTTATTTTGGCAAAGGAATTACAAGACGGAGTTTTTGTTGCGGGTATGATTGTGAAGCCTATAGAGGGTCGTATTCCCATTAGAGTTCTCAATACAAAAAATGAAGAGGTAACCTTGAATTTTTCTAACTTGGATTATCAAAGTTTGAATAATTTCAATGTTTGTTACTTTTCGGATGAACAACATTCGACGCAACGTATTAAAACATTGTTTGATTTATTAGATTTGAATTACTTAAATAAGGAGGAGAAAATCGCCATTGAAAATATTTGTGCAAAATACGCGGATGTTTTCCACCTGCCCGGCGACAGGTTAACAGTTACAAATTTAATGGAACATTCTATTACTTTGAAGGAAAACGTATCTCCTGTATATGTAAAACCTTATAGGATTCCTCACTCTTTGAAACCGGAAGTTGATAGGCAAATTCAGGAAATGCTAAGAAACGATATTATTGAAGAAACTGTGTCAGAATGGTCTAGCCCGGTGTTACTGGTTCCAAAGAAAGTTGATAAATCAAACGAAAAGAAATGGAGGCTTGTCATAGATTACCGTAAACTCAATAATAAAATCCAAGATGACAAGTTTCCATTGCCTAATATTACGGAAATTTTGGATTCTCTTTCAGGAAATATTTATTTTTCAAAATTAGATTTGTCACAATCGTATTATCAACTTAATTTAAATGAAAATTCGAGAAAATATACTTCATTTTCAGTAGATAAAATGTATCAACTTTCTTTAAACCCAGATTCACGAAAATGCACGGCATTTTCAGCAGGAAAGCAATATCAAATGAAACGCTGTCCGATGGGGCTGAAAACCAGTCCCAGTGTGTTTTCTAGATTTATGACTATAGCAATGGCGGGATTAAATTATAAAAAAATGTTTTATTTATTTAGACGATTGCGTAGTTTTAGGGAATTCATTAGACAGTCATAATAAAAATTTAACTAGCGTACTTAATCAATTGAGAAAGGTAAACCTTAAGCTAAATCCTATGAAATGTGAATTTTTAAGGAAAGAAATAGTCTATTTAGGCCACAAAATTACACCCGAAGGTATTTTTCCAGACCCGAATAAAATAAATATAGTAAAAAATTATCCAAAACCTACGAATGTCGATGAAATAAAACGCTTCGTAGCTTTTGCCAATTATTACAGAAAGTTCATTCCAAATTTTTCCACTATGGTCTACCCTTTAAATATTTTATGCAGAAAAGGTGTAAAGTTCGAATGGAGCTCTCAATGTGAATGTGCATTTAACAAATTAAAATTAGCTTTAATTAATCCACCCGTCCTCGAGTATCCAAATTTTTCGATTGACAATATATTTAGATTACAAACAGATGCTTCCAAAGTAGGCTTAGGAGCCATTTTATCAAATAGTAATGGTAAAGTTGTAGCGTACGCTAGTCGTAATTTAAAACCAGCAGAAATTAGGTACCCGATAATAGAGTTGGAATTATTAGCCATCGTTTGGGCTATAAAACATTTTCGACCATATCTGTACGGCAGAAAGTTTAAAATTTATAATGACCATAGGCCCCTTACCTATTTATTCGGCCTTAATGACCCTTCTAGCCGTTTGACAAAATTTCGGTTGTACCTTGAAGAGTACGATTTCGAAGTAGAATACGTCCCGGGTCGACATAATGCAGCTGCAGACGCATTAAGTCGACTTCCGCTGACGTCCTCAGATTTAATAAAAATGCGTGAAAATATAGTATCCGTATTAACAAGGGCACAACGTCGAAATTTCGATACTATGACTGACAGACCGACTTCGGAATGTCCCACAAGTTGCAGGCCTGATCAACCCGCGGCTGTGGAAGTTCTGAAACGACCTGACGATGTAATTGAATTAATTTTCACTGATAATACGACATGTTCAAAAAATAAAGACAATATAACTTCTAAGGAGAAGTTTTGTACGTTTGTTCCATTGCAGTCAGCAATACTTCTAAACTCTCGATCGTTATCGACCATGCAGGTGTTAGCGAGAGACTTAGAACAATTATGTAAGCGCCTAAATATTAAAGAGTTATTAGTAATTAAAAATAAAAATAATGAACAAACATTAAGACAATTATTACGTGAATTTAAAGAGTTGCAACTTGTATTACCACGATTTCTTATTACTAGAGATGCACTTAAGATATATGATGACCATGACAAAAAGGTTATCTTAAATGACTTCCATTTGTTGCCCACTAGCGGACATGCAGGGGTAAATCGTATGTTGAATAACCTCAAGAATTATTATTTCTGGCCAGGCATGAGTGTTGACGTCAACAACTTTGTTAAAAAGTGTAAAAGTTGTCAATTAAATAAATATTCAAATAAAATAATAAAAGAACCAATGGTTGTTACTACAACACCTAGTACAGTTTTTCATAGAATTAGTTTAGATTTAATGGGCCCACTAGAGTTAGATAATTACAATAATAAGTATATTTTAACAGTCCAATGTGACCTAAGTAAGTTCATAGAGGCTTATCCTTTAAAGAATAAAGATACGATTACAGTGTCTCGGAGTTTTGTAAACAATTTTGTATTACGCTATGGAGTTCCTAGTGAGATAATTACCGATAAAGGCAAAGAATTTATGTCTTCAGTATTAACCGAAACATGTAAGTTATTGGGCATAAATAAATTAAATTCGACCCCTTTCCACCACGAAACTTTAGGTGCTCTCGAAAATAGTCATAAACATTTAGGATCATTTCTCAGAATTCAAATTACTGATAACAAAACAGATTGGAGTGACTGGATTCCATTTTGGTGTTTTTCGTATAACACAACCGTACATACAGAAACAAAATATACTCCGTATGAACTTGTATTTGGAAAATTATGTAAATTACCCAGTAACTTATCTAAAACGCTTGAACCTTTGTACAATTTTGGAGATTATACTAAAATATAGATTATAAAAAGCGCACTTTGATGCTAAGAAAAACTTATTGCAGTGTAAACAACAAAGAAAGTGTATGTATGATAAATATAAAAATTCTGTTCAATATAAAAAAAGGGGACCTTGTTTTGTTAAAGAATCAGTCAGGAAGTAAATTAGATAGTGTGTATAACGGTCCATTCGAAGTTATTGAAGATATGTCTCCCAATGTCAAAATATTAAAAAATAATAAAGAATATGTAATACACAAAAATAATACAAAATTGTTTATTGAATGATATAACTTTTAGTTTCTTATTGTAAGTTTTGTATACCTAAGTATAATACTTTGTTAGTGTGTAAGTAATAAGTATAGAGTAAAAAAAAAAATTTTTTTTTTCTTGATGTTTGGAGGGATTGCATCTATCTTTTTCGGGGGAGATGTAGTATGTGAGTAGGTACATACATTATTTTAACATATAGATTTAAATTGAAGTTAACAAATGTATCAGATTGCGTCGTTCGCATAAGTCACTTTATGCTGATGTTGTATCCTTAAAACTTGTGTTCTCGTGTGAAACTTTGTAATGTTGAATTGAGTGAATAAACCTCCGTCTGATGGACTACACGTCTTCTCATTTTAACCACCTGAAACCCTCATATCACAATATGTTGTTTTAGTTTGTATGAAAAAACCTTATTCCTTGAGTGTACGGATGTGATACTTGGTATAAAGGTTTCTTAATAAGTGTCTGTTTGTATTATGGAAGGAATTCCCGAAATTCCCACGGGACGGAAAATATAGAACTTTTGAGTTTATACGTGTACGAAGTCGCGGGCAAACGCTCGTAAATACATATATTAGTAAACGCCCGAACCCTCAACCACTGGCGTCTGAGGCAGATTACCCCATCACCAAAGTGGTCGTCAAAAATTGTTCGTAAATAAAGAGAATACTATGCGTTATTACTAGAGGTTTTCATATCTTAAAGCGCTGAGTACTTACGCGACCATATGAGATTTTAAAACATCTCTGTTCTTCAAAGTTTTATTGCAGTACGGACAGGGCTGAGGCTTCGTTACTGAATGTATATTCAACACGTGCCTCTTGAGAGACGGCCGCCTTCTGAAAAATAAACGAATTTAATTTACATACCTAAATACATTACTTCACGCCTGTATCCCTTATGGGGTAGGCAGAACACCAGAGGCTATAAAACTATTGGAATGCAGTTGAAAGGCGGTCAGCCTATCGCCCACAAAAAAACCTCTGTCCCCTGACTTTTACAGTATGCCCGGGAAGAGAAACAGCTGGTACAAGTTTTTCTTTTGCTCCTAGTCCAGCATAGAAGAAATTTTATTAAAAAATTTTTTTTTCGGATTTACCCATTTATTTTTATTGTAATTAAGTTTTATGCGCCCATCAAAATATGCAGCTTAAACGGCCGTATCCTTTGATTGCGTTGATTGAGTTTGTTTTTTTTTTTCGGGATAACCGAGCAAAATAATTGAAACAAACGAATCACGTTCTCACAAATTCTGTTTCAGATTTTCGTCGCTAGTTGGCGCTGTTTCGATCCCAAACGAAGTTATCGTTAGCGCGATATGTATGTGAAAAACTCGGATTAGGCACTAAAGGACAGCCGACCTGAGCACTTAATTTTAATTTCAGATTGATATACCCACGCGTATCTGACAAAATGGTCTTAAGAATCGGACAGTAAAATAATCCCATAAGGGCTCCGTTTTTACCTTTCGAGGTACGGAACGTTAAAAAAATGATCTTCCTCTTTGAAAGAATGAATTAAGATATTGTTTCGATAACGAACATTCTTTCAAAGGAGAAGAATCACACCGAAGGGTTTTCAAAGAATTCGCTGAAAGCGAAAAAGGGATAAAGAAATAGCACAAATGATGTGGAAGTCGTCGTGGCGCCGTGGTAACTGTGTGCATCATACGATATCACAGTTTAAGCAACGTTCGGCGCGGTCGGTACTTGGATGGGACCATTTATTTCTCACGACGACTTCCGTGCTTCAAAGGGCACCTTAAGCAGTCGGTCCCGGGCGCTGTATACCTACTTGTATACAGTAGTCGTTAGGGTTTGTCAGAAGCCATTTCGGCGCCCTGAAAATTCTGACATCCACCACCCAGCACTGGGCCAGCTTGGTGGATATACCTATACCTCCTCGTCACCCAGGGGAGAGACTCATGCCCCGGAGTTGGCCTCATTACTAAGAGTTGTGATGATGATGATGATGACAAATGAGGAATGACTGTTTTAGTTAGTACTCACAGGAAAGTCTTGAAGCAGTGCGGGCACTCAAGGCGGCGGCCCGGGCCGTGCGCGATGGCGTAGTGTTCTTTGATCGTAGCCCGGTCGTTGCGGATCATGTTGCATTTCACACATCGGTAACGCCTGGAAAGTCCTCTTTTTATTTTAATACGTATTACATTACTGATTACTATAGTTGAGTTGTTTTCAAATGAGTTTTCGTGACAGTTCCCATTTTCCATTACGCGCAAATGTAAATTAGCGTGATACAAAATTAAAACTATGAAAATAATATTGTTTATTCTAAAAATATAAATTCAACTATCAACTGTAATTGTTACTATTAACTGTAAATAAATTAAGTAAATGTCATGAAAATATCCATCTTAAATTGACAAATTCAAAGAAACGGAACGTTCACCTTATAGGAATTGACACTACTGAAGCGACATTGAATCAATGAATATGAGCGGCCATCTTGTAATCGTAAGTCTGAATACATTTCTTTCACCAACTGTTTCGATAAATCTAGGTATTAAGGTATATTATGCAATCGAATGGAAGATCAAACAATTTCATTACGGCAACGTCACTAACATTGTCAATTTTGAACTTTCACGAATATCATTTGAAAACAATTCAACTATAATTAGTGATAGTAGTTTCCATGTAAAATAATGTCCAAATAAATGATTAAAAAAATAGCTCAGTCTTTTAAAGCATCCTTACAAATTATGTTTAAAAGTAACAAATGTTTTTTTTTTCTCGATAAGAAATCTATACCCTCTTTACTTTTTGCTGGTGGAGCAACTATCCAGTACAGGGCATGTATACTAAGACTACATGCCCTGTACTGGATAGTAAGACTTTTCCACAAAAGAGTAGATTACAGATCTATATACAATGCACTTATTTTGATTGAAAATGAAAATAAAAATATTCATCATAAGACCATTGAATGGCCGCTTAATGACGTCATCATATACTTCGGCTTTAACTAGTTGTTGAATAAGATATTACAGTAGACCAAGAGACAAAAAACAAAAAACTTTCGGCACCCTTTTTTATTCAGAGATTATACGAATTAATACAAATTGGTACAGTACAATTTGACCATGACATGAAAATAAAACAAACACAAGACAGCTAATTGTGAGAGCCAATGTCATTCCATAACCAAATTGCTTACATAGTAGGTGTATTGAGCTATGGGTGTACAACACGAATATGACAAACTGAGACCAGAGTATTTTAACAAGAATGGAATAAAATATTCATAGTATCATCAGCATAACGACCTGGCACCGCTAGGTTAAACCTTTCACGAGTATAACGCAAGCACCAGCCATCACCCTCCTCAACCATATTTTAGGGAAGAGGGTGACCCAACATCCTGCACTACCACAAGCCATACCGCCTGAGTGAGCATGACTTCATTACTTTTGCTAAGCTGTAAAATTTTCTAAAACCTCCATAAGTAACAAGCTAAAATAAAAATAAATATATAATTCTTACAACTGATGGCTCCTCATGTGCATTGATAGTTTGCATTTGGATGTACTGCGCAGGCTGCATATATCACAGATATAATCACCAGCATTCTAGAAAAATAAAACATTTGAAGATTATAAGTTAGCTCGAATATTACGACCTTAAGACTGCGTCCCAAGTAGGCAATCTGTTGACTGAGTTTTCCGCGTATCGATTTAGTACGCCCGTCCTTATATTTAAAAAGGAGTGTCCACAGTTTGCTAGTTTTGCGCTCAATGTTACGCCGACTATCTCAGTGAGCGGCCGACTCTCACGCGACTTACGAAAATTGATCACAGTTTGCAACTAACTCAAATTTCAGTTCGTCACTTATTCGGCCGCTAACATTTTGCCTACTGGGGACGCAGACTAAGAGCGGTTACGCACTACACCCGATGCGAATCCGAGTAAAAAAGAATCTATATAAAAAAAATGACGGATGAATGAGGGATGCGAGATCTATTACTATGGTAGAAATATTTCTTTGGTAGCTTACGCGCTATAATATTTGAAATTCAAATTCAAACATTTATTCAACATACAAACAAACAAACAAGACAACACATAAAAATCAACAAAATCAAGTACAAAAATGCTATATAAAATAAAATTGAAAAATTAAGAAAATAACAACACAAACAAACATAATTAAAAATAGCAATAGTCACAAAAATCAGTAAACAAAAGAAAAATAAGAATATTAAAAACACAATAAGAAATAATAAAATGTTGCCCTGTACTGCAGTGAGTATGTTTAAAAGGACACATCTCAGCATAATGCTGCAGCAGGAAGCCGCAGCGCTGGTTTTCAGATGTGCCCTCGTGATGCGTGTGCTCACGTACGCAGCATGTCACTCACAGCTTAAATATTAAATATAGTTATGTTATGCTTGCTTCATAATTAAACACATAAATATACACTCAGATACATAAATATAAGTACAAAAGATGTAATAATAAGGAAATGAAAAATATAAATAACTAACTCACTATAACTTTGTATTGTTAAAAATTAACTCCATACATATTATAAATACAATAAAGCATAAATAAATATAAATTGTTGAAATTAGCATGACTGTAGACTGTACAATAAATGCATATAGGTACATAATAATGGTGTAGCAATTTGCGCTGTAGCATGTTTTGGGGACATCCTGAATTAAAAACTGTTAGAATCACTTAGACTTTACTTCAATTCGATTTTATATGTAAACTAGAACATTTTGGTTGGATTTAATTTAATTTACCAAAGTTATTAATGATTTAGTATATTATGAATGTGGTACATACAGCTGAAATACTAAGTCATAATTTGTAAATCGCTACAACTTTCAAGAGTAAAACAATACGATACTGAAACAATCACCCGCACCATTTACAGCGCGAATATAAAAGTGCGTAAGATACCATAGAATTAGTGCTACGGCTACGCCTAGGGTTGACAACCATACTGTTTTTAACAGTATTATACTGTTTTTCCCTACATTATACTATTTACTGTTGAACAAAAATAAAGTAGATACCTGTACAAAATACTGTTTTCAGTAATTTGTGCAATAAGTTCTAAAAATATGTTTTTAAAACATTAAATAAATTGAATACTATTATTTTTCCAAAATACTGTTTGATATTCTTTTCAGACTTAAATATACTTTATTTCTAAAAAAAAGTTGACAACCCTATACGCCTGACCGTCATTTCTTCGCATCAGATTCGGATCAGATGTATTTCGTAACTGCTCTTATGCAACTAGTAATGTAACATTCTGCGCACGTTGCGTATTTGTACGCGTGGTGCGCAGAATATTACATTACAAGTTCCATTACAGCAATATGTACGCACCATTAGAAGTGCAGTATGCAGAACAGGCTCTTCAAAGATTTTCTCGGATCACACCATCGCTGAAGCGAAAATTTCTCGCAGACGAGATCACCAGTAGTCGCCAACCACGCAAAAGCGTGCTCGAATTAGTCAACCGTAGGATATTTTGCGACCAACAATCAACGTGTTACACGATGGACCATACGCTTGTCCTAGTACGCCAAGAATATTCCTCGCCATTAGAAGAAGAAAAAAAAAAGAATACGCATATTTTAATACCAAAAACAACGCACACAAATAAATACATGAAAAAAAGTTATAGAAAAAAGGTCTCCCTTTCTGCATTAAGCCAAAGTAAGGTAGGACAATACCTTGTCGCTGATACTGAACTCGACAATGAAAATTAATAATTTTAAAGACAGGTAATCTTAATGTTGTCTTAAGTTTTCGCGATTCATACTATTAAATAAAACACTTTTGTGACCAGTGTGTCACGAGCGACTGGTCACGACAGTCGCTCGTGACCACGGGGTCTGCAAAGACACCGAAACGTCGAGTCGAAATTTAAAATGTAAATATACGCGATGAATCCGGTTAAAAAGTGTTTTATTTAACAGGTAATCTTCATCTTTGCATCTTTGTTAAAAAAATATTATAAATATATGTGATCGTTCTCATTACCTATTTGGTCACAGCACTATCAAATTAAAACTGACATCAAGAAAATAAAGAAATGGAAATAGTACATACATACACAACTTCACGCCTGTGTCCCTTATGGGGTAGGCAGAACACCAGAGGCTGTAAAACTATCTGATGTCACGTTTGACAAATTCAGAGGCATTATAATGATGGAGAGAGAGATTATTGCAGTGATAGGAGGTCAGCCTATCACCCACAAAAATGTCAATAAAACCTCCGTCCCTCAACTGACTTTTACAGTATGCCCGGGAAGAGAAGCAGCTGGCACATTCAATGTTTTTCTTTCGCTCCCAGTCCAGCATGGAAGTATAATATGGAAATAGTATAGTACATATATGTTATCAAAGATCAGAATGGATAAAGACACTTACTTTGCTATGCTTTTCCAAGTGCCTTAGGTAACTCATTTCAAAGGTGAATCCTAGGACGCAATCTACGCACTTGTACTGCGCGTTCACGTACTTATCGTCTTTTGCTCGCTCGTTCCGTTCGTTCTCACATTGCTCTTTTGTCAGGAATATCACTTCTAATATTTGTTTATCGTCACCTGATAATAAAAATAGAAATGCAGGATTTTGTGTGATCTGTATGATCTTTTTATTGGATGACTAGAAATTTAAATTATCAATTTCGGAAATACCTATGATGACTTTTTCGAGTTATCCTCATTAGAGTTGAAAGAAAAAATCAAATGGCGTAATTAGCATAGGTACCTACCAAGTGTCGGTACTTCAATCAAAAGATTTACCTAGCCTCGTCCTGCCCAGTGGTATTTTAAAAGCACAAAATGTCCTTGAGTGAGTAGTCCTGTTTATTTTGCATTTATAATGCTCAATTCATCATCATCATCATCACAACTCCGTGTAATGAGCCCACTGCAGGGCTATGAGTCTCTCTCCTCTGGGTGACGAGGAGATTTAGGCCGTAATCCACCAAGCTGGCCCAGTGCTGGTTGGTGGATGTCAGATATTTCAGGGTGCCGAAATGGCTTCTGACAAACCCTAACGACTACTGTATACAAGTATACAGCACCCGGGTCCGACTGCTCAACGTGCCCTCCGAAGCACGGAAGTCGTCGTGAGAAATGAATAGTTGGCGGTCACCCATCCTAATACCGGCCGCACCGAGCGCGCTTAATCTGCGATATCGTTTGATATGCACAGTAACCACGGCGCCATGACGACTTCCGCCACGACGACTTCTATATTAAGACAAAATATAAGAAATTTCAAATTTCTGCCCAATATCTTTTTTTCCTGACATATTCGAATTTCGCGCAATAATTCAATGCAGTAAACTGACAGTTCGGAATGTCAAACAGAAAAATAATGATACCAGTTAAGGGTAGTGAGGGTAGTGCAGTGTACCAGTGCGCGGCTCGTTGCCATTAAAGTGATAGTGCAATCAAGGTCGTTCTTAGTGTTTTCCATATACATGCCCACTAATGGAAAGGATAATCTGCCGGAGTTTATACAATGTCTCGGTGAGCTAACTGCAATTATAGACAGTAGTGATATAGACTCAGTATTTATGTTAGGAGATTATAATGCACATCCAAATAAATTATTTTGTAACGAACTGTTATCGTTTTGTAGGGATCAGAATTGGGAGTGTGCAGACTTAAATATGTTAAAATCAGATACCTACACATACGTCAGTGACATTAATGGTTGTAGGAGCTGGTTAGATCATTGTGTTGTGACTCAGGCTGCTTTGAGCTCAATATCTCAAGTAAGCGTACTGTATGGGACGTATTGGTCGGACCATTTCCCTTTACTGATAACTTGTGATATCAGTATACTTAAACCTAAGATGGAAATCAAAGCTAATAATACTAATAGAGTGATATGGGGCATAAGAAGCGAGGCGCAAATAGCTAGTTATACTTCTGACTGTCATAAGTTACTTAAACTCATTGATTTTCCATCGGAATTACAGGAATGCAGTAATAAAATGTGTACTGAATTAAGTCACCGACAAATTATAGACAATATGTACAATAACATCACATTTTTGCTATGTAATGCAGCTAAGTCAAGTCATAAGGTATTTACTAAAAAACGAGCAGTAGTTGGATGGAATAAATATGTGAGACAGGCACACTGTGAAGCTAGGCGAAACTTCGATCTTTGGGTTCTGTTTGGTAAGCCCAGCAGTGGGCAGTGGTACGATCGAATGGCTGAATCGAAAAGAATTTTTAAATCCAAGTTAAAATGGTGTCAAAAAAATAAAGATAAAATAAAATTAGACTGTCTAGCTACACACCATTCCAATAAGGATTTTAGTAAATTCTGGAAAAATGTGAAAAAGTTCAATTATAAACAAATGATTCCAGATAGAGTGGGCGGTTGTAGTGAGCCACTGGATATAGCAAATCATTTTAAAAAACAATTTCAAGTTGATCCACCGGTACGCCCCAGTGTGTTGAGGGTGCCCTATGCTGTGACCTCACAATGTTCAGTCTTCATAGCCACCAAAGATGTTAAAAAGATCATCAATAACATGAGTAGAGGCAAATCGCCCGGTCATGATGGGCTTAGTATCGAGCACCTTCAGCACGCAGGCGTCCACCTACCTAGGGTATTATCAATGTTTTTTAATATGTGTATCCACCATTCATACATGCCAGACGCTATGTTGAAAACGATAGTCGTACCTATAACAAAAAATAAAACAGGTGATGTAACCGATATGTCAAATTATAGGCCGATATCATTAGCCACTATTATTTGTAAAGTGTTGGATGGTGTGCTAAATAATATTCTCAACAAGCACGTAACAATAAGTGATGAGCAATTTGGATTTAAGTCGGAGCTCTCTACTGAAACTGCGGTGCTGTGTTTGAAGCAGACTGTCCATTACTACACCAAAAGAAGTACTCCTGTGTATGCGTGCTTCTTGGATCTGTCAAGCGCTTTTGACTTAGTGTCATATGACGTATTGTGGCATAAGCTGTACACAGAAACGGATCTCCCTGATGAGATAACGAACTTATTTAGGTTTTGGTATGAGAACCAGACAAATTTGGTAAGATGGGCGGGTTGTAACTCCGATCCGTATAGGCTGAAGAGCGGCGTGAGACAGGGAGGTTTGACTTCTCCAAAGCTATTCAGCTTATACATAAATGAACTGATTGGCAGACTCCGTAGCGCCGGTGTAGGCTGCTCTATAGATGGCTTAACCATAAATAATATTAGTTACGCCGATGATATGGTGCTGCTGTGTCCGTCAATCAGTGCATTAAGAAAGCTGCTCACAATTTGCGAAGAGTATGCGTTGGCCCATGGGCTAAGGTACAACGCGAAAAAGACTGAATTACTGGTATTTCAACCTAGTGGGCAAAGTCAAATCAATGAAGTCCCGTCCGTTTTTCTTGGAAGTGTGCTCTTGAAACGTGTTTCGCAATTTAAGTACCTTGGCCACTGGGTTAGCGAGACTTTGTCCGATAATGAAGACATAGATAGAGAAAGGAGAGCCCTATCTGTTAGAGCCAATATGTTAACCAGTAAGTTTAAGCATTGTAAAGCGGAAGTAAAAGTTAGCCTATTTAAAGCATTTTGTCAGTCGTTCTATACGTGTAGCCTGTGGACGTCGTACACAAAAAAAGCTTTGAATTGTATAAGGGTGCAATATAATAATGCTTTTAGGATGCTGATGGGGCTCCCGCGCCACTGTAGCGCTTCAGGTATGTTTGCTGGTACTGCAACGGATGGTTTTCGTGCTATTCTCCGCAAGAGAATAGCTTCGTTGATGAAGCGTGTGCGTGGTAGCGCGAATGGCATCCTGGCCGTATTGGCCGGCAGACCTGACTGCCCTATTTGGAAGCACTGGGAGAGGGTCCATATTGAAAATGGCTAGAATGAAATTACATTATAATATTAAAATACCTAATTTATTGAGTTGATTATTAAGTTAAATGTATTTAGTTAATTATTTCAATTTATTTAAGTTCTTTTTATTAATTGCTAATGTTAAATGTCTATTATAAATAATTGTGTGTATTGTTGTGTATGTGCTTCATAATGTTAAGTTGTACTATTGGATTTTAATTATCTGAATAAATAAATATTATTATTATTATATTATTATAAAATCTTCGTATGCAGGCACTGCATACCGGTATGAATTTCTGTACTTTTTTTTGTATGACGTCATACCGTTAAATTGGGTGTATTAAAAAATAACAGCACAGGAATTTATACATACATACATAACGTCACGCCTGTATCTCTTATGGGGTAGGCAGAACACCAGAGGTTACAAGACCATCTGATGTCACGTTTGACAAATTTGGAGGGATGATAAAGATGGAGAGAGACTATTGTAGTGACAGGGGGTCAGCCTATCGACCACAACAACGCCTTTAAAACCTCTGTCCCTTAACTGACTTTTACAGAATGCCCGGGAAGAGAAGCAACTGGCACATGTTTTTCTTTCGCTTCCAGTCCAGCATGGAAGCTGAAATAATTCTTATACCTGCCTTTTTTATTATTGTAGCATAACTGTTCTTTTTTTCATTTAACTGAAATTTTCCGGTATAAATGTAACTGATATTGATTTAAATATTTTTATTTTTAAACAATGTAGCGTATACTTTAGAATGTTGGACAGTTTAGTTGAAGCCTATGAAGCGTAGGGACATTTATTATGCTGACCATACATTTCGGTACAGAAATTAAATAGGTTAAAATATATCTGTACTAAAAACATCTACAGAAATTAATCCAGTATACACTATTTGGGTATTGATATAATTAAGTTAGATTTTAATAACTTGTACAGGTATGGTGTTTGATAAGGCAGTGCACTAATAAGGATACTGAAAATTTACTGGTACTATTTAAAAAAAATATACCGATATGCAGTCCCTGGTGTAAGGTAATGAGAATGATTGAAATTGACTGGTACTTTTTCATTCGTTTAGTACTTATAAAATTTTAAAGCAATGTATGAATACGTGAATTTGAGATGTGTACTTTATCTTAACAGTAACTATTATGAAAATAATTAATTACCAAAAACTACCCAGTGCTTTTAAACGGTTACAGTAGAAGTAAAGTTGAGGTCTGGCTGGTGTAGTGGTAACATTTATTGCCTTCTATGCCAGAGGTCCTGGGTTCGAATCCCGGCGGCGCGGCGGCGGATATTTGTGTGATGAACACATATTAGTCGTCAAGTCATGGATGTTTATATGTTTACTTAAGTTTATTCTAATAAAAAAATGTATGTATTCAATATGTATGTTTATATATTTCTTAAGTATATCAGTTATCTAGTATCCATAACACAAGTTCTTTAAGAAACTTAATTTGGGCTAGATAATGTTGTGTGAGTGTCAGAAATATTTATTTATTTATTATTATTATTAAAGTTAGTTTTTTTTAAAAGTCAACGAAAAAGTAAGTTAAGTGAAGCATCCCCACTCTAGCAATGCGAAAATGATATTATAAAATACTAGCTGACCCGGCAAACGTTGTTTTGCCATATAAATAAAAAAAAAATAGATGTTGGCCGATTCTCATAGATACCGGATAAGCACAAAAAATTTCATCAAAATCGGTCAAGCCGTTTCGGAGGAGTATGGCAACGAAAACTGTGACACGAGAATTTTATATATTAGATTTTGTGAGTCAAAATATTTTTTTTCTTAATTTGATTTTTAGTGAAAAAAATTCATTCGCTCACCTAAACCGCATCACTATTAATTTTCGTCCCTAAAGTGGCACACTGGAACTGTCATTTTACTGCATTGAATTATATGCCAGGTTATAAGACATTTTTTTACATTTGTTATTCTGGACAGAATTAACTATAAACAAATGTTAAGCTATTGCATAGCTTCTATCGCGGGCCTTGAGCGTGGGGACCGAATCCAGAAATTCCGTAACGAAAAAAACCTAACACCCCCTACTCTTCATTGCCTTCTGCTTCCTATTCATTGCCAGGTTTTCGTCTAATTCGCAGTGATCGTACAGAGCGGACCGGTGGAGGTGTAGCAATATACCTTCGCTCGCATATTCCTTTTAGTGTTATAAACGCATCTACTACATCACCGACTAGCGCAGTCGACTACTTATTTCTAGAGATTACGTTGAACCACACTAAATTGCTACTGGGAGTTATGTACAGTCCACCAAACGTAAATTACTTTGCGACTTTAGAACACCTATTAGAGGACCTGGTACCCTGCTATGGGCATTCCATTTTAATGGGTGATTTCAACACCTGTCTCCTGAAATCTGACTGTCGGTCCACTAGGCTTCGCACATTAATTAGGTCAACCAACCTAAATATTATCCCGTCACAGGCCACACACCATTACCCTCACAGTATCCCTTCTCTTATTGATCTAGCCATCGTCTCCTCCTTAAATCACGTATCACTTTTTGGTCAGTTAGACGCGGATGCTTTCTCCTATCATGACTTAATATTCCTTTCATACAAAATACGTCCTCCCAAAGCAAAGCCGAGAATCCTTCTGCGGCGTAATTTTAATGGCATTAACTTCGAAAAGCTTATTGACGATGCTGCTAATATTGATTGGTCAGCTGCTCTCAGTAACTCATCTGTCGACAGTCAAATAAATATGTTCAATAATCTCATCACCGACCTATATGACGTACATGCGCCGTTACGCCCAGTTAAAATAAAGCATCTCCCTGCTCCTTGGCTGACTGATGATATAAAATTATGGATGCGTAAAAGAGATAGTGCAAAAGCCAAATACAAATTGAATGCTACTGAAGAAAACTTGGTAGTTTATAGAAATTTGAGGAACCGATGCAATACGATGTGTAGGGACGCACAACGGCGCCACATTCATAAATCAGTTTCTAACGGCGATCCAGCTAAAGTCTGGAAATTCCTCAGAACATTGGGAATCGGTAAAACTAAAAGTGACAACTCTCTTAAAAATGCTAATCTAAACTTATTAAATAGTCATTTCACATCTTCTAGCTCTATAGACGCTTCTATAAAAATCCATACTCTGAATCACATATCTACTTTACCGACGCCAAATACTCCGTCCTTTTCAATAGGTCAATTTTCGGAATGTGATGTTAAGAGAAAGATACTTTCCGTGGCCTCTAATGCGAGTGGATCCGACTGTATTAGTCGTAAGATGCTCATCCCTATCCTAGACATTATCCTTCCTGTGATTACCTCTATACTGAATAATTCCATTGCTTATAGCGTTTTCCCTGATGCATGGAAGAATGCTAACATCATACCACTCCCTAAAAAAGCCAATCCTCTTTCCTTTTCCGATTATCGTCCTATTGCCATCCTGCCTTTCCTTTCCAAAGTGCTGGAGGGACTAGTTCATCAACAGCTCAGCACTTTCCTGCAAAACCATAAACTACTAAACCCTTTCCAATCTGGTTTCCGTCCTGGGCACAGTACTACTACGGCATTACTCAAAATTACGGAAGATATTCGTATGGGCATGGAGCAGAAGAGGCTTACTATTCTAACTCTCCTGGATTTTAGCAATGCTTTTAATACTGTAGATTTTGAAATCCTTTTGCAAATGCTTCGTTCTCTTAACATATCTCCATCGACTATTGACTGGTTTCATACTTACTTGCATGGACGCCGGCAACGTATATCTACTGAGATGGATGTCTCTGATTGGTGTGATATTAATGCCGGCGTACCGCAAGGTGGCGTGTTGTCTCCACTTCTCTTTGCCATATTCATCAATTCGATTACTCTCAATATATCTTCTTCCTACCATCTGTATGCAGACGATCTTCAAATTTATACACAAAGCAGTCTCGAAGAGCTGCCAAATTCTGTAGTGCTACACAATGCGGACTTGAAACTAATATCAGACTGGAGTTACAAACACGGGCTCACTATCAACCCTCTCAAAACGCAAACAATCATTATCGGCAGTAACAAAATGATACCTCGTGTGAACAATAACTTACTACCTCAAGTCGAATTTAATGGCGTTTCCATTCCTTTTAGTGAGACTGTGAAGAATCTCGGTATCATCTTTGATCGCACGCTCTCCTGGGTACCACAGATCACTGAAGTGAGTAGGAAGATGTTTGCCGCGGTGAATTCGCTCAAGCGTCTTCGCAATTTTCTCCCTGTTGCCACTAAAATTGCGCTAGCACAATCTCTCTTACTTCCTATTCTCGACTACGCTGATGCCAGCTATCTTGACCTAACTGAAGAACTCTTTAATAAACTTGAGCGGCTCCAAAATCTCTGCATTAGATTTGTATTTGGATTACGCAAATATGATCACATATCTGAATTCCGAAATAATCTCAAGTGGCTTCCCATTCGCCTTCGCCGGATACTCACGTCCTATCTGTAGTTTACCGTATTCTGTATGATAAAGCTATACCCGATTATTTGAAAAATTGCATCAACTATCGGTTCAAAAATAATGATCGTAACTTGCGCTCTTCTTCGAATCTCCTTCTAGCGACACCATCACATACATCCACATTTTTGGGCAAATCGTTTCTTGTCAGATCGGTGTCATTATGGAACGAACTACCGTTGAAGATCCGCTTAGCTCGCAATCCGTACAGCTTTAAAAGAATGCTTAAACAACATTATCTTATGAAACATTGTTCATCTTAGCTTTCTCATTGTATATATATTTTGATTATCAGTATGTATATACAGTAGAACTCCAATTATCCGAACTCCGACTATCCGAATCGCCGATTATCCGAATCACAAAAAAATCAGTCAGTGTAGGCACAACGGCAAGTTAAGACAAGTTCCGGCGCATTGCAGTCACGGCTTGTACATAAGTACATTTTATTTATATTTAAAACATGTGAAAATTTCATGTTTCTTTTATTTAATTCAATAAAAAAATAGTGCAATATCAAAACGTAGCTTTTATTCTCTCCAATGGCAATTTTTTTTTTTTAAATCCGATTATCCGAATATTTGATTATCCGAATGGGCCCCGGTCCCCATTAATTCGGATAATTGGAGTTCTACTGTATTGTCATATGTAAGAATATATGTGTATGTATATATGTATTATTAGAATGTATGTGTATGTATTATTAGAATTTATATGTATTACTTATTGATATTTAGGTATGACTGTGTAATTATTTGTATGAAATCTATTTTATAGCCTGAATTCCAACGCCCATCCTAATTGTCCACTACCTAATCCTGTCAAGACTCGGTTGCCTGGAAGATATCGCTCTACGGCGATAAGGCCGCCTTTGTGCCAATATGAAATTAAAATGTACCATTTTCTTTACTATATTTTTATGCTGTTGGTGTACAATAAAGAGTTGATTATTATTATTATTATTACTCCGACCGGCACAGCTGTGATACTTTGATTTCATTCATAACTTTACAAGCGGGCTTTAATAAACAATCAGCGCCATCTACTAGGAACTTGTGGAACTTCATATTAGATCAAACATTACTGCATTAATAAAATAAATAAATAATTCTAATTGCATAAGTTGATAAAAAATGCTATGCAATAGCTTTACCGCGGCAGTCTCCGAGTGACACACGTCTTTTTTCTTTATAAAAAACATTGACACAAACAATGACATTGGGCGGAACTTAGAAGGATGTTTTTTTATTGGGCAGGGCAAGGCTAGTCTATAAAAAGTTATCAAGGGTACCTAATAAGTAATTACTTTAGAATAATCCAAAAAATACCATTTTCATCCGGTTTCTCCTCTTTTGTTTTATGTTTGACCTTTTTCTTTGAGTTACTTAAACATATCATTTGTTTTCCACGTTGCTTGCTTTCCATGTCCGCCGCCATCAATAACTGCAATGGATACTCATCTTCATCCTCCGGCGACTTTGTGTCTGCATTGTCGTTGCAATCTATAAACAGCATGAAGTCTGAGCAATGAAAGCTTTACAAGAAAAAAGGCCTAATATTTTAAAATTTCATTATCAGGCAACCCTGGCATTACGCCTAAAGCGACATATTGTAAAAATGCATTAAGTTTCATCGCATACTATGAGAATATGACAAGACGAGCGGATCTAAATAAATAAATAAATAAATAAAATCCCCAGACAATAACACCAACTACATGGCCTCAAAGTAAGCGAAGCTTGTGTTATGAGATACCATGTAGCGAACTAGGGGGGAACCTAGAATATAAATACATATATAGATAAACACCCAGACCCGGAACATTTTTTTTCTTGTTCCGGACGGGAATCGAACCCGCAACCACTGGCGTCTGAGGCAGATAGGTTTACCCCTTCGCCAAAGTAGTCGTCAAAAATTTTTATTTGTTTAAATTTCATATCTTTATCTATACTTTGCTTGCTCAAAACATGATTTTATGATTTTGTACAACTTGATAGTTTTTTTTTTCGAAAACACGTCTAAAAAAATGTTTTTTCTTAAATTACCACGTAGTTATCTACATGCCTAGAAATAACTTAAATACAATCTTCACATTATTGTCCGAACTTTGGTTGCTTAAAATTTACAAAGCATTTACCATTATTTTTTTTATCGATTTTTGAAACGATTTTGAAACGATTTCAGTATCTGAGCGATGTTGATGGTCTCGATTTCTATGCAATACGCGACCTTATGTCGGCGTGTAAAGGTGCTAATATTTCAAGAAAAAACATTTCGATATGCCACCTTAATACAAACATCGAGTACATAACTACGTCCTTTTTTGAAGTCGATAAATAAATAGTATCAAATTTGTTTGAGCAGCGTAAAACCAGACCTTGAATTTTAAAAATTCCCTCTTTTTTTCTTAAACAGCTTTCGTTGGCCAGCACACTATTGAATATATGAGTTTACGCCAATGAAAAAGTATATAAGCTAGTAACAAACCTGTAACACTCACAGGACAATAGAGTAACTTTAATAATTTATGCAGAGTTGTAGCAACATTAATCAGACTCTTCTATCACCTTTTTTGGCATATTATTATTGCCAAAATGATGGACAATAGGAACCTAATGCAACAATAAAGATAATAAAAGAATGCAGAGCATTAAAAAAACCGACTTCACGTCAAAACTTTGGCTGACTAATAATGTCATCCATGTAAACATTCTCCGTAATCATACATATTTTTCCAAAAGTTTGAAATTTTCAATGAACTAGGTACTTAAACCGATTTCGATAAATTTATATGGGACCAACTACGAAGTATCCTCTATCATATGAAACAAGAATTTTCGAAATCGATTCATAGTTGTCCGAAATTCCGTGTAACAAAGACACAAAAACAAGAAAATACTGACGAATTTAGAACCTCCTCCTTTTTTGGAAGTCGGTTGAAAAACCTATAAATACACATAATTTTCATGTGGCAAGCGGAAATGTTAGCGCCTAGATCGACACTTCGATAAGTGTGTCGTTAAAGACTATTTATCCGAGGACCGTATATACGACTAGTTCAGGATCCGACTGACTAGCGATCAACCTAAAATCTGCCGCCATATATCCAGTAGTGATGTGTTCCAATAATATATAGACGACCACTTTGGTGATGGGGTAAACCTATCTGCCTCAGACGCCAGTGGTTGCGGGACCGATTCCCGCACGGAACAAGAAAAAAAAATGTTCCTGGTCTGGGTGTTTATCTATATATGTATTTATATTCTAGGTTCCCCCCTAGGTCGCAACATGAGGCCATGTGGTTGGTGTGATTGTCTGGGGTATTTATTTATTTAACTTTGGATGTTAAATATTAAACATACCATCAATATCTTCCAGAACACTCATAAAATCTATTGTATTACTTTCTGTTACTTCTTCTTTCACCTTGAGGTTTTCGCATTGCCTCACATTGGCATTTAGCAACACCTCATCTGTCCTCAGTGTTTCCAACCCAGAAGGCTTTATTTCTTCTAACATAAAGGAAGATTTTTGAGCTTTTTTCTTGACTTTCAATATCTAAAACAGATTATAATCATGTGGGTATATATGCAAATCAAATTTATAGAAGTGAATCGAATGCACAAAAACATTGTACAGATATTTTTTATATACAGGGTGACTGGTGACAAATTCGCAATACTGAAGGAGAGCACTCTGTACTCGATTCTGATCTTAATTATGTAATAAAAGTAGGTACTTAATTTTTCACCAGAAATCCCTATGAATAAATAAAGAGACCTTACTACATTTTTCCCGACGCGAAACCGCAGTCAACACGCACACAGCAGTGTTTCTGCCACCACACCGCTAAGTATTTATTGTAGTACGCTAATGTAATCATGAGTTGCGTAATGAATTCTTTAACTTTCGGAGAAGTTTACTCAGTAAATAATAAATATTTATTTTTTCTCTTCATGTATGATCGATCTTAAACTATCACGTCCTGGAATTTTGAAAGTGACCCACCAGTCACCCTGTATTTTGGTACATTAAAAGGTACTAATGAATGAGCAGTATATTGGAAAATGTTTGACCTTGCTATTCCCATTTTTCCTTTTTTTGATATGTTTTTTACTTTGATTTTCACCATCAATATTGCCTTTCTCATGTTCTGTGCGCATATGAATACTGTCATTGCACTCTAAAAAAATTAACATTAAAGGTTTTATTAAATAAAATCATTTTTTTAAGTAGTAAGCAAAGAGAATTTATTTCTCTTAGGTCAGATTTTTCAATAATCAGATAAAAGTTACCTAAGGTATAGGCACCAAAGGTTGACACGGCCCCAATGCTTGACACCCTTTATTTGAAGTATGAAAGAAACTATACCTTGATAATATGAAATACTAATATAACACTAAGTATCCTCTATAACTTGATTTTTAACTTCCCTTTTTTGTTTTGCAATAATCGATAAAAACGAACATACAAACTCAATCCGGTCAAAGTGACAATATATTACGCCATGTCACGATTGTGCTGAAGGACGCTAATTCATTTAAGATGCATTTTTGGAGATTTTTAATTAGATTTTGAATGTAAAATAGAGTTAAATAATACTTTTAATCGTTGAGTAATGATTAGATCATGTATAGTTTACTAGTTATTAGGGTGTCATCTATTGGGTACCAATATATTTAAAATATCCAATGCTTGAAGTTGGTGACAAACTATTGGAACTTCAAGTCTTTTCATATGTTTTGCGTTATTGTATGTTATTTATTATTACATTTAAGGCTCAATGTTAACTTTGTGGAAAAAAACGTCTTCTAAAAGAATTCTATCCAACAGTTAACAGCATGTCAAACATTAATAATAATGTACCTAACAATTATTGAATTTGGTTATTACGTAGGTATTGTTTATGGTTTTTCTAATGTGATAGAATAGACGGATGGAATAAAAGAAGAGAATGTGACTATGAATATTCACGGTGCGCCAGAAACATATAGAGAAGTTTATTTGTTATATGTTAGTGAAATTTCCTGGTAAAAATAAATTCTACAAATATTTGTGTACTAGCTATTTCGCGCGGTTTTACCCGCTCAATTTCGAATCCCGCGAGAATTTCAGAATAGAAAATAGCCTATGTACTATTTCAGACTGTACCTACACTATCACTATGCCAAATTTTATTCGATTCCTTTAGGCCGTTCTTCAGTGATTGAGTGACGTCCACCCAAACTTTCACATTTATTTTTCTTACCCTATTCATGTTGATATTTAGTAAGTAATTAGATTTTTAATCATAAGGTACATGTGGGTGCTTCAGCGTTGCAGTAGCATATATAATTTGTTCTTGTTTAAAATTTTTCATACTTAAGTCATTTCAATTATTATTATTTTCTGTCAACTATTGGGGTAGAGGAGTTTTTACTTTTGTTTATAAAAAAAAATATTATTTGTGAGGAGACTCAAATTATCATCCTAAAAAAAGATTTCAATAGTTTTGGAACATATAAAATACCTTTTTATTTAAAAATATTAAACGGTTTTCATAAAATTTAATGTCCTTTACTTAACTTTCCTAATAGTGTCAACCATTGGTGCCTTTGCTATAGTGAATAAAGTATTACATTCTAGGTGAAATAAATTGGTTTACATTTTGTTGTAGTTGTAAGACAATAACATAGAGTTTCGCTAGCTAACTTTTATCCAATGATTGAAAAATGAGCCTTAAATAAATCAAAATATGGAAATACCATCAAATTTTTCTTTGAGACACTTCAAATTATCAGATTCATATTCCGCCATAATTTCTTCTTTAATTCCAACAATTTCAGATTTGCTTCGCTTGTTAGGGCTAGGTACAACTTGACATAACTCATTTATTGCCCCTGAGTCACTGTTTCCAGAGACTTCTATTGATTCTAGCTTTACAGATGACAAACGAGTGGTTGAAGTTTCTTTAAATTGTAAACTTTCCTGTAACTAAAAAGATATAGGTTGTACATATAATGGTTTTGATTAATCAATAATTTTTAAAGTAAAGATAACTGTAAAAGTAAAGATAAGTAAAGGTTACTAAATTCAAATGTAGGACTTTTTAGTTTCTATGAAAAATGTTATTCCTTGAGTGTACCGATGTGAAACTTGGTGTAAAGGTTTTTCAATGTGTGTCTGGTTGTGTTATGAAAGTAATTCCCGAAATTCCCACGGGAACGGGAAATATATGATGTTTTAGTTTGTATGAAAAAATCCCATTCCTTGAGTGCACGGATGTGATACTTGATATAAAGGTTCCACAATAAGTGTCTTGTTTATGTTATGGAAGGAATTTCCGAAATGCCCACGGGAGGGGTTGGACTTTTTAGTTTGTATGAAAAATCTTATTCCTTGAGTGTACGGATGTGATACCTACTTGGCATGAAGGTTCTTCAAAGAGTGACTGGATGTGCCGTGAAAAAAAATTCCCAAAATTCCCACGGGCACGGGAAATATATGATTTTTAGTTTGTATGAAAAAAACTTATTCCTTGAGTGCATGGGTGTGATACTCGGTATAAAAGTTCTTTCAGTGAGTGTCTTTTTTTTTTATAAATTATGGATAGGACGTTTGTCTTCCATGACACCTGATGTTAAGTGAACATGAAGACTAAGGTGGTACACGTCCATCCACGAGAAACCTATTCACTCGACGCTTAAAAGTACTAGGACTATACTGGTCAGGGAAAATAGACGCAGGCAGTTCATTCCAAACCTTGGCGACCCGTATCAAAAAGGAACTGTCAAAGCGCTTAGTTCGACTTTTCGGAATATCTACCACATACGGATGGAAGTTCTGTCTGCGTCTAGTAGTCCGATGGTAAAAGGGTGAGGGTTCAATTTGTTCAAACAGAGCACTGGCGCACTCACCAAAATGTATCCTGTAGTACACGGTTAGACACGCAACCTTACGACGATGCTCTAAGGTCTGCAGTTTTTTGGTTGTAAGGTCGACGTCATTAATTAGTTTACGGGCTCTTCGGTCAACGGAGTCCAGCGTTTCTAGTTGATATTTGGCTGAACCATCCTAAAGATGACTGCAGTACTCCATGCATGAACGCACTTGAGCTGTGTATAAGTTAGGAACCTGTGCAGGGCCGAAGTACCTTCGAGATGATTCCCAACTTTTTCGAAGCTACTTGAGCCATGGACACAATTTGTTGACCGAAATTTAAACTGGATGTTACAGTTACGCCTAAAAGCCCTAGATGGTCAGTGATGGGGACAGATACATTTTGGAAAGTGGGCGTAAATGTGAAGGTGCTCTTTTTTGCGGAGAATATACCTGCCTGAGTTTTGGACGCGTTGAATTTGACCAAATTCAACTCACCCCAATCGGATACTTTTCGCAAGGTCAAATCAACGCGCTTAATCATTGACTTTCTTAAACTCTGGATTTCACGGGGGCTCGCTCGCGCATTGGATACGTATCTCTCTACAACAGTGCTGTCATCAGCATAACCAATAATGCCCGGTGTTAAAAGGTCATTAATGTGCAGCAAGAATAATGTTGCAGAGAGAACAGATTCCTGAGGTACCCCGGCATTAATTGCCATTTGGTCGGAGGAGTAGCCATCTAAGACTACTCGAATTGACCGTTCCCTCAGAAAATCAGATGTCCAGTCGCAGAGCCTAATCAGTATGCCATATGCTGGAAGCTTACTTAAGAGACCATCATGCCAGACCCTGTCAAAGGCCTTAAAAATGTCTAAGGATACAGCTATTGCTTCACCATGACCCTCCAAGGACTCACTCCATAAGTGAGTGGCATACACGAGAAGATCGCCGGTCGAGCGTCCGTTGCGGAAACCATATTGGCTATCGCTTAGGAGCTCGTTGGTCTCGAGGTATGCCAGGAGTCGATTATTCAATACACGTTCCATGACTTTGCAAAGTATGGAGGTGATTGAAATTGGTCGATAGTTGACAGGATCGGCACGGCTTCCCTTCTTCGGTATTGGCTGTACGTTAGCAAGCTTCCAGGACTTGGGGACCTTACCCGATTCCAATGAAAGTCGATAGAGGCGCGTCAAAACGGGAGACAACTCAGCTGCGCAGCGTTTTAGGACCACTGCAGGAATACCGTCTGGACCACTAGCTTTGTTCTCGTCTAGGTGCAGCAAGCATTTAAGAACCTCCTTTTGGCGAATGTGAACGGTACCCATTGTAGGTCCGAACTGAGGTAATTGGGGTGGGATTTTTTCTTGGCAATCTAGACGAGAATTTTCTGCGAAGATACTAGCAAATAAATCTGATTTCTCCTTCGCAGTGTGGGCCAGAGAACCATCGGGTTTCCTCAGTGGTGGCAGCGACGGGCGACAAAAGTTCGTTTCGACCGACTTGGCAAGGGACCAGAAAGCTTTACTTCCCGAAGGGTATGCTGCTATTCTGTCTCCGATACGGCCTATGTGGGCAAAACGAGCTCTTTTGATCACCTTTTTGCAGGACTTGGCGGCAGCATTGTATCTTTTCTTAAGTTCATGCGAATCCAGGGCTTTACTTCTGCGAGCATATGCCCAGGCTTTGTAAGCTGCCCGCTTTCACTTTTCAGCGGCAAGGCAAGCACTATTAAACCATGGGCAAGCTTTGGTTTCAAGGGATAGGTCAGCGTGGGGAATGTAGTACTTCATTGCTTGAACTATCACACTTGAGACTGCATCAGAGCAGCACGACGGATCGGTTGATGTAAAAAAAGTTTGCCGCCATGGAAAAGATGCGAAGAAATGTCGCGGACATCATTCAGATTGGAGTGCACTCCTCGGATGTAACAGAAGTGCACTTTAAGGGAGAGGAAGTGCAACCGCTGTTGAACCGTACTATTTTTAGGACCTTTCATTGTGAATTGGTAGTGGAGTGAATAGGGAGGAGAATAGAAGTTGAGTGAAGCGCTGCAAATGGAACCAAGCAACTCGTAGGGAACAACGCACCATTAGGGATTATTATTACGCCTGGAGACTGCGGGGACGCCCGAACCCCCCCGAGGTCGCCATTGGGTCCTCTCCAACCGGTCGCCAACCGGCACGATGGAGCCTCCCGGGATTTTTCGCGAGGTGGCGGGGCAGCCTTTCGCATGTGGCTGGCATGCTACTTGGGCCCCCTACTACCTGCGGTCGGCCAGCGGTGCACCGTGCTTCGGATCCCGCTACCCTCCAAAATGAGTTACCCGGTGAGTCACTATCCTACGAGTTGAAAACAGTTCTCCAATGCAGCACGATTACTCAGACCTACCCTCCTAAATGGCTACACTAAACATCATGCCGGAACGCGACTAAGTCACTTGGCGGCATGGTTTTGTCTAGTGGGTGGTGACAAGCCGCGGCCGAAGCCTACCACCAGATGATACCGCTCGTTTAGCGCCAGCCAGGGACCACGTACAAGGCATCGAGTGCTAAACCTTGCGGAAGCGAGCAGTTTTCAGTCCCAGTCTGGTTGTATAGTTTCTAAAATTTCCACGAGAAGGGTAGTTAAGCGCATACGAAGTTGCGGGATAAAGCTAGTTAAGGAATAAAAGATGAATTAGCATTATTAATATACCAATATCATTGGCAAAAATATTATTTCATCCTTGTTGATACTTACATTTTTACAATTTTTCAACAAATATTGATTACTTTGTACATTGGTAATAAAAGCCACAACATTTTTTGCAATCTTATAACATACAAAGCACAGGTTTAAGGTTTCGTCCTGTAAAGAATGAGAATAAACAAATTCAAAACAAAACATAGTTTTCGATTATAAATCATTTTTCTTTATGTTTAACTAGCAAAATTGTATGCCCTAGGCAAAATTGTACCAACCCAAAAAGAAGACAGGCGTGAAGTTATGAATGTATGTATGTAGGTATGTTAAGTTTTGATGATACATACTTAAGGATTATTCTTAAACACAAGTCTCAGTTACCATTACAGGTGTTATTTGCACTACCATCATATCAAAGTACTGTCGTATAATAATGCTTCGCACAATTTCGTATACTTGGTATCATCTACGCAGCTAATTTATTGTGCCATCAGTATGTATTATTGTAGCTTAAGAAATTAATTTTTGGCTATTGTTAAATAAAAATGCTAATCATCAAATCAACATATGTTTTCAAACAATCTACTTGATGTTAAAAAAAAATTGATGAGGAAATATATATTTTATTTGTAATTGATATCTAATTAATATCCATTTTGAAATTATTCTGTATAACACACAGTAAGGTCATGCTTTCCCAGCATTATCGATAAAATGATTAACATTTTTGCATAAGATTCACAACCCTATCTATCATATTTACATCTGCATATGCTACGCATTCGGCGGAAAATGCAATACTCGCGCTCTATACCTAATATTATTACTCTAATGTAGGTAATTTAAAAACATTGATATAAGATTTTGGATTAAATAAATACGTAAAACCATTTGTAAAATGTTATTTTAGCTTTATCTTATGATTTTGATGACTTGTGGTATGTTGCATTACATATTCAATGCTGATATTGACATCAAAATATTATCCAGAAAAAACAATCAACTTCTAAGAAAGGTAATTTTGTGTTAAAGGAAAAACGTCTGCAAAGGACTTGCTCAGTAAAATTTTCACCATAAAGTAGTATAAATCACTTCAAATTTCATCAAATAAAAGAGTGCCTAATTAAAGCAATGATACTCACCAAGCAAGATAGCTTCAGTACTTCATTTGTAATAAAGTATTGCTTTAAATTACCATCTATAACTTTGTCCAAGCAACAAACGCAATAGCTTTCATTCATGAAGTCCATTTTGATGGACAGTAATTACTAAATAAGACAATTAATAATAGTCCAGAATTGTCCTGTACATGTATAAACATTGCGTGCGACAACTAACAATGTATGTAAACAAACAAAGTCAAGTAAGTGTCAGTGTATTGACAGTCAGTCAACTCGACCATAGATGATATATACGTAATGTTAAAAAGAGAGTTGAATGAAAATAAAGACTAGAATAGGTAGGTAGTGAGTAAAAGGCTGAAGTAAAAATTACCACCACTGGTATTGTTTACGATTAGATGTTTTACTATAGCTTTATTACAGTTACAATAGTTAATGAGCATTTGGAAATTCATTTTCAATTCAATCAAATCAAACCCATACATCAATAGCACAATTTATAACATACCTACTTGTTACCTTTAGCTAGGTAAGCACGGAATAATCACTGCCCCGAATAAGTAGAACGTAGAATTGTAAAACAAAATGTGGCTTATCTACCCTCCTAAGGCCCTCTACAAAATATTGTGCAAAATTAAATTCACTTGTCAGTCCCAGCTAAATTTTACAGGGTAACTGGTTACAAATTTTAGATACTGACGGAGAGTACTCTGTACTCGATAACCTGCAGCGGATACTCATCGTTGACTGGGTGAGTGACACACACGCAGACAGACACGGATGTACAGTACACAACCAGGCCATGGGCTTCTGCTTCTTCAACTCGGTGGCCATGACAGCCCGCCTGCTGCACACCAGGCACAATAATAGTAGGTACATACTTCATTTTTCCCATAATTCCCTATAAATAAATATAGTGTTACATTACTATTTAGTTCACCTACACTTTTCCCAACTTTTCACCTGAGTCAACCGCAGCACGTGATCTGTCACCTGGTACGCGGATCTCAGCGCGCACAAAGTAGTAGTCACGCCACACATGCACGCCACCACCCGCTAGGTACCTATTCTTTCTACCATCCCACCGAGCTACCCACCCACACGTCCCGTGACTGATTGGCGTGAGCGCATGTGCCAACAGGTGCGCATGTCTTGAATTAGCGCTAAATTTCTCGCCCCGTGCTTTCTTCGAGCGTAGTTAAGTTTGTCTACTCAATATCGAATGCAGAGTACTTAGATATGGTACACGCGTATGCGTTTGCTCTATTCCAACCACCGAAACGACTTAAGTAATAGGAAAGAAATCAGACCGACACGCGTGATTGGTTTCACATCAACTCTTGATCGTGAGACACGTAGGTACAGCCTGCAACAGAATAATGTATACCACCATCTGACGTCGCACGCACACGCGCGTTCATCCATACTCACTCACACCACGAAAGTCACCCAATCCAAGCATAATAAGTGGACGTGCTTACGCACACACGCACACTGTGAAAATACTTTACTTCTGCTGATTCATTAATTTGTTAAACTCGTTCTTAGCTACTCTCAAGTCTCACATGACGAGCTATATGGATGAATAGCAGGCAGACAAGATAATATGATGCTAATTTCACAACTTCATGTCATAGCGTCTATGGCCTAGCGGTTTAAGTGTCTAGGAATGAGATCTGGACAGGTCAAGTATCGAATCCCACAAAAAACTGTGATTTCATATTCATTTTTAGAGATTGAAAGAAGAAATATGTTACAACTTTTTTGATGTTTTTTATTAAGTTTGAATTTGAAGTAGGTAGCTATTATTAGCGTAACTATTCGAAATAACAACGATGCCTCATTTCTTAAGACAAAATAAGTGGAAGACCCCGATTATCTTTTATTGTGTTGCTAGATTTATTTTTAGCTTGTCATATCTTTAGAAAAAAAAAGTTAAATCTACCCTCTATTATTTAATATTGTGTAGTCGTGTTTCTATATGGTTTGCATTCGTCGTTACTTGTTACTACTATCAGATTGTTGTGCCCAAATGAAATTAAAAATGAATTATCATTTAACATTGCTGCAGAGAGCTGAAATCATTGTTTCATTCAATCAATACTTTTCTATCAGGGGAATTGCACGTCGATTGATGATATTTGTAAGTTTTAAGTTAACTATTATTCTGACTTAATCCTTGTATTAAACGTGATCGTTATTTCTATGTTGATAATTTTATTTTCAGAGAAAAACAGTGCAACTATCTGTTTGTCGTTAAGAGGAACCGGGGGATATATCCATTTTTACCCACTCGTTCGACGGCCACCACATATGATGTGAGTTTGCAAACTGTGTGACGACATTTGAAAGCAAGCAAAATATATTGTTACAGGTAAATAAAGAAGTATATAATCCGACGTTAGATATACAATATATTATAACTTAAAATGAATTAACTTTCTTATACATGCAATATAATTTGTTTAAACTTCAAGAGAACTTAAGTTTATTTATTCATTTACAGGCTAGCAAAAGAGATATTGATGAACGAAAGCAATATTTGGAATTTGATTCGTCTAGCAATGTAGTTATTTTTACGGATAAACGACATTCAAGTCGGACAAAGATGGCCGTAAAATATTACGGAGGAGAAAATGCCAACGTTATGATGCTCGAAACACCCTACCTGTTAGTTTAAGCGGCCGCATTAAACGCCATAGAGAATTTGTGGGGTCAAATGATTTTAAATTGGGATTCATCACAAGTGAGGTCCAGAGCCAAATTAGAAGGGCGGGTTATTTCAACTTGGGAGATGATGAGAGGATCTGCCTTGTGCTGGAATTTAGTTGACAGTATGAGATCTCGGTTGCAGCAGGTCATAGACTCCGACGGCGCTCAAATTAGCTATTAATTAAATAGTGAGGTAATAGTTGTCTTTTAAAAAGTAGATAATCCAGAGTGAATGATGTTATTGTTGATTAGCTTAGAAATAAGCTTAGCTTAGCTTATTTATAGTTTCTGGCTAATAACATGTTGATTCATATTTACAATGGAATTATTACTTCAATTATATAATAAGTTCATACGCCAAGTGACAGAAAAATTAAAGTGAGAACTGTCATTCAAATCTTTCAAATAACAACTGTTACCTAAACTATCATTGTTTTTAAAATAAATCGTTTAATAAATTTGTGAAATAAAAATTCCTAGTCAGACGTAACATATTGTGAAATGCAAAAAATAAATAATTATCTGGAAAAGATTGTGTTGTTTTAATTAGTAGTTTTTACCTGCACCTTATTTTTCGATTGCTTGCACTATATTTAAGTTATTGATTAATTAGAATATAAATATAATTAGAATATAGAACATAAAAATTATATTTATATCATTTTAAATTATAATAAATTATTAAAATATTTCTTAATTTAAATGAATATATATTATGGTTTATTGATGAATATATCTTCATTAAATTTGAACAAAAAAAAGATATTGAAGACATATTTTTAAACATTATTAATTTAACAATCAATCAATAATTTAACAATAAAAAAGACATATTAATATAGCAACGGAGAAAAAAAAATGCAGACCTTTCAGAGTTCTATAATATAAAACAATAATCTGCACATTATACGGCTGACATAGGCTCGTCGAAGTACTGAAACTAAAGATCTATACATCCGTGTAGTTATATTATTTCTTGTTGTGACACGATGTACTTGGTTAGCTTAGTTAGAATTGATCTTTAGTTGTGTGCGTACGACTGGTGGTCAACGTTATTCTGAGTCTTCCGCACACATACAACGCGAATGCATATTGTATGTGTGCGTGCGTCTGGGGTGGTATACATTATTCTGTTGCAGAGTGTACTGTTCAGACGTGCTCACAGTGCAAGATTTTATTTTGTGGAACCGGCTTGTTATTTGAACTCGTGATATTATTTCGTGTGATCCGACTTAAATTGGACATTGTGATTGATTGTATTCCTGACGGCTTGGCATTTAAATAATAACGGACTATTCGATCACCTAAAGTTAACCGAAACATAAATTCTGTGTAAAAAAGACTGCGAGCTGCCTTCTGAGCCTTCAAAATGATAAGGAACATGTATCAATCTACGAGCAGTTCAATGGGATCTCCTTCAAACACTAATGAAAGCCTCATCTATCCATATAGGATGTCCGTCTATAGAGTTTTTAATTCAAAAATGAATGAAGTGAAAATAGTGATACGTCGGAGTAATTTATTAACGTTTGTTGCCCGTGGTCCTGTCGCTTAGACCTACTGGTTAGTCCATGACCATGACCATTGCTCGAACAAGTTAAAAAATCCAGAAATGACTTGCACTTTTAGAAATTATACCCTGGCCAATAATTCAATGCAGTAAACTGACAGCTCGAAATGTCAACAAGAAAAATAATGATACCAATGAGGAGTTTTCTGACAGCTCATAAAGATTAGGTCAGAAAACCTCCCATTAAAACCTTCGTAGTGCAAGGTCCTGAATGCGAATTATTGAAATTGAATGGAACTTTTTTATTCGTAAAGCATAAAATTTTAAAGCAATGTAATGAATACGTGAATTTGATGTGTATACTTTTTCTTAATAGTTCGAATTCGACGACCACTTTGGCGTTGGGTTAAACCTCTGCCTCAGTGGTTCCGGGTTGGATTCCCGTACGGACCAAGAAAAAAAAAAGTTCCGTGTCTGGGTGTTTATCTATTTATGTATTTATATTCTAGGTTTCTCCCTAGTTCACTACATGATATCCCATAACACAAGCTATGCTTACTTTGGGGCCATGTAGTTGGTGTGATTGCCTAGGGATTTTTATTTATTTATTTAATAGTAAATTAAATAAAAATAATTAATTAACGAACGTATCTAGTGTATTTAGACGGCTACAGCAGAAGTAAAATTAGGTTTTTGCTAACTTTTAAAGTCCACAAAAAAGTAAGTGACGTAAAGCATCCTCACTCTAGAAATAAGAAATGAAGTTATAGAATATTTTGTGCGTCAAAATATTTTTTTCGAATATGACGATATTATTTATTTAATAAAATTCATTCGTTCTCTTAAACCGCATCACAATTTTTTTTCTTCCCCAAAGTGGGCACACTGGAACTGTCATTTTACTGCATTGAATTATTTGCCAGGGTATAGTTAAAATCGAATAGTGCAAAGAAAATATTAGTCAAACCAAAAATAGTAAATTTATTCGAGTAAATCATGGCCATGGATACTCACCGACTTATGTGGATGCTGCCATAGTGCCTCTGAAACTATTCAGCGTATCACTGGGGCTTGCAAAAGTGGAGCCCAAACTAAATGATCCACCAGAAACTAGCAATCAAATAGAATATAAAATATATAATAAAAAAATATAAAAGTGAATCATAAACGTGCTGTTGATGTGCCTTATATGAATACATAAAAAATACCACCGAAACAGTTTTAAAAAATCCAACTCACAAATTAGGTATATCACAATAGACAAAACCACACACTGTAATAGGCCCAATATTAAAATAGCGGAAAAAAAATAAACAACACAATACTAATACATAATTTGCAAACCCACACTTTAAAAAAAGATAGCAAAATACATTCCTCTCAGAGATGAAATTACTTGGATGTGGAGAATAAAAAACGCAATCATAATGGGAATAATGGTTGAAGATGAATCTGTGTTCCTGGAATAGCGGGAGGAAAAGCGAAAGCCGATAAGCACGAGCCGCGGGAGACCGACAAAGAGCAGTGGCATCTCCCCTCACGACGATTTCGTGGTTAATTTCACCCCCACTAGTCAGGACCTACCCGAGAATGTACCTTTTTTTAGTACGTATTATTTGATACAAATAAGGCCTACCTAATTTTAACTGTTTATATTTCAATAAATATTAAGGTTACAAAATAATTTCACGAATATTCAGTATTATTGATTGTTTAGTACTATAAATTTATAAAAAAAAGTCACAATGGGGAGTTTTCTGACAGTTCATTAAAAAAACAAAACTGTCCAAAATTGGTACAAAAGGCTTCGATAGATGGCGCTTTACAAAAGGCGAAGGCGAAGAATTTATTCCACACTGCGTTTTTAAAAGTAAAATAAATTAATTGACGTCTGTATCAGAAATTGAACGTATAAATAACCATATATGGTAGATACGACTTACCTAGATTATAGTTTACAGACTTAACGCCTTCGGATTTTTAAAAGTGCCATCTATAGAGGTTTTTTGAACTAATTTTTATGAGCTGTCAGAAAACTCCCCATTGCTAATCAAATCTTAGCAATATGATTGATTTCTCAAAACACACTTTTTGGCCATAATAAATCAATGACACGTATTAAGGCCTGTATGATTCAAAATAAGAAATATCTTGAAATTTTGGTTGCATGAAATATGAGATGATGCTATAACATTAAATAGGTCGGTTTGCTTGCATTAGTAGTAAATTTTAAAATAAATAACAAAAACATTGTTTTAAATCTCTGGTTAAAAAACGCATATCGGCTATTTTATCTTCTTGACACGCATAGCAATACCAGCTTTCATCTTTTCTTCTCTCAGATAGATTCTTCTTGTGTTCTTTAGTGCTTTTAGATTTATTTATTTTCGGTTTACTCTTATTATTTGTTACTTCCTTCGACATAGTATTCTTTTTCTTTTATATATTTGTATCTTTTCTATCAATAAATCCCTTGTAACTTTTCGTCCAATATAATTTAATGCCTTTCTACGTGGTTTATTTTTAATATTACTATAATCAGGCGTGGGTATGAATTTTTGAAAGGCAGATTTAGTGTTTAGTTTTTTTAGAGGCACGTTATCTTCTTCAGATGATGAATTAGATTCAAATATTTTAGAGATATTAGTTAAACTATGCTGCTGGTTTACTTTGTGGTTGATTCATAATTGCATTCACCGGATCAGTAGCTAAATATACGTTTTTAATAATTTCATTCGCAGGATCTGTTTTTCAACTTTGTGGTAGATAGAAAAACCCAGACTCTTACTCCAGAAACCCAGAATCTTATAACTGATTAATATTATGTAATAGATTCATAAATTTTATTTAACTGGCAGTAGGACTCGACACATATTTTTGCCAGTTACTAAGCTATATATAATATATTTATTTTTTACTAAATACAACACAATATTTTTCAGGATTGGCAATAAGGCCTACGTATACTAATTTAGCCTACCGTGCAGCAATAAGGCCTGGGCCTTATTAGTCGTCACACTCATTCTTACTTGAAAAATTTATAATTATTGTGCAAGACCTAATCGTACAAAATTAAGGTCTTTAATAGCTAATTTGAACTATTAATAGACAACTTTCCAAATAATACAAATAATAACAGCATAATTTTGGAGAAAACCTATCACGAAAAAGCGAGATTTTTATAACGCAGCGCGAAAACGGCCACTCTACTCGAAAGATGCGTGCCTCTGACTCAGGGAGCACTTCATGGCATCCAAACGCCATCGGTGGGGATTATTGGCTTTGTATGTTTGTGTTCGCGCAATATTTCTTTGTTTAGATATATTTTTCTTTGTTTTATGATGTAGGTATAGACTGTATTAAAACGTAGGCTTTATTTGTATCAAGTACCTTATTTAGTATATGTAGGTATATTTAATATATTAGGTATATGTAGAAAAGTAGTAAAACTCAATCTTAACGCAGTTTCGAAAAGTTCATTATACGTACTTTTCTAAGTTTTACCAAACTAATTCTGTCTGAAGTGATGTTGATCTATACAAAAATATTATAAAGGTGACATAATACTTACTACTTTTTTTGCAAATATCCATTTCCATGCGTATGTTTGCCTAAAACTTACCTACTAAATAATGACAATATTTAGTTTTCACCCGCTCAAATGGGTTTTGACTGGGTACCTAATAATGGTTTTTAACCCGGGGATTACCCATCTATAGGTAGTTGTGATCCCCCCTAAAATTTCAGTCTGCGACCGCGCCTAGATGTGGTGGGTAGTGGGTACACGATATTTGTCAAAAAATATCCTCTTGGAGTAGAAAGCATGGGGGCATTGTTGAAGACGCGTCGCCCACGCGACACTGTCTCATTCAGTGGTACCTATGTAGATACGCTACGGGCCGCACCGTGCGGACGCTTAAATGCTCACGAAAATCTCGCACTTTACAAATATACATAAGTGTGTATATTGAATATCCTATAGCTCCTAAAATATTTGTCGTAGAGTAAAAAAGACACCTGAAATATTGGACCAAAAACTAAGTAGCCGGCCAAAGAAAATTATTCATATATTTAGAAAGTGCATCAATACTTAAACATTTTTTAATATGACGTCATAGGTGTAGGTCTGACATCTGAGCCAATAAATAAGTTTAAAATATTCCATTACAGCCAATACAAAAAAGTTGTTTATCATGCATTATGTTTCTCACTACTTTACATATATGCAGGTATTCACTAAAAACGTCGAGGTTTAAAGAAAAGATGTTTAAAAGAAAGATTAGGCACCCAGCAGAGATCAAATGGTGAGAAATTTGAATGTTATCACGAAAAAAAGGACCGAATAACTGGGCTACGTTAGCGGAGTGACCTGGCAGTGTGAGACTCACTCAGCTTAACATTTCTTGTAATACTTGAGCGCAGAAGAAGTAACAACCAGTTGGTGATAAAGGCTGCGCGACGAACGTTCGCTTAGAAAGCACTAAGAGTACTGGAGGGACTAGAGTTGGCAGCTAGATTGTCCAGGTCTATGGGGAGCAGGTCTGGTGGTCGGAGAGAATATCTCTCGGTCTGAGTCATGTATGCTTGGACTTAGGATAGAGAGTGTACGAATTGTCTCAAGTCTATTCATGAGTTTCGAAACGTTGCAAATAAGCTGAGGTCAGAACCTTCAACTGCTGCTGGTAGAGAACTGTAGGTTTCTATGTAGGGGCTGTTTTACGTAGGGACCTATAACAAACGCATCTTTCATTTCCGGTAGAAGCACATGGCTGAGAAAATAATGGCGAGCTAGGGCATTCTGGTGTAAATCGTCACGAGTTTAATGAGTGTTTAATTTAAAATTAAGGATTAATTTATTGAAATAAATCATATTTGTGAGCTATCTCAGAATTTCACTCGTTACCCCTTCTTAATTTCGTACATATCTACGTTTGATTCTTATGTGGATACTAGCTGCTGCCCGCGACGTCGTCTGCGTGAACGCTATGCAGCACCAAACGCACCTACGATTATAACACTGCTAGCGTGATAATATGTCTCATATATTAACTGTATCGTCTATGATAATATGTAGCCTATATGTTGACCCGACTTCTTAACTATCTTCATGCCAAATTTTAAGTAAATCCATGCAGTACTTTTTGAGTTTATCCCGGAAAGACAAACAGACAAAAATTCTAAAAACTATATTTTTTGTTTCTGTTTCGATTGTAGATCATACCCCAAGTATTCTTTTAAAAAAATATTCAATGTACAGTTTTGACTTTCCTACCATTTTATTATATGTATAGATGTGATGGGAGTTTGGGTCTGGGGGTACTTAGACAGATTTAGCTTTTTTATTGATGGCATGGGTGATTTCTTCACCATGCTAAGGAATGATCGACGTGGCGACGATTTGAGATGAAATATGAAATTAAACACTTAAATCCGAATAAAATCTTCAATTATTTGATACAGTGAATCGTGAATACTAATGAAGATATCAGCCTTTGTAAAGTTACTTATGAGGTCTTTTAAATACACATAGGAATTATTATAAATCGTAATCCTCCAAAGCGGCTCTGTCCCCTTATGTCTTACTCCGAAAAATATTATACTGTTTCAGTTCATAATAATAATAAATATTTCTGACACTCATACAATATTATCTAGCCCAAATTAAGTTTTTTAAAGAACTTGTGTTATGGATACTAGATAACTGATATACTTAAGAAATATATAAACATACATATTGAATAAATACATATTTTTATTGGAATAAACTTAAATAATAAACATCCATGACTTGACGACTAATATCTGTGTTCCTCACACAAATAGCCGCCGCCGCCGGAATTCGAACCCAGGACCTCTGGCATAGAAGACAATGTATGTTACCACTACACCAGCCGGTCATTGCAGTTATTTTTGATTTCTAGAAAAGCGAGCAGGTAGGTTGTATTTATTTAATATTTACTGGAGTAATTAGCAGTAGTTATAAACATTCCGTATGGGTTCCACTAGATGGCTCGCAAATACATTTTCTGGATGAATTTTTACATTTCATACATTTCGATGCGGCTGAAGAATGATGTCTGTAACAAGTAATTCATTTGTTAAGTAAGTGATAAAAGAACTGCAATTTAAGAACTAAATGATGTGAACTCCGACCTTGTAATATGTCTTGTTAAGCTGCTCTTTTGTGTAAAAGGCTTATTGCAGTGCGAACATATGTACCGTTTTTTGCCAGAATGGGTCACTTCATGTAAATTTAGATTCTTCTTTCGAGCAAAATTCTTGAGGCAAATACTGAAAAAATTGGTATATAAATAAAGATGTTAATGTGAGAGAAAAAAATTGAAACATTTTAGGTTTTTGTTTAATAACCTGCAAGAGTACGGCTTCACTTTAGCATGAGTTACTTTATGAACTCTCAACTGTGCTGCACTAGATAAAGTTTTCCCGCAGATGTCACAAAGGAAACTTGTTGTAACTCCATGCTCCTGAAATAGATTCATTGGGACAGCGTTAAATATTTAAAGTTATTAAGTTTCTTTTTGAGTTTAAATGTTTAAGAAATAAGACTTACTTTTAAATGTTTCTTCATAGCATATTGACTGGCAAATGGCAATGAGCAATGCACACACACATACCTTTGTGTCTTTGTTAATTGCATATGAGCTAAATTCCTATGTGATTGTAAATATCTGTAACACAGTTTATATTATTTTATTGGCAGAGAAAATACCATAGATACAGACACAATGTAATCAAACGATTTCCAAAAAAGGAGGAGGTTCTCAATTCATCTGTATGTTTTTTTTTTGTGTCTTTGTTACACAATATTTCGGTCAATTATGAATCGATTTTAAAAATTCTTGTTCCATATGATAAAGGATACTTCATAGTTGGTCCCATATAAGTTTTATGGAAATTGGTTGAGTACTTCATTGAAAATTTCAAATTTTAGAAAAAATATTTATGATTTCGGAGAATGTTTATGTTGATGACATTATAATTCAGCCAAAGTTTTGACATGAAGTCAGCTTTTTAATGCTATGCAGTCTTTGATTATTAATAATAATATTTATATTTAATTTAATATAAATAGTTTTAATGACATTTGAGTTATCAACTATCACATTTTGCAACCTTAATCAAAATGAGATATTTGTATCTCCTAATAAGATGAAATTATATGATTAAGGAATGTACATTCTGAATTCATACAAATTGTGATATTTTCATGAGCTACCTACTTAATTATTTTGGTAGGCACTTATGAAAATGTGGGTTGAATTGGTTAGTTTAAAACTTATATAATTTTATCAAAACAGCATTTTATAAATACCTATCCATGTAAAAGGAGAGTCCACAAATATCGCAGACATATGGTTTAACTCCAGTATGTTGATTCTGATGCTGCAGATACCATGTCTTCACATGAAAACCACGATCACATTTCTTACACTTGTACTAAAAGAAATTATGTTTATTAATTATTTTCAGTGGTGTCTGTGAAAGAGATGATGTGAGTAACTGCTCATAATATTCTGAAAAATAAAACCTTTTCTTAAGGCTCAAAGCTTGCTAGGGTTTGTATAACAAAGTCTAGGAAATGAATGACTTTTGTATGAAAATTTAAATGATTGTAAGTAAGTAATTACCTTGTACTCTTTTCTATGTCCTTTTTCATGCACTTTTAATGCCCCATTGTAAGATGTGCTAAATCCACATCTGTAAGAACAAAGCAACTTGCTATCGCTATGTGCTCGATTATGTAGAATTATTTCTGAAACCGTTTTGTATGTTCGACCTGCAAAAAAAGTCTTTGTCACCAACATAAACTATAATGATTTATTAAAATATTTATAAAATCCATAAAATTAATATAATCATAAATTTTCTCTTACCACAAACTTTGCAGAGCAACGGTCTGTGGTCATCATGGCTTTGCAGATGCCGCACTATATATTTCTTTTCATTGTAAGACTTTTCACATATTTCACATTTAAATATATCACAACCATTATCTTTCTTCATAATAGAATATTGAGAATACTTTTTACTAACTTTCACAAGATGAATTTTGTGGTAATGACTACGTAATACACTTAGGCTCTCAAAACTTTCAAAGCATGTTAGACATTTGTACATTAATTCTTTAGACTCTGTTATTGCTAACTTATCTATTTCTGTTCCTGAGTTATAATCATTGTTGTGGACATCAAAAGAAATGCTATTTTCATTAGGCAAACTCAATGAATCTTCTTCAGCTTTAATTTTATCTTCACATTTAATTCCTTTGTCAATATCCGTGTCAGAAATATTTCTGGAGATGTCTTGTGCTTCTGGTTTTATTTCATTTGTTCTGGATTGTTGTGCGTCTTTCGAGAGATCTGCTAATAATTTTTCTTCATTTAAAATAACAGTTTCTCGAAAACTATTAGCCTTTTCAATAAAGTCTCTACAACCAGCGCAAATAAGACTGGGTAATATCTTTCTAGACGAAATCTAAAAAAAATAAAGCATTGCAAAAAACATAGGTAAGTACGTCATTAATATAAGTTTTAAACTTTTAATTTCAGATTGTTAGTAGGTATTTTGTTTCATACTTTCTTACCTTTAAGCGAAAACATGAATGCAGTTTATCAATAACTTGAATCAAATCAATTTGAACATTACTAGCATCAGAACTTAAACAAAGCCTACAAATACTGGTCATGTTATTTGAGGCTTAATATCTAAGCAGCGAGAATACTACTAGTTCAAATAAGTTTGTGTAATGTTTGTATTAATTAACAAACGAACGAACTTTGTTTACTAACAAACAAACTTTTTCACTGACTACCGACTTAAGCAAGTAAGGCAAACCAGGGTTCAGACACAACCCTTGCCCGCCTGCGATCCAACTGTGACCGCATATTTGCAATTCTATATCTTAACTGATTGAAATAAGGTTTTATTTTGAATAGGTTATTCTGATATTCGGGATGAAGTCTTTAAACTTTGTAAACGTATAGCGGATGATTCTGCTATAAGGTTGGCACCCGGAAGTCGTGCTAGAATCGCAATGTGTATCGAAAGGCCTATAAAGACGTTTGACAGTAAAAAAACAGTTTTGTCTAGTCTATTAGATATTTGAAATTGTCAAAATGAGACGATGACAATTTGTCAATTGATGTCTAAATGAATTTAATTATAAATAAATTATGTTAAAAATAAATTGTTTGAAAAATAACTAAATTTTAGCTGGTTGCCATTAAACCAAAAGAAGAGGAACTAAAATTTTTCAATTCATCAATAAAGATGTAAGAACCCATGCAAGAAGATTGTTTTTAGTTACAGGTAATTTTTATATACTAAGTACCATCGCGAACCTTTCCACAGGTCGTAGACGATATATTTCTGCCTGGAACACATCAATCATCATCGAAGCGATCATTTTTCGTGACAAATTGTATGTGAAGGGGAGGCTAGCCAGGTGAACTGATAACTGGTCCTTCAGAGGCGGAAATTATACTGATCCAAACCTACACAGCTAGTTCATCAAATCTACGTTAAACGTCTTTAGAATAGGAAAAACTAACTAATTTAGTGTATGGTGAGTATTTTTTTAAGTTAAACTGAAACATCAACCGTGGCATCAAAGTGAACCTTTATTATTATCAAAGTAAGCTTCTGTTATGGAGACTATACAGCGGAAGTAAGGAGGGTATCCACTAAGATTTAAGAAAAGTTCGTTTCCTAAACTGTCCCGGTTGGGACTCGAACCCAGGAACTCTCACGCCACAGAAGAACACTGCGGAACAGAGTCTTTAAGTTTAAAATTTTGGTAGTAGGTATTCATTTTATTATAAATCTTAGTAATTTCTCTCACAAATTTTCAACCGACTTCTAAAAGGAGGATGTTCTTAATTCGTGTGTTTGTTTTTTTAGTGTCTTTGTAACATGATTTTTTGGACAATAATTGTGAATCGATATTAAATATTCTGTTACAGGATACTTCAGCGGTGGTCCCATATAAATTTCCTCGAAATCGATTGAGTACGTCATGAAAAAAAATAATTTTTTGAAAAACATATGTTGGTATAGGTACGGAGAACATTTACCTTGACGACCTTATACTTTAGCCGAAGCTTTGACGTGAAGTCGGTTTTTTGATGCTCTGCATTCGTTGATTATTATATGTTATATAACGCAATAAAATTTACAGCTACATTGAAAATAACTGATATCATGAATCGTGTTCCTAGGACCGAGATATCTCATAGATTTTGGAGATGCGAAATTTGTAAAGTTCAAAATAAACCTGGCTCTGGTGTATTATAACCCAGGTTTCCAGCGGATTCTAAGTGGTATGTAAATAAGGCCATTTCATTATCATAAAGATATTTTCGCCAAAGGCCACCACTGACAAAATAAAACATACAAAATTAACTTCTCTTCTCGACGCTATATTCATAATTTTGTTCCTATTTAATATGTAATATGAGCTCTTTATTGGTGATTGACACCGCGTTTGACCTCATCTCACCTGATGGAAAATGAAGATGATGTCGAAGATGAAAGCACACGGGTTTGATAGGACCTGGCACTTCATAAAATATTTCCGGAACACATCACCGAAGGAGCGATGATATTTAAAGGCAGAAGAGTGGTCGCTAGCCAGAAACGCCTTTTACGACACCCTTTCAAGACAAATTCTATTAACATCTCAAATTATATTATCAAATGTGTGGGAAGAGCTGTGTGGAGTTATTAAAACACAGTTTATGTAGGTATTTATCTAATTATTAGATGATAGCTTTTAAGTAATCTATTATATCTGTTCATGTTTTATTTTATGTTACGGAAGAGCGGTGTCTCCCAACAAAAACGTTCAGTATTTAAAGGGGTTCACTTGCCACTTATTTTATAAGGATTTTAGTAAAAAGTAAACAAAACATTTTTCATTTTAATTTTTAATTTTCAGTCTTCTCAAGGGTATATGTTTTCTTTTGAAGTAAAACACTCAAATGAACTTTTTTAATGATTTAACAATAAGAATATTTTTTTCTGATTGCAGTTGTCTTAGTGAATAAAAGCAGTTCGTGAGGAAGATCTATGTTTATAAGAAGCATATTACAGTGGAGCAACTACATAAAATTATTGCATTTGGAAACTATTTTTCGGAAAAAACTACAACGCCCCACAGCCTTTCAACATAAGCCACATTTTCGTCGGGAAAGCAATCAGCCACAAATCCTGCCCACAAATTATTTATTTTGTAGGTTTAAAAATAAAAAAGCTAGTAGTCATTTTCAAATCGTGTATAAAGCTAGTAGTCATTTTCAAATCTCCAGAAACCGAGGATTTAGGTTAGCTGGCAAGCCAAAGCATTTTGAATAATGATTTTTTTATACCTACACCAAATTCAAATCGTCAAATGCATTGTCATGTCATTCGTTGGTCAATTTGTAAGCTTTTATAATAAAGTACCTAAAAATATTAATTATTTAAGCTTAGTTAAAAGATAGTCTAAAACAAATGTTATGTAAAAATGGTTTCTATGAAATGTCTGGGCCATTTTGTGGCTATAAGCTGTTATTTTTATTTTAAAGAAGATTGTTGTTTCGAGCCACTTCTTCTGAACAGATCGTATTTTCAATAATTGGTGGTACATTCATTTCACTTTGAAAAAAATATTACTTATTGCACGTGTCTGTTGAAATACATACGAAAAAGAAATCTTTAATTTTCTCATTTCCAAAGTATTGGTTGAATACAGATCGACTCAATAAAAAAAAAATTCAAGATTTCATTATTGAGCGATTGCAAATATTTCACCATTTTCAAAATAGTAATAACTTACATAAGATAAGCTTCACTAGCAAGTCATTAATAAGAGACTAGGTATAGAGGCATTCTCTTAGTAATAAGATTTTATCCTCTTTACTCAGAAGTATTTTATGTATAGGTATAATTATTTTTATTCCTGAGAACTTAAAATACGTAAAGTTTTACTGTTTCGGAAAGCTTTTTTTTATTGTTTGATATTGTATAATTGATAATATAGCTTATATTCTTTATTAATTATTTTTCTATATTTTATTTAAACATAAAGATATAAAGATTGTACGTTGAATTAATAAAGGTAAAATATTTATAATTAATTACTCGACTGGTGTTAGCCTTTCTAAAACACAATGCTGTTCAAGTAGCAAAATTGTAACAAAAGATTTTCTGATATACTTTGTTTAACCCTATATAAATAACAGCAATACGTAACAGTTTGACTAGGTAGTCTGAATCTTCAATAACTTTTTATTTAAATATTGTACATATATTGTTGTTATAAATATTATGCATTTACTTTTTGTTAAAGTATAGTACACAATAACTCTAAGTACTGTAACCTAGTTACTGTTTTATTTTTTTACTATATATTTTTTTAAACTTTACCGCAAGAATAATGAATATGAATTAAAGAAGGAGAATGGATAATGTAACAACATATTTAATTACAATAATGCTGTAATTATTGCTGTAATTAATAATTTAGGAATGTCACAATTTTTTCATCGCATCACTTTTCTTATTGTTTCTTAAATAGGTTCAAGTAAAAATACCATGTGCTTCAATAAAATGTTTATAATTATTGTTTTTTTTTGTAGTTCTTTTATCTATTTTTCCCTGTACCTGCTATTTATCGAATCTTTTATCGACCGTGAACATCACTAACTATCGATAATGAACACCACATCCCTAGTATTTTCCTAAAGTTGGCCATACTTTTTTATTAAAATATTGGCAGTAGAATTGGTAGCCTCCTGTTCTTAGCTCATTCATTCGTTCAGTGGGGTCTCTTAGAACGTAGTGATTGTATGCTTTTTGAGGCAAACATTCATGCATCTTCATCACTGACCTCTATATTTACCACTGGACTGGCGGCTGTCAAAGTGCTTTTGTGCCCATTTGATAATCGCCATTTTGGCGCTGTCGGGCGTAGCGAGTGTCCGTGGTACTAAAACTAGTCGCTTACAATATACAAATGTCCTCATTCTTGATAAATTTTATATAATGCTTATAACAATAACAACATAAAATTCGAATTAATATTTAAAAAATATAAAATCACTTAACAATAAGCAAGCACTTCTCTGGCGGCCACTTGCAATATACGTCAAAATTAGTTCTGTGGACACTCGCTACTCGCTAGTGGCGCTTCAAATAGGCACAAAAAAATAGCTGTCAAACTTACGGAACAGCCAGTCCAGTGGTAAATATAGAGGTCAGTGATCTTCATATTCACAAAGAACTCTCGACAAATAAATTCAAAATTAACATTTTTGTCGGTAGTAAAACTAGTAAATATAAAACTGCCAACTGATTCCACCAGAGACGCTGAATACGCTCGACTCATACTTATCAAACAAACTGTCAAAAGTATTATTTCATAAAATAAATCTCATTATATGTAGGTACATACAAATGAACCATTGCAATTAAACTAAATATATTTTTATTAAATTATATTTAAGCATTATACTTAATATGCAAAAAAACTTTAGTTTCAATCAAATTACTTAGGTATATGTCATACAGAGCTTGCAATGGGCTACTTTCGGTGCTAAGATTTTCGTGGTGGCGTGAATTCGTTGTTATGTGATTCGTAGTAGAAAACTTGCAGGAACGTTACATTCGAGGTTGCATTTTTCGTAATCATGTATCACACCCTGTAAAATTCATTGTAGGTACAGTACCTACAATGAATTTTACACAATGTACCCCAATGGTAAGGTACCCTTAAGGGTGCGTTTCCAAAAAGGCTAGGTATCGAATTCTACTACTACATGTATAAGATTCACTCACACAAGCGTGCCGTGAAAAGATGAAAGGTTTTGAACAGTTTTGATACTTTAGTTTAAATAGGTAGGTATGTGAAAATTATTTTATTAAAACGGGTAAGATTAATTAAAGTGCTCGGAAAGTTTGAGCTCGTTTTATTCGTCATGATAAAACCTCACCATCGAACCTGATGAGGGCTTCTACTGGAATTACTATTACTAGGCATGTCAAGTTCGAGTTCATTTTGTTTGTTAGGACGAGACCTTACCATCAGTCCTGGCAGTGGGAGCTGAAGGTATGCCTTGAGGTGCTACTGGAACTCCTAGACGGATAGAGTTAGGCATGTCGAGTTTGGGTTCATTTTGTTTGTTGAAACGAGACCTCACCAACAGATCTTGTAGATGAAGCTAAAGGTACAAGGAACTGGAATCTATAGTTGGGTAGATTTGGTGGAATCAGGTTTTCATATTTTAAAAGAAATAATAAAATTTGTGGAAAATTTTTAAATAAATAATTTATTTTGTTGTAGTTTCAATGTACAAAAATACCTTTTTTAATTTATTAATCAATTGAAGTAAATTATATAATGAAGTATTTACTTACGTTACGTTCTTTCTGTCGTATTTAACAATAGTAATACGATAACGTACAAATGTACTAACTTTAGTTTTATAATTATCAAAATATTTATTAATATAGAAAATACGAATGGTAGAAGTTTTTTCAAATAAACAGAAAGCGTAAAAATATATGTACATTGACTGTAATTAATCACATTAGGTTGTCTCTTGAAGCAGTAGATTTATATCAGAGGACTTATAAAACCGATTCTCTTCAAAAAAACCACCTTCAACTACAGAAACTTATTTTATCTTACAGTAGCTTTTACCCGCCGCTTGCGTCCAATTCGGGGTAATATAGTTCCCTTTTCTTACTTAAAGTTTTTCAGAATACTCTTAATACATAATAAAATATATGTTTTTAAAAGAAATCTTGCTTCGGTATGTCGCAAATTAGTACATTGTTCCTCCTTGCCAGCTTCAGCCATAACATATTCAGCCGTTTCCTTCCACCAGTGACAAATCGCATCATATTTGGTTTGGTACAGCCGAACAGGCATTGGTAGCACATTTAGGTAACAGAGAACGGTATTAACTTGAGCAAAGCACCTATAGTCATTATACCAGCCACTGCCTCCTCATTCACATTCATCTTAGTGTCTGAGTCACTGGACGATTTTAACTCAAACTTTTTTATGTGCTACGACTCTATTATCTGCTACCTATACTATACTACATATACTATATCTCCAAAACTATAAGTCTTAGCCTATAGAAATTAGGCTTTAAATACTTGCAAATGATCAAATAAATCTACACGCTCTGTTCATATGGCGGGGCATGTACCAGTCACCCTGTATATTTCGATAGAACATAATATAGAACTAATCGTTCAATGTATTGGTTAAAACGCAGGGGATGGTCAATCGCCGAGTAGGTACAGACACACATGTTGGCAACAGTCTTGCCCGAACATTAACTGCCATCAAAGCTTAGTCTTCATGTTCACTTAACATCAGGTGGCATGGAAGACAAACGTCCAATCCATAAGTTATGAAAAAAAAGGGGATGTCATACGGAACATTATGAACGAACAATAAAACCTACGCTACGTGAGGTTTCTACTTCAAACTGAAGATAAAACTCTGCTTTGGCTCGTTGCATGCGTAAATAAAGTTCTATCACCGTAGGCAGACTTTAATTTGGTGCCCATCGTGGGCCTCAATCTAATAACGCTATTTCAACCCAAAAGCAAGTACTGAGTGTGCAAAACAGGCTTTGAAATTTCAGAAAAAAAAACTACCCTCCACAAGAAAAACACAAAAAGTTCTAAAAAAACCTTAACGAATATCATATCAAAATTATTAACTTACATTTGTATGGTGGTTCATCCTCGGCGTGACAGCATATTCTACTTGGTCAAGACCTTTTTAGTCCAGCCGCGGGTCATGTACTGTTAAAAAAAGAAAAAAGTTAGAATTCTTCGCGTTGTGTAGGTCTTTTTATACACAAATAAAAAAAAGAGATTTTTAGTGTAGAAAATATAAGTATGTTTTAGAATGGAGTGTATGTAAATACTTTTTGAATGAAAGGGGAAATCTGGATACTACCCTTCGTTAAAAAAAAACCTAAAATCATTATCCTGTGCGATTAAGCACACTTGTTTCATAAAGCTATTTAAAAAAATACTCACTCCATATAACAGTGGCATAAGTGCCGCTAAAGTTTTCGTTGCTCGATTTGCAAATTGCCAGTTCTTCGGGCAGAATCTACGCCTACGTTTGCTCTTGCTGGTGGCTCGCACTCACGGTGTTTTCACTAAATTTCGTTAGTATCACTAAGTTATAGATGGCGCTGTTTATAATTTATAAAATTATAAAAATGCCATAGACAATATTACGACCAGGAAAGGGTTGATAGAGCAAGACACGATGACATCTTCAGTGACAATTTATTAACAAATAGAAATAGTTTATATAGTAAAATGTACGTGCATAATTAAGTTAACAATATTTGATTTTATCTTGGTATTGATTTTATCGAGCACGTTTGATGAATAGGAAATAATATATTGATTCTCTGTGGGTCACGTCGCAGGACGCCACAGACAATGTCTCTTTCATCCTACTTTTCATTCTTCGGTTCATTCAATCAATCACCTAACCGACTCATTAAATCTATCTTTCATTCGTTACCTGTGTTCGGTACTGCACACCCGTTTTCGAATGTTGTTTTTATCGCTTTTTTCTTGGATTCCTTTTACCCACAACCCGGCCACCATTTGGACTCTGACGCTCCCTTTTTTAATTCTGACCCGGCAATTCTACTGGATTTCGGAAACAACGCTGCAATTCGACCTTTGCATGTTTATTGGAATTTTGATCGTGATAACGATTTTCTGATATATACATATAATATATGTTATCATGATTAAGTATATGAAAATATTATTTGAGGAGTCTTAAATATTCTTAAAGAAAAATACAGGGAAAGTTCCCGACTGGTTCTAGTAAACGTTTCAGTCACTAAGTTCTAGATGGCGCTAGAGCTCCGTTTTAGCTGATATCTCTATCTCAACCTATAAAAGTTACTTTATGCTCGCACTCAAAGGACGGTGACTGCACGTTCAGTACGGCTCGAATGTATTCTATCCCCTATCCCCAACCAAACTTAATTTTCCCTCATCTCTCATTGGCCGAAATAACTTTCCAAAGTGGTCAATGTGAAAACTTTGTTTGACGTCCATTATATACTTTTTATCATATATTTATTGTTATAAGTTGTTTTTTGGACTACTGCATATCGATTTGGTACTTTTAAATACCTATTTGTAGGCTGTATTGGATAATTTATTAAAAATAGGTACCTACTCAATAGATTTTCCTCTTTTTGGTAACAGGAAGTCAGCATAGACAAAATATTAAAAACTAGCTGTGGCGCGCGGTGTTACCCGTACAATTTTATGTGATACAGAATATGTGCTATTCCAGATTGTACTCTATCACTATGTAAAATTTAATTAAAATCCGTTGTGCCGTTTGCCGAACACTTTGCCATCGCCACAGTGTTCGTTAAAGAATTGCTTGTTTGAGAGTATTTTATCGGCTACTTACATTTTGGTGAGTATGCGACTGCTCTTTTTGACCAAATTGAACCTACTCTTTTTTACCACCGGACTACCAGACGCAGACAGAACTTCCATCCTTTTATAGTGGATTTACAAAAAAGGCAAACAAAACATTTCGATAGTTCCTTTTTGGTACGGATTACCAAGGTGTGATACGATCTGCTGCGTCTGTTTTTCCCGGACACTACAGTCCTGATGGTATTTTTAAATTTCGAGTGAATAGGTTTCTCTTACATGGACGTGTACGTCTACCGTACCGTAGTCTTCATGCGCACTTTCCATCAGGTGGCATGGAAGACAAACGTCGTATCCTTATAATATAAAAAAAACACTCAGTACCTATAAAAATAAAATCTCCTTTATTGTCCTACCTAAATTAATATTGTCTCATAAAAGTAATTTAAAGTTGAGACCGTTTTGGCTGATGAAATATTAATTGTTAATTTAGTTTATAAGAAATATTATTACCTGTTTGTTTCTTTAAAAAAAAATATCTAGGTGGCGTTCTAATATAAATTCCTGGACGGGAATATACAAAGGCTATACTATTTGAGTCACGAGTCAGACTCTAAATAGAGGAGCTTTTGTTTATGCATATTACTCGACAATACCTAATTTAACTCAGTAAAAAAATTGACTGAAATGGATTAGCTTTTGCTCTTGTAATTTTCAGAGAAATGTAAACACAAAACCTAGTACTGTATGATACATATTCACTCAAATAGATAAGCTTTTGTCAAGATGAAAAGTAGGTATATCTTTATTTGATATACATTGCGATGAAAGACATAAGCTACGAGAAGGGCTCCCGCACCGGAAGGCGGAGTCAGTACGGTTAGGTGCGACGACGAGCGCAGCGAGGAGGAGCATGTTAGGTTGCATATAGTTGTACACGTGCGCGAGCCGAGCGAGCGAAGCGAGCGGCGCTGCGGCAGCGGCCGGCGGAGCGCCATAAACCTGGTCAGCTATTATAGTCAACCCTGGACAATCCCGACATGGTCAAAAGTCAAACGTTAAGTCATCAAAATAACGATGGTCATAATGCATGCACATTTTATTCCTATCTTTTAAAATCAGAACAATTGCCATTTAAGTATCAAATTGAAGCTAAAGATCGGTAAATATCGATATCAAATGGGATAGCTTTTGTTGCTGCAATGTTCAATTGAAGTTATCTCACAAAGTCTACGCGACTTCGGTCAATTTCTGTACTAGAATAGATTAGGGTTTCGGCAAGTTTTGTCATACAAAAGCTAAGCCAGTTCAGTTTGCACTTTCATTCTAATGGTATAGCCTTTGTAAATACGCTTCCTGGACGCTTATAGAACGGCCCAAATTACCGAAGCTCTAAACTCTCGTACGAAAACCGGCTTGTTTCGGAGATCGCAACTTGATAAACATGTTTGCAAAATGATATATGTCTGCAATATCGTTGGTCCCTAGGTGACATGGCTTTATAGGTCAAGGACTGCAGTTTTTTTTTAATCTGCAAAGGAAATCTTCCTCAAAAGGCGTAAATAAGAACATGAAATAGGTTGATTAGAAAATATCTTTTGTCTACCTTCTTGTCTGACGGTATGTGAGGATAAAAACGATTTATTTCCGAATTACGCATAAGACCCACCTAGGTACTAACGATGCTTGAGAGTGCCAGTAGAGTGTATTGCACTTTGAGCGCAGTTTTAATTAAATAAATACTAAATAAATAAATATTTCTGACTCAAAAGAAATAAAAATATAATGATTTTCTATATCAATAGAGAGGATAAAGGAAAAGGACTACATGGTAAGGGTAAATTAGCTTAATCTTAATATTCCGTTCGCTTCGATTCCCGCACGGAACAAGAAAAATAAATGTTTCGGGTCTGGGAACCTATAGATGTATTTATATAGATGTATTTATATTCTAGGTTCCCCCCAGTTCGCTATATGCTTCATATCACAAGCTCTGCCTAGTTTGGGGCCATGTAGTTGGTGTGATTGGGGATTTTATAAAAAAAAATATATAATATACGTAATTGCTTTTTTATATCGGCAGCTAAACTCATGTTTGACCTTCATCTCACCTGATGGTATGTGAAGATGACTGTCTGTACACGGATTTAGGAGGGTACTAGGTCTTTATAAAATACTTCCGAAGCACACCACCGTAAGGCCAGGACGGCAGCGACAGCAGCGCGGGCAGCGACGCAGGGACTCTGGGCCGTTCTCGACGCCAGCGGGCGTGAGAGCAATTTGTCGCAGTGCAATACAACCTCAATACTTTCTATCGCCACTCCGCTATCGCTCTCGCTGTCGTTATCGCTGCCGTCCAGTTTGCAGCCTAAAAGCGGTGATATTTGCCAGTAGATTTCATATGAAGGGTCTTCGCTATCCAGTTGAGCCCTGAAGCGGTCCTAACATCGACCAGGGGTGGCTTCTAGGATACCCACGCTTATCCAGGGGCGGTGGAGCCTCTCTAAGCAGATCAAAGGTACGTACATATTAAGAAATAAAACATATTTACAAAAACGAGCGGTACACTAATCTATTTTAGAATAAATACCTGCGCCACAAAGTTGTGTATTATTTTTGGAATATCGGCCACATGACTTGTGCTATGCTATGACACACATTACCGAAAGAACGCTGCCCGGAAAATATGTAAGTACGGATTACACAGTGCTCTACTGAATATACGTAGGTACACTATGTTTTGTTGACATTTATAAATACGTCCTTAGTCCCACCCGGACTACATATTTCCCACAAGGAAATATGTTAGTACAACCAACGTCCCATTTCAAAATTCATTCATTCATTCCTAATTATTTAATCATTTACCGGAATATATCAAACGCGAAACAAATGACAAAAGATTCACACTCTTGCTAAAACAACTCCTAATAAAAAAAATATAGGTATTACACGACCAATGAATACTCAATTGAATTATTTAAATGAATTTGACATAATAGGTATAAGTGATAAATTTTTGTAGCCAAATAATTAATTTAATTTAAAATGACTTCAAATGTCCTTTCCTACATTGCAATACCTAAAATAGGTGCATAATTTTACTTATTATTGATAGGACATTATTTGATGGTAACCAATATTTTGGCCATGTAAAGAAAATTATAGGTCTCTCTCTTTGATATGAAGTTGATCGGCGATCGATTTATAAGTAGGTATTATTCCATCTATAATATTTATTGAGCGCTAATAACTGAGTAAACTGAGTTTTCCATCATTTTCCTTTTCGATCATAGGTACCACGCTAGCGACCTCTCATCATGTTGACCTCCTCCTCCTCGTAGACAAATATCAGCTTCGGCTGTTTGAGATTTTGCTTAAAATAGCTTTAATGCTCCTGAATATGGGTAACCATGCTGCACTGGGAGCAAAAGAAAAACATAGAATGTGCCTGCTGCTTTTCTTCCCGGGTATACTGTAAAAGTCAGTTAATGTACGGAGTTTTTATTGGCGTTTTTGCGGGCGATAGGTTGACCGCCTGTCCCAGCAATAGCCTCTCTCTATCATAATAATACCTCATCTGTATCACCCTAGATCTACGAGCTCCATTGTAGTTCTAATTTTCACTAATAGAAATATAGGTATTGTCCTATAGGTACATATAACTGAAAAAATGTGCTAAATAAAAATAACCAGACCAGGACTCGAACCTGGGACCTCTCGTTTGCCGGACGAGTGCTCTTCCACTGAGCTATCGGCGCCTGGCGGTATGCCTCGAAATTACTTAGCACATTTTTGTTTTTATGTTATATTGCTAACGTAGCTCCATCTAATGGTTTAGCTTTGCAGCTAAGACCCTCCGAGACTAATTTATTTTACATAAAGAATTGCAATGTTTAATAATATTTTTAAGTTTTTGCATTTCAAATGTATTGAATCTTAAATAACTGAAAAAAACGGAAAAAAACTTAAAAATATTATTATATTGTCTTGTATTAAGAGGTGTTTGCTAAGACACGTTTTTACTCCAATCTCATTCCTACTTAGCTACTAAATATTTACGTACATATAAACACATATAACATATAAACAAGATAAGTCAACAAATAAAAAGTCGACTGTGTGAAAATCGCGCATTCTATTGCTCTAAGACTAAGAGCGCCATATTGATTTTAGCGGTGGAACCAATGAACATACGGACTGAATCATTGCTCTTTTTTGGCTTCACCGCAGTCAGGTTAAAGGCTAAGTATTCAATAAAGCATGTGGTGTCTTAGTTTTTTCAATTAATACATAAGACGTTAGCGTTCACTGCGTTTTTTACAAGTCAAAATGAGTATATAAATACTCCGTTATGTTCGGAAGATTGTTCACCTTTACCAAGGCTACACCCAGCTATTTAAGCTGAAACACTCCTTTTAATATAATATTAGAAGTCTTAAAAATTCTCGTTTTAGTAAATACTGACAGACAAATCACTAAATAGACTCAAAACGACTCCAGTGCGCAGGTGCAAGGCAGAGAAGGGTTCTCATTCTAAGGCATCAATACCATTCTTTTGTTATTTTAAAATAATAATACTCTCGTAAGTTCCGGTTAATTTCAAAATACAGTTGTGTTTCCTATTCGCACTACTTTCATATCGATGAAAGTATTTTTTTACTTTCCTAAATATTCAAGACTTGGATTAGTTTTTCATTCTCTACAAAAGATTGTTGTGAAACACATGGGCAAAAGTTTCGGTAGCGCATTGTTTACCTAAGCAACAAGCGTAACACAGAAAAAATAAGTCAGCAAATCGAATTCCTTTCTTTTAACACTGAAATCTCTAGATAAACAATAGAAAGTTCATAATTGTAAATTTTGTCGCAGTTGTATATTTGACTGCCTACTGACCTAAATTACCCTGTGGCTTGTTATAGTAATTGAGTCATTGCCAATGTTAATACTTCGTTTTGTAGGACGTTTGTCTTTCGTTAAATAATGTATTGATACCGCTAAATCTTGTCTTTAAGATAATCTTATCGCACCACTAAATAACAGTTCCTCGTGGTAGTTGCGTGTCCAAGTTTACCAACAGTAACACTTGGGCTGTCGAGTGATAATGTTGTGTGAGTGATTCTGTGATTGTTTATCTAAAATGGGAAATACGAAATGGATTACGCCGTTCAAAAAACAGGTAATTATGTAATAGAGTTATTGAATATGGATAATGTGGACGTAGTGATTTTACGTGTGTAATATTTTGTTGAGTGAACAAATTATTGCACATTTACCTGCATTCACTTCTTTGTTAATGAATGAATACAAAAATACATTTGATTTGGCTCGGACTCACATGTGCTTTGGTAATTTTAAACAGAAGCGTAGGAATTTGAATACGCTATTAGTTCGTAGGATCATCTGCTAAACTTACTGACTGTTTTAAATACAGATACTATGATTTCGAAGCATAAATACCAGTATTCAACAAAGCAATACTAATTAACATATATTGACAAAACCTTGAAATATAAAATAGTATCTATCAAAATTATACGTATAAGTAGGTACTATAATTTGCACTTAAATTACCATAAATGGTGCTGCGGACACCAATGAGTTGTATTTTTATGTGATATTTTATGTATGCTAACATAGGCAGCTCAATACACGTTTATGCACTTAAACCATTGATAAATTCGTGTGCCGGTTTCAGTCACAATACGTATAACAAGTTATTAGGAGTTCTTTGCGTATTGCTACACAATTAAGATCGTTTAGTACGCATTCGTTGGTGATTCAAATTGCATTTGCTGTCAATCTCATCTGTTGCTAAGCAACGATGAGGGATGCTGCTCTACATGGTTCTGCTCAAACATTTTAACGCTGATGTCATACCAAATATCTGAAGAGTTTAATGAAGGACGGTTGAAGACCGTAGGCAATCAGACTAGGACAGGACCATATTTTGCTCCAAACGTGAATCAATATATCTATGCTGACCAGATGCGTTATGATACTTTTTTGTTCCAAATATCAAACTGACGTTCTCTTGGGAACAATTTTCAATGATCGCATGCGGTATGATAAGAATTGAATTCTAGTCCCCGTCATCCCATTTTGTAAATTGTACTTTCGTAAATTGGCTTTTTACTGAGTGTACACTAAAATACCACCAAGTAAATCTTAAGCGCAATACACATTGAGCCCGCCGGGCCGCTGACATATGTCGGCAACTTTTTGTCGGCGGTCTAGTCGGCGGCTTAACTTATTACAAGTCGGAAAATTTGGTCGGCGGCATGTCGGTGACTTGAGATGAGAAATTTTTTTGGCCGTCAGAATCATGTCGCCGGGCAACTGAGCGCAGGCGTAACCAAGCCGCCAACATGTCGGCGGGTAGCACGCGCGGGCACATGTTGCCGACATGATTCTTTTCATACAGTACAGGCCGCCGGGTTGTGTCGCCGGGCTTTGTCGGCGGCCCGGCGGCGAATATACAAAGGCTATACTATTTGAGTCACGAGTCAGACTCTAATAGAGGAGCTTTTGTATATGCATATTTCTTGACAATACCTAATCGAACTCAGTAAAAAAATTGACTGAAATGGATTAGCTTTTGCTCTTGTAATTTTCAAAGAAATGCAATGACAAAACCTAGTACTGTATAATACATATTCACTCAAATAGATAAGCTTTTGTCAAGATGAAAAGTAGGTATATCTTTGTTTGATATACATTGCGATGAAAGAGATAAGCTACGAGAAGGGCTCCCGCACCGGAAGGCGGAATCAGTACGGTTAGGTGCGACGACGAGCGCAGCGAGGAGGAGCATGTTTGGTTGCATATAGGTATACACGTGCGCGAGCCGAGTGAGCGAAGCGAGCGGTGCCGCGGCAGCGGCCGGCGAAGCGCCATAAACCTGGTCAGCTATTATAGTCAACCCTGGAAAATCCCGACATGGTCAAAAGTCAAACGTTAAGTCATCAAAATAACGATGGTCATAATGCATGCACATTTTATTTCTATCTTTGAAAATCAGAACAATTGCCATTTAAGTATCAAATTGAAGCCAACGATCGGTAAATATCGATATCAAATGGGATAGCTTTTGTTGCTGCAATGTTCAATTGAAGTTATCTCACAAAGTCTACACGACTTCGGTCAATTTCTGTACTAGAATGGATTAGGGTTTGGGCAAGTTTTTGTCATACAAAAGCTAAGCCAGTTCAGTTTGCACTTTCACCCTAATGGTATTACGCTTACGCTTTTGTAAATACGCGGCCCGGCGGGCTCAGTGTGTATTGCGCTTTACTAGTAATAGCGTGCTGTGTGGTATGGCGCAGAAAAAACATTCACCTAAAATTAGTAATTGTGCTCCAAAATTTGTCAATTTGTCATTCTATAACATTGCCCATATACGGTACATAACGTATCTAACTATGTAACCATGTTGGTGTGCAATATAGAGTTTTATAATTATTATTATGTATGCACACAGCTACACGCCTTTCGGCGGGAAAGACCCGACAATCGGACCAGTCGGTCGGGGATCAGGGCAAGAGAGACTTATTATTATTATTTATTCAAAACATTAAGTGTACTCGGTGCTAGGTAAGCACCGGCATAAAAGTATACACGGGCCTAAACCAAGTGTGCACTTATTATTATTATTAGTGTATTATTATTATTAGTATCTGCTTAGGTCTAATAAAGTACCTCATATCAAAAATCTAATTGTTTTCTCACAATTAGTATATTTTTGAAAAAAAAAACCAAACTTACTATGAAAATTATCTAACTTTGATCCTTTTATTATTCCGGTCGCATGTCGGGGTTGTCTTAACCGAACTTTTTCGGTGAGGCTGCCTCGTTTCGCTCGGTCTTGTAAGGAACACTCTAAGGTTGACTATTATCGCTCTCCAGATTTTCAGTATTGTGGTTATCTGTTTTAGATTCACCCAGTCAGTCTCGCTATACTAAATTTGGTGAACATTTACAAAATTTTATCAACAGTTACATTTTAAAGTTCAAGCATTACATACATACATACATAACGTCACGCCTGTATCCCTTATGGGGTAGGCAGAACACCAGAGGTTACAAGACCATCTGATGTCACGTTTGACAAATTTGGAGGTATTATAAAGATGGAGAGAGACTATTGTAGTGACAGGGGGTCAGCCTATCGCCCACAAAAACGCCTTTAAAACCTCTGTCGCTTAACTGACTTTTACAGTACGAGTATGCCCGGGAACAGAAGCAACTGGGGCATTCTACGTTTTTCTTTCGCTCCCAGTCCAGCATGGAAGACGCAGCATGGAAGTTCAAGCATTACTTTTTTAAATATAGTACATATTATTTTATTTTCGACGCTATTCTACTTTATGCGTGCGTTATTTGGTTCACGGTTTACATTTTCAGTACCTAGGTATAGTCTATTGGGAATAAAATCATTATTTATTTATTTACTCTTTATTGTTAGATAATAGAAAAAAAATACAGATAAACATATTCTGGTATACAAGATATTTGTTCCCATTGTTAAATATCCATCATCTATTACGCAACCTGACATGTAATATACTATACAGTAATTAAATAAATGATCATACTTTATTCGCAAAATTTAGATATAGATTAGATAAAGTTCTGACGTTAGCAGCTCAATTATGAAATTAGTGTAAAGATACAGCCCCACTTTCAGTAAATGAATGAAAAAAAGAAAAACAAAAAAAAACATTTACCCTGTTCCTTTTTTGCAAACGCTTTTTTTATTTATAATGTATTTTTCCTCATGTTTAAAAATATTTTTTTAAGAAGACATTTACAAAAATACGACTCGGAAATCATGCCACTATTGGGCCTTAGTAATTCGTACCTACATATTTATTTGCTTTGATTATTTTGTGTTATTTAATCTTCTATAATAAAGCTTGTAAAACACAAAAAATAGGTATATTAATTCCGCAGCTGTCCCACTGTTATGGTCATGTATGACCCATGTACAGTAAAGTCTAATGAAATATATACATTTTCAATGTACTTTGAAACTTGCAACAACCAAATACGTTGCGAAGTGTATGCATTTAATTAGACCTGACTGTAAGATGTTCACTTGTTTACAATTTTCCGGTTATTGGGAAAAACAATGACGACTTTAGCGTGATGTAATATTGAGTTATGGTTCAATAACTTAGCTCAAGAAGATTAATGACTTGAAATAACGATAAAAGTTATTGAAAATATACACAATTGCAATATTTTTTTAGATTATTGAAGTGTTGAGCCAGTCAAAAGACTCATCATATGTTACGACTTGCATCGTGCTTTCCTGTCGTTGCCCTAGGATAAATGCCCATTTTATAATATACTAGCTTAACTACCCTTCTCGTGGAAATGTCTGAAACTATACAACCAAACACCCACTGAAAGAACCTTTATACCAAGTATCACACCCATGCACTCAAGGAATATTTTTTTTTTATAAAAACTAAAAATTATATATTTCCCGTGCCCGTGGGAATTTGGGAATTTTTTTCGTAGCACAACCAGTCACTCTTTGAAGAACCTTCATGCCAAGTATCACATCCGTACACTCAAGGAATAAGATTTTTCATACAAACTAAAAAGTCCAACCCCTTCCCGTAGGAATTTCGGGAATTCCTTCCATAATACAAACAGACACTTATTGAGGAACCTTTATATCAAGTATCACATCCGTGCACTCAAGGGATGGGATTTTTTCATACAAACTAAAACATCATATATTTCCCGATCCCGTGGGAACTTCGGGAATTCCTTTCATAACACAACCAGACACACATTGAAAAACCTTTACACCAAGTTTCACATCGGTGCACTCAAGGAATAAGATTTTTCATACAAACTAAAAAGTCCTATATTTCCCGTTCCCGTGGGAATTTCGAGAATTCCTTCCTTAGTGCACCCCTAAATCCCCTAAAGAATGTATGTTCCAAATTTCAGTTCTCTACGCCCAGTAGTTACGGCTGTACGTTGTCTGTCAGTCACTCAGTCACTCAGTACCTCAGTCACTCAGTCAGTAACGGAACAGTTTTATATATATTGATTGTACAATAAACTCTATAAATTGGTAAAAACTATCAACTAAGTACATAACATATAAAAGGGTCAGTTGAGGATGTAACAATCGATAGACGGTCGACCGACATAGGTCGAAGTCTTCTCTGGTCTTCTCTGATCATTCTAGGAATGTAAAAACATTACATTCCTAGAATGATCAGGGAAGCGATTGAAATTGAAAAACACCCTAATTTCAATAGAGAAGATGGTTGGAAACTATCACCGACATGGGACCCTATCCTGAAAAACATTAACTCTAACATCCAGCAAGCTGCACGACCTAAAACTCAAGATACTGTCAGCTCGTTTTTTTTTAAACCAGAACGCTACGCTCGAAGACTGAGAAACAGATGGTGATGTATAACTTTTTCCATCTATCAATCCGACGCTTGACACCTCAGTCGCTCGTGACCACGGGGTCTGCAAAGACACCGAAACGTCGAGTTGAAATTTAAAATGTAAATACACGCGATAAATCCGGTTAAAAAGTGGTTTTATTTAATAAGTAGTATGAATCGCGAAAACTCAAGACAATAACATTGCCATTGTCAAACTTAGAAATACAGGAAGGAATAGGTTATGACAAAAACATAATATTTTATTTAAATGTTCTATCGTGTATTCCCCTTACATGCAAAATCTATTTAACCTAGCTAGATATCAGTAAGGATACATTCTTTCAAATTTTATCCAAAATGATACATGGTGTATAATAAGCGATTTTAAAGAATATAAAATAGGGTACATAATAAATAAAATCCCCAGATAATCACACCAACTACATGGCCTTAAAGTAAGCAAAGCTTGTTTTATGAGATACCATGTAGCGAGGTAGGAGGAAACCAAGAATATAAATACATAATAGAATATAAATAAAAAATAAATAAAATAAAATCCCCATGGCCCCAAACTAAGCAGAACTTGTGATATGGGATACCATTTAGCGAACTAGGGGGGAACCTAGAATATAAATACACATATCGAACCCGCAACCACTGGCGTCTAAGGCAGACAGGTTTACCCCATCGCCACAGTGATCGTCAAATTAATTAAATTATAAATAAAATTCCTAGAATATAAATAGATACATCAACTATCACACTAAAAGCCTAGACCCGGAACATTTTTTTTTCTTGTTCCGTGCGGGAATCGAACCTCACGATTGGCCTAGTAGCGTCTCGGCCCTTGCACTATGGGGACTGTTAAGGTATGAAATAGTGTGGCAACAGTTATCTATAGTTCTACACAACCTTGTTGATCCCGGAACGACCGCGGCTTATCTGTCGCAACTTCGTACAAGTAAATTAGCAAGAACTTTACATTTATGAATATTTTATATACTTACCTATTTCAAAAAAAGTGGCAATTTGTTTATAAATATATGACATATTGCTGTAATGATGTATAATGTACATGTATAAACACAATAAAAGGGCTGGGTTTAAAAACATCACATAGCTTTCCTCCTATTCAAAATAATTTATCAGAAGACGACCTGCTTCCATGCTGGACTGGGAGCGAAAGAAAAACGTAGAATGTGCCAGCTGCTTCTCTCCCCGGGCATACTGTAAAAGTCAGTTAAGGGACAGAGTTTTTAAAGGCGTTTTTGTGGGCGATAGGCTGATCCCCTGTCACTACAATAGTCTCTTTCCATCTTTATAATACCTCCAATTTGTCAAACGTGACATCAGATGGTCTTGTAACCTCTGGTGTTCTGCCTACCCCATAAGGGATACAGGCGTGACGTTATGTATGTATGTATGTAAGACGACCTTCTATCTCTGCAAAGATGCACTGCGGAAATAAATAAATAATAAAGGTACATAATAAATAAAATCCCCAGACAATCACACCAACTACATGGCCTCAAAGCATAACTTGCTTAGAATTGTCTTAAGTTTTCACGATTCAGAATATAAAATAAAACACTTTTTATCCGAATTTATCGCGTATATTTTGCTGACCCCGTGGTCATGAGCGATCGAGATGTCAGGTGTCAAATTGATAGGTGGAAAAAGTTATTCATCATCTCCATCTGTTTCTCTGTCTTTGAGCGTAGCGATTAAAAAGTGTATTTTTTTAGTCACTTATAAAAAAAAAGTGTTTAGAGTTCACCAAGCACAGCAAGTACTGCCCTTTTGGAAGAGCTTCCGACGATCATATACATGGTTAATTTTAATAAACGCATCACCTCTTGCGGGAAGCCTCTCCACATCAAACCCAATAACATTTGTTCTACAACTTTTTACAAATCTTGATATATAACACAAAAAATAAAAACAAAAATTTTTTGCTCCTTACTCTACATTTTGTAAGAAGTACCTATTATTATTATGAAGCGATATTTTACTGTGCAAGGTGTGTGGCATACCTACGCTCAAAGTAAATAGAGTTACGCCTCTAAACAGAGGCTATAAATATTTTTTGTATGGGAAAACAATTTTTTTTTAAACTATTAATTTTAAAAAGTTGTAGGTAGAACAAATGTTGTTGGGATTGATGTGGAGAGGCTGCCTGCAAGAGGTGATGGGCTAATTAAAATTAACCCAGTAGATATGTATACTTATAATGAAGCTGAATAACTTGTTTAAGGGCCTTTACCTTTAAAATTTAAGAACAATTGCTTCAAAATCAACTAATTTTAACCCTATTATTTGACGACCGGCTGGTGTAGGGGTAACGTACATTGCCTTCTATGCCAGAGGTCCTGGGTTCGAATCCCGGCGGCGACGGATATTTGTGTGATGAACACAGATATTAGTCGTCAAGTCATGGATGTTTACATGTTTATTTAAGTTTATTTTCTAATAAAAAATATGTATTTATTCAATATGTATGTTTAGACATTTCTTAAGTATATCAGTTATCTAGTATCCATAACACAAGTTCTTTATGAAACTTAATTTGGGCTAGATAATTTTGTGTGAGTGTCAGAAATATTTATTTATTATTTATTTATTATAATGAGAACCTGAGCCATCAAGGCTCTGCGCGAGAAAACGAAACTATAACCTTGATTATTCCAACGTAGAAATCATTTAAGCAAAGGTAAAAGTCTCGATGGTACGTAAATTATGTCATTAGCTCGTGTATGTTCGGAAAGTGCTTCATATAAAACCGCTATCAAGGAACCCAATAGGCACTTTTACGATTATCGAGCACGCCTTGTCGACCTTAACCTCTACAGGGTCAAGTGTTATATTGACTTTGTAGAGAGCGTGTGTCAAACGTTTTAATAACTTCAACGCCCGCATCATTAAAATATCATTCTACAGTTACACGTTTCCATGTGACGGGCTTAAATTGAATTCAATTAGTTCGCATCTTTATATTTTGTTCACATGTTTATACTTTGGAATTAGTTATATCACTACCTACAATATGAATGCGTTTTAATGTATGTGCGTTACCTGTTGTATTATGGGACGAGATTTTTTTTATTAGCAAAATGGGGTAAAATTGAGTGATAGGTTGCGCAATAGTGAAATAAGAAAGAGATGCGGATTGAAAGAAGATGTAGTGACTAAGATTGAAAAGGGTGGTTTGGACATATGGAAAGGATGAGTGAAAGTAGATTTACGAAAGAGGTGTACAGAGCAAGAATGGATGGTGCTGTTGGAAGGGGCCGCCCTAGGCGAAAGTATGCCGGAAATTGGCGACGTTCTTAAAAAGAGCCTAGTTAAAAGTACCCGTAACCGGCGATCATGTATGAAAAGATTAATGAACGTGGAGGAAGCGAAAGAGGAATGTCTGGATCGAAGTAATTGGTGCTCCCTTGTCTCTGCCTACCACAAAGGGAGACAGGCGTGAGGTTATGTATGTATGTATTTTTCTATTGTAGCCCTCAATCTCACCTGGAAGGTCAAAAATATTGCCGGAAAACATCACGCCTGTCCTGAGCGGTTATATTTGGCGGCAGATTTTATATGAAGGCTGGTCGCTAGCCAGTCGGACCCTGACGGGATCCTACCACCAAGCGGGGGTCACTCGGATAAGTCGCCTTTTACTTCACGCTAATCCCGGGATGGTAAGACTATTCTAAGCCGACCCTCCACTAAATATTTGTCGCGTCCCGTCAAGTCGTCGCTCAGCTAGGACAACTCCGTACAGAAGTATGTAGGTACTTAGTTTTCAACCGACTTCCAAAAGGAGCAGGCTCTCAATTCGTCTGAATGTTTTTTTTGGAATCGATTTTGAAAATTCTTGTTTCATATGACAGAGAATACCCAGTTGGTCCCATATAAATTTCATCGAAATCGATTGAGCACTTCATGGAAATTTTCAAATTTAGGCAAGCATCTAATCTTTGTAAAAATGATTTACCTATAGAATGAAAATTAAAATTCGCTGAAGTAACCTTATAAATTGAAAAACACTAAACCCGCGTTTCAACTCAATCTTATCTGATGGTACAGTTATCAGGTCACTGACAGAGATCAGAAAATAACAGAATGCAAGCTTAGGACGGAAGTGGTTCTGCATAAAACATTCAAACGTCATTCAACATTAAACTCGGATTAGTTTTGCGACACGCTTATCCCAGTTGCGATAGGTTGGGAACAAGATGTTTGTTCCCAATCCCCAGAAAAGGGATAACAGGCCGCAGCCCACGGCCCGACGGTTGATGTCGGGATGTCGTATATATACTCGTTGCTATTAAATTAGTTGATAGCGCGTTTTAGGATCCGTTGTATCATCAATGTACGTTACCCCTACACGACCGGCTGTTGTAGGGGTAACGTACATTGCCTTCTATGTCAGAGGTCCTGGGTTCAAATCCCGGTGGAGACGGATATTTGTGTGATGAACACAGATATTAGTCGTCAAGTCATGGATGTTTAGGTATTCAAGTTTATTTTCTAATAAAAAATATGTATTTATTCAATATGTGTGTTTATATATTTCTTAAGTATATCAGTTAACTAGTATCCATAACACAAGTTCTTTGAGAAACTTAATTTGGGCTAGATAATGTTGTGTCAGTGTCAGATATATTTATTTATTATTATTATTGTCGTAGTTACTATGAAGCGATACAATATTCTATGCTATCCCCTCGTTATCTTCTTTAGTTACACAGAAATTCACGCCTCTTTCTCAGCAATAAAACGGTCTGTGTTTGCAGTGTTTCGTGACGGCCGGCGTGTCGCTAAACATGGCCGCCCACGGTCTGGTCATGGGGTTCGCCGCCATCTTGCTTCCTCAGCTGCGGAAACCAGACTCCTTGATACCCATAGATGACACCTCCGGTTCTTGGATAGGTGAGAAATAATTGCATAATTTAGATATGTATTATTGTTTGCCTCTTTTCTATCAAAGTAAACATTTTTTTTTAAATAATAAACGTGATAATTAATTTAGTTCTTGCAGTAGTTTCGTTAAAAGTTAAATAAGGCTTTAAATATAACCCCACGAAACGCTGGAAGTACTGTAACTATTAATTAAAATAAATTGAGATAGTGAAATAAATTTTTAACATTAGTTCCTATTAATACCTTGTACACAGTTTTAGTGTTTTGATTGTATTTTTTTTATTGAATCATAAAGTACAGAGGATAGGGGTATTAATTAAATAACACATTAGGCAATTAGCCTTCACAGTTTTCCATACGCATACGCAATTTAAATAAAATTGAATACACACATTATTCTTAACCTTCTCTTAAAATTTTTTCATCTTCAAAAATAACCCTGTACCCTCACTCGCTACGGCTGGCTATCGGGAGGGAGAAGGTGAGCGTATCTCCTTCTCCGTCACCCCCTCCGCCTACGGCGGATCGCTGCCGAAGAGGCGTCATCCTCCCGGCACCGCTCCGCCGCCTCCTTCTGCGACACTACGTCCTCGCAGAAGGAGGTCACGGCCGCCCAAGCCTCTCGACTCCCTAATATGGCTTTTGCCACGAGAGGTTCTCTCTGACGACAGACGTCAACCCGTGCGGCAGCCGACCCCACGCCGGGCACACCACTAAGGTGTGCTCCGCCGTGTCGTTGGCCACCCCACTATAGTGACACTCTGTCGCTACCTCCCTCCGGGCGACCCTGTGCAGGTAGTGACCGAAACAATCATGTCCGGTCAATACCTGCACAACGCGGAAGATTAGAGTCCCTCACCTTCGTTGCACCCACTCAACGAGGACCAGACGAATTGCATCGATAGTCCAGGCCCCGTAAGCGGACGCGACGAGGGACTCTTCCCACCCCATAAGGAGTGGTCTCCTGGCACTTCTACGGATGCACGCCACCTGCTCGGGACAGGGGCGCTCGCTCGCATCCCTCCTCTCGGCTCGGTACCGGTACACGGGGGGATGCTTGCCAAAACGCAGACAGCTCCATGACATTACCTGTATCTAATTCAATCAGAAGTAGGCTCTATAAAAAGGGGACGTACCTATGTAAATGCAGAGTTGCAGGCGAAGTGATACCGTATCTACTTGTATAAGTGATTGTGACGTACTTTATAATCTTCTAAGTTTGTTTTGAGTACCTATCAACACTGATAATCTTAAATATGATATTTTATACCCACAATCCTTATTCCTTATCATTGGAAAAAATCATACTTAGTGATACGTAGCGATACCGTGACGTAGGTAGGAAGATATTTTCTAAAGAAGTCAAGGTGACAAAACCAAGGGTTCCTTATGGCCACTTGAGATTGATATCGTTTCATACTAATATTAAAACTGTACAGGAAATAATCTACTTAAGTCATGAAATCTAATCAATAGCCTTATCGTTTTATTATTACTGCCAACCTTGCCTCGACATCATAATTGGTTCAATTTTGCAATAACTTGTGTCGTGTAATTGTATGCACTTGAGGGCGAAGATATTAGGTCCTTACATATGAAATTGGCGTTTTGTATGGGAGGAATAAAAGTCGTTTATTTTTTTAATATAATATATTTATTTAATCAAAGTATGATCCATTGCTATCTATGAACTTCTGCCATCTCGTAGGTAGTTCATTCATGCCTTTTCTAAAAACATTAGGGCGGGAATAAATAAAATGTCAGGACCTAATATTATGACAATATGGTGTTAAAACGACACTTGGAGTCAACAAGGGTCCGTCTGGCTAGCGACCACCCTTCATATAAAATGTGCCGCCAAATATTAACGCTCTGGCGATGTGTTCCGGCAATATTTTATGAAGAGCCAGTTCTTTCCTAGGCCCGTGTGCTTTCATTTTCACTTATAATCAGGTGAAATTGAGGTAAAACGCGGGCTTAGTCTTGAGTAAAAAAAGAAAACCTACTTCAGAAACAAAAATAAACATTCAGCTTATAATGCTAATAAAAATGAAGTGCTCATTCAAATATTGGTTCAAAGGATGGTTAAAAACAGACATGACTTTTAAATTCTCAATCAAACAATCGCGAACTATCAAATACGTACAAAGTGAGTGTTATTATAGGAGTTGTGGGATACTTATGAAGCCATAACGTCTTTTGCAATATAATCCACATTTAAAAAGAAAAAATGACAACTTATCAAATGCTTTATCGTAGGACGGGCAGAGCTTTATGATCACTTGTACGATTACAACTGATGATAACTCCTTCAAATGAAGCAGTAGTGACATAATCTCTACGCTTGCCGAAAACAGAAGTTTACACAGGAGTAAGTTATGTTTTGGTTTGGGATTAAGTGACCCTTATGCACTCATGGGGCGGGATAGATTTGCCATACGAAGGGCGACATCACATGGCACCACAATATTTTTGTGGCGGCGCCGTGGTTACTGGGCATATTCAACAAGCGCGGCCGGTATTAGAATGGGTGACCACCGATCATTTATTTCTCCCTACGACTTCCGTGCTTCGGAGGGCACGTTAAGCAGTCGGTCCTGGTTGCTATATACTGACAGTAGTCATTAGGGTTTGACAGAAGCCATTTCGGCACCCTGAAAATACTGACATCCACCAACCAACACTGGGCCAACATTGTGGATTACGGCCTAAACCTCATTGTCATCCAGAGGAGAGACTCATAGCCCTGCAGTGGACTCATTACACGGAGTTTTTATGATGACTATGTTTTATACCAACGTTAGATCTTAATTTGATGTTAAGGTCAATAAATTAGAAGATGAAGTACTTGGGCTTTATAAGCAACTGGATCTTCGCAAACCCGTGCCTTAAAATGCACTCATAGCCGGTTAAAATTAATTTATCTGTTTACAAAACTGCAGTGCTAGCACGGATCTTTTGTCGATCGTAAGTTTACGAATGCTCGTATAGTATGGAGACGGTTTTGCAAGCAATAATTGAAATCTATCCATTGCCGCACGGTCAGCTTAAATAAATGTGTTCCTTGTTAATTTTGAATGTTTGTTAACAGGTTCTACTCTTAAATAACTGTAAAATAAAAAATGACATTGTTACTAAAAACTTGCAACCGACTCCATACTATACGAGCATTCGTAAACTTACGATCGACAAAAGATCCGTGCTAGCACTGCAGATGCCTTGTCTATAGCCAAGTGAAAAAAATTGAACACCTTTTTCTACAAACTTCCAAGAGTTCATATACCCTTAGTCCAGTCAATAAATGACCCAAAATGAGGTGTAGAGTGCGTGAGCAGGTAACTAAGCGATTCTTTCAGAAACTTGTTCAGGGGGCTTAGGTTGTTAACATACCAAAAGTCCCGACTCCTAGGTGATGAGCGGGGGGAAGGAGGGGGGGGTAAAGGTACGAATTTTGGGTTTTTCACTTATATCTCGAAAACGGTGCATTGGAGAGAAATATTTTCAATTAATAAAATGAAGTTCCTAAAATTATCTAAAACTTTTATATCATATGTTTTTTTCTAATTCCTAACCGTTTTCGAGCTATACCCTCGGAAAAAGTTGAAATTTACAAAAAAAAACAATTTACGTCAAAATATTCATAAACATTGCATCATATTGTCTAAACCTATTCATTAACGAAAAGTATGAATAGGAAAGAAGTTGTAGATTTTTAAATTCCCTTTAAGTATATGTCGGCGTCTAGCTAGTGCCTTACCGTACAAATAGAAGATATCCAACAGCCAGCATCTTCATCCTGCTGTCATCGGGCGCTGTCAGCGAGATTTGAAAATAAACAAGAGGAAGAAAAAAAAGGAACAGCGACGCCGAACAAAAACAATATTGCAGAAAACATCCTGCGATCTCTAATCTTCTGTAAAACATTACATCTTATATTGATTTGAAAAACCTTTATAATAAAAACTCGTGGTAAGAAGACCTTGTTTGATATTCTACTAAGAACTGACTCGTCACACCCAAAGCCCACTAAACGACGACAAAGAATGATGAGACCACAAACTGATGTCGCGCCGACATCAGAAGTGGGATCCGATTCAGTTCCAAATGCATCGGCTGAGAGTAACGATTGGCGCGCACTATTTGAGCAACAAAACGCGAACATGCGCGCCTTAATAGAAGCCTTGCACACACCGAAACCTACGAGCGTGGTAGAGTTACCCGAGTTTGATCCAGAGAAGATGGACATGGACGCTAGATCATGGTGCTCAACGGCAGATTTATGTTTCTCCGAAAATCCTGTGCGCGGCAGCCAACTGGTTGTTGTAGTGAGTAAAGCCCTTAAAGGCGTGGCATCAACCTGGTTCTCACAAATTGCTTACCCAGGAATGACTTGGGACGGATTCAAAGATCTTTTCAATAGTAGATTTGTCACAATGGAGACCCTTGCCGGTAGTCTTATTAAGATCCAAAGCAACAAGCCCGCTGAAAACGAAACGATGGTGGCTTACGCAAGCCGTCTATTAACTACACTGACTAACCGCTGGAAGGATGCAGATAAAGAACAAATAGCTGTGTCCACAGTAATGGCTCATATTGCACAGTTTGATCCGCGTTTGCAGCGACTTGCCTTCACTAACAATGTAACAACAAGAGAAAAGCTACAACAAGAACTAAGTGCGTACTCTCACATAAAACGCAAAACACATATTGAAGAAACTAAGCCAGATATAAAACGTCAAAAAACTAGCCAAGTTTGGTGCTATAATTGTGGAAAAATAGGCCACAGACAACCGGAGTGCCGAAGAAAACCCCAGGAAACTAAATTTTCTCCATTTACATCAAATTTAGCAAGACAGAAGCCAGCAACCCCGACGTGTTTCAAATGCCTCAAACCGGGTCACATCGCGGCCCGGTGCACGAGCGGAGCCGGTCAATGGGGCACCAGCAACGGTGGTGGCAGCAACGGTGGCGGCAGCAGCGGCGGCAGTGTCGCAGGCACCGCAGCGATCCATCAAGAGCGACGGGTCGACGTATGTGCGGTGCAGCCTCCAACGGGTAGCTTCGAGCATAATGGTGAGCTGTATTGTTTTACTTACGATTCTGGAGCCGAGTGTTCATTAATAAAAGAAAGCGTAGCCGCCAAATTAGCTGGCAAAAGGTTAAACAATATTGTTACTATGACCGGTATAGGTCAATCGCAAGTGTATAGTACGCAACAGATTTTGTGTTCTGTTACAATTAACGATCTTCCTATAGAGATTTTATTTCATGTTTTGCCTGATTCGTATTTGCAAAGTGATATCCTAATAGGACGAGAAATATTAAGTTTAGGTTTTTCTATTAAAATGACTGCTAGAGAAACTTTGTTCACTAAAGATCGTATAATAAATACCTTACGCAATGTGGTGGAATTAGAATTCGATGTAAATACTATTGATACAGATGTTTCTGGAAATGAAAAATATAGATTGATAGCCACATTGGAGACCTTTTCAAAATATTTTATAACGGGTATGCCAGTTACTAGAGTTAAGACTGGTGAGTTAAAAATACGTTTAATAGATCCTAATCGTGTCGTACAACGTCGGCCTTACAAGATGTCCGTAGAAGAGCGCGGTGTTATTCGCCAGCGCGTTAAAGAGCTTTTAGATGCAAATATTATTAGACCGAGTTGTTCGCCGTTCGCAAGCCCAGCTCTGTTAGTAAAAAAACGTGATGGAAGTGACAGGATGTGCATTGATTACCGCGAACTCAACAAAAACACTGTATCTGACAGGTATCCACTACCTCTTATATCTGATCAGATTTCCCGTCTAGGTAACGCTAATTTCTTTTCCAAATTAGATTGTGCGAGCGGTTTTCATTTAATACCGGTCAGTGTGGACTCAATAGAAGCTACTGCATTTATTACACCCGAGGGTCAGTATGAATTCTTAACAATGCCTTTTGGATTAAAGAATGCAATCTCAGTATTTCAGCGATCAATTATGAATGCGTTAGGTGAACTAGCATACGATTACGTAATTAATTACGTAGACGATATTTTGATTATATCACCAGATATAGAGCTGGGTATCCAAAGGCTTCAAATAGTTCTGGAAGCTTTGACGACAGCTGGATTTTCTTTGAATTTCAAGAAGTGTTCTTTCTTAAAAACTAAAGTCGAGTTCTTAGGGTTTGAGGTAGAGGCCGGTCAAATAAAACCGAATAAAAGAAAAGTAGAGGCGCTTACGGCTTTACAGCCTCCAAGAACTGTAACTCAGTTAAGACAATTTATCGGACTAGCTTCCTATTTCCGTCAATTTATAAAAGATTTCTCTAGAGTCATGACGCCACTTTATCGATTAACAAAATTAAAAGGTGACCTTACTTGGAGTCCTAAGCACGAAGAGATACGGCAATTAATAATATCTAAATTAACAAGCAACCCGATTCTGATGATTTTTGATCCTCAATTCCCTATAGAGTTACACACAGATGCTAGTAGTGTAGGGTATGGCGCCATTTTATTTCAAATAGTTAATGATAAAAGGCGTGTGGTAGCATATTTTAGCAAACGAACGTCTCCAGCTGAAAGCAGATACTGTTCATATGAACTAGAGACGCTCGCGGTTGTGAACTCGATAAAACACTACCGACAATACCTTCACGGTCGAAAGTTTACCGTAGTAACTGATTGTAATTCATTAAAGTCGTCTCAAACAAAACAGGAATTAACTCCTAGGGCTCAGAGATGGTGGGCCTTTTTGCAATGTTTCGAATTTGATGTAATTTATAGAGAAGGTAAAAAAATGAGTCATGTAGATTTCTTTTCCCGAAACCCTCTTTCATTGCCTGGGTCTCAATTAAAATCTTGTGTACAGCAAAAGATTGTTAATGTTACAGAACTTTCACCCAGTTGGCTTCAAGCCGAACAGCAGCGTGATACAGAAATTGTTAAGATTATCAACGATTTAGAAAATGACCGATTAGACGAAGACATAGCCAAGACTTATGCAATTCGTTCTGGAGTTATTTATCGAAAAATCCAACGTAATGGAAAATCAAAATGCTTGCCTTATTTACCTCGAACTCTTAGATGGTCGGTAATAAACAACTTTCATGATTCATTAATTCATCTTGGCGTAGAAAAAACAGTCGAAAAGTTATTTGACTTTTATTGGTTTCCTAATATGGCACAATACGTTAGAAAGTTTATCGATAATTGCGTTACATGTAAAATATCTAAATCTCATTCTGGAAAGGTTTCAGCCGAATTACATCCAATTCCAAAGGTTTCGATACCATGGCATACGGTACATCTCGATGCGACAGGTAAATTAAGTGGCAAGAACGATAAGAAAGAATACGTTTTTGTATTAATAGATGCTTTTACAAAATTTGTCTTATTATACCATACCGTAAATATTGATACTAAAAGCAGTATAAACGCGGTTGCTCAAAGCGTTTCACTCTTCGGCGCGCCTTACCGAATTATTGCCGACCAAGGCAGATGTTTCGCTAGTAGGGAATTTCGGGAGTTTTGCGAAACTAAAAATATCAATTTACATTTAATTGCAACCGGCACTTCTCGGGCTAACGGGCAGGTAGAACGTGTTATGAGTACACTAAAATCTATGTTTACAGCGGTAGAGACGAGTGAAAATAAGTCATGGCAAGATGCTATTGGAGAGATTCAATTAGCGATCAATTGTACGATAAACAGAGTAACGAAAGCGTCTCCTTTGGAAGTTTTAATAGGCAAAGTAGCGAGACCGTTATCTTTAATGACTTGCAGTGAAGTAGAGAATGTAGTCGATATTGATGAAGTTCGAAATAAGGTACAAGAAAATATCAAAAAGAACGCATCATATGATAAAACTCGATTTGATAAAAAAAAATGTCCTGTGTCTCGACATTCTGTAGGGGATTTTGTATTGATACAAAATGAGGAAAGACATCAGACGAAGCTTGACCCTAAGTTTAAGGGTCCCTTCAAAGTAATAGAAGTGTTGGAGGGTGATCGATATACTTTAAAGTCATTGAGCTCTAATCGATGTTATAAGTATGCACACGATCGTCTACGACGGATGCCGCAAGGTCATGTACCAGTCGAATTTGATATCCAAAATAATAATGATGATGAAAAATAATCCTGTTGGGTAACCGAGTGTGCGTTCTATCGGCCGTATTGTGTGTTGACCGTACCAGATGCTATTACGTAGTCGTAGCCCGGTGGAAATCGGTATCTCTTGAGCTTGCTCATGTAGTCCGTGGGTGCGCGGTGTGCGTTTAGCTCTGGCGGAGGTCGTGGTCTATGGAGACCGTGTGGTGCGACTGGCTTTGGTAGTCAGTGCGCGAGATGAGGGCAAGTGAGGTTGCCAGTAGGCCGAGGGGGCCGTGGCGGTAGGGGCGTCACACTCGGGAAACTGCGTGGATATGATTTGTAGTATGTTGAGTTATATGTTGTTTTTCCAAACGATGGTACATGTTCCTCAAGGTGGAAGTTTAGATGACGAAAGTATTTTAAGTTGTATCGATGTATTAGTATTAGTTTAAACTTATGATATGCTTGACTGGTAATTATTGTAAACAAAGTGTTTTCTTGATAACAAAATGATAAGTTGTTTATTGTTGTAATATTAAACGAGTAATTATTATTTTTACTGCCTTTTGATCTTGAATATTTAAACTATAAGTCAGAATTAGCCGAGCCGATTAAACTACTTTGTTGTTGTTTTTCTTTTGTCTTAGAATAACACACACGAGGGCGTGTGCTAGCAGGATGGCCGTGTCGGCGTCTAGCTAGTGCCTTACCGTACAAATAGAAGATATCCAACAGCCAGCATCTTCATCCTGCTGTCATCGGGCGCTGTCAGCGAGATTTGAAAATAAACAAGAGGAAGAAAAAAAAGGAACAGCGACGCCGAACAAAAACAATATTGCAGAAAACATCCTGCGATCTCTAATCTTCTGTAAAACATTACATCTTATATTGATTTGAAAAACCTTTATAATAAAAACTCGTGGTAAGAAGACCTTGTTTGATATTCTACTAAGAACTGACTCGTCACACCCAAAGCCCACTAAACGACGACAAAGAATGATGAGACCACAAACTGATGTCGCGCCGACATATATATATACATGTGCTGATTAATGTCCAACCCGCCTAAAGTTACAGCTATTTTAAAACTTGTATAGCATTTTAAGTTATCGCGCAAGGATCGGGCATAGCCAATATCTTCTGTCAGCTCATCGATAAAAGTTCACGATGAAAGGGTAGTAGTTGACCCAACATTGCTCTTTCAGCGGATATGTATAAGCAAACGATCAGATGAGGATTTGATGACATATTTTGAGTATGAGTTGGTCCCATTTCCCTTGGCACTGTTCAACGAAAGTGGCATGAGAAAGACAAACAAATCAGTGCTGTACAACTTATTTGAGCCAACCAAGAAAGATATTCTTCTGCCTCAAATGAATATTGTAGTCGATGGAGGATTTCTACTCCACAGAGTTATTCGGTTGTGACTATTTGTAATAGTTATATCACCTACGTCGACCACCATTATCTTGGGACTACTCGCACTGTGGTGTTTGATGGGTACGCAAACACAGCCAATAGCACTAAATCACAAGAACAAATGCGTCGTTACAGACTAAAAAGGTCAGCTGACATCAATTTGACATGGGACACACAAATACCTGTTAAACTTTTTATCGAATCCTACCAACAAAACTAACTTCATCTCCTTACTGGAGATAAAGCTGCAGAAGAAAGGGATACATACTCTTCAGGCTACCGATGACGCTGACATCCTAATCGTGAAGACTGCTGTTGAACAATCCACTCACAACTCTGTGGCGGTCGTTGGTGAGGATGTAGACCTTGCTGTCCTGTTGATTGCTTCCACTCCTGCGACCAGAGGTGTTTCTGAAAACTATATTTTGCCGCTGCACCAAGGATTGTGAAATTGGAAAATGTGGCTGCCGAAAAGCGATGCTCACCTGTTCTGCAGCGTGCATCCACTGTCAAGGGAAGTGCCTGAACAGTGTAACTGTTGACGATGAGGACGATGAAGACGATGTAGAGCCCATTCAGCAAGAGCAACGCGCTACTGAGGAAGAAGATGCCATGGAAGAACAATCATTGCCTGGGCCCTCAAGTTCAAAGAGGATGAAAATTTGATTACTTTTAAAGTCGAGAGTAAAACGTTAGGAATATATTGAGAACAATGGGGTTTACAATTATTATTGTATTGGTGTAACGAAACTATCTGTAGAATAAAGTGTGAAAGTCATCATCATTATTTTTTCTACTTTATTTAATAACTTGCTTATAAGTGGCCATATATTATGTTATAAGATGAACGAACAAAGGTTGTGGGTCAAGAATATGATATACAAACTAATTTTCTGAAAATTGCAAAATGCTATACAAGTTTTAAAATAGCTGTAACTTTAGGCGGGTTGGCATTAATCAGCATATGTATATATATTCTAAAAGGGAATTTAAAAACCTACAACTTCTTTCCTATTCATACTTTTCGTTTATGAATGGGTTTAGACAATATGATGCAATGTTTATGAATATTTTGACGTAAATTGTTTTTTTTTTGTAAATTTCAACTTTTTCCGAGGGTATAGCTCGAAAACGGTTAGGAATTAGAAAAAAACATATGATATAAAAGTTTTAGATAATTTTAGGAACTTCATTTTATTAATTGAAAATATTTCTCTCCGATGCACCGTTTTCAAGATATAAGCGAAAAACCCAAAATTCGTACCTTTACCCCCCCCCTCCTTCCCCCCGCTCATCACCTAGGAGTCGGGACTTTTGGTATGTTAACAACCTAAGCCCCCTGAACAAGTTTCTGAAGGAATCGCTTAGTTACCTGCTCACGCACGCTACACCTCATTCCTTGACTGGACTACCTGGCAAATAATTCAATGCAGTAAACTGACAGTAAATGTCAAAAATAAAAATAATGATACCAATTAAAATCTTCTCAGTGTAAGTAAGGCATTGAATGACAATGATTGAAATTGAATGGTACTTTTTCATTCGTTTGATATAAAATATTAAAGCAAGGTATAACGTGAATTTGTGGTGTGTACTTTATCTTTACAGTAACTTCAATGAAAATAATTAATTATCAAATATACCAAGAGCTTTAAAATGGTAACAGTAGAAGTAAACTCATTTTTTTTGCTAATTTTTTAAGTCAACGAAAAAGTATGTGACGTAAAGTATCCTCACTCTACGACGTGTGACATAATGAAGAAATAATACTTAAAGGATTGTATGTTTGATGATGTAGTTTATAAGTAACAGTAACATAAATTTGTGGTCCTTACGGTTCGGCTGAAAAACAAGTTCAAAGTTTAGATCAAAATATCTAAGTGTCAACCCTAAAAACAACCGTTAGCTTTTGATGAAATCTATTTAAAAACCATGGCGTTAAAATAAAGTGATGGGTAACTAAGACAGATACTACTAAGTTCAGCCGGTGCGGGAAAGGTTATAAGGTCACTGACTGCGGCACAAGTCTTGTTAGATTGACTAGGGTTGTCAAAATATTTTGTTGTAAAATAATTAAATAAATTTGTATGAAAGTCTATACCACCACTGATCATGCTAATTTTTTACTGTTTATTCTACGTATGGTATACAAGCTAACGAAGGTATAGAAGCTATAGAATAGAAGCTTCGCTCACTTATACCGCATCACTATTTTTTTTCTTCCCAAAAGTGGGCACATTTTTTGCCAGGTATATTTGCCAGGGTATAGTTGACTGCAGCTTTGCTAGCCAAGCTAGCAGCACGTTCGGTACCAAAGTCGGATGTATAGCTTATACATATATAAACGGCCAGACCCGGAACAATTTTTTTTGGTCGATCGACGTCGATCGATTGCTGTGGTAACACCCTAAGGCCTAAGGTATCAGATATCGTGTAATTTTATTTAGAAAATAAACGATATATTATTATTTGCATACTTATCATATGCGCGAGAATTACAGGGCATCACACCATTTTCCTTAAGATAAGATGCTATGATATTTGTCTTATCGGTATTTATTTGACAGGCTTAAAATAATAATGTCTTAGGTTTACGATATATGATCTTAAATAATCGCTCGTGATTACGGGGTCTGCAAAGACACCGAAACGTCGAGTTATATCAACGAATGAAGAGCATTAAAAAAACCGACATCACGTCTAAAACTTTGACTGAAGTACCTATACGGTCGTCGAATGTCAATATTCTCCGTACTCATATATATTTTTTCAAAAATTTTATTTTTTTCATCAGGTACCTACTCAATCGATTTCGATGAAAATTGAATGGGAACACCTCTGATGTATTCTCTATCATAAATCGGTTGAAATTTAAATTCTAATTAAACGCGACATTTAACGATATTTAAAAGTTAATTTCTCATTCAAATTAAAAACTGTTTTAGATTAACAAACAAAATAGGTCGCCTACTTGATGCGGCCTAAAAGGCCATATTAGACGGGAATACGACATATTTCTAATCACCCTCTCTGAAAATGTAAGGAAATGGAATTTGAAATAGTGTGTAGTGATATTGACAAATTTGTACTACATTGTAATCTGATAACTAACTTTTAAATATCGTAAATCGTATCGATAGAATGTCGTGTTCTCTCCGCAGTTTTGATGATAAGATTATCAGGTCTAACGTCAAACCTTGCAATCTACTAACCGGTTTCTTCTAGATATTTTCAATGTTTATTTTCTTTTTAGTCAAATATTTATTATAAATAAGTAATTCTTGAGCCAAAGGTTCTAAATATATAAATATGAAAATGTATTGGTCACTTATCGGTTGCTACGTGACAGGCTTGCGAGCCTAGTGTGGCAGTCACTGTTTTCCTCATGATTGTAATTTCTTTTTGTCAATAAACGTTATTATTCCTATAAGTACTGCCCTTAATAGTTATTTATTTTTTTAATTTAACTTTAGTAAAAGTCGAACCTAGCGCTTTGACAGTTCCTTTTTGATACGGGTCGCCAAGGTTTGGAATGAACTGCCTGCTGCGTCTATTTTCCCTGACCAGTATAGTCCTAGTACTTTTAAGCATCGAGTGAATAGGTTTCTCGTGGATGGACGTGTACCACCTTAGTCTTAATGTTCACTTAACATCAGATGTCATGGAAGACAAACGTCCCATCCGTATATTATTCCATCCATATAAAAAATTAGAACAGATACATATAGAGCCACATAGTGTCATCGTCAAATACTCAAGTGCTTTGGTTTCATGGGACATTAAATTGTTTTATTTTTTATTTTTTATTTATAATATACTTGCTGTTGCCCCCGACTTCGCCCGCGTGAACATCGGTAATTGCGATTGGATAAATAATATTACTTTGTCCTTCTTGAAGTCAAAGCTTACTCTATACTTAATTTATGTAGACAGTCAGAAAGTGTTACCTACTTGAAAAAAAAAGTAAAGTACCCGGGTTTGTGGAAGAGAATTTCAAAACATAACATAAACTACCTATACAGTAAAAACAGAAAATAAAACACGGGAACAGGAATTCCTACTAAAGATTTTTTTTATTTCTGGGAATTATTAGGATGCAAGGTTATTAGCACTGTTGACTGTGCTGGACCAGTCAGAACTATTTCAATATAAAATTTAATTATAGCTTTTTACACAAATTTTGGTAGTTGAAACTTTTTTTAGTACAATGAGAGGTTTTCTGACAGCTCATTAAAAAAACAAAACTGTACAAAATTGGTACAAAAGGCTTTAATAGATGGCGCTTTACAAAAGGCGAAGGCCAAGAATTTATTCCACACTGCGTTTTTAAAAGTAAAATAAATTAATTGACGTCTGTATCAGAAATTGAACGTATAAATAACCATAGATGGTAGATACCACTTACCTACATTATAGTATACAGACTTAACGCCTTCGGATTTTTAAAAGTGTCATCTATAGAGGTTTTTTGAACTAATTTTTATGAGCTGTCAGAAAACTCCCCATTATAAAACTTATAGATAAAACTATAAAACTTAAGGGAATATGTGTGTGGGCCGGCGCGGGCGGCCTCGGCCTGCTCCTTTCCTTATTCGCGCGTTTAGCGCTTTAACCCTAGCACACCTATTTTGTTGCACAGTAATTTTAAAACTCTTATATCTCCTAAGGTGTTGTTTGAGATCAAATACAGGTACAGGTAGCTACTCCACTGAAAATAAAGTTATTGTAATAATGAAATAATGTTATGACCAGCCTTTAACATGCCTTTGTACAAAAATAAAAAAGCCAAAAATGGTTATTGTAAGTTATTCTTGGAAGATAGACATATAGGTACCATCGCGGACTTTCTGTAGATCTATTAAAGAGGTACAATCCCACCATACATTGTTTTTGTGTAACTCAAAAGGTTATGGCAGCGTTTTCGAGGAAAGCTCCCGATAAGCTTATTTTTTTCCAACATGTTGATTTAATATCGTCAGTTTTCATAAAACCTTAACTTATTATAAACTGAAACCTTCCTCAGGGATCATCCTACCTGTGGTTGAAAACTGAGTGTAATTTCGTCTCGTATTTTTCGAGTATATCGCGAACAGAGTGACAGACAGACAGACGCGGCGGGGGACTTTGTTGTATAATATGTAGAGATTTTTATACCTTATTAAAACACGAAACTTTATTTAAGCACATTATATTTTATTTCATTATTCGTATTGGGAATATTAATATTGAAATATTTTTAAAAAACTTTTTGTTAACTAAATTTGCATTTGGTTTATTAATTAAAACATGACGTTATAGTTGAAACTTTACAGTATCATTTTGTATTTCAGCTTCCATCTTGGGGTTTGCTCTGGTGGCGGGCAACTTCATCGTGCCAACGATCATGGCCAAGTACGGTCGGAGGACAGCTAACTTGGTGAGCATCATACCCGTCATTGTGGGCTGGTTCTGCATCATCACTGCCAACAGCATCCCTACGCTGCTGGTCGCGAGGGTCCTGCAGGGCCTCGCAATGGGCATGAGCTCTTCTTTAGGACCTGTGCTCATCGGAGAATACACAAGTCCGAAGAATCGCGGAGCGTTTTTAACTACTATTTCACTAACAATAGCCACGGCCGTCCTGTGTGTCCACACCATGGGGTCATATTTAACATGGCAAACGACGGCTCTCGTCTGTGCGTGCATTGCTTTCGTCGATCTTGTTATAGTTCTATATTCACCAGAATCTCCTAGTTGGCTAGCTGATCAGGGAAGATATGACGACTCTGAAAGAGTATTTCGGTGGCTACGAGGTGATGAAGAAGACGATGAGCTCAAGAAGATGATAGAAACTAGTATGATGATTAGAGAATCTAAAAATGAAGCAAATATATCCGATACTTTGGGGAAACGAATAAAGAAAAGTCTCGCGTACTTGAACGCTACAATGAGGAAGAAGGAGTTTTATAAACCAATTTTCATCATGATTCATATTTATACTCTCGGACAGTGGGCCGGAGCGAATATCTTAGCTGCTTATACCGTAGACATTTTTGAAAATGTTTTAGGCTCTGACATGAACGTTGCACTGTTAATCATCACCTTGGATACTCAACGAATAATTTCAAATACATTTGCAGTCTACATTATTAAAAAGGTTAGAAGACGAACAATGTTATTCGCGACAGTTGGAATTAATTTGTTCGCATTTCTTGCAACTGCAGCGTATACTTATGGAAAAGCTCATAACATGCTGCCGTTTGATCATCCGGCCATTGGAATATCGTTGATCCATATACACATGTTCTCTATAGCCACTGGCACTGTTCCTTTGCCATTCATCATAGCAGGAGAGCTGTTCCCTCTGGAGTACCGTAGCTTGGCTGGCGGATTGAGTGTATTATTTTTGTCTATGAATCTTTTTATAGTAGTTAAGACAGTGCCCGTCCTATTCAAGACAATGGGTCTCCACGGAGCCTACTGCATATACTCGGCAGTCGTGGGCTATTGCTTGGTGATAGCTTGGTTCTTCCTTCCGGAGACTAAGGACAGGACACTTCAGGATATTGAAGACGAATTTAGAGGACGGCCAATGACTATGGAGGAGGTTAAGTCGACAATATCATTGACGTCAAAACTTCATAACCAAGATAGAAGGTGCAGTAGTCCTGTTGTATTTTAAAATGAGTTTAATGCGCTTCCATGGATGTAAAAAGCATAACATTTTATATCACGTGTTTTAAACCGATATGTTGACTTCCTTACCAAAGGTGTACACATAAATAGTTACTTATACACGTGCTGGTGCTAATTTAATACCGTTGTTATATTATTTTATTGCGTAGTTTCAGGACTAAATGGATTTCGTTTAGATATATGAAAGTTTCCAAGTCATTCAATGGTATCTTGAAAGAGTAGATACTTATTGTTCTTATATGTAGTTCTCTTTCAAGCTTTAATATATTCCTAAAAGGACAGTATTAAAAGATACAACAGAAATATCTATAAATGGTATTGTTCGTGCTATGTTAACCTTAGTTTATAATGTGTTATTCTAGAGATTGAGAGGTAACTTATATTTTATGTGCCTTATTAAATTAAAAAGCAATCTTAAGGCTCTGAAACATTGCTCAAATGTTATGTATAGTAAATAATATGAATACGTAAGTAAATATTGTTGTATGAGTGTTTTGTACTTATTCTACGTAATTTATAATTTATAAAAAAAGGTGACAAGCTTTTATTAAATGACTAATAAATTAGCTTTAAGAGTTAGTTAAATTATTATATTAGTGTAATAAATTCTGTAGTTAAATAATTCGCCATTAAAAATAGTGAGAATTAGTTTAAGACACAGAAAATAGATTTTCAGAATAAAATGTTGATTATAAATGTATTTTTAGAATTTATTCCTATGTAAGGCCGGGCGGGATAATGGAAATTATTGCTATGGTCATAGCACCTCAGTAGCAAACCCCAAGGATATAATCAGTATAACCACAGTACAGATATCTACAGCAATTCAACTCGGCCGCATCTTTGAAATAAATGCCTACAGCAGCGCCGCGTTCCGTTCACATGTGATAGGGCTGCCCGCCTTCAGCGTTTAAATTACATTTGCCTACTTTGTGTTTACTTACATTCAGTTTTGTGACTGCAAATATACTTTTTTTATATAAACAAATAAAATACTTTGTAAACTGAATAGGAAGTATTCAACAAAAATACATTTTGTGTCAAAAACAATGTTTACGTTTGAATAACAAATCGGTCTTATTAATTAGCGACCAAAAAATACATGCGCCTCGACTGAGAAGCACGTAAAGATGAATTTTGAAGTATAAACAATCCGCATATTAACGTAAAGCTTAATCAACAATTGTTTCGGTTTGTAGACACTCGCGACTGGCCGCATGCCGAGAACGAGCCGCATAGGTATAGCTCGCGTTTCGTCCGTTTATATGAAGTTGAATTACTGTAGATATCTGTACTGTGGTATAACTGTATGTGCGGAAGTGCGGGTCGACTAATTTCATACAATAATTCAATACCGCAGTACCTACGTGCGTAGATGCGCCGCCGTCAGTGCGTCACTGCGGTAGTAGTGTGGGAATCGCCTAACTCTGATAAAGTACCCGAACACTATGTCGGGCAGCGAAATATTCTGCTTGCCGCAATAGCATACATTTTATATGAAATGTGACCCGCCCTGCCCTTGCATAGGTGTGATACATCAAATAAAATGTATGAGAAGCTCGCCCGTGGATTTTTACGGTGCGATGCAGCCTTGTGCGCTTTGCTTATGTGCTTTACTGATTCATGACGCCTTGCCGAAAGTAGACCACGCACGCTTCCAGAGGGTGGTCACAGTGGGCATGACCCCCCAAAATCATACATCGGGGCTAGCATGCTACCGTCGACAACGATAAATTGGGCCTTTTATCGATATTTTCTTAGAATATGGTATTTAGTGTATGTAATTTATTAAGATTATGACATATTTGGCGCTTGGTGGTAGGATCCCTTCTGGGTCCGCCTGGCTAGCGACCACCCTTTATATAAAGTCTGCCGCCAAATGTTACCGCTCCGGCGGTAATGTGTTCCGGCAATATTGTATAAAGAGCCAGTTCCTTCCTAAACCCGTGTGCTTTCATCTTCGACCTCATCGTCACTTACCATCAGGTGAGATTGAGGTCAAACGCGGGTTTAGTCAATTATAAAAAAAATATATATATATATATTTGGTTCTGTGGTGTTAATCATGGTATCAAATCGAGTAATTCTATCTATTATGGTGCGGATATTAGCTAAATTAATAGGATAAAAATAACAAAATAATATTTATCTTGTCGATTCGACTATTTATCCACGGTTGCATGCTAGCCCTGCTGAAATTGAAAGATAGAAGATAAGATGAAGACTTAAAAGAGTCTACTAGAAAATAAAATTCCTCAGATTCCATTATCCTTCAATAGGCCGATGAGTCATCAAAAACCATGTAAAAGAGAAAAACTAAGTATAATCACAGAATAAGTAATAGTTGGTACAGAAGAATTACTCCGCAAGAAGATCTAAATAAATTCGAGTCTTGCTACGACGCGATACGGTGGAATTCAGCTCGCACAGCATTACGTACCTGCAAATTTATATACCTAGAAGTTTTGTCTCTTTCTATCGCATGCCTCTTATCTTTTCTTACGCTGTTAGGGTTGCTGCCTAGTGAAGAATAATTAATCTCCTTATTTGTAGTATAATACTGGGGCCACACTACCTTACCGTCTACCGGCAATAATTATGGCATTAAATTACCGTTTAAACTGCATGATATGTCAATAAATTTGGCGGAAAATATCACTTTTTCAAGATGGAGGTCGAAGCTGCAGCGGTGTTATGTTTTATGAGTGCCAATTATTTTTACATGAATCTTTTAAATTTCAACAAAGCTAAAAGAAGACAAAAAAGGGTATCCCAAAAAGACGGTTCGGATTGGAATAATTCTAAAAACTCGAGCGCTTTTTCATTTGACCACTCCATGTCGGTCGATACGTGCATCGCCGGTGAGCTCATATTGTTCACTGGACAAACGGTAGTGTGGCCACAAACGTAATAATTACTGCGGTAATCTTCTTTGATGCAGGGACCGGAAAACCCCTTTATTTGATTAAGCCTATTGATAGGGTAACCCTATCAAAATCTTACCATATGGAAGTGTAACCCTATTGATATGGTAAGCTTATCGACGTGGTAACACATTGAATAAAGTTAACTACTTTCGGATGCGCTTACCCTGTGATAGGGTTAGCCTATTTCTATCTCTTTTCCGCGCATGCTGTTGAATTCGGAAGTATAATTCGAAGTGCGAGATTGAATAGATGGTGATATTTTTGATAATTTGATATTCTTAGAGATAAAATTTGCCTGCAGGTTTTAAAACCCTATTGAATCGGTAACCTTCAATAAGGTTTTCGATAGGCTTACTGCTTACATGAAGCTAACTCTATTGATATGGTAAGCCTTAAATTAGGGTAAGTCTTCGATACGGTTACCAAATTGATAGGGTTTTTTAAAACAAGTCTATGAAAAACCCAATCAAAAACCTCTTTAAGGGTAAGCGGTTCCGGTTCCTGCTTTGATGTGCGAAAAAAGACCGCCGCCGGAGCTATTGCCTACCGCCATTTGCCATATTGATTGGTATTGTAAAATTATGGCCGTAAATCGTGGTTACACCTAGGTGTTGTTTAAGTTATGGCAATAATTATTGGCATATCACGGTAGTGTAGCCTAAGCATAAGGATATTACCACACCAGTCGATCAACCGTCGTCCTCGACAGTTTTAACTAGGCCAAAAAAACCGGTCGATTGGTGTTTTCACACTCTAAGAGATAATGTATCGTTGAAAATCTATACTATTATGGCAACTTAGTGCAGTCAACTTTTTGTTTATTGAAGGCGAAGCCCGTGTTTGATCTCAACCTCACCTGATGGTAAGTGAAGATGAGGTCGAAGATGACAGCACACGGCTAGAGTTGTCAACTTTTTTCTCTAGAAATAAAGTATAGGTATTGATATAAGGTTTGATTGGCTTTTTTGCGGGCGATAGGCTGACCCCCTGTCACTGCAATAGTTTCTCTCCATCATTTGAAGACCTCCAAATTCGTCAAACGTGACGTCAGATGGTTTTATAACCTCTGGTGTTCTGCCTACCCCATAAGGGATACAGGCGTGAAGTTATGTATGTATTTGAGTCTGAAAAGAATATTAAACAGTATTTTGGAAAAATAAACATTACTTATGCAATTTAATATTTTTAGAGCTTCTCGCACAAATTATTAATGTAAGTCTAGCATATAAAGTGTTTAGCATTTTATGCTGAAAACAGTATTTTGTATACTTTATTTTTGTTCAACAGTAAACAGTATAATGTAGTGAAAAATAGTATGGTTGGTAGAAAAGAACTGGCTCTTCATAAAATATTACCGGAACACATCACCGCCGGAGCGGTAATACTTGGCGGCAGATTTTATATGAAGGGTGGACGCTAGCCAGTCGGACCCTGACGGGATCCTACCACCAAGCGGGAGTCACTCGGATTAGTCGCCTTTTACTACACGCTTATCCAGGGCGGTAGGGCTATTCTAAGCCAACCTTAACTGGCACATAGCGCTATAAAGTCCAATTTATTTGATATACAGGGTCCGCTTATTATATTTGAATAGCAGATTAGGAATAATGAGTGGGTCTAAATTTCGATTTTTTTTTATTTTAAAGATTTTTCTAAAATTAAAATTTCAAAATTCAAAAATCTTTTCTTTTGAGTAAAATTTCTGATTAATCTACATTTTATGGATAAATACAATGAGATGGAAAAGTTTTTATTACTTGCTGTGTACCTACTCATAATCTACAGATCAAACTTAAATTTTGATCACTTAAAAGAATTTTAAAATTTTAATTTAGCTATGAAAAATATTTTTAAATTAATATTATTTTTTTCGTAATTGTGAGCCACTAATCAGTCTTAATCTACTATTAAATTATTGTTGACTATTATAAGGCGACCCTATATTTTTCCTTTAGCGACATGCTCCCCCCCAAAGATCAGTCTGCGACCGCGCCTGTAACAGACGTCCGTTGAATTCACCGATTGCTTGCACAATTAGGAAATGATGAACATAATTAAACGTTGGACACTTATTTACACTCATATGCTTGTATAATAGGTACTAGATATTAGATATACCTTCATCATCATCGTCACAACTCTGTGTAACTCGCCCACTGCAGGGCTATGAGTCTCTCCTCTGGGTGACGAGAAGGTTTAGGCCGTAATCCACCAAGCTGGCCCAGTGCTGGTTGGTGGATGTCAGATATTTCAGGGTGCTGAAATGGCTTCTGAAAACCCTAACGACTTCGCGCTCGGTGCGACCGGTATTAGGATGGGTGACCGCCGACCATTCATTTCTTACGACGACTTCTGTGCTTCGGAGGGCACGTTGAGCAGTCGGTCCCGGGTGCTGTATACAGTAGTCGTTAGGGTTTGTCAGAAGCCATTTCGGCACCCTGAAAATTCTAACATCCACCAACCAGCACTGGGCCAGCTTGGTGGATTACGGTCTAAACCTCCTCGTCACCCAGAGGAGAGACTCATAGCCCAGCAGTGGGCTCATTACACGGAGTTGTGATGATGACTCAGATATGGTTTTCAGAACATTAAATAGGTATTCGCTGACCAACAATGTTTTGATTTACTCCTAATAGTAGTGCGGCGGCGTGCCGTAACGCTGGATCAGGGTAGCGCGGGACCGATCTGTGTGAAGAATCTTGGGGGTGGCCTATATCCAGCTGTGGACGTCTACAGCCTGTTGTTGATGATGATGAAGAGGCGTGCCCAATACGAATTTCATTTCTTCGACATGTTTTATCATTCGAAATAATTTCTTAGTCACTTTGGCAAACAAATTATAAACTTCTGCAGTTAATGTAAAGAATTATTCTGCATTAGAAATGCCTCTCGAGCACGATACGACATAAATTATTTATAAACTCCGGCTAAAACTGGTAGTTAAGTATTATTTGAAACGAATAAAATTACATATATCAAAACTAAACCCAAACCTGTGTAGGTACCTACCTGATCTTTTTTGGGGTTCCATAGCCAAATGGTAAAAAAGGACCCATTTTAGATTCGTCATGTCTGTCTGTCTGTCCGTATGTCACAGTCACTTTTTTCCAAAATTTTACCCAAATAATTTCAGATTCTGGGGTTATGATCAACTAGACAATAAATATATAATAGGAGCGAAATAATTGAACGCAATATCCTAGATAGAAATATTAATATAACCAAGAAGACAACTAACCTTTTTATATGAGCGTTCACTTGATACTTCACAAAGTTAATTGGAATAACAGAATAATTCAAAAACCTTGTGTTTTAAATAAATGAAAAATGTAATAAATAAAAATTACCCGACCAGAATTCGATTTTTTATTTATCACATTTTTCATTTATTTAAGAATAATTGAGCATTTTAAATGCAAAAACTTAAAAACATTATTAAAACATTGCAATGCTTCACTTTAACTTGGATTCACAATTTTTGTAAAAAAATTGGTCTCGGGTGGTCTTAGCTGCAAAGCTATACCATAAGATGGAGCTACGTTAGCAATATCAAATCAAATCAAATCAAATCATTTATTTTTCAATCAATTAACAGATCATTGTACATACAAGTAATTATCAGGATAGATACAATAAAAAAAAAATAGTAATAATGAGAACATAAGAATAATTACCAATCAAATTACAAATTGAATGTTAGCATGAAAAATGTCAATATTAAATAATTAAGAATACAAAAAAAAAAAAATTAGAATGATAATATTTTAGAATGTCAAAGATGGGAAAAAGCATTAATTACTGTATTAAATTTAAATTTACATCTTCAACGTCACAATAATGTTATTTAGGATTATTCTCAAATAGGATTTATAAAATTAAATAATTCAAACTACAAATAATTTAATTATAATATGCAATACAATTATAATTATAACATAAGTCTAATAATGAAATAACTGTTATGTATTAGGCAGTACATGAATCATATGGCAATGATTCAGGTAATGACAGTCATATCTGTCCGCGAAGGCCCTCAGGATGCTGTTAGAGCTGGCCCGCACCCGCCCCACCAGGGATGTGCACCGCTTACGCATGGTTGTATAAAAACAGTCCACGCGGTACTCGGCGAACATCCCCGACGCACTGCAGAAGCGAGGCAGCCGCAGCAGCACCCTGAACGCGTTGTTGAACTGAACGCGAAGAGCATTATACTGCCTTTTCGTGTACTGCACCCACAAGCTACTTGTGTAAAACGAGGTACAGACGACTTAAATAAAGTTAGTTTGACTTCCCTTGAGCAGCGAGCAAACCTACGTGCGATCATATTGGCACGAATTGATAGCGCCCTACGTTCTCTTTCCATATCTGCATCGTCTTTCAGGTCTTGAGTGAGTACGTGTCCTAGATATTTAAACTGTTTAACTTGCTTTAAAATTGTACCATTAAGCGTAATATTTGGCACATAGTCAAGTACTCTACCTCTGGCCCGAAATACCATACACTCGCTTTTCTTAGAATTATATATAAGTCCATGCGATTTGGCATACCTTTCACAAATATGGACAAGTTTTGATAGTCCACACTGTGACGCACTTAGTAAGCACATGTCATCAGCATAGCTTACATTATTTAGACAAACGTCATCAATATGGCAACCTATATGAGTAGCGCTCAGCTCTATAATAAGTGAATTTATATATAAGTTAAAAAGTAGGGGCGAAGTCAACCCCCCCTGCCTTACCCCACATTCCATCCTGTACGGACTCGACAGCTCACCCGACCATCGAACGACGTTGACCTGATGTAGATACCAAAATTTAAAGATTTCTACAAGCTCATAAGGCATCGCGGTGCTCTGTAGTTTATCCCACAGGATATCCCACAGGATATCACCAGGTCAAAGGCTCTCGACAGGTCCAGGAAGCATGCGAATACAGGTGTATTACGGTCTATGTAGTACTTCACAGTCTGCTTCACACTCAATATGGCGGTCTCTGTAGACAGACCAGGTTTAAAGCCAAATTGATTGTCATGTAACTTAACATGCTTACTCAGTTGAGTATGGAGCAGACCGTCAAGCACTTTCGCTAATATAGTTGCCAACGAGATCGGCCTATAATTACTTTCATCGCTTACATCACCAGTTTTACTTTTCAAAATAGGTATGACAATGGTTTTCATCATGTCACTTGGCAAGTATGAGTGCCCTATGCATAAGGTATATAACATGGCTAGTACCCTATGTATGTGAGAGCCCGCGTATTTCAGATGTTCTATGCTCAAGTCATCATGACCTGGAGACTTGCCTCGTGACATTGAAGCAATCACCTGTCGAACTTGCCTGGCCGAGAACCTAGCACCTAAAGGCTGCCCATTCATTCTATTATCACATTTTGTTTGTGGTGACCCTAGAGGTGATTTGATAGTAAAATGGTTTTTAAACATCTCTGCAATCAGTTTTTGGTCAGAAATATTATTGACACTCACAGGAATACCAGGTTTACTTTGTAACTTGTTCGTGGATTTCCAAAAGTTTTTAAAGTCGTGTTTTACATGATAAGTTGCGAGTACGTCCATCTTCAACTGCTCCCGATTAGTCTGGCACCACCTTAATCGAGATTTAAAGATTTTACGACTCTCCCGCATGTCATCCCAAATGTGACCCGACCGAGGTTTACCATACAGAACCCACATTTCGAATTTATCCCTTGCAATCCTGTGAGCCTCACTAACATTCCTATTCCAACCTATCACTGGCTTTCTTTTAAACATTTTATTATTACTAGTATAACCTTTGCGTATGGTTCTTCGCAATTCGCGCGGCACAGATTCGAACAGTAGTTTAGTTGACTTTTCTATCTGCTCGCTTGAAAAAGCCGACGCACAAATTCTAATCAAGCTATCTTCATCAGCCACTGATATCTTATTCTGTATATAAGATAACAGTTCATCGATGACGATGTTACACGAACTGCACTTTACTAAGCACGACATATTAATTAACGGATCCGGAATAGTTCCGCACACGTCACAACACACAGGGCGCTGCGCGCAAACTGAGGTATAACTGAGACTATAAGGTAAGAACAAAAAAATGTGGTAAGTAATTTCGAGGCGTAACGCCAGGTCCCGGTAGCTCAGTGGAAGAGCACTCGTCCGGCAAACAAGAGGTCCCAGGTTCGAATCCTGGTCGGGTAATTTTTATTTATGACATTTTTCATTTATTTAAGAATAATTGAGCATTTTAAATGCAAAAACTTAAAAACATTATTAAAACCTTGTGTTTGTTTTGGTGCATTTCGAACTGAGCGATGATTGATGGATTCTAAATAACAAAAGTCATCTGATTGAATAACGAACTCAGACAGTATCGATTAAATATTCGATAGAAAATCAAATAATAAGTAAAGATTTCTTAGATTGAATAAGTGCTAAAGTAAATAATTAGCTACTTTATGCATTTTTCTGATACAGATTTCATAAAATAATCATTTTTTTTATATAAAATGTTGATGTGAAATCGTATAATGAAAGACTTAATCAGATGCGATCGAAAATAGTAATACAACCCTCATGATAGCTTTGTGTTGACAGTGACTTAGTTTCAACCATACAACAAGATGTCGGCAGGTTTAAAGTGTGTCGATAAAATACTTTTAAAATGTCTGTTTTATATAGCAAATTGCCCTTTGGTAAGTAGATGTATTCTGTGAAATATACAAAGATTTTACACATATATAAACAAAATACAATAAATAATAAATTTTGGGGGTTCCCCATACTTAGAATTGACTTTTTTTTATGAATCACATACATTTGGGTTACCTACCTATCTAAGATAAGTTTTCAAAACTGATATTTAGGCTGAAGAGTTTGCCCGAGAGACACTTCCAAAATGGTAAAAAGTGTAATATTGTCTTAAGTTTTCGCGATTCATACTATTAAATAAAACACTTTTTAACCGGCTTTATCGCGTATATTTACATTTAAAATTTTGACTCGACGTTTCGGTGTCTTTACAGACCCCGTGGTCACGAGCGACTAGTCGCAAAGACACCGAAACGTCGAGTCAAAATTTAAAATGTAAATATACGCGATAAATCCGGTTAAAAAGTGTTTTATTTAATGGTAAAAAGTGTGCTTTAACTGTACAGAGAATGATAAAACTAAAAAATCCATGAATACTTTCACCGAAAATTGGTTTGAACGAGATTTAGTACCTAAGTAGTTTTTTATAAACTATTATTAAAACATCGATCAAAGTTACAACGAACTACAACAACTATTATATTATGTTACATGCTGCTACGGAACCCTTCATGTGCCAGTATAACTCTCACTTGGTCACTTTTTTGGTAACCATTGCCATATACTTACTCGTAGCTGTGCAAATCGTGCGGTGTTACTTACAAGTTTATTAGAGCCATATAGATAATTTTATGTGCTATCATATGCGGACAGTTTGCTAAACCAGCTATCTTGTGGAACATGGAGCTGTGCGAATATACACCGCTTCTGTTACATAACCTTACAAAAAATATGTCGTGTAAATAGTACTATTCTGTAAATCAAAGAAGAAGGATTTAAAATGGATACAAAAAACGCACGACCATGGCTCACTCCTTTCAAGAAACAGGTAAGTTTCTTACATTTTATTACTTGTACTAGGTGTAAGTGGAACATTAATTAAGTCAACATTTACCTACTGGATGAACGCCGTTATCAACTGCTTAGTAAATCAACAGTTTACTATATCAGTAAATTACGAGGTCTACAGTTCATGAGATCAACAGATCACTTAATCACGCCCGATTTCGCAGAAGGACCCTTTCTTTAATTCGACCTACAGTTACGGTTTAACGTCCGTAGATACCATGGAGCAAACAAAGGGGGAACCTAGAATATAAATACATAATTATGTGGATGAACTTTCAAACTTGGAACAATTTTTTTCATAGCTTCTATCGCGGGCCTTGAGCGTGGGGACCGAATCCAGAAATTCCGTAACTACTATCTACTAGGAACTTGTGGAGCTTCATATTAGATCAAACATTACTGCATTAATTAAATAAATAAATAATTATAATTGCATAAGTTAATAAAAAATGCTATGCAATATCTTTACCGCGGCAGTCTCCGAGTGCCACACGTCTTTTTTGTCCCATGCGGTAATCGAACTCGCAACGTCCCGAATTGCGGAGTGTGATGTTAGTAGACCACTGCGTCACGTTATTAAAAAACGAGTTTTTAGTTATAATAGATTATTATTCTGTAACATGCATTGCGTCCGTAAAATAAGGACTTCACAGGTATTTTACTGAAGTCGTGAACTGTTGATATCGCGAATTATTGATTAAGTGATGCCCGTATACGCAGCAGGACCCTTTCTTTACAGCTACGGTTTAACGTCCGTAGTATTTTGTACCTTCCAAAAATTATAAATAACAAAATTGTACCTTTATTGCTGCAAAGATATCATAAGTTATTTTTCAGCAGGACCCTCAGCCGTTTGAAGGTCTTCAGAACAATAGTATTAGAGGATTAGAGGCATATAGTTACCTTAATAATTAGACAGTTTGTTTGAAAACTTTTATTTGAAAGTACTATTATTACTGCTAATTAAATGTATTGTTTTTTGTAAAGGACTAATAAATTGCTGAAAAGAAATATAATTGTCTGGGCTGAAAACGTTAAAACATAAAAGGGTCCTGCTGGCATAAAAAGTATCATAGGCTAAACCTCATAAAATAATAATAATTTGAAAAAAGTGTAAATGAATTTTTAAGGTACTAATATACCTCTAATCTGGGCCACATACTTTTGGTCTGAAGATCTTCACACGGCTGAGGGTCCTGCTGACGTTGACTTGCGGGTTCAATTCCCGCACGGGACAAAAAAATATTGTTCCAAGTCTGAAAGTTTATCTACATAATTTATGTAGGTATTAATATTCTAGGTTCCCCCTAGTTTGCTCCATGGTATCTCATATCATATGCTTACTTTGGGGCCATGTAGTTTGTGTGATTATCTGGGAATTTTATTTATTTATTTTGTTTTTATACCATGTTATATTTTAACTCGATCTTCTCTACAGAATTCTGATAAACAAAAAATAATATTAGATAGGTATACCTACCGTTAGATTCTATACCTAGCTATAAGATTGTGATCTGATGATTAAATTAATCATAAAGAACCGGAAGTAACCCCGTTACAAATATAAATTAATAATATACACACCGGCACAATTAGCGGAACAGAAAAAAAAGCGGGATTTTAAAATATTTTACTTGAGGAACTGGCCAGTTATGATATTTTTTTAATTTATTGTCAAATTTGAAAATCTATACATATAATAAAATGGTAGGAAAGTCAAAACTGTACATTGAATATTTTTTTAAAAGAATACTTGGGGTATGATCTACAATCGAAACAGAAACAAAAAATATAGTTTTTAGAATTTTTGTCTGTTTGTCTGTTTGTCTTTCCGGGATAAACTCAAAAAGTACTGCATGGATTTACTTCAAATTTGGCATGAAGATAGTTAAGAAGTCGGGTCAACATATAGGCTACATATTATCACGCTAGCAGTGTTATAATCGTAGGTGCGTTTGGTGCTGCATAGCGTTCACGCAGACGACGTCGCGGGCAGCAGCTAGTAGAGAATATATCCTTAAATTGCGACTAGCATTGCCAAGAATTCGGTTGCTGATCCGGTTACCGCACACTAGCATACTTATAATTAGATGTTTTACGTTGTGTCCCGCTTTATCACCTTCTCAATTGTTTTGTTAAATTTATTTCCAGTGCTTCGTGACAGCGGGCATGTCGTTAAACATGTCTGGCTATGGCTTGGTGGTCGGGTACGCTGCGTCTCTGCTGCCTCAGCTGCGAGAACCCGACTCGCTCATACCCATTGATGATGCCGCAGGGTCTTGGATAGGTCAGTAATATCTACTAAAGTTAAATTTACTCTAATATGTAATTACTTATTCAATTACTTTAACTCTTTTATGTGGTAACTTTATAATACGTTTTGTAACTAAGACTTCAGTTTTATTTGGTAAACAATTACGGTTATATCGAGGCAAAGAAGTTAGAGAACAAGGAAGTAAGATATGTATTTAGGTAGTTTTATAGTAAAAGCAATTTTGTACCTTTCACTAAATCTCTTTATTATTTTGCAGCTTCTATTATCGGCTTTGCCGTGGTGCTCGGAAATTTCGTAGTGACTAGCATCATGGCCAAGTACGGCAGGAAGACTGCAAACCTCATCAGCGTAATAATCATGCTGGTGGGCTGGTTCGGTGTGATCACTGCGCAAAGCATCGGGCAACTGCTGGCTTTCCGTTTCTTGCAAGGAATCGCCATGGGTATGGCGGCATCCGTTGGTCCCATCCTCATCGGCGAATACACCAGCCCCAACAACAGAGGTGCATTCCTGACGACACTGTCACTTGCCATTTCTGGCGGAGTGCTTGTGGTGCATACTTTGGGATCTCTTCTTCCGTGGCAAACTACAGGATTAATTATATCCTTCATAACGTTTTCAAATCTTATAATTGTGATATATTCTCCGGAATCTCCAGCCTGGCTAGCTAGTCAGGGCCGATACGAGGAGTGTAGAGAAAATTTTAGATGGTTGAGAGGTTATCAAGAAGACGAAGAACTTGAAATAATGATTGAGAACAGCACGATTGTGAGAGAATCTGAAATGGAAGCAGATATATCGAAATCGTTCATTAAGAAAATTGTCCATAGTATAAGATACTTCAGAGAGACAGTCAAAAAGAAAGAGTTCTATAAACCTATATTTATTATGATACATATTTATACAATGGGTCAGTGGGCGGGTGCTAATATTTTGTCAGCTTATGCGCTTGACATTTATCACCTTGTGATCGGGACAGAAGTCGACGTAACTCTAATGATACTCAGCGTTGACGCCCAGAGAATAATTTCGAATGCCTGTGCAGTGTACGTCATTAGAAAAGTGAAAAGAAAAACAATGCTTTTAATTACCACTAGCATTAATATACTGTCCTTCCTGACATTGGTAGCGTACACGTATGCAAAGATAAACGGTTTACTTCCTTTCGACCACCCGCTTGTAGGGGTGTGTTTAATACACCTGCTTATGTTCTCAATCGCCACAGGCATGGTGCCACTGCCTCTAGTTATTGCTGGAGAATTATTTCCTTTAGAATACAGAACTTTAGCTGGAGCTATCAGCATATTCTTTTATTCCTCGAATTTCTTCTTGACTATAAAGACAGTACCGTTAATATTCGGTAGTATCGGTATTTATGGGGCGTTTCTGGTATATGCTGGTATTGTGTCATATTGTTTGGTGGCAGCCATGATATTGCTTCCAGAAACAAAGGACAGAACGCTGCAGGACATTGAGGACGAGTTTCGCGGAAAGCCGGTGGCGGCGTCTGCGCGTGAGCAGTTAGCGCTGACTGCACGACGATACAGCAACGTAGACAGACGGTGCAGTGTGCCTGTTTTATGAAACTATATTATATTAAGCAATTTTTTTGTTTTTTTTTTTTTTCCCTTTTTCCTTTATTTTGCCTATGAACAAGAGTTCTACCAAGTTACAGAAGCATACAACGTTAGTGTTAGTGTTTTTAAAAGACACGTTAGTCGTTTAGGAAAAGTGGGTACATTTCATTAGCTGACCAACAAGTTCTTACTATGGGGCACCATCAAACGTAATAATTGAAGCTGGGTGCAAATGAGTGTAATGTAATAATCATACAGCTCATATTCATACAGTTGTAAATAAATACAGGGTTGTTCTTATGGTCACATTATTAACAAGTTTATTCACAATTTTACAGTATTTTTTTAAACGTTAACAATGCTGCAAAAACCACTGTAGGTTGAATTATATCTTCCCTCAAAATCTATTACTCTAATACAAAATTAGAAAATAGTGGCTATATTTACAGTAATTTACTACATAATTTACCGTACTGCGGTATTTTTTGAGATTTTTTGTATTCCAAACAGTTTCGTGAACGTTAAACTTATTTTTTACAGTTTAACAATGACAATAACATTGCTCATTAATTAGAACTAAGCATAATCTTATTATATGTGCTGACTATTTAATTAGACATATGGCTGAACCCTCACAGGTGGACTTGATATATACTGACTACTACAAATGTTTTAAAAATGTACACTTCTTCCAGCTTCACAAGTAGGAATGGTTTCTTCTTATGGTTTTTCTCTTAAGTAGAGAAGATGACACAGATTGTGGCGCCCAATGGGAACTTAATTCCTCAAGGAACCTTGGTCGGACCCCTGTTATTTAACATTTTGTATAGGTACGACAATCACTCTGTCATTTTAAATTCGAAGATCCTGCTATATGCCGACGATATGAAGATCTTACTGTTAATGCAGCAGGATCTTTAACGTTAAGAATGATCTTGCTGCTTTAATAAGATATATAGCAAAATGATAATATGTATACTCGTTTATTAATAATCTAAAATTAAATTATAAAACTTAACTGAAGTTGTTTAATACTACCCCGAGAAACAAAGATAACCTAGAAGTAAATGTAGTTGAAATAATTTTAAAAAGTGTAAGTGAAGTGACGTTTCTTGGCATTAATGTTGACGCGGGCTTAAATTGGACGGCAGAGCTTAATGCAATTTTTTTTTATTCGTTGTAGGTATTTTTATACACTTTACGAATATCAAACGCTGGATGAGGGCGGCGCGGGTCTTCGTCGAGAAGTGTGCGTGCATCTCTCGGGTCATGAAGATTATTCAGCTCACATTCTAAGTTTGTGATGGTCATGCTAATTTTAGGATAAAACTATTTACGTAGGTTCCATTCTCCGGTGATTTAATGCCGATGTATTTATGTAACACTGCGGCATTTTTTTACGCAGTTCCATTACACATATCATTATTAATGGTTTGTTATGTATTGTTACGTAACAGCCCGTTCACACATGGTTCGTTTTACTGGATACGTTTTACCGGATACGTTACGGTACAAAAACGAGTCCAGTAAAACGGACCATGTGCGAACGGGCTGTTACACTTACTAGAATTACAACTGATCCTGTTCTGGTTAAAAATAAAGGTTCTAAATATCTTTTCTGGCAAAATAACAGAAGAAAGGAGGTAAACAATTATGTGGATTTGCTTTTTCATGAACTACTAGCTGTGACCCGCGACTTCGTCCGCGTGGATACCGTTTATTAGAGTTGGATAAATACTATTATTTTATCCTCCTTGAAGTTAAAACTTACCTTATTCTACGTCAAAATCGACTCAGTAGTTTAGCTGTGAAAGCGTTACTGATAGATAAACAGACAGAATTACTTCAAAAACTGTTACAACAAAGTAGTGATCCGCAGTTTTACCTAGATCTATATTACATAGATGATGCCCGCGACTTCGTCTGTATTGAATTAGTATTTCGAGTAGGTTATTTTCTTCTCCAAGGTCCTAACTATCTTTAATAACAAAAATAAAAATGAAGAATCTTCGCCCATATAATATGTATAACTCCTTACCACAAACATAGGTAGGTAACTATATATTAGGTACATTACAAAGGCACATAGCGTTATAAACAAATCGGGTGCCAAAGTGCCTTAAATTTTAATATTGTCTTAAGTTTTCGGGATAACTATTATGTTTGACTATTAAATAAAACACTTTTTAATCGGATTTATCGCGTATATTTACATTTTAAATTTTAACAGTCGCTCGTGAGTCGTGACCACGGGGGGTCTGCAAAGACACCGAAACGTCGAGTTAAAATGTAAAATATAAAATACGCCATAAATCCGTTAAAAAAGTGTTTTATTTAATGCCTTCAATTTTACTTAATTCATGCAATATCTTCATTAATTATACTTAGCTTATTGTTATTCTAGGTAAAGCTAAGTAGTTTTTGCGTGAAAAAATAGCAAAAATCCATCCATCCAGCCATTATCAGTGTACATGCAATACTACCTATAGTTCTGATGGCTGCTTTTCACTGCCAAACGGCTAAGCCAATATTAATGTAATTTTGTATAGTAGTTAACACATACTTACGTTACTTTTTATTCCGAAGAAATCTACGGTTTCTGACTTCCAAGAGGCAGAAACGATCATGAAATAAACAAAATCGTGATTTCCATTTTATCTCTGTATGTACAGAAGGCAGTACATCAAGCGTTACAAATCTGTCAAAATTTTTTACTTGAATTTGAACTCTATGCCCTCGATAATAAGTTAAAATTGGTTGGGGAAATTTGACAGGTAATGTAACGCTTGTTCCTTCTGTACCTACCTATATTAAATCGCGCAAAAGCTTGCCCTCACCTCCCGCCTTTTCATACCCTACCGCCGCGAGCCGCGTCGAGCGCGGCAACCGTTACGCAAAAATAATCCCTATATCATTCAGTATTCACGCGCGATGGGTTATTAGCGTATTTCATGTATAAGTTTGGTGTTTCTATACCGATTTCTATGATTCTTTTTTTATTGAATAGGTTTTTTTTTTAATTAGGGATGAGTAAGAGTATTATAAACGTAAGAGTAAACAAATATAATCAGAAAGCTCCGAACTGCTAAGCTATCGGGATTTACACGTGTTATTGTGAGTCAACCATAAAATATACACATATACTGTTGTGGGATATTTTTTATATAATTTTATGAAGAATATTTCTGTCATACATGATTTCTATGTAGCTTTAACCATTAAGGCTGCACACGCGACGGAAGCTTAAAAAATGAAGTAACTTCTCCCGTTTTTCCAACATTTCCCTTCACTGCTCTGCTCCTATTGATTGTAGCGTGATAATAAGTATACTATAACCTGCCCAGGAGTATGAAGAATAATTTTACCAAGTTTCGTTAAAATTCGTCGAGTAGTTTTTGTTTCTATAAGGAACATACAGACAGACAGACAGACAAAAATTTTACTGATTGCATTTTTGGCATCAGTATCGATCACTTATCACCCCCTGATAGTTATTTTGAAAAAATATTTCATGTACAGAATTGACCTCTCTACAGATTTATTATAAGTATATAGAAGAAGATTTACCAGCTGTTGCCCGCGAGTTCGTTCGCTTTAAAATTTTTCATTAATACGTGGGATCAAACATTTTAAAGAGCAGTTGCGTATAAAAAAGGGTTACTGAGTGATTAACAATACTAAGAGTGCCATCATATATAGAAGAATATAATAAAAATCTTGAAACAAATCTATCATATGTGTTAGTTCAGTATCTAAGCTACATCTGTATCAAATGTCATCAAGATCCGTTCAGCCATTCTGCCATAATTGAGGACCGAATATCCATACATCCATCCTAACTTTCACAATTATAATATTGTTAAGATTTTGCCACAAAATACACCTTAACCCTTAATCTGTTAACTGAAGTATTTTCATGTAGCTAGGTAGGTGCCAACTAACTAAAAATAGTAAAGAGAGCCAGAGGTAGATAATTATGTGGTTCTGTTTAACCGTGTACTACAGGATACATTTTGGTGAGTGCGCGAGTGCTCTGTTTCAACAAATTGAACCTCACCATCGGACTACCAGACGCAGACAGAACTTCCATTCGTATGTGGTAAATATTCCGAAAAGTCGAACTAAGCGCTTTGACAGTTTGGAATGAACTGCCTGCGTCTATTTTCCCTGACCAGTATAGTCCTAGTACTTTTAAGCGTCAAGTGAATAGGTTTCTCGTGGATGGACGTGTACCACCTTAGTCTTCATGTTCACTTAACATCAGGTCATGGAAGACAAACGTCCCATCCATAACTTATTTAAAAAAAAATGTTAGTTTGCCACAAAATAGGTCTTGTACCTTTATTTTACCCAGAACGGGACCGGATGTAATAGCAAAAAGCACCCAAAAAGCATAGTAGTACCAGAGTACAAGTATCTACAAGTAATTCAACTCGGCCGCATCTGAAATAAATGCCTACTGCGCCGCGGTCCGTTCACATGTGGTAGGGCTGGGCTACCCGCCTTCAGCATTTAAACTACATTTACCTACTTTGTGTTTACTTCCATTTAGTTTTGTGACTGCAAATATATATTTTTTTATATAAACAAATAAAATACTTTGTGAATTGAATAGAAAGTGTTCAACAAAATTGCGTTTTATGTCAAAAAACCATGTTTACGTTTGAATAAAGAAAGAAAGAAAGAAATGATTTATTCGACAATAAAAAAACTTAACAAACAAAAATAATTAAATATAAATTAATAATAAAAAATTGTCGAAAACGGCAACAGCTCAGCAAATGCTACAGCCGAAGGCTGCAGCGCTGATTTTCAGCTGTGCCGGTTTGGAGGCTGGGGTAGTTTTTACAAATAAGTATAGCATTATTAAAACATAAAATTGGTGCATACATCAACGACTTATCTAAAAATAATAATAATTTATGAAATAGAGTAACAAATAAAAATTCACGATGTACTCAAATAAAAATAGTAATAGAATAAATAACATAGGTAAAGATAAATAAATGCAAAAAAGTTAATATGTGTAAATTTAACATATAAAATAATTTAATCATTAAAACATGAATGTAATAAGTAATAACAAGGCGGTCTTATAAATTAGCGACCGAAAAATACTTGCGCCTCGACTGAGACGTACGAAAAGATGTGTTATTAAATTTTAAAGTATAAACAATCCGCATATTAACGTTAAGCTCAATCAACAATTGCTATGTAATGTAATATAATTGGTATGCAGACGCCCGCGACTGGCCGCATGCCGAGCGCATGCCGAGATCGAACCGCGTAGGTATAGCTCACGTTTCGACCGTTTGTATGAAGTTGAATTACTGTAGATATCTATACTGTGTTAGTACCTACGCCTTGCGTGACAAAAATAGATTTTTCAAGCATATGGTTTTGAAAAAGTGCTACTGTAGTACTACATATTTTTCAACACACTTGCTCGTAAAGTGAGCGTTATTCTATTGAATTTAGAACTATAAACTGGGCTATAAGTCACGCGTGCATAATATATTATTATACCCTAGTGCATAATATAATGAATCCTACAAAGTTGAATTGTACCTTCGTGCAAATAACATGCGAGAAAACAGAGCATATTTTATTGGTCCGGGTTATACACTAAATATTTTCAGAAACAACAAAGAGGTTTTATACCACTTCAAATCCATATACATTTTTAAATGTTTGCGCCTTATATTAGTAAAATAAATTTGTATATTAAACAAATTATTCACAATTTACAATCATTTGTCATAAAATATTAAAATATTTGCATTTACCACTCCAAATTAAACATTTTCACTTAAAATAGGCTGTATATGCTATACAGACATTGACACATTTGACGGAAAAAAAAACCTACGCGCATGCGCGAGGTTCGGCGCCATTTTTCAATCACAATTCACAGCTTTGTTATCAAGTGTGTTTGTTATTTTATGACCACGTAAGTCTGTCTTTTACTCACAAGTGTGTTGAAAAACGTCGTATGTAACTCGTGAGCGTTGCTAATTACAGTCTCGGCTCATTATTAATTAAATTTTATATTAAATTTAATATACTATTAAAAAGGGCACTAATTATGCATATTTTTTAAGATTATGTGCACTTTCAATGCAAAAATTTTTTATTCACAGTAATCAGTTAAACTAAGACAAGTTTTTCGAAATGAAATAAATTAAGAATACTGCACTATTTTTCTTTTGCACTGGAAATGTCACTGCTCAAATTCACCCTGGCTCCAGGAAATCTAGATTGTTAATAGTAATTATTTATTTATTTTATTGAGTTGATTACGAGTTTCTTTATTGAACAGACAATTTGCTATCCAAAACAGTAATTTTAAAAGTATTTTATCGAAACTCTTCAAATTCGCCAACATCTTGTTAAAACTGTCACTGCTATCATAAAACTGTCATTAGGGTTGAACTGCTATTTTTTCGCTTTTTTACCTGAATACGGCGAAGGAAAAAGGAGGGTTATGAGTTTGATGTGTATGTATGTATATAATAAGTATGTATGTGGGTATGGATGTTCATCTGTTCCCTCAGAAATTCTAAACTAGTAATCATAATTAGACAAATGAGGTGTCGTTGGAAGCCACTTCACTGACCGCTACATAAAATACGTTAAATTTACTACAGCGCCCTCTAGGGGACTTAAAGTGAAGAACTAAAATATTCTTTTTCGCTTCGGTTTCGTGTGGGTGGGGTATCAAATGAAAGAGCTTTGTTAGCAGAGCTCAAATATGTATAAATTATTACCTTCCCCAAAATGAGTGAAAAAAAAATAAGTTCAAAAACTATAACCCGACCACTGGGAGGAAACAAGTAATAGTCTCCGCTGAATTATTTATGTATTTACGTCATATTGACGTCATAGAGATATTTTGTTTAAAGGATAGCCGTGGTCGTATGTCACATTTTTGTACAAGCAGTTTCATTTTCATAATAAAATTAAATTAAACTAAATTTATGTTAGATAACACTGCCACTTAATATATTTGCGAAACGTAAGTCTTAGAATTATTTTTTCTGTATTTATAAAATAAGACACTTGTTCTTGTTGACTGTACTACAGATCCCGTGTAATAAAATTGTATTTCAAATAAATCAAATCAAAATAAGTTTATTGCACTTAAAGGTCATACATGCGGTACCTATACAATATAATAGAATCTTGGGGGAGGCATATGTCCAGCAGTGGGCGTCAACACATGAGATGATGATGAAATCTGACTTTAAACTGCGCGTTTTTTTAAATTCAATTAAGTATTGGCATAAAATTAAAATGCACAAGTAATACTCAAGTATTAAATACATTCTAAATATAATTACTCTTAAATTTTAGTTTATGTAGTAAAATATACTAAACAATAATGAATAAAGCTAATTTTATTTTACATATAGATTTAAACTACACCATACTTTACCCACTGAAATATTTTATACTATGAAGTAGCGCTAGTGTCATGTCAATGAAATGGCTAGAGATTTTTTTACATCCCGTGTGAACTCGGTGCCAAAAACCTCGGTTAGCCTAATCCCAGCCCTACTTAATACTACAAAGGTGCAACGAAAGATAAAAAAATATTAAAACATTTCTGTGTAGGTAAGTACATGCAAAATGTGTTTTATTGTACAGTCTGAAAAGGGCCTTATAGCTCTGAAAAGACCAACGAGCAGAACTTGGCAAAATAGTAACTTTCATTCAGCAGGGCTAGCATGCAACCATCGATAAATAGTCGAATCGACAAGATAAATATTATTTTGTTATTTTATTCTATTATGTAAGCTAATATGCGCACCATAATAGATAGTATTACTCGATTTGATACCATGATTAAGACCACAGAACCAAATATGTTATAATCTTAATAAATTACATACACTAAAATATACCATATTCTAAGAAAATATCGATAAAAGGTCCGATTTATCGTTGTCGACGGTAGCATGCTAGCCCCGCAGGTTATTAAGACTTATCCATGGTCGTATCGTACATAGCTATCGTACATTGCCAAAATGTTGCATCATCCTTTAATAAATGATGTGATTTTTTACAATTACGCTGAAAGAATTTATTTTAATTCATAAAATGAAAATTATAAAACTATCTGGCTATCACTAATCAAAAAGAGTCACAACTATGTAACCCTCAAAATATCAGTTTAGTAAACGATATTAAAAAAACAGACTTTTAATACTTATACATTTAAAAAAATGTTAGTCAACTTTATCATTAATTTGAATATTGACGGCAGTAATCAACAAAGTCAGAACAAAGAAATTGAGATTTTCTTTTCCGATCACAAAAATTAATCAATTAAATGTAGCGCATGATTATTATAAACCCTTTTAATATAATATTGAATAATATAAGTAGATAATTATAAACTTACATTTTGTATATCTTTTACAGATCCTAGATCCCAGGAAACTTGAAATCTGAAAAGACTAGACTGAAATACAATAGATACCTATTTTATAAATCGTTAGTTGAGAGCATATATTACGAATATTGTGAACAAATCTTGCGTAGGTATATTTGCAACTTGCACTGTGAAAGGACGGCGCATAATTTCGGTACCCACCTTCAATATCCACGTAAGATACGCCGTTGGATAGATCTTAGTAACCTCAACCAAAGTTACTATGGCGCCAAGTTCCGATCGTTGTCCGTTCAGAGCTATAAGGTCCTAAATGTCGGACTATAATTTTGGTATCCACCTCCAATAGCCATGTAAGATACGCCGTTGAGTAGGTCTTAGTAAGCTGAATCAAAATATTGTCTTAAGTTTTCGCGATTCATATTATTAAATAAAACACTTTTTAACCGGATTTATCGCGTATATTTACATTTTAAATTTTTTTTAAATTTTGACTCGACGTTTCGGTGTCTTTTCAGACCCCGTGGTCACGAGCGACTGAGGTGTCAAGCGTCGGATTGATAGATTGAAAAAAGTTATACATCATCATCTCCATCTGTTTCTCAGTCTTCGAGCGTAGCGTTCGGGATTGACACAAAACGAGCTGACAGTATCTTGAGTTACTTGACACCTCAGTCGCTCGTGACCACGGGGTCTGAAAAGACACCGAAACGTCGAGTCAAAATTTAAAAAAATAAAAAAAATTAAAATGTAAATATACGCGATAAATCCGGTTAAAAAGTGTTTTATTTAAGCTGAATCAAAGTTACTATTTCACCAAGTTCCGATCGTTAGTCCGTTCAGAGCTATAAGGACCTAAATGTTGGACTATAATTTTGGTATCCACCTCCAATAGCCATGCAGGATACGCCGTTGGATAGGTCTTATTAACCTTAATCAGAGGTTTTATTGGCCTTTTTGTGGGCGACAGGCTGACCCCCTGTCACTGCAATAGCCCCTCTTCATCATTATAATGCCTCATTTCTCATACGTGACATCAGACGGTCTTATGACCGCTGGTGTTCTGCCTACCCCGTGAGGGATACAGGCGTAAAGTTATGTATGTATGTATGTAATCAAAGTTACTATTGCGCTAAGTTCTGATCGTTAGTCCGTTCAGAGTCAAAATAGCTGACGGGTCACCTATAGTATAGATAGTAAGCGACACCGCTGCTCTGATTATCTGTTGCACACCTGAATTAAAGTGTAAAAAAATACACTTTAATTCAGGTGTGCAACAATATTTTGACTTGGGAGATTTTGATTTACTTTGTTAGGTTGGTTATCAGCTTGGACTTAGACACAAGACAGGCGCCATACCAATTCTTTTTCTAGATCAACCCTTTTCAAAGATATATCACACATGTGTATTGAGGCGGGTACCAGCTCTCATACAAAGTTATGCGTTGTCCTTTAAAATTGAAATTTGATGCTATTAACTTGCTAAATACTCTATTTGTTCACCATGATCACAGATCTTTGTAGTGAGCATACTGCAGGGTATGAGTCTCTCCTCTAGGAGACAAGGAGGTATAGGCCATTATCCACCAAGCTGGCCCAGTGCTGGGTAGTGGATGTCACAATTTTCAGGGCACCGAAATGGCTTCTGACAAACCCTAACGACTACTGTATACAAGTACCTATACAGAACCCGGGACCGACTTCTTACCGTGCTCTCCAAAGCACGGAAGTCGCCGTGAGAAATGAATGGTCGGCGGTCACCCATCCAAGTACCGACTGCGCCGAACGTTGCTTAACCAGAGACATCGTAAGATATACAATGTAACCGCGGCGCCATGACTTCTGCTTGTTACAGGCCTAGATTTAGGTGGTGATGGTATTTATTAGTGTCTGCTAGCGTCTGCTAAGTACCATACTAATTTCGTGAATGGAACGACCTACTTACCTGTCATAAGATTTTTGTAGCGGCGTTGCTCTGAATTTCTTAGGTAACTAATCAACTTCCAAAAGGAGGAGGAGGAACACTTTGACGATGGGGTAAAACTATCTGCCTCAGATGCCAGTGGTTGTTCACCATCGAGTTGTGACTATTTGAATATGACCCTCTCAGAAGCGATTTTTTCCCGGTAATGGGAACATGCATTAATTTTGTTAAAATAAGTAGGTACACATTATGTACTTAATTTTTTTAATTATGTTTAGCGGTGTAGCTATCCAAATTTATACATTAGTAGTTGTAATAAAATGTGTGCTGCTAGCGGTGCCAGGTCGTTTTGCTGATGATACAATGACTATTTTATTCCATTCTTATTTAAATACTCTGGTCCCAGTTTGTCATGTTCGTGTTGTGCATCCATAGCTTAATGCACCTACTATGTAAGCAATTTGGTTTTGGCATGACATTGGCTCTCACAATTAGCTGTCTTGTGTTTGTTTTTTTTCATGTCATGATCAATTTGTACTGTATGTACCTATTTGTTTTAATTCGTATAATCCTGACTGAAAAAGAGTGCCAAGAGTTCCGCCAGCTTTTTTTGTCTCTTGGTATACTGTAATATCTTATTCAATAACTATCCACACCTTGTTAAAGCTGAAGTTCAAAATTGTGACGTCATTAAGCGGCCATTCGATGGTCTTATGATGAATAAAAAAAATTCATTTTCATTTATTTTACTTTAACTTGTCAGTTTCTTAAGAGTAAAGGGTCATATTCAAATAGTCACAACTCCTAAACTGTTTGATTTGAAGCTTACGTCTTAACACTAGTTTTTGGGTAATATCCTAGTTTATAAAAAATAAATAAAAAAGTTATGTTAATGGTCTAAAGGTTTTAATGTGACTTTTTGATATCTTTTTTAGTGTTATCTTATTGCCAACTTTTTTAGCTGTTTTTTATATCTGTAGGACCTTCACATCGGTAAATATTGCTAAATGAATAAACTCGTCTGAACTCAGAAAAGCAAAAATTGAAATGGTCGCCGTTTCTAAACAGTAGGGGCAAATGAGTTTTTATTGTGGTTTTGTAAATAAAATATATCATATTACTTCGCCTTAACGGATCGGACACCGGTGACCAGACATACTGTATATTTTTTAATATTTCTTTTGTGTCTTTTTTCCTAGATTTTTTGGACAATTATGAATTGATGTTGAATATTCTTGTTTATATTATAGAGGATACTTCAGAGGTGGACCCATATAAATTTCACCGCAATCGGTTGAGCGCTACGCCAAAAAATAAAAAAAAATTTGAAAAAAAAATTGAATATTTGAATTGTAATAGTTTATACATTGGCGACCTAACACTTCAGCCAAAGTTTTGATGAGGAGTCGGTTTTTTTAATGCTCTGCATTCATTGATTATTAGGAAAGTTCATTATTTTTTTGAAATCTTATGAAAAAATATGACTTTCGTGATGTTAGAAATTTTTCTAACTGACCGGCCTTCATAGTATACTAACGGTGTCTGCAAAAATACGAAAAGCTCTAATTAAAATATAAAAATGTAGTTAAACGCGATATATCCAGATAAAAAGTGTTTAATTTAATTGTATGAATCGCGAAATATTTCATAGTAGACTTCACAACGTCGATGAAACATTCATGTATACCACTATAACAAAGGCAAATCAGAAATTGCTGGCGTATTGTAATGCGCCTAGGAGATCTCAACTGGCCCAATTTTTCGAGTTCATGAAAATTAAGTTCTGAAAACTATTGAAAATTGACCTTTAGATATATTTAAAGATACTGAGCAACAAAAGTTATGTAAAAACGAGTCTGGCTAACGAAAGTAGACACTGGGGATTTTTGCAAACTTTTTATATTATTATGGCACTACTAGCATGAATGTCAAAATCGTGTTTCTGGTGTCACTGTTGTCAACCAAACGATTGTAGGTGGTCTTGGTAATTGAGATTTTTAGAATTTTCATATTTAGAAATGAATAAAAAAACTAAAATATAGATAGTTTCATAAACAATGTAGGAAACAGCGATACCAGTGACTCTGACGATTCATTCCATATAGAATTGCCGGACTCAGATATTGATTACCATGAATAAAAATAATTATTGTTTGTTGTTTTATTTTTAAACCTGATTAACACTAATTGCCTACCATTTTAATAATATACTTCTCATCAAAAAGCAGAACAGTACCAGTATTGTGGTTTTTTACAATACTTTTATAAAAAAAAATGAACTGTTAAGTTTGTTTAATCCATTTACTTGGGTACTATTTTCGAGCATGATGCTATTTTTTTTATTCGCCAGATTTTTTCAGTCTCTACTTTCACTAGCCAGACTTATAAATTTTCTGAATACAAAGACAATATTGGTCAATGCTGGACCGGGAGCAAAGGAAAAACATAGAAAGTGCTAGCTGCTTCTCTTCCCCGGAATACTATGAAAGTCAATGGAGGTCGCTCGGATAAGGCGCTTTTTACGAAACGCTCATCAACGGGTGGTACCGCTATTCTAAGTAGAGCCTACTGAGATAAATTCATTTATTTAATTATTTATAACAAAATCCACAGGTCTTAATTTAAAAAAAATACACATTTAAAACGATCATCATCATCACAACTCTTTGTAATCAGCCCACTGCAAGGTATGAGTCTCTCCCCTGGGTGATGAGGAGGTTTAGGACATAATCCACCAAGCTGGCACAGTGCTGGGTGGTGGAAGTCAGAATTTTTAGGGTGCCGGTACAGCTTCTGACAAACCCTAACGACTACTGTATATAAGTATACAGCACCCGAGACCGACTGCTTCGGAGGACACGTTAAAACGATGCTGACAGCCAATTACGGATTATTTTTAGGTTTCCCATCAGGCACACAAAAAAAAACAAGAATATTCAAAACAAAATATCAAGAAAGTACAAAACAAGAATACACTTAATCTATACTAATATTATAAAGAGGAAACCTTTGTATTTTTGTATTAAATAGGCTCCAAAACTACTGGACCGATTTCAAAATTTCTTTTACCATTACTTAGAGGGATTCTTCCGAATCCGTATAGGCTACTTTTTATCCCGAAAATCCCGCGGGAATCGAAATTGCGCGGGTAAAACCGCGCGCAACAGCTTGTTAATTAATAATAACGCAAAGGATAAAAAAAAATTAAACAAAGCAATAAAAATAAAACTAATGGGTGTAGATAAATAAATATTTTTTAGTGTTAGGTATAGGTGTTTTTTTTGAGTTTTTTGAGTTTTATGTCAAAATTAGTGCAGTTTGCGTTGTATGTTAGAATTAGTTTTGACCATAAAATAAAAGGTGAGAGTAATAAAAAAATATAATAAAGCGATAATACTTAAACAAATTGTTATAAAAAATTAAATAAATAAGCTAAATCTAATGTGTTATGTCCTTTTTTGTGCGCGCTACGCTTCAACGTGAGTTACATCAAAGTTCATAATTTTTTTAAAAATATATTGCGAAATTAATCGCGGTTCGAAATTTAAAATTCGCTGTTTGCAAATATAGTGATTTTGTATATTCTTCTTTGTTATTTGGTACCTTCAAATACGTATACCGTATAATTCTTGTTATTTCATGACACAGTGAAGTTGCAGCTACCACGGAATGCCGTGCCGATTTTGATGCTGTGTTTAAACAACAAAAAATGCAACTGCTTTATTGGATTTCACCGTGGATGAAACAGGTACATATCAGCATTAATTATATAATAAAAATCAAACTTTACATACAAATAATTAATCTATGAAGAACGAAATACTACAGATTCTGGAAATCTCAAAAACTACATCTTACACAAAATTGTCTTATTATTAAATAATGAAGTGTGACTCTTTTTAAAATGCATTTTATAGACACATCGTCAATTTGAAATGTAAATATTTTAAATAATGTAAAAAAAATATACTTTAAATGTTAAATGCGTGATAAAATCTGGTTTCAAATGGTTTTTATATAATACATCGCACACTTTCTATTGATTGTTAGAGATGTATTTTTACAATGAGAGTAGTTTAAGTCACAAGGTCTTCATTAGTTCTCCATCACATTCCACACCACCCTTAAAATAGAACTGCTTCCTTAAGAATTTAATGACGATCTTCTATACAGTCTATAGATATTAGTATTTCATATCGATGTTTACTACGTGTACTAATTCATTTATAGGCCTATGTAACTCTGGGTGTGTCGTTGAACATGGGTGTACAGGGTCTGATGTTGGGGTTCACGGCAATCCTGCTGCCTCAACTCAGGAAACCAGATTCCGATATTATCATTGATGAAAACTCCGGCTCATGGATAGGTAAGGTGGTTAGGTGATAAATTTCAATTCCACAAAGATTTTAAAATAAAATTTATCCTGCTAAATAATTGAAAACAAATATTACATTTCCATTTTGAAATAATATACTTAAATGTTCCTCTTGTAGCATATATATTTTTCATTTATTTATTATCACCATCACCAATTACTGCTATAATTAATGCGACCTTTCACGCCATTGTTATAATATTTTCTTTGTTACAGCATCAGTCATTAGCTTGACTCTAGTACTGGGTAATTTATTGTCAATATCGGTCCTCAACATGTTGTGCGGCAGGAAGATGATCAACTTAATCAGCCTCATCCCCATGATTGCGGGCTGGGTGTGCCTCATCGTAGCAACCGATATCTCCTGGATTTTAATAGCTAGGTCTTTGCAAGGAATTAGCATGGGTCTTTGTGTCTCAATTGCTCCTACTTTGATCGCAGAGTATACGAGTCCAAACAATAGAGGCGCTTTTATCTCCACAATATCATTAGGCACAGGTTCAGGTATACTAATCTCGCATACCATGGGGATGTATTTAAACTGGAGAACAACTGCGGCAGTTATAACTGGAGTGGCGATTGTTAATCTCATTATAGTGATAACCTCACCAGAGTCTCCGAGCTGGTTGATCAATCAAGGGAGATATGAAGAAGGTCGAAAAGTCTTTATGTGGTTGAGAGGCAATGGAGAAGAAGAAGAGTTGAACTCCATTATATCCGCTCACATTGAGATCCTCAAGAATAAAATAGAATTGAAACAAAGTACTTCAGAAAGTTTCAAATCAAATATACAATATTTTAAGGAAACAGTGCAAAAAGAAGAATTTTACAAACCAATATTAATCATGGGCCACATTTACGCAATTTGCCAATGGGCCGGTGCGGTAGTGATTGCTTCCTATGCTTTAGACGTTTTTCAGGCAATTATTAAGGCCGATGTAAATATACCCTTAATCGTGATGAGCACGGATATCCAGAGAATTATTTCGAGCTCAATCGGTGTGTTTATCATACGAAAAGTAAGCAGGCGAACAATGTTGTTAAGTACATCCTGGTTGGCCATTTTGATATACGTTGTAACTGCTGCTTATGCGTATGCTAGATCCTATGGTATTCTGCCATTCGACAGCATCTATATTGGTATATTCCTGATTCACGGTCTGACGTTCACATTCGCAACTGGCACCGTGCCTCTTACCTACATAATAGCCGGTGAACTCTTCCCGTTAGAGTACAGGAGTTTATCAAGCGGTATTTGTGTTTTTTTGATGTCTTTAAACTTCTTTGCATGTCTGAAAACTGCTCCTTTCCTATTGAATTCCATCGGAATTGCTGGGTCGTTCATGATTTACGCTGTGATCACCACCTACTGTGTCCTAGTGACTTGGAAGTTTCTTCCAGAAACTAAAGACAGGACTCTACAAGATATTGAGGATGAGTTTCGAAAAGTAAAAAGAATAGATAATACTTAAGTTATAATGTAACAATGCGTAATCTGTGATAGCCAAACTCATGATATAAGGGTTTGCACACCATTCTGCTTAATTTCAATTTTTAACTAAATGGACATACCTAATACTGTTCTTTCAGTTTTTTTTTATTTTAAACCGACTTCCAAAAAAGGAGGAGGTTCTCAATTCGTCTGTACGTTTTTTTTTGTTTTCCTTTTTTGTATCTTTGTTACACGATATTTCAGATAATTATGAATTGATTTTGCAAATTGTTGGTCCCAATTTTAATTGGTCCCATTAAAATTTCATCGAAGAAGAAAAAATTTGGTCCTAAGTAATTCATTGAAAATTTCAAAGTTTTGAAAAAATATGTATGATTTCGGAGAATGTTTACGTTGATGACATTATAACTCAGCCAAAGTTTTGACGTGAAGTCGGTTTTTTTAATGCTCTGCATTCGTTGATTATTGTAATTTAAGATTTTTCTGTTTTCAGAAACTATTTTGATTAAGGTAACCGTGCCAACAATCCTATACCTACCAAACTATTATTTACTAAGGAAAACCTATTATTAGCCATGTTCTTAATGTATTGTATTTGTAATCTATATCGCTGTTGGTTTTGTAATAAATAAATAAATGAATGTTAATATGTTGAATAAAAAAATGAATTATAATAAAATGTTTATGAAAAAAAGGAAACTCAATTATTTTTGTTACGGAGAGAAATATTTTTTTAGATAGATTATTTTAATTGTTGAAGCCGAACGTCTTTTTAATATACAGGGTGACTGGTGGGTGACATTCGAAATTTGAGAACATGATTGAATTGATAAACGTCAGCACCATATCATCAGCGTAACTAATATTATTTATCGTTAAGACATAAAAACAAAAAAAATGGAAATGTAATAAATAACGCAAAAGAATTTAGAAATTTTAGAAAAAGCGGTGAGAATTAGTTTATTGCAACCCAATTTTAAATTTATTTAATAATTATAAATTTAAGGAAAAATAAAGTTAGTATACACATAAAAATTGGTGTATTTAAAAATTATCTTGGAGAAGAAATTTCATTTTTAGTTACGACGACTGTATAACACAACTTCACGCCTGTATCCCTTATGGGGTAGGCAGAACCTGGGGTTGTAAAACCGTCTGATGTCATGTTTGACAAATTTAGAGGCATTATAATAGTAGAGAGAGACTACTACAGTGAAAGGGGGTCATCCTATCGCTCACAATAAAGCCTCCCATAGCACCTCGGTCCCTTAACTGACTTTTACAGTATGCCCGGGAAGAGAAGCAGCTGGCACATTCTATGTTTTTCCTTCACTCCCAGTCCAGCATAGAAGCCGTACGCGAGTAATTGTACATATTACGTGTTTCTCGGATGACGTCACTATCACACGAAGCAAACCTGCAAAGTTTTAATCGTATACACACATGAAATAAAATAAATAAAAATTTACTGCTTTAAGTCAATATTAATTTGGAAAAGGCTAACCTAGGGTAGTTCCTAGTAATTACAGTATAATTTGTGCTATGATTATCTTTCCTAGTTTAAATTTTTCTTTTCTTATAAGTATACACAATGTTTTGATATATTGTGATGCAAAGGTCAAGATTCTCTATTTCCAAGTTTTTATATTCCACGTATAGACCTTTTCTGCAGTGTAAATTTCGTGTCAATATCTGCAGCATTGCCCCATTGTAGAATGCCGTAGGACATTAAACTGTGAATGTAACTAAAATATACCATCTTCGCTGTACGAACATCAGTCAATGACAGAGTTTTCTTAACCGCAAATGCTACACAACTAAGTCTACTCGCTAGTTGCAAGATATGGCCCACTGCAAATTAGAATCTAAAGTTATTCCAAGAAAAACAGTGTTATGTAATAGATTCAACCTGCTCCCACTAAGATGCGGGTTTGACTCAACTTGTTTTTCTTTGGGTGCAGATAATTTTTTACATTTACTTTTTTTTTATCGTTAAAAGCTGAATGATTTACATTAAACCACTGCACAACATTTGAGACAGCATTGTTTACATCGTCGTAATTGATTATCTGTCTAATCATTTTAAAAATTAATGCATGTATCGTCAGCAAAAAATCCAATCTCGTGATTATTGCTAACCATAGATCATTTATATAGACTAAAAACAAAAATGGGCCCAGAATTGAACCTTGAGGCATTCCCATTCTCACAACCGACCCAGCACAAAATTTTCCATGCATTTGTTATATTATTCAATTGAGAATAGGTAGCAGAAATAATAGTTTGCTAAGATGGTTTATTGTCATGTTTCTATTTCCAGTTGTGCAGCATGAAAAAAAAGAGTAAAATTTAGGCTAATAAAGTTAGACTTAGATCTACATTAAGTTTTTTCCTATTCTTGAACAGTTACTCCTTCAAAGGCCGTTTCATTGCAAAACGAGATGAGGATATTCCTATAAGTTTACACCGAAATATTCTCACAGAAAAAATATTTACTTAATAAACAATTGGATTCATCGTTATCTTTAATTTATTTGAATGTTATTTATGTCAACCAGCTCACGTTATTTCATCACACAGTGTAGTGGTGTCTGCAGTGCCGCAGTAGATGCTGTGTAGATTCAAGTTTAAACAAAAATACTATGTTGTATTGGATTTCACCATGGATGAAACAGGTACCTACCTAAGTCTTAGATCAAAATTTAAAATAGATAATTTTACAAGCGCCAGCTTTGATATTGCAGAAATAAAATCTACATAACATCGAAAGCAAGTGTGGTGATTGACTGATTAACCATGATATTTCTAAATTTTACCGAGGATATTGATATTAGGCCTTCGTTTTTTAAATGTAATTACTTTTCCATTACAAGCCATTTAGTAGCTGCCATTTAGTAGCGCCATTACAAGCTTATTTAGTAGCTGGGAAAATCAAGTACTAGTTGCCCGTGATGCCTTTTAAAATTATCCTTAAAAATTGATAATTTGTCACGTTAATAGCCGTCCTTTACAAATAAATAAAAATAATACATCTTATCTAGATAGTTTCTAGTTTGTCGTTACGATGTTTATAAATTGTACTAATTATTTGTAGGCCTATGTCACTCTGGGTGTTTCCCTAAACATGGGTGTGCAGGGTATGATGGTGGGGTACACAGCAATCCTACTGCCTCAGCTCAGGAGACCAGATTCCGATATTGTTATTGATGAAAACTCCGGTTCCTGGATAGGTATGTAATGTGAAATTATTTTTAAATAATTGAACCTTGTTAATAATAATTTTCTTTAATATTTGTAACTGTAATAAAGCGTCGCGTTAAAAAATTTTGAAATACTTATAATCTTATATTTGAATAAATATTTTCTTTGTTTCAGCCTCAATCATAAGTTTTACTTTGGTGTTGGGTAATTTCCTAGCTAGCCCGATCCTTACCATGTTCTTTGGCAGAAAGATAATCAACTTGATCAGCATTCTTCCCATGATTGCTGGCTGGGTATGCATCATTGTGGCCACAGATATCACCTGGCTGCTGATAGCCAGATCCTTGCAGGGACTTAGCATGGGTCTTTGTGCCTCAGTTGCACCCATTATAGTTGGAGAGTATACGAGTCCAAATAAAAGGGGCGCTTTTCTTACAACACTGTCAATAGGCACTGCTTCAGGTGTACTATTCTCTCACACAATGGGCATGTATTTAAGCTGGAGAACAGTCGCCGCCATTGCAACCATAGTGGCGGTTGTTGACCTAGTTATAGTGATAACTTCACCAGAGTCCCCAAGCTGGTTGATAAATCAAGGAAAATATGAAGAAGGTCGAAAAATCTTCAGGTGGTTAAGAGGCAATGGTGAAGAAGAAGAGTTGAACTCTATTATATCTGCTCACGTTGAGCTTATCAAGACAAAAACAGACTCAAAGCAGAGTACTTTAGAGAGTTTTAGATCAAATGTACAATATTTTAAGGAAACAGTGCAAAAAGAAGAATTTTACAAACCCATATTTATTATGGCCCACATTTACGCAATTTGTCAATGGGCAGGCGCGACACTATTCGCTGCATATGCTTTAGACGTTTTTCCGGCAGTTATTGAAGCTGATGTAAATATAGCCTTAATCGTGATGAGCACGGACATTCAGAGAATAGTTTCAAATTTAATCTCTGTGATTGCAATAAGAAGGTTTGGCAGACGAACTCTGTTATTAAGTACGTCTTCTTTGGCCATTCTTACATATCTCGTAACTGCTGCATATGTTTATGCTAGATCCTGTGGTATTCTGCCATTCGACAGCATCTATATTGGCATATTCCTGATTCACACTCTAACGTTCACATTCGCAACTGGCACTGTGCCTCTCACCTACCTAATAGCAGGTGAACTCTTCCCGTTAGAGTATAGAAGTTTAGCAGGCGGTATCTGTGTTTTTTTGATGTCCTTAAACTTCTTTGCTTGTCTAAAAACCGTTCCTTTCTTTTTGAAATACATCGGAATTGCTGGGTCTTTCATGATTTATGCTGTGATCACCACCTACTGTGTCCTGGTGATATGGAAGTTTCTTCCAGAAACTAAGGACAGGACTCTGCAAGATATTGAGGATGAGTTTCGAAAGGTGAAAAGAATAAGTGCTTAATGTCAAGGAGTCTCGCTATTAGAAAAATAATGCGTAATCTGTGATAGCAAAACTCAAGATAATAGAGTTTGCATACGATTTTGTTCAAAGTGAGTTGTTAGTCTATATTTTAATTCATATCTGATAAGTAATAGTGTGAGTTAAGTACTGTTTGTAGATATTGAAAAAACAAATAGCAAAGCAAGAACTTCCTGACGTTAAATGTTACATGATATTATAAAATAAATCACGATAAGTGTGTGTATCTTTGTAAATACATTGAAGTATAATTTATTTCATTTAGGAAAGTTACTACAATATTATATTCTATAATAACCTAGAATATAATATTAATATTCTAGGTTCCCCCCCTAGTTCGCTACATGGTGTTCCATTTCACAAGCTTTGCTTGGTTTGGTCCGATGTATAGGAAGAAAAAGAAATTGACGCTAGCAATACTGGGGGAATTGGAATACACTTTTTAAAGGAAAAGCTTAAGTCCACTTTAGGCCGCCAGTAAGCGTTTTGTCTCAGCACTTAATTCACGAATGGAATGCACGAAAAGGTTCCGTTGCATTCCTGGCCGCAACCTGTGCCAAATTTTAAGATTGTGGAAATTATTCACAAATCAAACAAAAATACAACATTCAAAGTTGAATCAGTAATTTAGGTGTACAAACGAAAAAACAAAACGACTGTATTGCCATAAATCTCCACAGTTATCCAAAATGGCCGGAAGTACTTACTGCATGTACGTACTCAATCTATCAATAAAATGTGTTCCAAACTTATAGAGATTTGTCTTTTGTTCTTAGAATATATAAAAAAATAACAAAAACTTAAGTAATATATTATTATAATAATAATAATAATATGTTTATTTTCGGAGTAAAATACATCCACTTTGTTAGTTAAAGCTTAAACTATGTTAGTAATTAATCTCCAGATATACTTCTATTTTTGGTTGGGCAGAATTGACAATCCTACCCAGTGTTTAATGAAAGGGTTGTCAACTCTGTCCACCACCGTGCTCAGGATGCTGCCGGGACAGCGACGCACGCGGTGCAGCAACGCATGACGGCGAAGTAGTCGCGGACTCGTGCCTCAGCGAACATCCCCGAGGCGCTGCACCGCCATCGCAGTCCCAGCATCACCCTGAACGCGTTGTTATATTGGACGCGTAGGGCACTACCGGCCTTCCGTGTATGATTGGTCCACAGACCGCCGGTGTAGAAGACCTGGCAGTAAGTTTTAAAAAGAAGTATTTTTACGTCCTTACTACACCTAGCGAATCTGCGGGCCAGCATATTACTTCTAACCGACAACGCCCTACGCTCCCTTTCCATGTCAATATCATCATTGAGATCACCATCGACGTAGTGTCCCAGATACTTAAAATTAAATGTTCTCGATAATGGAACACCGGACAGTCTCACATGTGGCACAGAATCAGGAGCCCGCTTGCTAGTTTTGAACAACATGCACACACTCTTTTTACTGTTGTATACAAGACCGTGCTCCTCAGCATAGCGTTCGCAAATCAATAAAAGTTTCCTTAGTGCATTTATTGAGGGACTCAGCAGGACCATATCGTCCGCGTAGCTTATATTATTGACAGACACACCATCGATATGACATCCATTTTTTTTTCTCTTATTATTATGAATGTACTAGTTTATTTTGTTTATGCAAAAATGTAAAACTTTTTGAACAATAAAATTATTATTATTTATTTGTGTTTTGAACATACACTCTCGAGTTTTTTTCGTTCTCGGTTTTCATGATATTCACGGGCTACGCCAAGTGAAAATCATTGTTTGGGTTAAAGGTGGGATCGTCCTGTAGAAATTTTCGTACAATTCGGCACGTATTCAAAATGGCTGCTTTTTGCATTGTGATATATATATTTTGGGGTAAATTTAAAATGTTAATGGAGTTGAATAAACTTTTAGGTATAACACCTGTACTAGAGAGCACCATTGGCACAATATAAACTTGATTCATTTTCCAAATCCGGGTAATTTCCTCTTTTAATTCAGTATATTTGTTAATTTTTTCATTTATTGTTTTCTGCAAATTATGGGTATTTGGTACTGCTATGTCAATTATATAGGCTATTTTGTTTTTCTTGTCTATGAGTGTTATATCTGGTCGATTATTATGTATAGTTTTATCTGTCAATATAGCTCGATCAAAGTATATTTTGTGGTCGTGACTCTCTAATACAGGTTTCGGATTGTATTGGTAGTAAGGTTCTGGTTTTCCGGATATCAAAGAGTGTTTAAAAGCTAGTTTTTGGTGTAAATAGTGCGCTATTTGGTTATGCCTATGTGTGTAGTCTGTTTGGGTGAGTGTTGGACAGGCACTTGTAATGTGTTGTATGGTTTCGGGTTGTCGTTGACATTTTCTACACTTGTCACTTACTACATTTGGCTCCTTAAGTATAAACTTTTTATAATTTTTAGTATTTATTACTTGATCCTGGATCGCAATAATAAATCCTTCAGTTTCCGGGAAAAGGCAACCTATTTTTAGCCATTTGTTTGATGCTATGGGGTCAATGTGCGTTTGTTCAAGATCGTGTATATGTCTTCCGTATAATTCTTTGCGGCGCCACGTATTTAGTTTAATGTTAAGAGAATCTTCAGTAGTTGTAAAAATCTTCGTGCGGTCGATTAAATTTAAAGGTGTAAAGTTATGGTCTGATTCTATTGTAGCCAGATGAATTTTGCTAGATGAGGCCTTGTTATAAAAGAAATGACGTAGTTTGCATTCTTGCCCCTCCCATAGCATTTTTAAATCGATTAACCCTCTTCCTCCTTTATGCCTTTTTATTGACATTCTTTCTATGGCGGACTTTGGATGCAGATAATTGTGTTTTGTTAGTGTTGTTCTAGTTTTGATTTCTATATTATTTATGTTTGTACGCGACCACTTGATTACCCCGAATGAATACGTTAATATGGGAATAGCATATGTGTTGATAGATTTAATTAAGTTTTTGGATGAAAGATATTTTCTTAATAATTTATTAAGTCTATAGAAATACTGTTTCGTTAAATGTTGTTTTATTTGTGTATGATTTATAATTCTACCTTCTTGAAGACCTAAGTACTTGTAAGTTTCGTTTTCTTCCATAAGCGTAAAACAACTTTCTTCTTTATTGCAACTATTGCTTACTTTACCCTTATGCAGTTTAAGAGTTTTGCATTTATCTAGCCCAAACGACATATTGATGTCTTTACTAAAATCTGATGTTAAATCTATAAGCTTATTTAATTCTTTTTCTGATTTTGCGAATAATTTAATATCATCCATGTACATGAGATGACTGATTGAACAGGAAGAAGTTAATGTATATCCTTGGTTATTGCTATTGAGAAGGTTAGAAAGTGGGTTAAGAGCAAGGCAAAACCATAAGGGGCTTAAAGAGTCTCCCTGGAAAATACCATTTTCTATAGGAATTTCATTGGTGACGATCGAATTCAATCCACTGGATAGATGTAAAATAGTTCTCCATTTAGTCATTGTATTTTCCAGGAAGGCTATAAGTGTGGGGTCTATTTTATAAATTTTTAAAACTTGTATTAACCAGGAATGTGGAACGCTATCAAATGCTTTCTTGTAATCTATATATGTAATATTTAAATTTCTTTTATTGACTGTTGCATGTTTAAGTATTGTAGAATCTATTATTAATTGTTCTTTACACCCCATATGTTTACGTCTACATCCTTTTTGTTCTTCGGTTAGTATTGCATTAGTTTCTAAGTGGTAATTTATTTTATTGGTAAGACATGACGTTATTAATTTGTACAATGTTGGCAGACATGTTATGGGGCGATATTGAGAGGGATCGATGGTTTTATTAGATTTTGGGAGCATATAGGTAATACCTTTTGTTAAGAATTCCGGTGTTTCACAAGTTCCTTTAATTATGTCTGTTATTGTTTTAGCTAATATATCATGAAGTGCAATAAATTTTTTGATCCAAAAGTTATGTATTCCATCGGCTCCTGGTGCTTTCCAGTTTTTCATGTTCTTCGTTACTATTTCTATATCACTTCGGGTAATATCTGTAAAGTTCATTTCTTCAATATTTATAGCTCGTTCTTTTTCTGTTTGTATCCATTTTGCTTTCTCGTTATGATTTGCTGCTTTTTTCCATACATTAGTCCAATAGTTTGTAAGTTCTGTTTCAGTTGGTATTTCTAAGCTAGGTAGAGTCTGTGTATGATTTTCATTTAGGGATCGATAAAATTGTTTTTCATTGGCTGCAAACTGTTTGTTATCGTTTTTTCTTTGAAGTGATTTTTTATATCTAGCTAGTCTTTGTGATTTAACAGTTAATTTTTGTTTCAGTGTATCTAAGTAGTCTTCGGGGCGGGAGTTATTTTTTTCATGTATTGAATGAGTTTTTACTTTTTGGAAAATGATGTCGACTTTTTTGAGTACTTTTCTAGATCTGTTATTATTTATGTATTGTGTGAGAACGCCAATATCAGATCGTAGTTTTGCAATATCTTTTTCTATTCTTATTTGCCACGGTGGTTTATCTGACTTTACTTTACTAACCGTTTTTCTGCTATGAATATTTTGAATTTTAAATCCTAATCGTCTACTTATTACTAATGCGCTGCAGTAAATTAAAGTTTGAAGATGTGTTAAATCACTATCTATTTGAAAGAAGCTATGTAAAATTTCAGTATTGAAGATATCCACTAATGTGTATAATTTTTTGTTTTCCCTAAGTCGTGGTAGTTTTGGTCTAGCTGATGGATCAGTTCCGGAGTAAAGGGTTACCATGGTCTTCAGCTCTTCTTCAATTTCTGTAGCAAGCAGCCCTGTAATGTGACTTGGTTCTTGAGTATTGTATTCATTTAGGTGGGCTAGTGAGAGTTGAGTTGAGTAAGATGTCTGTGTGCTTGCGTGAGAGGATTGTGTAAGTGAGTCTTGTATCGGTATTAAAGTCTGCTCTATTTCATGAACATTATTATTATTTGGTTGGGTCGTGTTTTGAAATTGTGCCTCTTCCTCTAAAATTTGCTGGCTAACTTCTTCTCTAATTCTACAAATTTGGTGTTCTGTTAGAAGTTTATTTCTTAATATAACTCGTCTTTGGTCAGCTATTCTTTGCGATGTTGCATTTATATCTGGGAATCTAATTTTAAACTTCTCAAATAATCTATTGACGTACATTGTTTTATCAGTTTCAAATTTTGTAATGTAGAAGTAGGTGCGCATTATGAATTCATTTATTTCCTCAGTCCACTTCATGCGCACCCTAATCTTGCCGGCTTTGGTGGTCGCAGGTTGAGTGGCTAGTGCCTCCTGCGAAGCATCCGCGGCCAGAGTACTCTGTGTTATCGGGATATTAGTTGTAGTAATATTTAAGGGGCTATTGTTTTGACTGTCAGTTAGTTGGTTTGTTTCGGCTGTAATATTTAATCCATTAGGGGACTTGGTGGGAGCCCGCCTGCTCAACTCCTCACCACTGACGGTTCGCATGCTGTGACACTCAGCGTCAGCTCCAAGTGTGCCCCGGCGATCACCCCCGGGAAGCGGCCGTTTCATTTTACTTTTTGCTCGCGTCTCCATATTTTATGGGTACCTTTACCTTGTTAGCCGTGTTATGTTATTATTTTTACACGTTGTCCGCCCCCCACGAGGTCTGATGTTCGACTCGGACGTAAGGTAGGATTTTGGGGGGCTTATTATTATTATTATTATTATGTGTTTATGCTTTACATTCACCTTAGTCAAAAAGACTAAGGGTTAAAGATGGAACATCTATGCGAGGTAGGATTTTGGGGGGCTTATTATTATTATTATTATTATTATTATATGGTTGACTGCTGAGTTCCCCAATCAACGCATCAACATAAAAATTAAAAAGCGTTGGAGAGGACAGTCCACCCTGCCTAACGCCGCATTCCATAACATAGGGATCAGAGAATTTATTACCCCATCTCACTTGATTACTCTGATTGCTGTACCAATACCGAAGAACAGCTATGAGAGCTGGAGGAAAGTCAGTATCTGATAGTTTATGAAAAAGTTTCTCATAGCACACACGATCGAAGGCCCTTGACAGATCAAGAAAACACGCATGAACTGGTGTTCTTCTTACCGTATAATATCTCACTGTACTTTTAAGTACTAGTATAGCACTTTCAGTTGAAGAACCCTCCCTAAAACCAAACTGGGCCTCGTTCAAATGTAAATATTTTTGTAAGTATTTATCCATTAAGCTGTCAAAAACCTTCGCGATAACTGTGGCTAATGAAATTGGCCTATAATTATCAAGGCTCGACAAATCTCCCATCCTATCCTTCGCTATCGGCACAACAATCGTCTTTATCATATCGTCAGGCAGGTGCGAATGGACAAGACAGCAGGAGAATAACATCGCCAGAACACGAGGCAAATGAACACCAGCATTCGCTAGATGCTCTATGCTAAGGCCATCGTGTCCGGGCGACCTCCCCCCCCTCATATTATTAATAGCTTTCCTCACCTCATCACATTATTACTTCGAAACATGAGTTTTAAAACAAAAAGTTAGAAAACGGTTAATGAGAGATGACTTAACGTACGGAAGTGACATTTCACCACTACTAATATCTATCAAAAATACACAATATTTTATGAATTCATTTTGCTTTTCTAGTTTTTTTTTTTATTGAAATCATATTTTACGTCCAGGCAAAAATCAAAAATGTAGGAATGTCGGTAAAAATATGACTTCCATATGGCGTCGTCAGTCACCTGTGGTCATTTTCGATTCAAGTACTTTTTCTTAATGTACACGAAAAGTAAATAACAATTTAATTAACAGTTATTTTAAGTTAATGTTAATAACTATTTAAAAAAAGTATCAGAACTAAAATATTTTCCAATAGAATTATCTTAATTGATAAGAAACTAAACGTGAATACTCTCCATAGAATAGTTGCGCAACGTTGGGGTTACTGATTCAACGCAAATGAAGTTTTGCTGACGGATTATTTTAAGGTTAAAGCTTTTATAAACAGTAGAGTATGCATTTAAAACGGTTCACCCTTGTTTGATCGAACAACGTTTGATATATATTTTTCTTTTAATAAAATAATTTCGAAGAATTATTCATTTGACCGAATAATTCATTGGTAAATTTTTATTTAGCGTAATTATTTATTTGAATTAATTTCATTTGAACTAATTTCATTTCGCCGAATTTTCAAATGATCCGCTAATGATATTTAGAAGCTGACCAGGTTTATGGCGCTTCGCCGGCCGCTGCCGCGGCACCGCTCGCTTCGCTCGCTCGGCTCGCGCACGTGTATTACTATATGCAACCTAACATGCTCCTCCTCACTGCACTCGTCATCGCTCCTATTCGTACCGACTCCGTTTTCCGGTGCAGGGGACCTTCTCGTGGCCTATAAAACGGTTCACCCTTGTTTGATCGAACAACGTTTGATATAATAGTACTAAATCTTCTTCTATTTCATTTGAACCATCTGAACATTACATCAAATGAACATTATACCTTTAGATCATTAGCGCAAATGTTGTTATAGCAAATAAATATTCGATGAACTGAAAATTCTGTCAAACGATATTATACAAAGTGATGATTTTCTAAAACGTTGTTCGATTTAGTAATATTATATCAAACGTTGTTCGATCAAACAAGGGTGATCCATTTAAAACAATATAAAAAATATCACAAGCATATAACAAACTTTATTATGTTAATTGTACAACTTGCAATGCATTATTTCGATTGCAACTATAATTGTTTGTGAGTTTGTTTTTCTTTTAGTTCGGGATCGCTAACACTGAAGTTCGAAATTCAAATACTTCAATCAATCAAATATTCGCTCTGTTATTTTGCAACAAGTGGATGTGCTCCTTCAATTTTCCTTTTATTTTGGTTTTTTTTCGCATCATGGACCTTGATAATGTTACATCACACAAACCCCAGCAACCTCGCGGACCCGGACTCTCAATACAATTATTAAATGTTCTATATTCTAATTAAGCTTTTGGACATCTGACTCTAGTATTGTACGTAAGATTTCCTTGGCTTCATGATTTAATTAAACGACCAAAAACAAAAAAGTTAGTCAATAACCTTTTAGATATGGTTCATGGCTATATAGTCAATCTATTCATAATAATCATTCCGGTTTTACATGCTGAAACATCATCGGCCGTAGGCTCAAACACTCCGGACTTAAGCATGTGCTTAAGTCTTTGACGCCAAAACAAAAACAATTCCTCAAAATTTCAGTTGACAGATGAAATTTGTTTTGTTGTCATATGAAAATCTCTATTTTTGAAACTTTTTTTTTGCCGTCAGATCCTGGTAGACTTGGTCTTGGTCTCATTGTCCGGGGATTTCAGTTAGGTATTATAATTAAAAAAAATGGCTGAATAAATCTCTCGGTAGATTAGATTAGGTGATTAACATACAACCATCACAGTAGGGGCCGCCCGAGGCGAACGTATGCCGATCAAATTAGCAACGTTCTTAAAAAGGGCCTAGTTAAAAGTACTCGTAACGGGCGATCATGCATGAAAAGATTGATGAACGTGGAGGAAGCGAGAGAGGTATGTCTTGATCGAAGAAATTGGTGTTCCCTTGTCTCTGCCTACCCCAAAGGGAAACCGGCGTGAGGTAATGTATGTATGCATGCATCACAGTACGATTGGGTTTTCTAAATAATAATGAATAAGTTTAAAAGTGAGCAGAAGTATTGGAAGAGGCAGTTTGAGAGAAGTGAATTTGTTATCGTAGATAAACAGTTGAGAATGAAAAGAAAGGATACGATATGTACCTTGGTACAAATGTCTGTAGCGAACATTTTCTTGTGATTTCAAGTTTAAAGAGTGGCGAAAAATGGCTTCACGTATACGCATACGCATCTCTGGAAAGAAAAGCGTGAAAGACGAAAATTTACAAGAAGAGACTGTGCTTGAAAAATTTAAGCTAGGATCAGTGGAAGCTTAGTTGGATTGGGTGAAATTATCTATGTTTTATGGAAAAATTGTGAAAGATCTGTTTGCTTTCCAAATAAAGTAAAATAAATAAAATATAAGAAGAAAAAGAAAGGTTAGGACCGCTTTTGAATGGTGAAGATTAGGAGATAGAGGAATACTGAAATAGATATAAGAATGGTGAAGTAGAAACGGTAAGTTATAAGAAGAATGTGTGAAGGGAAAGGTATGAGTGGTGCTTTAATGGATAATTAATGAAGCGAAAGGTTTTTTTTTTTTTATAAAGTATGGATGGGACGTTTGTCTTCCATGACACCTGATGTTAAGTGAACATGAAGACTAAGGTGGTACACGTCCATCCACGAGAAACCTATTCACTCGACGCTTAAAAGTACTAGGACTATACTGGTCAGGGAAAATAGACGCAGGCAGTTCATTCCAAACCTTGGCGACCCGTATCAAAAAGGAACTGTCAAAGCGCTTAGTTCGACTTTTTGGAATATCTACCACATACGGATGGAAGTTCTGTCTGCGTCTAGTAGTCCGATGGTAAAAGGGTGAGGGTTCAATTTGTTCAAACAGAGCACTGGCGCACTCACCAAAATGTATCCTGTAGTACACGGTTAAACACGCAACCTTACGACGATGCTCTAAGGTCTGCAGTTTTTTGGTTGTAAGGGCGCGGACCCATGTCTGCGGTGCGGCGGCGGCGCGGAGTAGGCACGGGAAATATATGATATTTAGTTTGAATGAAAAAACTTATTCCTTGAGTGCATGGGTGTGATACTTGGTATAAAGGTTCTTTCAGTGGGTGTCTGGTTGTATAGTTTCTGAAATTTCCACGAGAAGGGTAGTTAAGCGCATACGAAGTTGCGGGATAAAGCTAGTGTATAATATTACATTTAACGCGCTTTTTCTCATAACTTAGTACGCGCTAAACTACCCTTTCATTTGGAATTTCTTCCATCATACAAACAGACACCCATTTAAAGAACCTTTATACCAAATTTAACATCCGTGCACTCAAAGAATAAGATTTTTCATACAAACTTAAAAGTCCTATTTTTCCTGATGAAGTTTATCACTTATGAACTGTTGTGATGCTTGATAGACTTTATGATTCACATATTTCGATTAGTTCATTGCACTGTAAATTTAGCACCCTTTCTTTCACATATGAAAAACAATACTTATCAACAATAATAATAAAAAACCACTTTAGTGCATAGTCCAAAAAGCATACAATCACTACGTTCTAAGAGACCCCACTGAACGAATGAATGAGCTAAGAACAGGAGGCTACCAATTCTACTGCCAATATTTTAATAAAAAAGTATGGCCAACTTTAGGAAAATACTAGGGATGTGGTTTTCATTATCGATAGTTAGTGATGTTCACGGTCGATAAAAGATTCGATAAATAGCAGGTACAGGGAAACATAGATAAAGAACTACAAAAAAAAAACAATAATTATAAACATTTTATTGAAGCACATGGTATTTTTACTTTAACCTATTTAAGAAACAATAAAAGTGATAAGAAAAGTGATGCGATGAAAAAATTGTGAAATTCCTAAATTATTAATTACAGCAATAAGTTATTTTAAAAGCATTTTTGTTACAATGTTAAGCATGCATTATTGTAAATAAATATGTTGTTATATTATCCATTCTCCTTGTTTAATTCATATTCATTATTCTTGCGGTAAAGTTTATAAAAAAATATAATAAAAAAATATTACAGTAACCTAGTTAGAGTTATTGTGTACTATACTTTAACAAAAAGTAAATGCATAATATTTATAACAACAATATACAATATTTAAAGAAAAAAGTTATTGAAGATTCATAAAGACTAGTCAAACTGTTACGTATTGCTGTTATTTATACAGGGTTAAACAAAGTATATCAGAAAATCTTTTGTTACAATTTTGCTACTTGAACAGCATTGTGTTTTAGAAAGGCTAACACCAGTCGAGTAATTAATTATAAATATTTTACCTTTATTAAGTCAACATACAATCTTTATATCTTTATGTTTAAATAAAATGTAGAAAAATAATTAATAAAGAATATAAGCTATATTATCAATTAAACAATATCAAACAATAAAAAAAAGCTTTCCGAAACAGTACAATTTTACGTATTTTAAGTTCTCAGGAATAAAAATAATTATACCTATATATAAAATACTTCTAAGTAAAGAGGGTAAAATCTTATTACTAAGAGAATGCCTCTATACCTAGTCTCTTATAAATGACTTGCTAGTGAAGCTTATCTTATGTAAGTTATTACTATTTTGAAAATGGTGAAATATTTGCAATCGCTCAATAATGAAATCTTTCATTATTTTTTTAATTGAGTCGATCTGTATTCAACCAATATTTCAACAGACAGTAATATTTTTTTCAAAGTGAAATGAATCTACCACCAATTATTGAAAATACGATCTGTTCAGAAGAAGTGGCTCGAAACAACAATCTTCTTTAAAATAAAAATAACAGCTTATAGCCACAAAATGGACCAGACATTTCATAGAAACCATTTTTACATAACATTTGTTTTAGACTTTATCTTTTAACTAAGCTTAAATAATTAATATTTTAGGCGCTTTATTATAAAAGCTTACAAATTGACCAACGAATGACATGATAATACATTTGACGATTTTAATTTGGTGTAGGTATAAAAAAATAATTATTCAAAATGCTTTGGCTTGCCAGCTAACCTAAATCCTCGGTTTCTGGAGATTTGAAAATGACTACTAGCTTTATACACGATTTGAAAATGACTACTAGCTTTTTTATTTTTAAACCTACAAAATAAATAATTTGTGGGCAGGATTTGTGGCTGATTGCTTTCCCGGTGAAAATGTGGCTTATGTTGAAAGGCTGTGGGGCGTTGTTGTTTTTTCCGAAAAATAGTTTCCAAATGCAATCATTTTATGTAGTTGCTCTACTGTAATATGCTTCTTATAAACATAGATCTTCCTCACGAACTGCTTTTATTCACTAAGGCAACTGCAATCAGAAATAAATATTCTTATTGTTAAATCATTAAAAAAGTTCATTTGAGTGTTTTACTTCAAAAGAAAACATATACCCTTGAGAAGATTGACATGCAAACATAAATTTTTTTTTATTTACTTTTTACTAAAATCCTTATAAAATAAGTGGCAAGTGAACCCCTTTAAATACTGAATGTTTTTGTTGGGAGACACCGCTCTTCCGTAACATAAAATAAAACATGAACAGATATAATAGATTACTTAACAGCTATCATCTAAGAATTAGATAAATACCTACATAAACAGTGTATTAATAACTCCACACAACTCTTCCCACACATTTGATAATATAATTTGAGATGTTAATAGAATTTGTCTTGAAAGGGTGTCGTAAAAGGCGTTTCTGGCTAGCGACTACTCTTCTGCCGCTAAATATATCATCGCTCCTTCGGTGATGTGTTCCGGAAATATTTTATGAAGTGCCAGGTCCTATCAAACCCGTGTGCTTTCATCTTTGACATCATCTTCATTTTCCATCAGGTGAGATGAGGTCAAACGCGGTGTCAATCACCAATAAAGAGCTCATATTACTCATACCTAAATAGGAGCAAAATTATGAATATAGCGTCTAGAAGAGAAGTTAATTTTGTATGTTTAATTTTGTCAGTGGTGGCCTTTGGCCAAAATATCTTTATGATAATGAAATGGCCTTATTTACATATCACTTAGCATCCGCTGGAAACGTGGGTTATATTATAATACACCAAAGCCAGGCTTCTTTTGAACTTTACAGATTTCGCATCTCCAAAATCCATGAGATATCTCGGTCCTAGGAACACGATTCATGATATCAGTTATTTTCAATGTAGCTGTAAATTTTATTGTGTTGTATGACATATAATAATCAACGAATGAAGAGCATCAAAAAACCAACTTCACGTCAAAGCTTTGGCAAGGTTCGATTTCGATGAAATTTATATGGGACAACCGCTGAAGTATCCTGTAACAGAATATTGGGGTTGCCTGGTAGAAATCGCTTCCTGGCGATAAGGCCGCCCTTTATACATTGTTTTCTTTTTATTTGTTCTTTGTTCTGTATTTTTTATTGTGTATAATAAAGGGTAAATAAATAAATATTTAATATCGATTCACAATTATTGTCCAAAAAATCATGTTACAAAGACACTAAAAAAACAAACACACGAATTAAGAACATTCTCCTTTTAGAAGTCGGTTGAAAATTAGTGAGAGAAAACCAAAATTTTAAACTTAAAGACTCTGTTCCGCAGTGTTCTTCTGTGGCCTGAGAGTTCCTGGGTTCGAGTCCCAGCCGGGACAGTTTAGGAAACGAACTTTTCTTAAATCTTAGTGGATACCCACCTTACTTCCGCTTTATAGTCTCCATAACAGAAGCTTACTTTGATAATAATAAAGGTTCACTTTGATGCCACGGTCGATGTTTCAGTTTAACTTAAAAAAATACTCACCATACATTAAATTAGTTAGTTTTTCCTATTTTAAAGACGTTTAACGTAGATTTGATGAACTACATAGCTGTGTAGGTTTGGATCAGTATAATTTCCACCTCTGAAGGACCAGTTCTGAGTTCACCTGGCTAGCCTCCCCTTCACATACAATTTGTCACGAAAAATGATCGCTTCGATGATGATCGATGTGTTCCAGGCAGAAATATATCGTCTACGACCTGCGGAAAGGTTCGCGATGGTACTTAGTATATAAAAATTACCTGTAACTAAAAACAATCTTCTTGCATGGGTTCTTACATCTTTATTGATGAATTGAAAAATTTTAGTTCTTCTTCTTTTGGTTTAATGGCAACCAGCTAAAATTTAGTTATTTTTGAAACAATTTATTTTTAAAATAATTTATTTATAATTAAATTCATTTAGACATGAATTGACAAATTGTCATCGTCTCATTTTGACAATTTCAAATATCTAATAGACTAGACAAAACTGTGTTTTTTACTGTCAAACGTCTTTATAGGCCTTTCGATACACATTGCGATTCTAGCACGACTTCCGGGTGCCAACCTTATAGCAGAATCATCCGCTATACGTTTACAAAGTTTAAAGACTTCATCCCGAATATCAGAATAACCTATTCAAAATAAAACCTTATTTCAATCAGTTAAGATATAGAATTGCAAATATACGGTCACAGTTGGATCGCAGGCGGGCAAGGGTTGTGTCTGAACCCTGGCATAGTCCACCTAAAAAAACCTCAAGCACATAAGCGCCGCCAAGCGGCAAAAAAGCTTGCATTCCAAACTTCCTATAATATTGATGTATAGGACACATGTACTTGTACATAATACTCCAGCTGTTAGGTTGGCTGCCATGAGTCTTGGGTTGCCGTATTAAACTTTTATCACAAAATACCGTTTGTATTACTAATAATGCATGTACCTATATTTTTGAAAGTCTAGTACACAATATTATTTCATATTCGTTGGCCAGCATTAATAATGATCCATCATGCACCAACAGAGTGCAACACTCACAGAGCATAATCGAAGCCGTTGTCTACCGCCGGTGACCAACGCGGATAGATTTAAAACATGCCCGCTGGCCGCCGTTAAAAATTGTTTCGCTGTCCACCAGTGGTGGCCAATTCGGTGGTGGCCAGTGGGAACGATCGGTTTTAAGACACTTCATTTTCTATTTGCCAGCATTTATTGACTGTACCTATAGGATGTGTGAAAGGTCTCGTCCGGTAACACAACAGATCGGCCTTCAACGCGATGATATTTCATCATTGTAAGGTGTCTAAACTTCATGACTTTCCGTTAGTAACTTTCTTTTTTATCCACATCTTTGAAAGCAAAATTCTACTGGTTAAATAATTTTCCACAATGAAGTACGAACTCCTTGAAAATTTAAATCGACTCTTAAAATAATGTGCTAAGAGTTTCCATAATATCGGTATCTCCTTTCTCACATGTCGAGTATTTTATTTTGCCCTGCATACAGATCGAAATCGTCTTGTACGTCTTTTTCTTGATTTGGATTTTTTTTGTGATGTGGAAGTTGCGACTACCCTTTCTTTAGTGAAAGTTTTTCCAAATATGCCTAAAAAAGAAATTAAGCCATATATTTCCTATTCAATTCTTTAGCGATGTAGAAATTGCTTGAAATCCGGTAAAATGTTTATGCGGGTAACCCCAATTTTTTCTATGAGGAACATTTTTAAATGCAATTATAGACCCTTTGTTGTCTTTTTCTTTTGCGCAAAAACTTCGCACTGATAATACGATGTTTCTTTTACTACTATGAAACCTTTTCGGCATGATACCTACAAATTAAATTTAACACAAAAATAATCGAAAAACGTGGGCAATGGGGAGTTTTCTGACAGCTCATTAAAAAAACAAAACTGTACGAAATTGGTACAATAGATGGCGCTTTACAAAAGGCGAAGGCGAAGAATTTATTCCACACTGCGTTTTTAAAAGTAAAATAAATTAATTGACGTCTGTATCAGAAATTGAACGTATAAATAACCATAGATGGTAGATACCACTTACCTACATTATAGTTTACAACCTTAACGCCTTCGGCTTTTTAAAAGTGCCATCTATAGAGGTTTTTTGAACTAATTTTTATGAGCTGTCAGAAAACTCCCCATTCACATAAACTGTTATGAAAACTTTCAAGGAAACTGGACAGTAGGGCCAACGTAGAGATAATAATAGAACGTAGAATAACTCTCAATCTCAAGACACCTAACCTAACAAAAGAACCAGACACACAAACTTATTTCACACGAAACACACAAAAACTACATATGCACAGAACTCAGTCATAAACAGAATCCAACGAACGTACAATACAATGTTTGCCCCCGTAACAGACCTATTTCATGACCCTAAAAGTACTTTCAAAAGAAAAGTAATTGAAGCCCTTAATAACTAGTCACTTTCCACGAAACACACTCACACTCACTACACACCCTACACTCACTTAATAACACTTAGTTTTTTTAATTGCTGTCAATTTTTTTTTTTATTTGAATTAATTTAATTTTCATTGAATTAGTTTTTTTTTCATTTAATTTTATTGCTTTTCTTTCTTAAATTTTATAATTTGTTTGAATAGTTAATTGTTTTTGTAATTTTTGACATTTTAAGTTTTCTGTATTAAATATCTTTAGTTAGTAATAATTAGTTTTGTAAACCATTGACAATTATTTTTTCTCTCAATTGACATATTAATCAACCTTTTTTGTTAATTTTTACAAACTTATCCCTTTTATTATTTATCAAATCCTAATTTGTACTTAAATATTTAATTTGTTATTACTTTATATTATAATGTTTTGTATATACTAAATAATTTGTTACACGTCTAGAAGACATACTAAAATAATGTAAGTCCATAAATGGCTATCAGAATTATTCTATATTTTTTTATGTATTAATTATTAAGAGCTGTGGACTTTGTGACTGAATAAATAAATAAATAAATAAACTTCAGAGGTAAACCAACTGTGAAAGCACCGTAGTAATGGCTGTACGTTGTCTGTCAGTCACTCAATCAGTGACGGATCAGATTTATCTATATTGATTGATGTAACAATAACTTGGAGAGTAGGTAAGCCGAAGACGTGTTCAATTAGGTGCTGTGCCACATTTCGACAATTTGCTTTTACGTTTAACTTGCAACGTCATACCTACTTGTTGTTTGTTGACCATCTCACATCTCTGTCACGAATTAATAAGGTCAAGGCCGCGGGCGCAACGACGCAAGCGCTTTGTGACGTCACAGCCATTTCACGCGAATTCATTTATCGTGTTCATCACATGTTATTTTGATGAACACGATGTATTTTTAATTGACTACATGTAAACATAAGATATGATATGAAAATAGATTTTACATTTAACCGATTTAAAAACAGAAACTTAAATAATTTATAATAAATGCACGATAATTAAATAGCTATGTGCTATTTTTAAATATGGAGTCAAGGAAGTGCTATGGCTTCAAAAAGTATAATTTAATAGGCGTATATGTCGTTTTGGTAAAGAAGCTCACCTTTGACCGGACATTGAACCCAAAACCAGTCCAGTCGAAAGCTATGCAGATTGTGAGCGATGACGCTTATTAAACACGATAGAAATAATCACTGGACAGTTACTTAGTACCGAGTCAGTGGGCTTGGGTATAACCCTGGCTTAGTCACAACAAAATCTTTATTCGCGAGTCCGTTCCGTCAGTTACAATGCCAACTCAATTAATACCGAGCTACTATCGACCGTCAGTCCGAGATACGTCAGCGCACCTAGCCGTCCTAACCGTATCTGTGTCACTTGCCATCATCCTACTTCAAGATATAACCTATGACGCTGCAATCGAATGTCAGTCATTTATTGCATTTAGCGCCCTCTTAGTACAGTACTACAAACATACTTCCGCTACCATGAAGTCATACAAACATCTTAATATCGCAAACTCATCGTTATCGCCAACACGGCCATCCTGCGATGACACACGTCCTCGTGTGTTAATCTGAAACAATCATACCAAAGTGGCGGCTTGGCCACTCCTGACAATGAAGTCAAGCTAATTCTCAAAAGAAAAAAACACAAGTTTCAATTCTTTACATTATAAATCTTTTAGAATACTCAACAACAAAAATACCGTTTTAGTTAACCAAGTTTCAAGTACCATTGAGTAACAATTATCTCCAAATCAAACATTGAAATCCATTAATTTAATTATTAACAACAAGGTATATCGTTCGTGGTTAACAGCAATTACATCATTTCCCCACGGAAAACCTGAGTCAACCAATGACTCCTTCAACACACTACCCAGAATCATTCTGGCGTAGTCACGAAACCGACGAACGAGAACCTGTATCCACAATACATTAAATCTCTTCCAAAACCAGAAATTACATCTTTCTTTACAACTGCAATGGATACTTGTACTTTTGGCTCGTCAAAATAACTTCAAACAGATTTTTTTTTATTTTACTTCAATTTAATATTTCCATCAAAATTCTAAATCCACGATTTAACAATTTACGTAAAGCTACCACTGGTTCGGAAGATCCATCTACTGAGAAGAACCAGCAAGAAACTCAGTAGGAGTCGGCTAACGTCAACGCATTGTACGAACCACAATACTTTCGATAAGAAAACCGCACATTAAACAATGAAATTTACTTTGAATGTAACATCAAACAATCTGACAGCGGTCGAACAATAAACAAAGCAAGCATAAGCTGCTAGAATAACCCAATTAATTAGCAAACAATGCAAAGCTCTTCTGCAGTGACGTCCATCCCGTCACAAAACGTAATGTAACCTCCACTAGGTTACATCATCTCACAGTCATAACCTCTATCCGGTTATATCAACTCACACTCATAACCTCCATCCGGTTATTTATTTATTTATTTATTTATTTATTGATTTTGGAGAAAACACAGATATATACATTGCAGTTATACATAAAAAGTGGAAATGAAGTATTATTTAACATATATATCCAAAAAAAAATCTCACTAGGACTTACATTATATAAAATTAATAGAGTTTTTACTTTCCAATGAATAAGAAATGTAATGATTAACAATTTAAAACCTTTAATTAGACAACTCTCTCAGTGATTTGAAAATGTATTGTTTAAGTGTATGAGTTGTTTTTGTGTGAAAAATATCAACATTAGGAAGTTTAGTATTATATGTTGCGCATATCCTGAAGAGTGGAGCTCTTCGTCCTTGGTTTGTTTTACGGGTTGACAAAGCGAAAAGTGCTGAATGTCTAGTTCTGCGTTTGGGAACATTAAATTTAATTTTTTGCACTAGTTCGGGACAGTTATAGTGGTTGGAACATATTTTATAAAGAGTCATTACGTCAGAAGCAGCTCGTCGATCAGTTAATTTAGTTATGCTAAATTGTTTTAGTAGATCTTCATACGATAATTTACCATGGTAAAGTCTGTAGTTTACTGCTTTTAGATATTTCTTTTGTATGTTTTCGATTTTTTTGATATATATGTCATAGCATGGGTTCCAGATGACTGATCCATACTCGAGGCACGGGCGGATTAAGCATTTATATAGCAGTAAGTAGGATGATGCATTACGAAAAGTCTTTGCACTCCGAAGAACGAATCCTGACATTTTATGTGCTTTTTTAGAGATGTTGTCAATATGTGCATCGAATATGAGCTTTTGGTCCATCGTAACGCCTAGATCTTTAATAGTTTTGACTTTATTTAACTTATGATTGCCTATACTATAATCAAACTCCACAATATTTCTGTTTCTGGTAAAAGAAATACAAGAACATTTTGCTAAAGCCAGTTGTAATTTATTTTTAAGACAATATTGGTAGAATCTGTCAAGGTCTTCCTGTATTAGTTTGCAATCATTTATATGAGCTACTGTGTTAAAAATTTTCAGATCATCCGCGAACAATAGGAAATTGGAGTGCTTAAAACAAGAATCAATATCATTAATGAATAAAATATAGAGAAGTGGTCCCAATACTGAGCCCTGGATCACGCCTGATGGAACGGTGGTTACCTCAGATGCATGACCAGATATAACAACCCTTTGCGTTCTCTTTTCTAAGTATGACGCAAACCATCTAAGAAGATTTCCTTTAATACCATTATAAGCCAGTTTTTGTAGCAGTAGTAGGTGATCAACTTTATCGAAGGCTTTTTGGAAATCTGTATATACAGCGTCAATTTGGGCTTGTTGGTCCATTGAAGTAAATAGGAAATCATTATATATTAAGAGATTCGTTTCAGTATTTTTTTTTCTGATAAAACCATGTTGTTCTGATATAATGTTTTGCTCTAGAATAGGATAAAGAATTTTGTGTACTACCGCTTCAAATAATTTAGGGAACATCGACTGTACGACTACTGATCTATATTGTGAGATATGAGCTTTGGATCCCGCCTTATGGATTGGTGTAATATGGGCTATTTTCCATCGTTCAGGGAATATACCGTGAGCTAAACATTTGTTAAATATAATAGAAAGGGGCGTTTTTAAATGTTTTACCGTTTTTTTGACAAAAAAGGGGGTTATTTTATCCGGACCTGCACCCTTATTCTGGTCTAACTTTACTATGGCATTCTCTACATCACTTTCTTTCACTATTACACTTGACAAAATCTGTACTGAATCCGAGCAAGGTAAGTTTTCTAAGTCGCCGTGATTAAATTGAATTTTGTCCTCATATACTGAGTGAAAAAATGCAGAAAAGAGTTCACATATTTCTTGTGGAGTATTTGCTATCTTTTCTTCTAAAGACATTGGACAAGGAAAGCCAGAGTTAGATTTTTTAAGTGAATTAATATAAGACCAGAATTGTTTAATGTTGTACTTCATAGTATGTTCCGTATGTAAAGTGTAACTGCGGAAACAGTCACGCATAATAGTTTTGCATCTAGAGCGAAGAAGTGAAAATTCTTGGTAGTCAAGTAAGTTCCCGTATGTTTTCCATTTCAGCCACACCTTTTTTTTTCTTTTTAAGTTTTGTTTTAGTTCTTTAGAAAACCAAACAGGGAATTTATTATTATTTCTATTTGATTTGAGAGGTACCGAAGCATCAATTATTGAGAAAATAATTGAATAGAATTTATCCACTGCAGTATCGGGCTCGAGATCTTTCAGTTCCGCTACCCAATCGATTTTTGAAAGACTTTTCTCTATTTCATCGTAGTTTCCTTGACGAAAATTGTATTTAGGTATTATTAGTCGAGGGACTTTTTTTGCTTCCGCTTCTAAGATAAACTCTAACGGTGGGTGATGGGCGTCGACTTTGCATAAAGGTAAACTAGGTTTGCTTAGGGCACATATTTTATTACAGAGAATTAAGTCTAGTATTTTATTATTTTGGTTTAGTGTAGAGTTGTACTGATGTAAATCTAGAAATAACATGGATTCGATTAATCGCTGTCCCTTATTATCATTCTGGGTAGTGAGTGGTTTGAGATATGGTGTGTTGGATATAGTTTGCCATTCTAGTGCAGGAAGGTTAAAATCACCAGCAATACAGATTTTTGAGCTAGGCAAGAGTTTATGGATAGTTTCTAGTTTATCTGTAAATTGCTCGTAAATTGTAATGGGTGATGTTGGTGGTATATAGACCACACCAATGACTAGAGAACCCAACTGGGTCTCTACTATTATAAATAAGTCCTCTACGTCAGGTGAATCCCATTCTGCTCTTCGCGATGATCTATATTTTTTATTGACAGCAATTAGTACGCCACCACCGTCTTTTTTTGTACTTTTAAAGAAGTCTCTATCTCTGCGGTATATATTATAATTATCGGGAGCTACTTCAGCGTCGTATACTCCAGGATTGAGCCACGTTTCTGTCAATAATACTACATCGTATTCTGTTGTCAATATGTTTAAACGCAATTCCGCTAGTTTAGATTTTAAACCCCTACTATTTTGATAATAAAATGAAAGACTTTTATTATGCATTGTTAAACAAATAACTGTCAAATTGAGCTGTAGTTGATTTAACTTCATAGTTATAGTGGGGTGAGTATATGTACAGTATGGGGAATTGAATTTTAGGGCTGAAAGTAGTAGAGTACATTGGAAGTTGTTTATTGAAGATGTAATGGGGATATCGGTTTAAGACTAATATGAACGAGGATATGGTACATGATGTATATAGAGTTGTAATGTAGAATGTGTAAATGAGTATATTGAAATTAGATATGTGAAAGTAAACTGCTAATGAGCAATGTGTGAGATATAAGTGATCGAGTTGTCTAATTTGTGGATAGTAGAAGTTAAGTCACAATTTTTTAAGGTCTTCGACACATCGAATCACAACAGCTCTGCTTGTATCTTCCTTTCTCATCAAAATGGTACCATTAGATGTCCAGGCATACTTATAATTCTTTTCCTTTCTAGCTTCTCTGGCTTGGGAGTACAGTATTTTATTGTTTAAAGTTAATTGCTCATTAACATAGATTGGTGTAGAGTTTAGAGTGTTGTCCGCCGTGGAGGAGCCCGTAGCCTGCAGCAAGTCTCCCGCCGTGAGACCTCTACGCACCCTCGCAGCCGCTAGTAGATCGTCGCGAGTTTTTTTCGTAGTAAACTGTATCACTACGTTCTTGGGTCTGTTCGAGGCCTTGTTGTTTTTGGCTGTACGATGCACAGCTTTTATGGAGTCTTGTTTCAGCGGTATCTTTAAAATGTCACCCAGTGTCAAAGCAATGTGCACTAAATTTTCACACTTCTTTTCAGGGAGATTTTGTAATTCGACGTTACACATTCGAGACTTCTGATCTGCACTGTCAATAAGATTTTTAACATTTTTTAACTCAATTACAACATTTTGGTGTTCAATATGTAGTTTTGAGTTGGCTTCTAAAGTAACATTTAGACGAGACTCTAAGGACTTAATTTTTTTTTTTTTTTTTTTTTTTTTTTTTTTTTTTTTTTCATCTTGATCTTCTATATGGCGTATATCAAACCAATAAGAGCATTGCATTGTACTTCATAATTCACAACAACAAAGTACTAAAATTGTTCGACAACTGCAAACAGTTCGACGGTAAAATCCAGCTCTTTTGTCAATCGCAACAAGTTCAACGCATTTTCAATTTTCAATCTTTTCAATCTCGACGTTATTACCTATCTCCGTGATTCATTAAACACACACTATCGTAATATTACGTCTCAATTGCCAAAATAATAACAAGTTTACTGTCACTAAAACATAAGAAACCGTGTCTCCTAAGAATCGCAGCAAAATAATCTAAGATTGGCAAGATACAAAGCGATTTCTACCGAGTCACGGATACACGATAATCAGAAAGAAAATCTACAATTTCAACGTTAAATTTACTTTCATCATCATTAAGTACTTAAAACGCAATATCAAAACTTTTGAATATTATCTTTCGCCTTAAATTGAACTTCATCTATATCAACTAAAGTTACGAAAAACCATTTGATACGTCTCGACAAACCGTACGTTATTTCAAAACAATTTTACCTTGTCACATCTGTGCAAGCTATACAAAACTAACAAAAATGATGAACTATCTTAGGCACGTGAATTTACTCTAATCACTGACTCTCTCACTCTAAAACTGTTTCCATAATTAATCACTTCTTTAGACTTAGACAGGGATTAATTATAGTTCTCTCCATAATCACACAACCACAGATCCTGTCAGATAGCTCCTTTAGACTTAGGCAGCATCCGATAAGTTTCAGTTATACACCTTTATTCTTAGGAAATATACTGCCTTATTTCAACAGATCTATGATTGTATGTCGGAGGTTACCACAACTCACTCTAATCACAAACGAAAGTTAAGCTTGGGCAGATCCAAGAAGACTATTCGCAAAAATAATTCGTCACACTAATTAATATTAGGATTTAGGCTTATCCCACTTCTGATGTGAGCGATGACGCTTATTAAACACGATAGAAATAATCACTGGACAGTTACTTAGTACCGAGTCAGTGGGCTTGGGTATAACCCTGGCTTAGTCACAACAAAATCTTTATTCGCGAGTCCGTTCCGTCAGTTACAATGCCAACTCAATTAATACCGAGCTACTATCGACCGTCAGTCCGAGATACGTCAGCGCACCTAGCCGTCCTAACCGTATCTGTGTCACTTGCCATCATCCAACTTCAAGATATAACCTATGATGCTGCAATCGAATGTCAGTCATTTATTGCATTTAGCGCCCTCTTTAACAGTACTACCAACATACTTCCGCTACCATGAAGTCATACAAACATCTTAATATCGCAAACTCATCGTTATCGCCAACAAGATGGATAGTAGCACGAAGAAAAGGAGTCCAAGAACAAATATGGCCTTTTCCATCATTTGACATATCAAGGCCCACGTGGAACTTAACAATATTATGTGACTAAATTAACAGTACTTAGCTCTTCTTCTAAGACAACTTAAAAAATCTTGAGGAATCTCATATGATGAACAGAAATCTCCAACGAACTCCTAAAAACTTGTTAAATTTTCTAAAAAAAGATATAACAGTAAACTTGTCGAAGATTAATTTTCTTATTTACTTATTTATTTCACAATTTATGTACACACTTAAAAAAAAAATACCTTTAATAAACTTAGCAAAAAAAGATTTGTACAAAGGTATAGCTTATTTCTTTGGAAATATCTTCCAGCAGACCTGACGAATAGAGAATTTGATAAAAAATACAATTTCAGTATGTACCTACACTAAATATAAATATTTAAACACAATAAAATACTATACATAAACATAGATGAATATATAACAGATAATGTATACTTATATATACACATTTATTACAACAATTAATATATAATATTATATAACCACATGAAAATGAATCTTGTGTGGGTAATCAATGTCTAATTATAGTTGAGAAAAAAATCTCTTACTTTTTTCTTGAAAACAGATAAGAATTTTGACTCACGGATATCGTAAGTTAGCGCATTCCACAATCTGACTGCATGTACAGTAAAAGAGTAGGAAAAGTAGTTAGTTTTATGGGTTGGCATTTTTAGAAAAATGCTTAAGTTTCAAAAATAATGTAACAAATTAATTTAATTAATAATTTGTTAGATATTTAATATATTTTTCAAAGATACCATCAATTAGATAGATACGTTTCTACACATTGCAAACAGATGGAAGAACACGAAGTACAACATACAATAATCAACGAATGCAGAGCATTAAAAAAACCGCCTTCACGGCAACACTTTGACTAATAATGTCATTCACGTAAACATTCTCCGAAATCATACATATTGTTTCAAAAATTTGAAATGTTCAATGAAGTACCCAACCGATTTCAATAAAATTTATATGGGACCAATTATAAAGTATCCTCTATAATATGAATTAAGAATTTTTAAAATCGATTCATAATTGTCTGAAATATCGTGTAACAAAGACACAAAAAGAAGAACATACAGACGAATTGAGAACCTCCCCCTATTTTGGAAGTCGGGATTAAGCGATAATACACCCTAAGTATGTGTTTAAGCACGGGACACCTTTTATGAAAACGGCTTTACTGGAAAACATAATAAGTATTTAAGACTGACACAAACTCACATCAGACAATTTCACTTGTAAAGTGTCAAGGACAAGAAAGAGCGTACCTGCGCCGGCGGCGGTGAAAGTGCAAGTGATTAGATAGATGTAAGATACCACGTAAGGTTTGATTTGATAAAACCGACTAAGCCTTTATCGACATACTTTTATGATCGTCTTTAAGCGTAAGACATTTGAACATTAAGTAAGAAAAGTAGAGATATGTATCAATATGATTTGTAAGTTTGAAATATATTTTTGTCCGTGTAGGGTTTTTTTTTATAGATGGGTCGGTTTAGACTAGCCCTACCAGCCCTGGATAAGAATTTTGTGAAAGGGGACGAATCCGAGTTAGCCCTGCTTGGGGTGGTAAGATCCTGTCCATCCTTTGATATAAAATCTGCCGCCAAATATGACCGCTCCGGCGGTGATGTGTTCCGGCAATATTTTATGAAGAGCCAGTTCTTTCCTAGGCCTGTGTGCTGTCATTTTCAACTCATCTTCACCTCATGTCAGGTAAGATTGAGGTCTTTAATATTAAAAAAAAACGTATATACTAATTAGCTGTTCAAAACTACTTCATTATCATGGTAACGATAAAACAGTAATGCAGGCATTATTTACCATAATACCAACTCCAATCTAAGAGGAGACGGACAGATCCATGGCGATCTGTAGATGATACCAATAATTGTCATGCATCGAGGATCGATCCCGTAGTCTCGCGAGCATCAGCCTGTTTTCCGTCCACTGTGCCACAAAGTCTAAGCTCAATGTTGCACAATATTTTTTTTGGCTTTTTATACTGTAACCTCATTTAATCAGGAACACAAATAAGCAGGCACGTGCCTCGGAAAAGAGCATTTTTTTGTGAGAATAAAAGACATGTTTCATTAAAAATAACGTGACATTGAAATACATAAAAACTGATAAAAAAAATACTCCTGTTATCTAATCTATGATAGCTGTCAGTGTTATTTTTGAATTATTATTTGTCGATTGCATGGTAGGTAGCAATAGACAGGAGATGCCCTTAGAATGAAAACCATGAAACACTTGACAGTTGCTCAAAAATGGCTGCTGAAGAGTTGAGCCCTAATTAAAATTACATATCGATATCGATAAAGTTTTCGTAGTCATTGTGTACATATACTTAATGGATAACCCAGTATTGGCAGGTAAAGGAACTAGTGACTGCTTAGAAAAAAAAATAGATGTTTTTTTTAGGAAATTCCCTCATTTTCTAACTAAAATAGCCAATATCTCTCATTGAATAGTGACTTCATTATAAGGTTACATTATTTTTGTAAAATCGCAAACTACGATAACTCTATCCAATTTTAGGTAATTGCCGAAAAATAGCTCTTAACACATTAAATTATCAATATCTTTTATATTTTTAATCAAATAGTAAACGTTATATCGCTTTAGAATGAGGCAATTTTTTGAGAAGTTGGCCACTTACGTCTCCTTACTTTTTTTTACACGAAGAGGTTCCAAAGTGTGTCTACAAAATTATAAAAAAACAAAAATAAAAGTTCTAGCGCTTCTTAAACAAAGGAATTCTGCTTATTCTGATTTTATTTAGTGGTTATTCAAAATTGTTATTCATTAAAAGAAAGAAACAAAATCTGATACTTGTGGCCAATATGGCTATTTTAGTTAGAAAATGAGGGATTTCCCTCAAACAAATTTAAAAAACACAGACCTACTTGCTGAAGATTTTTTTTCTAAGCAGTCACTAGCTCCTCTACCTACCACTACTGGGTTATCCATTAATTACTGGACACCCGATATATTATACCTAACTTTCATGTTCTAATCCGCTGTTTAGTAATAATAAAAAACAATTGTCTTATGAGGTAGTGGTAACATACATTGCCTTCTATGCCAGAAGAGGTTCTGGGTTCGAATCCCGGCGGCGGCGGCGGATATTTGTGTGATGAACACAGATATTAGTCGTCAAGCCATGGATGTTTATTATTTAAGTTTATTCTAATAAAAATATGCATTCACTCAATATGTATGTAATATTTTAATACGTATGTTTATATATTTCTTAAGTATATCAGGTTATCTAGTATCTATAACACAAGTTCTTTAAGAAACTTAATTTGGGCTAGATAATGTAGTGTGAGTGTCAGAAATATTTTTTTATTTATTTAGGTACTCGTATACCTAAAAAAAATTATCAATACGGCCACCAACCTAATACAAGACTTTTCCAACTTGGAAGCAGTAGATACGTTAGCTCGTATGAATTTATAATACCTATCCATATTCTTTCGATATTCTATTTATAGTCATTCTGTATGGTTAAAATTAGTATTTAAAATTACCAAATAAAACACATGCATTGTGAATAGATTTTGATGTATTGAAATCAACAATTTTAAGGTCACTTAGCGACACTAAAGTAAACTTATCTTTGAACAGGTGTCAACATTTTGAATTAACTGTTAATACTTATTACTAATTAAAAAACAGTCTGATTTACAAATAATACGGTAAGTACAATTTCAAGGTCACTTAGAGACACTAAATTAAACCTTATCTTAAACATTTTGAATAGATATTAATAAAATTTAACTTTTAATACTTATTTCTAAATAAAAAACAGTCTGATTTACAGATAATAAGATAAGTACAATTTCAAGGTCACTTAGAGACAATATAGTAAACTTATCTTTAACATTTTGAATAGGTATTCATAATATGGCACGAAAATGTTAACTGTGAACCAGGTTTTACAAAAGAGGCATTTGATACATTGAAGCTCATAGTTTTGGGAAGTAAATATTCAGTGGTGTGTTCCTTAATCTTTGATGAAATGGCCATTAGAAAGTCGCTTATATGGGATCAAGAAAATAAAAATATTATGGCAGAGTTGAGTATGGACATAATCTAGAAAGTGATAATGTTGATGAAGCCAATCAAGCTTTCGTTATATTATTAACTGCCATAAATGGAACGTGGAAAATACCCATTGGGTACTTTTTTATAACATCGCTCACAGGAGAGCAAAAAAGTGTTATTGTTGATATTGCTCTAAAACTATGTGCAGATGTGGGTGTTAAAGTAGTGAACATAACTTGTGATGGCCCTGTTGCAAATTTTAGCATGTTTTCACATATCGACTGTGATATCTTCGAAACCAGGATAAAACCAGTTTTGAACGATGAAACACGCTTAATCATGCTTTTATAGACCCATGCCATGCAATAAAATTAATTTGGAATGCTTTTGGCGAATTAAGAGTGTTCATAGATCCTTGTGGAAGAAAAGTTGAGTTCAAATATTTAGAAGAGTTGCTTGAACTACAAGAAAAACAAGGTTTGCATCTGGCTAGTACAATTAAAAAACCACATATATTCTTTCAAAAGCAGAAAATGAAAGTAAAACTAGCTAGCCAACTGTTTAGTAATTCTGTAGCCGATGCTCTGGACTACTATAGAAGTAAATTAAAATAAAAAAAATTGAAGATTATGAAGGTACTATAAACTTTATAAACCTCATAAATGACATTTTTGATGTATAAAATAGCCATTCCATCTACCCACCAGGATTTTAAAATGCCATGTACCCATCTAATATTGCCTTAATAGCAGCATTGTTTGAAGGTGCTACTAGTTATCTGAAAAATTTAAAGTTGCCTTCTGGTGAACTATTAATTAAATCACGAAGGAAAACTAGTTTTATTGCTATGATAATAAATATGCAAAGTGCGCTGGCACTATACAATTATTTATGCAAGATGCAAAAATATTGAAATACATCCTATGTTATAAAATTAGCCAAGATCACATAGAGCTGTTTTTTTCGGCTGTAAGAGCGAGAGGAGGGTTTAACAACAATCCGAATGCTATACAATTTAGGGCTGCATACTGCGAAAATTATTAGTGAGAGCTGAAATCCGGGGTATGGAAATCGTACTCCATTGCAGCAAATAACAATTTTGACTTGTAGCAGTCAAAACCCAATAACAGCTCTAAATGAGGTCACAGAAAAGGAAAGATTTGCTGAAATCTCAGAAGATCATAGCGATCTACACGATCAATATTTAGAAACTATTTTAAAAGATAATGATCTGTACACTGATAGTATCCTTAAAAACATTGCAGGATTCGTTACTAAAAAATTACTCACTAATATAAAGTGTGAAGTATGCACCTCTCTATTACTCGGGGTCGAAAATACAAATAGTTTAATTTATAAAAAAACAAGGGGAGGGTAAAAATATGCTTCTAGCAGTGTGATAGAAATTATTAAAAAGGCTGAGAAATTGATGAAAACGCAGTGGCAAAATAAAGAAAAACCAGAATTAAATTACACATATTATTATTGCTCCTCAATCAAACTCTCCAGTCCCAAGATTTTTTTTATTAGCAGAACTTTTGTACCTACTAACTTTGTATAAATCATTCATCGGCATAATGTATCTTACTTTGTGTACATAAACTGTTAAATAAATAAATTAAGTAGGTAGGTAATGGTATATAATTTAAAGTGAAATTAGAAGAATAACCCAAAAAGTCATTACTCATTTCTGAATAAAGTAAGCTTATTAAAATGTTGTCTATTTGATAAGCGGTCAGAAGAAAGTTTTCCAAAGTACCTATATCGCAAGTCCAAATATGTTTTGATGATGGTTTTAATCAACATAAGCCTATGTTGAACATTATGCTCAGTGTCTTCTGAAATGACAAACATTTTGTTTGTGTCATAATATTCTGTCATAAATTTAAAAATATATAAATAATAATTTTCGGGTTTTCTGTGTTTATCTGACTTTAAACGAGATGAGAGTAATTTTTCAGTTTTCTTAATTACATCTAAAACACCATTTGAAGCATATAATAATCCACCTCGCGATTTTTTATAAATCAACGTATTGGTGTTTTCTTCGCCTAATAATAAGATCGAACATTTATGGCATTTTAGTCTACTAATAAGTTTTCTAATTACGAATCCTGCTATATATTCCAAAGCACTTTCAGTGTACTCGTCAACTTCTTTCGTCAAATAAGCCAAATACTCATCATAAAGATCACTATGGTCTTCTTCTATCTCCAAAAAGGATTCTTCCGCTGTAATGGCATTGAGGTTATCAATTGGACAATGGCTACCGCAGGTAAGAATGCTAATTTGTTCCAGTGGAACGCAATTCCCAACACCACCATCTCTTATTTCCGCACGAATTAATAACTTTTTGTATGCTGCCCTAAACTGCAAAGCATTCGGGTTATTGTTAAAACCGCCTCTGGCTCTAACTTGTGAAAAAAAAAGTTCTAAGTGATCTTGATTTATTTTGTACAATGGTATGTATTTCAACATATCTGTTTTCACTATTAAATAGTCGTATAAAGACAATGTACTAATCATGTCTATTATTAGACCGATAAACCCAGTTTTTCTTCTTGAGTTAACAATAAGTTCGCCAGAAGGGAGTTTCAAAAGTCGTATGTAATCTATTGCACTTTGAAATAATGCAATAACGAAACCGAAATTTCCTGGGTATACAGCTTTTTTCCAACCCGGTTCATATAAAGAATGACTGTTAAGAACATCAAATACGTCATTCATTAAATTAATAAAAAAAACAGTTCCCTCACATTCCCTAAAGTTGAGATATTTTAATTTGTCGCGGCAATACTCGAGGGCATCCGCTACAGACCTACTGAATATTTGTGCTGCTAACCGAACTTTCATTTTTTGTTTATAAAAAAAAATGTGAGCTTTTTTTAATTTGGTGGCAAGGTGTAGGCCTTTGTTTTCCTGTAGCTCCTGCAACATTTCAATGTACCTGAAATTAATAATTCTATTTTGGTGGTCATAAAATATGGTTAGCTCACCAAATGCGTTTCTAATTAATTTCAATGCATGACAGGGATCAATAAAAGCATGTAAAAGTGTGTTGTTAAATTCAGCGACGGTTTTGTCTGCGAAAAAATCAAAACCTAAATGGGAAAACATGGCAAAATTTGCTATAGGGCCATCGCTTGTTAAACTAACTACTTTAACACCAACCTCTTCACACATTTTCAAGGCTAATTTTACTAATTCGCCTTTTTGTTGCCCTGTCAATGAATTTATCAAAAAATATCCAATGGGCAATTTCCATCTGCCATTTATGGAGGTAATTAAAAATACAAGTGCCTGATTGGCTTCTTCAACTTGGTCAGAATCAATATTCTGTCCACAATCAACCCTACCGTAATATTTTTTAGACTTAGAGTCCCAAGTCAATGACTTGCGTATTGACATTTCATCAATTATGAGGGCACATATGACAGGATGACTGCTTTGCTCGACTTGTCTTTTTAAAGCTAAAAATGATTCATTGGTGAAACCTGGCTCAGCATCCACATGTTGGTACCACTTGGCAAGGGTGCGTGTATGAGGCAAGCAGGTGTTATACTCTTGCCTGATGTAATCATAGGCTTTTGGTGAAAAAAAATGAAGCGTGAGCGCAAATTTTCTTATCTCTTCGGAATATTTACGTGTAAGCGGTTCACCCTTCGTCTTTGCGATCTGTCTTTTCAAAAAATCCTGAGGTCCAGCACATTCTTTCAATATTTGCACTCTTCGTTTGTTATTAACTTTTCAGCTTTTAATTTCTCCATGACATCTTTTTGTTCTGCTATTTTCTTATTTTTTCGATATACTTGAAGTTTCAGATTTTTTATTTTTTTTATTAATCTGTCACATAATTTTTCTAACTTGATAATTTTGATTTCATTTTGATAAGCCTGAAAATATTAAAAGAAAAATATTTTATTTAATAAACACAAGTTAGAAACGCCTGGTATCCTCAGGAAATTATGCACAAACAGTTCACGCTATCTTTCACTCATTCTACTACTAAAAAAAGTTAGAATCAATAACTACTTAAGTTATATTGTAAAACCAACCTTATCGTGACTTGAATTTGGTTTTGGTTCTTGTTGGTCAGAACTTTGTGGTATGACCTGGTTTTTCAAGTCTGTGAACTGTAATAAAAAAAATGGTTGAAAAAAAATGGAATGAAAGAATGTTGCTTTTGCGGAATGTCACATGAAAACTTGAAGTTTATTTCACTTACTTCAGCGAGTGCTGAGCGTGGGATTCTTTTCTGTGAAGCCACGCTCCGAACACTAGTAATAGTTGGAGACTGAAAATGAATACAAAGTTTGTATTAATAAATAGCAATTCTCCAAAAATTAAATTTTCTTTTAATTATCATCATGCAAAAGTTATATCCTTCGATGATTATGTAATTTAAATTATATTTAAAAATTTTCAGAGAGGTGCAAAGTAACAATTCTCTTCAAAACACTTACTGATAAGTAAAGTGAGGGTACTGCATCATCTTTTAGCCTGATGAGTCCAAGTGTTCTGTTGATGTTATCATCCTCAAAATGTAATGAACATATAAAATTCTTCCTATGACGTGGGCTTATATTTTCTAATCCAATTGCGTTTATCCACCTTCGCCGCATATTTAAATTAGTGGGAAAACTGAAAAATATCGATAAAAAAGACGGTTTACGGATGCCCATCACTATGTTTACATTTGGTAACTAGGAATCAAGGTTATAAATTTAAAACCTTCTAAACATTCACTATTACTCAATTATTATCGCTTATAGGTACTTGTTACAGTAAACCAGATGATGTTATACGCAAATAATTACAAAACATAAGAATTTGAGATAACTTACTGGTGTAAACTTATGTTTTGCGACTTTTTAGCGCCACAACCTAAAATCGAACACTTATGCATATTGTACACAATAATTAAAATCAAACTTATAAAATTGATATTTACTAAAGCATTTCATAGTCAAATCTCTAAAAAATCCCGAATATTTTGCACTTTTCCTGAAAGTAAACAAAACACACTGACGCAAACGTATAAGTAAAATGGCGACTGCATTTCACCAAGCTGACAACATAGCGTAAAAAGAAAATCAAACCAAAAAAAGGAAAGGAAGAATTTGACTTCGAGTCTTTCACTCATGTCAAATGTACGCTTGTTAGAAAGAAATAAAGATATGTCCGTAAATTCATCGCACGTTTGCCACATATATCCTACAGTAAACAATTAATGGGCATCTCCTGTCTATTGCTACCTACCATGGTCGATTGAGAGGACTTCTGTCATAACTTCCTCGTAGATACGTCGACCTTTAAATTGCCAGAAAAATTTGGCAGTCATATTAACTATTAGCGGGCCCAAACCAGTACTAAAAAGTAGTTATCTTCTTGGCATATTTGCATAAATTTAAAGTTATTTACGAACTTCATCTTACGAATATACCTATAGCTAAAGAGTTTGTAAAATTCCGTTAGTGAGGTGAAAACACTGTTAAAAGTTACAATACTATTTCCATCAATTTACTTATACTGCTGAAAGCTTACAATTTTGATGAAAAGTATTTTATTCCAAAATACTTCATTATACATGGGTTTAGAAGAGTTTTATTTGGTTTTATGGACCTGTTGCGTTAATTAGGAAATCAACGATTCAATGGGGAGTTTTCTGACAGCTCATTAAAAAAACAAAATTGGTACAAAAGGCTTCGATAGATGGCGCTTTACAAAAGGCGAAGGCGAAGAATTTATTCCACACTGCGTTTTTAAAAGTAAAATAAATTAATTGATGTCTATATCAGAAATTGAACGTATAAATAACCATAGATGGTAGATACCACTTACCTACATTATAGTTTACAGACTTAACGCCTTCGGCTTTTTAAAAGTGCCATCTATAGAGGTGTTTTGAACTCATTTTTATGAGCTGTCAGAAAACTCCCCATTGTTGACCATTGGTAATTTGACTTTATAAACTGTTTCCTAAATGCGAGTTCTGACAGTTGCCATGGCACTATATCAACACAATCTGTAACAATTTCTAAATAAAAGACATCTATAATACTTTCATTTTGTAAATAAATAAAATCACCAAATAATCACACCAAACTAAAGGCCCCAAAATAAGCATGAGTATTAAGTAAGTATATGAGTAGTATAATTATTTCAGTTAAAACAAAAACATTTGCTTAATATGATACATAATTGAAATCTAGGCCATTTTTAAATAACATAACTTATTAACTACATCTTTTACATAAATTATTTTTATTATTTTCAGATACAATATGATAAAGTCATCGTAATATTTCACGATCTACATCGATAATAAAAGTGAATTAATTGATCGTGGACGTACAACACTTAATTGCGTTGTGTATTCACTGGAGTACAATCACTGGCTTGAGTGAGTGATAGTACTGTTGCGCGCGCGCCGTTCACATGCGAACTGCCACACTGCCGGCATACACATGTCTACAGTTTAAGTGTTTTGTTTAATAATTAGGAATATAACCAGGAATTATTTTAATAGTGAAGTGATAAAGTGCTGTTAGTTCGCGTTATTGCTGCCTGTGGCTTTATCAAGGTAAGCTTTACTAAATATTAAACTTGTGATAGATCCTAAACTTATTAATTAATGAATTTGTGTATTATTATAATTCATTCTTAAAATACCAACCTTATTTACTAAGGTGTTGATCAAGTAATATGGAAAAGCCTACAAGATTTATATTAAATACAAAGAATTGGATTATTTTATTTTACTTTATTCAGGAAACAAAAAGTCATTATAGGTACTTATAGTTAAAATATATAATTTATACAGAGACCAGTGAAGTTTCCATACCAAAAATTATAAATTTAAACGAAAAACACGGTCACACAATACATTAGTAGGTACAATGATGAAATTAAAATAAATAACTATACATATATGGAGATGCAAAAAGAGTTCTTTTTTAATTTTGGGAGAGAGAGATGAAAGATGTCGATATTATTATAAATCTTATTAAATTGGGTACAAGATCTGTTAATGAAAGAGTTAGCGGCATTAGATTATTTGATCTATTATAATTTCGGGCCATTTTTAAGACGATTTCTAGATGTGTTACCAACTTAGGATATTTAAGCAATACTTTATTAAATACCCTAAAATATAGACCTAAACAACACTTCATTTTAAAAAGTATGTGAGTAGATATTACTGCCTATACTATGCATATAAAATCTCCAGGTCCTAACAGTGATGAATCAAATTTAAAATCTTGCTTCGCCAACTTAAAAAAGAAAGAAGAATTGTAACATTATGTTCTTAGATAAATGAATGCTATCTCGTCACTTTCATCAATATTTATGCATATATCTTGCTTTTATCAAGATTTGCAGTTTGATATTATACAATGTATAAACCTACCTACAAAGTAATAGGAACACTGATAATATTTGATTTATCAGCCATCGCAATAAGGCAATACCTACCTTTGGCCATACTTACGTAGCAAATGTTAGCGTAGCTAACAGTCAAAAGATGGTCATTATTGTGGCCTGCCATTATAAGTTTCGTAACATTTGTCGCGCAAACTTTAGCAACAACATCTGTGTGTACTTTGAGCCCAGGCTCTATGTCGCAGGTGGTTTTATTCCAATTCATATATTTACAGGTGTTATGGGAGGCTTTTTTGTGGGCGATAGGCTGACCCCCTGTCACTGCAATAGTCTCTCTCCACTATTATAATGTCTCCAAATTTGCCAAACGTGACATCAGATGGTTTTATTACCTCTGGTGTTCTGCCTACCCCATACGGGATACAGGCGTGAAGTTATGTATGTATGTATGTCATATATTTATTTTCTTTAAGTCATTCTTATTCCGAAATAAGTTAAATCCCTAAAAACCTCCTAAGCCAAGATTTTTTTGGGGCAACCTAGAATATAAATAAATATATGTAAGTATACGTAGAATAATTTCGCAAACGTGGAACGACTTTTTTGTTTCGCACGGGGATCGAACCTCGATCTCATGAATAACTTAGCATCTTTTACCACTGCGCCACGGAGGTACGTCAATTTTTTCATCCTTGGAGACTAACCGCATCATAAGCAAGCAAGGACAAAGATTATTTTTACATTGAGTAGCCTAAGAGCAATTTCGCTTTATTAAACTAGAATTGGTTCTAAGATCTCCGCTAAATTCGAGATACGCACTGCATCTGGCTTCCGTCATCCATCATTTCATACAAGATTTCTAGATTCTTATTTTTTCGGATTCGGATCGGATAAGAATCGGATGTAGAATTGGTTCCAAGATCTCCGCTAAGTTCAGCGTCTAAGTCGAGATTTCTTTGGCTGCAAACTGGACGGCAGCGACAGCGAGAGCGACAGCGGCGCGGGTAGCGACGAGGGGAATCTGGGCCGTTCTCGACGCCAGCGGGCAGCGGAGCGACTTGTCGCGGTTTAAGAGACGTAGGTACCGAAGAAACGAAAATGTCGATACGGCTTCATGAATACTTTCACAGTTCATTTATACGATACGATTTATTATGGACAAAAGAAGACGTAAATCCGTACTTAAACAAAGACAGCAAAGAGACGAGTTTTATCGTACCTAATTACGAAAACCAAAGACGAAATTCAATCAAATTCGTTGATAACACTAGAATGTTTGTGAAAACATTTGATTATGTCCTGGAGAAGTCCGTCCGCCGTCCAGTTTGCAGCCTTATGGTGGGATGGTTGCATCCGCCCCGAGTCCGTACTGCAGTGCGATCACAGAACTTTATCGAATCGTTTGTTAACGAATGTTCGTATAGTATGGAGACGGTTTTTAAGAAAAAAATTAAATCTATCCATTGCCGCACGGCTAGCTTAAATAAATGTGTGCCTTGTTAATTTTGAATGTTGGTAAACATGTTGTACTCATAAATATCTGTAAAATAAAAAATTACAATGTTACTCAAAACTTGCAACTGACTCCATACTATACGAGCTTTCGTAAACATTCGTTAATATACGATTCGATAAAGTTCTGTGATCGCACTGCTGTCTTGTTTCGTTCTAATGATGGTATTATCAGATTCAATGAAAATGTTGCTTGCGTAAGTTAGAAGGCAATGGATTTGAGTACTTAGTGACATGGTCAAAGTAGTTCGGCTTGTACAAATTAGCCCTCAATGTACATCATAGGTATGAACCCATTATTGTATATTTGTATGCACCATGCGTAAAATTAGTCCCCTTTGGCCCACACCAGCATAAGTCAAGATTGGAAGTATGCAAGTGTCAAATTGTTTCTAAGTGAGATCGCTAATTGACTCACGATGTAAGCGACATTTCTACTGTGTGTATCGTTCGTTTTTTTTTCAATAAGTGACAAACCATAGTTGACGTAAATATGGGTGTGGTGGGATGGAAATTCCAAAAACTATTTCTTCTCAACAGATCGACTTTACGAAGTGGTGGTAGATTCAGTTCAATTTGTAAATTGTGACTTATTTCAAATGTATTTAAACACTTACGAAATAAAGATTCTTTTGACTTTGACTTTGACTATATTCTAACATATCAAGGTATAACTCACCATACAGGGTCAATTTTAATTAGCGCATCACAGGCAACTTCTTCACACCAATCCCAACAACATTTGTTCTACGACTTTACACAAATCTTGATACATTCCACAAAATATAAAAACAAAAAATGGTTTGCTTCTTAATCTATATTTTGTAAGAAGTGCCTATTATTATTATTACTATGCGATGTTTTGCCTACGCAAAGTGCGTGGCATACCTACGTTCAGAGTAAATATAAATAGGGCCTCTATATAAATTTAAAAAACTATGAATTTTAAAAAGTCGTAGAACATATGTTGTTGGGATTGATGTGGAGAAGCTGTCTTCAAGAGGTGATGCGCCCATTAAAATTAACCCTGTATAATGAAGCTGAAGAGTTTGTTCTGATAGCCTAATACAGGAAGACTTTACTGTATACAGATATTTCTACGGGTACAGAAGGAAACTGGATAAAACCGCATGGAGCGTCTTAGTTTTATTAAATTCTCTCTTCTACCATAAATGTAATGCAACCAATACTCATTATTTAGTCGACTCACGCGCACGATTCGCGCCTTTTTTGTTAAAAATCACATGTTTCATTAAACCAACGGCCTTTACGTCGTTAGAACAACTTGCTATGGCTTTGTTTACATAGCGGGTAGAGTTAACAAACACAAATCAATAAATATCCCGATGCTGTGTACTGACTTATACACTTAAAAACTATGCTTAGGTAAATCACAAACACTCATGTTGCAACTAAAGTGCAATCAACTCATCTTGTTGCACACATATGTTTACAAAAAACAAGCAAAATACACTTGAGCTAATAAAATGGACAAGCATGGATTAAATGTCAGACATTATTAAGACTTTTTTTGACGTATAGCAATACTGGATTGTATTGCTAGCTGTACTTACTGTTCCATCTAAATATTCACATCCAAACTGGACAAAAACAGTTGTGCTTTATCCTGGGGTCAGGAAGTTATCAACTATGTCATGTGACATTAATATTATATCATATCGCAGTTCCTAGTTATAGAATTTAGGTATGAAATTAATACGGAAACTATTATTTGCTGCGCACTGAAGTTTTTGGACTTTTGTTTATTTAGTACTATGACTTTATTATAAACCATTGCAACATCACTGCGTTTTGTCTTTTCCGTCACTATAATTTCTCTTATTAAAATACTTATTACATATTATTAAATTAGGGAATAGAACTGCCCTAAATTCACCTAGCAGACGACAATCCTTTTTTATAAATTCTTATATGTTATATCCGCTGAATCTCTCCGCTTTCACTTTGGAAATACTTTGAACTCCTGCATTTTAAAATGCATATATTAATTTTGATTTTTGAAAACAAAATTACTTTAAAATTTTAGAATTATATCTCGATATGGTAGCCTAAATAGGTAGGTACTTGGTTAGCAACAAAAGCTAGCATTTATATATATTTTTAATATTGACCGCACGTTGTACGGTTCTCCGTATAAGTCATCACATCGCAGCCAGAGATGGTGAAGAAATGGTTGCGATATTCGTGTCAATGTCAGGCTCTTATGTCACGTACGGCTCACAATGACATTATCGAAGAAAAGGTTTAGAACTCATGAATCAATCTATCCACTATTTGATATTTTCCGGTTTTTATCAAGCCTTGGTTGAGTTTTTATACGGAATTAAGTAAAAAGTTGTTGTTGAATATTCATTTTTTATTTCGATATACAGGGCGTCCCGAGGGGAAGTACCTTAAATATCGTAAATAGGGTGTTTTGCTGAAAGAGGCCTTTATTTAATTTTTAAATATTAGGTAGTTATTCTGCATTTTTTTTTTTTTTTTTTTTTTTTTTTTTTTTTTTTTTTTTTTTTTTTTACTCTAGCACCTCCGACAATTAATGCCGCAGACTATGTTAAGCTACTCATCTTTCATATCAGTTCTCGCTTTCATGCTTCTCGTAATTTCATGCTACATACCATTTCACCATTTCGCTTCTTTTCTTTACATGTCATTACAGATTTTTCTAATTGCTAATTTTAAATCTCTTATTCTAATACACTTTCACTTATTTTCTATCTTAATTGTTTTCCTTACTTACTATTACTTTTAACAATAACTTTCTTACCGTTAGTACATACATAGTATTTACATTTATTACTTTCATTTATAAACTTATTGTTCTTACAGTTTTAATTTTTACATTTTTATTGCTCTATATGTTACACAAAAATATACAATATATTTCGGAACATATTTTTCTTACATACTTTTATTTCTGTTAATTACTTTTTTCGCTACATTTTCACAATATTTTATAAATGTGTCTCTATTTTTATTTTCTATTAATTCATTTATGTTGTCTGTCGTGATTTTGGTACCCAGCTCCATCTCTACATTATATCTTTCCAAGGCGTGTACTGGACAGTCTAATAAAATATGAGGCACGTCCTCGGCTCTACCTGGATCACAAATGCATGATGAGTTCTCCTTGCACCCGAAACGATTCAGGTACTCAGAGAACCCACCATGCCCCGTCATTACCTGTGTTAATACCCCTGTGGGTCGTATCTTCCTCACCAGTTGATAAGCCTTAATTGCATCAGGAAAAAATAATTTGGTGGTCTTTGCAGTGTCACTGCTCCGATATCTTTCGTTCCATTCGTCAAGCGATCGCATGCGAATGCTTCGCTTGACGAATGAAACGGGGCACAGGTCGTAGTTTGGCCTTTTCTTTAATTTTAGAGCGGCTTCTTTGGCCAGCTGGTCCGCCCGCTCATTCCCTGCTAAACCCGCATGCGCCTTTATCCAGAAGAAAGCGACAGTTTTGTTCTGGGATAAAGTTGTAAGACTTGCTCTGGTTTTGACGGCTAGGGGATGGTAGCAGGCGAGACCGGTGATCGTTTGTAGAGCCGCTTTGGAGTCGCTATATATAGCGAAGGATCTTCCATTGTGCTTGCGGATTTCCTCTACTGCCTCTGATATTGCTAGTAACTCAGCCTGGTAGACGGTGCAGTATGACGGCAGACAAAGTTTGACGGCTTTGGTTTCGGTCTCATTATTCCAAAAGGATAACGATGCTCCGACCTTACCGTCAATTTTGCTGCCGTCAGTGAAAATGCGAACAGCAAAATCGCTGTTTGCGTCTAATTGTTCCTGGTCTACCAGGCTTTGAAACTTGAGGCTAGTATACAACGCTGGGTGGGGAGCTTTCGTTGCTGGAGACACAAGCTCAACTTCTCTTCCGGCCAGTTCCAACTGAGGCACGCCTCTCTTGGCTTCGTAGAGCGAGGCGCATTCGCGCACTCGAATATCCAGAGGCAATATACCGGCTAAAACCAGTGCTGAGTTTGTTGACACTGTTCGGTATCCCTTGCATATCTTTTGTGCAAAGCCACGTTGGATGGAGTTTAATTTTTTCCTGATGCAACTTTTCGTTGAGGCTGATGACCAAACACTAGCCGCATACAATATTATAGGCTCTACCGTCGCAGTGTAAATCGTCCTAATAATTTCTGGGTGTAGTCCCCAACTAATTTTTGCTGCTCTACTCAACTGTTTGTAGATATCTACGGCCTTTTTACATACTGCTGTGACATGGGAATTAAAAGTTAACTTATGGTCTATTGTCACTCCCAGTAATTTAACCTCTTTCGTGGTGTTGATGTTGACTCCGCCCATCTTCAGTTGTGGGGTATCGTATTTTAGTTTTCTTGTAACTACCATGGCATTAGTTTTGTGTGGAGCAAATTTTAATTTGTTTGCGATTCCCCATTTTTGCACCTTTTCTAGTGTGACGTTAGCTTGTCTCTGCACTTCCAGAGCTGTGTCTCCGTCAAACACCAACACCACGTCGTCAGCGAAAGCCTGCACGCAATTTCCATCCCGCTTTAGCTCCTTCAACAAAGGATCCAGGAGCAGATTCCATAGTATAGGACCCCCTATGGAGCCCTGTACGCAGCCCTTTTCCGTCCTCTTACAATATTCCTCTCCAGCATATCTAACTTTTACTTCCCTTTCTGTGAGATAGCTATCGATGACTCTTCTTAAATTCCTTGGACATCCTTCTTCAGCCAATCGAGTTTTTATCTTCGGCCACCAGGCGCTGTCGAAGGCTCCCTCTATGTCTAGTGATACCAGGGTGATTATTTTCTTCTGGTTCAATTTGGACTTAATATGATTCATCAAGTCATAGAGGGAGTCTTCGGTGCTTCTTTGAGGCATGAACCCGTATTGGCAAGTGCTTATATGTGGAATTATGTGGTGTTTTATACGAGTCATCAATAGCTTCTCAAAGATTTTACCCAAAACCGGCAGAAGGCCGATGGGACGATATGATTTCGGGGTCCTATAGCTATCTTTTCCAGGCTTCCGCAGTACTATCACCGTTGCTCTCTTCCAGATCTTAGGGAAGTAATGAAGTTCCAGGCACTTATTTACAATTGCGAGGTACAGAGCTGGGTTCCAGTATATAGCCTTCGCACATATGTCAGCCGTGAAGCCGTCTGACCCAGGGGCTTTTTTGACGTTAAAAGAGCTCACGGTCATGTAGAGTTCCGTCAATGTGAAAGGAGGATCCTTGCACTCATCAACGTCTTCAAAATCATTTACTTTCTTGGCATCTGCTCTGACTTGTTTGTGTTCCAAACTATCCTCATCTTCCCTATCTTCAGGATAGAAAGTTTCTGCCAGGGTGCGCACTGATTCTTTAGCGCTGAGAGCCCGACCATTTGTCTCGAGTGGGATATCCTCTTCTCTCTTCTTTGTACGTCCTATGACTCTGTATATCCCGTCCCAGACGCTCTCTCGGTCTTGCTTTTCACAGAACTCCTTCCAACTGTTTATTTGGGCTCTTTTTGTTTCGGCTTCATAATGCTCCTTTCTTTCCAGGTATTCTTGTACAACTTTCAGGCGACGAACTGGTGCTGCCCGATGGATCCGGTTTCTTAGAGTGGCGACTTCTTTCTTGAGTTGTTCGAGTTTATTTGACCACCATGGCAGAGTAATTGTATCTGTATTTTTCTTTTTGGGTATGTTTTCTGTACATGCTGATGTAATAATGTTTGTGTAATTTGTAACTGTGTCTTCTAGTGTGTTGATGTCTGTTATGTTAGCTATTGTGTCTAGTGTCAAATTGTGTTCGTGTGTCAATTGGCCAATTTTTTCACAAAAACCTGACCAATTGGCTTTTTTAGTATTGTACTGTCGTGTTGTTCTCATGATGTGTGTGCCTTTGGATTTCTGTAAATTAATTTTAAAAGTAATGCCGTTATGGTCCGAACTAATAAGGTTTTCATCCACCTTCCAGTCCTCCACTCTATCCAACAGATCCATCGTGCAGACCGTCACATCGACGTTGCTACAGTAGCGCTTACCACTTCTTATTACATCGAATGTTGGTTTGTCTCCAACATTCAGTATTTGGAGTCCTATTTGATCAAGGGTACCCAACATTTGCTCTCCTCTGGCATCAGTTTTCCTGCCACCCCACCATGTATTTTTGGCATTCGCATCACCGCCTATTATCAGGCATTTGGATCCTATTTTTTCCACTATCTGGGTTAGATGTTTAAGATATGGGTCAATAGGTTTGTCGGGCTCAAAGTAAAGAGATACCACGTGAATCCTCCAGGCAGCGGTTTTAGCTTCCACCACGACGATGTTGGATGTAGTTAGGTCTGGGTACTGTGTAATATCGATATTCTGATCAAAGACAGCTATTGCTGCTTTGACAGTACTCCCACCATCGCCTTGGAAGATTCTAGTACCCCGGTAGCTTTTCATTACATTACCTCCTCCCACATAGGGTTCCTGAACGAGTGCGAATGCTGCTTTGCGATTTTTTGCCTCCATTATCATTTCATTCGTGGCCAGTTCTCGTCTTTGTAGGTTGCCTTGTAAAATGTTATATGACGTTTTTCCCTCTTGGTCGCCCTTAGCAATACGCTACAGACGACCTAGCCAATGCGTCCCATTTTCTACGCACCGGGCATGCTTGGCTAAATGCATTGTGGTCGATCTGTGCGTACTTTGCCATTGAACAATTCCTGCATGCAGGAGGTACTGCCGCCAACCAATCCGCACACTCACCTCTGAGATGAGGGCCCCCGCAGTGGCTGCATAGCTCGGCAGTCCCTGTGCAGTACTTTTTCCCGTGCCCGTAGCCCAGGCACTTTGTGCACTGGACAAGGGGGGACTGATCTTCTGCTCTAATCCGTTGCAGATCTATATGCACTGTGCCCATATCTGTTATTCTTTGCCATACGGCTGGGGACACAGAGATTATTACATGGCAGGTAAGAGTATTCCGTGCTTTCCTTTTATATTTAATGGTGATTCGATGGTCTTTAGAATCCAAGTCACGAAAAACGCCTGGGTTTTGATTTTTGAGGGCTTTTATAATATCCTCATCCGTGTGGATAGTGAGGACGTCTTTTAGTATCACGAGTGGGTCTTTATTACAGACCTCTTCGCATGTGAGTCTTTTACCAGCACTTTCAAGTCGTTCCTTGATCTTACTCCTATCTCTTTCGGTCTTACAGCTTAGAATAATCTTCCTATCCTTTGCTTTACGAACCCTTTCTACTGTGACCCACCCGTCCTTCGCATCTATTGCCTCTCTTACCTTGTCTAGTACCTTCTCTCCAGTCTCATCAGCGTCCTCTGACGCCACCACAATCGAGTGAAGTGCAATTCTTTCTCCTGGTCCTTTTCTCTCTCTGCTTGCGGTAGCGTCAGCATACGTCTTGTGATTCTGGCTTTCCATTGTTTCTCTTTGCTTTTCTATCTCTCCTCGAAGCTCTTCCATTTTTCGATTATTTTCTCTTATTTCTTTACTCGTTTCCTGAAGCTGAGCGAGGAGTTCTGCATTTAGGTCTACTGGTATTATCTCATTAGTCTGCTTCTCTGTTTCCACCTTTTTACCTATGTTTTCCTTCTTTCCTTTTGGAGACTGTTCCAACTCCTTGATTATCTGATACATTTTATCCAGCTGTTCTATTACGCTAGCCTTGATATCATTTCTCATGGTTCGCGAGTTACCTAATTGGATTTTTGCTTTAACAAGGTAAGCTCGTGCCTCTGCGGTCTTGCTAGGGTATTGCTTTGGGGAACTCTGGCTTTCGATCGGTGATTTCTTCCCTTCCTGAGAGAGCGTCTTCTTAACTCTACTTTTGGCTGGTTCTGCCTGTGTCACTCTACTTGTCTTTGGGGAAGTGGTAAGTGACTCTACACCTAATGCTTCAAACTCACCGATACTACGCCTTACACTGGTTTCTATAGTAACTGTTCCGGGGGGTGATTTTTGTTGTTCTCCCTCGGTTCCAGCTTGATTTTTAGGTGTGTGGAACATATTTAGTCCGGAGGTGCACGTCCGTTTATTAAAATGTCAAAGTAAATTTGTATAAGTTGTAAATAATGTAAAGAGTGTAAATAGTAAAATTTAAAAGGGGAAAAACAAAACAAAAGAAAAATATAAAAATAAAACTTTAATTGGTGACAATAGGTCAAAATGTAGAGGTATAGAGACTTAAGAAACTCTATTTCTGGTCAAGTCCTATCTTGATTACGGTCTACGAGTAAAGTAGAGCAGCAAAAAGTCAAAAAGTTTTTTTTTTTTTTTTTTTTTTTTTTTTTTTTTTTTTTTTTTTTTTTTTTTTTTTTTTTTTTTTTTTTTTTTTTTTTTTTTGACTCTATGTAGAGTTTGTCCAAGTATCCGAAGTTATAGTCCTAGTAGAGCCGAGTACAATACAAAAAGTCCGGTTCCAATCAGACACTTGTAGCCTGAGTTATGTGGGTTTTAAAATTTCCAATATGGCGCTCAATATGGCCGACCAAACATAAAAATTTCGATAACTCCTGTTTTATTTGTCCTAAAGGAGCGCGCGACGGCTCGTTTTACTTGCCGTGCTCAGCTTATTAACTATTTTACAAAATCTCTACAATTGTAGAGTCAAAAAATTTTCGGGGGTTTTGGGGACTGGGATGATAGAGTAGGGCCTCCCAACTCTAGAAGTGAAAACCCCGCCACTCTACGACACCTGGGTGCCGAGATATCGCTGCTGGAAATAAAACAAAATGGCTGAACAAGATGGCCGCCAAAAGTTTGATAGTCTATATCTCGGGAACCAGTGGTCGCACAGGTTCGTGCGAGGGCTCTCCTGTCTTCTCTTGGTCGGCTCTATATGGATCTAGGTCAAAAATCAGGATTCAGACAATATGTGTCGTAGACAGTGGGGAGGGGGTAGAGGGGGTGCAGGGGACTGAGGGATAGTCAGCAAACCAAACCACAAGTCCGTACGACAATCCGGAGCGAAGTTATCCCGATTTAAAAATCTGGGCAGAATTGGGCGGAGCCGCGCCGCCCTCCTATATATTTCCGCCCAAAATTTCAATCGGCGATTACTCGAGTCCTAAGCGTCTCAGAGACCTGCGCTTGGATTCGCTGAAAAGGTCGTTTAAAGGGCCACGCAATGGAAGGGTTGAGAAATTTTTTGGATCAACCCCCGATTTAATTTACAGAAAAAACAATAAAATATTTACAAAAAAATTTATAAAAATTTGAAAAAATAAGTCAAAAAATATGAAAAAATTTTCACGGGCTATGGATAATTGTTGTCAATTTTAGATATAAAAAAAAAATATATTATTCTTATATTCTTATATATATATTATTCTTGTTAAAAATATTAAGTTATTCTGCATTTGGAAAGGATGAGTGAAAGTAGATTTACGAAAGAGGTGTACAGAACAAGAATGGATGGTGTTGTTGGAAGGGGCCGGCCTAGGCGAACGTATGCCGATCAAAGAAAGAAAGAAAGAAAGAAAGAAAATATTTATTTGTCAGAATGTGGTAAATAGGTACAGTTCTTATAATTAATTTCAGTGCAGACACATTCACCCGTTTAGGGCATACAAAAATTTAACTCTAATAAAGTTTAAGTAAATTTAATATAATATTATTATCTAATTAATTGCTTAATATATAGGTACATATAACATACTATTTCATGTCAATTTAGGATTAAATGTCAACTTTTGTGATTAAAATATTCATTCAAGTCATAAAAACAATTTTGGACTAGCCACATCTTAAGTCTATATTTAAATTTATTACATACAAGATTTTTTATGTCATTAGGTAATTTATTATAGATTTTTACGGCCATTGATGTACAGTTTCTAGATTTCATGGCTGTCCGCATAGTTGGTAACAATAACCTATTTGGGCGCCTACAGCTGTAAGGTCGTGGATCATCATATAAACATTCGAATAAGTTGAAATGGTTCTTAACAAAAATACAAATTTCATAAATATATAAACTAGGAACTGTTAAGATTTTAAGGCTTTTGTATATAGGTCTACATGAAACCCAGTTTTCAATGTCATGTATGGCCCGAATGCATGCTTTTTGTGCTAAAAAAACTTTATTTACATGACATGAGTTTCCCCATAGAACTATGCCATACCTCAAAATGGAGGAGACGTTTCCGTAATATGCCTGAAGGGCTGTTTCTTTGCTAGCAGTTTTTCCGAGTTTCCATAGGGCATAAGCATAAGAATTTATTTTATTGCTCAATTTCACAATATGTTGTTCCCATGTGCATTTGTCGTCTAGTACCATACCGAGAAAAGTAATGTCATTTGCGTGTTTTAAGAATTCGTTGTCATAACATATATTTAGGTCTTTTTTGTTCCCATTTTTATTAGTAAACTGAACATATTTTGTTTTACTTAAGTTTACCTTTAGATTGTTTAGTTTAAGCCAGTCAATAACTGATTGTAATGTTTCATTAATTTCTGTATTATAGTCATTTTGATTGAGGCATGGTATCACTACAGATATGTCATCAGCAAAAAGGACACAAGGGTAATTTATATTAACAGGAAGATCGTTAATATAAATAAGAAAGAGTAGAGGCCCGAGAATACTACCCTGAGGCACACCAAAGCTATTTACTTTAATGTCAGATCTGTGAGACTTAAGTATTTTATGTTTATCTAAGCTTGACATTTCAACATATTGGCTTCGATTTTTTAAATATGTTTTAATCCAATCATAGGCCAAGCCTCTAATGCCGTAACGCTCACATTTGAAAAGGAGTAGCTCATGAGAGACGTAGTCAAAAGCTTTGCTCATGTCAAAAAAGATGGTTGTTACAGGGATACGCTTATCCACATGTTCAATTATTTTGGATACTAAAGAAAAGGCAGCTAGCGTGGTGGATTTTCCTTTTTGAAAGCCGTTTTGTTCCCTTTTTATAATATTATTTTTTTCTAAGAAACCCATCAATCTGATCTGCATAGCCTTTTCAAAAATTTTTGACCATATAGATATCAAAGATATTGGTCTGTAGTTGCTAGCTTCATCCTTGACTCCTTTTTTATATATAGGCTTAACAACTGAGGTTTTTAAAATTTTCGGAAATCGGCCAGAGTCGAATGAAAGATTTATCAGATAACAAAGTACTGCTGCTATCTCATCTTTGACAAACTTAATGATATTTGTAGATATTCCATCATAGCCTGTGGAATTTGTAGGATTTAATGAATTGATAATCTTTTTCGTTTCATAAATGTCAATTGGATTTAAGAATATACTTGAAATGTTAGATTCTATTTTATTAAATAAAGATTGGTCAGATTTGAAATTAAAATTATTGTTAGATGTCAGATTTATATAATAATTATTAAAATGATTTGCAATGTCATTAGGGTTTGAAATTTGTCCAGTCGTAGTGTTTAGTTTTTTTATTACATAATTGTCATTCATTTGTCCGTTTTTATTATTAATAACTTCCCATGTCGCTTTCATTTTATTTTTTGCGTTAGAAACATATTTAGCGTTGGTTAATTTTTGTGCATGAAAAATACATTTCCTTAACAATTTTGTATAACTCCGATATTTATTTTTACTGTCACTAGTAGGGTTTTTATAATAGAGAAAACGTATATTTCTTTTTGTTTTTGAGGATTTTTTTAAGCCTGCCGTAAGCCATGGTAGTTTTGTACCCTTAGTTTTATAATTAATTTTAATAATAGGAAAGCAAAGATCGTAATATAACTTAAATTCAGTATGGAAATAGTTAAAAGCCGAGTCGATATCTGAATCCAGTAAAATTTCCGACCAAGACAAGGCACGCAAACATTCTTGGAATTTAAGTTTGTTTTCCTTGCTATAGTCACGCTTATATTGGTACCATGTTTTAGTTTCTCTTTCAATGCGCCCACACTCAAACGTAAGAAATTGAGCTGTATTATGGTCGGAGAGACCCAAATTATGAAGATATCCTCTGGCTTTAGGAATATTGCTCATTATGTGGTCAATGCATGTTTTTTTTCGCGTAGGCTCAGTGATATGTAGTTTTAAGTTATAATTTTTAGCAATTGCTTTTAATTTTTCTGAGTCATTTGACGTTTTAAGTGTATCAATGTTAAAATCTCCTGTTACAATAATTTTGTGTTTGGTCTTATATCTGAGCCTTTTCAACAACGATTCCAATTTGGATAGGAAGAGTTCTGGTTTGGAATTTGGTATACGGTAAACGCAAATTATGATACACTTAATTGATACCAACTCAATACCGCAACATTCAAAAACATAATCAGTAGCAAAGTCATTTACGAAATTAAACTCCTTTACTTCTAAAAAATCTTTACATAGTATGCAAACCCCGCCTCGTTTATGGTGCTTTCTAGAGTAGCTAGAAACTAATTTATATGAAGATAGATTTATATTTCTTTCACTACCAGATTTAACGAAAGTTTCTGAAAAACAAAGGACATCTAAGTTGGAATGTTTGTTTTCAAGATCTTCCAAAGTCAATTCAAGGATGTCTTTTTTGTTAAAGAAACCCGCAACATTTTGATGAAAAATAGTTAAGTTATTGCAATTGTGATCGAAAAAATGTATTTTCATCTTGTATGCCGTCAACTTGATTTGTCAATTTTATGAAAGGGAAATAGTCATTAATGGATTTTTGAATTTTTCTTTTTATTATGTTGTGTTTTTCGTTGTTAACATTTTTATTTGTACATGATTTCTTAATGTGTTGTCGAGTATAATTGATTATATTTGCATTGGTTTTGGTAATTAAAAAATTGTTCTCATAATCTATTGAATCTATTAAAATATTTAGGATTTGTGATATTTTTTTAAGTTTAGGTAGTTTTGTCAAAAGTTTTAATGTACTATCAAGGTGTACAAAAAAGCAATTTTTAAAATATTTACATGTCAATTTTAGATTATAATTTAATAATCTTTCATTCAAAAAGTTATTATTTAAGACACTCAAAACTATTAGTGTGATATTTGTAAGTTTTTTTAGCGTAGAGTACAATTCGGATGTTACTTTCATACAATTTTTGTCATTTTCACCTATACATAAAATTATTTTGTCGTGACTACAAAGTTCCTGGTTTGATATTGTTTGCAGAATTTCATCAGTTAGCGCATAGGGTTTGGTCAAAGCACTTATTTCATAGTTTTCATAGTCAGTATATACGTGATTTCACCAGGGAGATTGCTAAGCCGACGCACTGTTGTGATCCATATATCAAAATCTTCTTTTTTGTTGGTAATTCATTTATTTTTAAAGGTTCCGGAGTTATGTATATGTTTGTTTCATTATTTATTTGGATTTTTGTTGTTTCTTCTAAGTTTTCATTGTTCTGTAATGTTGTGTTAAACAATTGATTTTTATTTATATTCGTGCAATTAGTTTTATTTCGTTTCTTTTTTGTGCTAGAAAGACATATGTTAGACAGTTTTTTAATTTTAGTATCTTGCTCCTGAATTACATTTTTTAATGAATGATTTTCTTCGTGTAAGTTTTCAATTTCGGAGTGTGCGCTTACTAGCTGTATTTGTAGGTCTTGAATATATTTTTTTAATGAAGTAATTTCCTCACAATCGGCCGTAGATAGGTCAGGTAAGCTTCTAGCACCTTTCGGGGAACTTGAATCCGAGGATAAGGATTAATTATTTTCGTATTCTTCAAATCCGATATTGGCGCTTGAACATGTAGCCGGCCTTTTTTTTAGTAAATTTCCTCTCGGTTTTCTTTTTGTTATATTGCTTTCCATAGATGAGTTTAATTTAGAAATCTCTTTGGTATTGCTAGGTGCAATGGGCGTACTTGTCTTTGCCTTTTTAGGTTCATCACATCGTGTTTTCCTGAGGCAACTTATGCATTTCCAGTTATTTTTTTTCTCGATTGTCATAAGATTATATCGCTTATCTGATACATTCCCGCAGTCCAGATCGAAAATATTTTTGCAATTATAACATTTTAAAAATTCAGAAATTCTTTTTTTGCAAATACTACATATTTTCATTGTTTTTTGAACATTTGCTTTAGAAGATGACATTTTAATATTGTTAAAAAGAAATATAACCAAAGTAAAAATAAAATAAAAAGTAGATTTGATTTAATTATTTCAATAATGCAGACTAGTCAAAACTTAATATCTGAGAATACCTGATGCTTATGTCATAAATGTAAATTAAGTTTATGACTATTTTCTAAAAAGTCAGTAGGTACATACTAACAACAAATTATATTAATTAATTAATTGAAAATAAAAAGTCAAACCCTGTAATATAGTTTCAGAAAAGGAATGATTTCAATGTTATAACTATAGATTGTATGTTATGTCTTCTAAATAAGTCAAAATTCAATTCAATTGTCACAAAATTATAAAATGGTAAGAAAATAAAATTTAAGAAAATCCTGTGTTGTACTTACAATTAAAATTTATCTAATCTTATCTACATTATCTCATTCAAATAAAACAATAGTGAGACAAATGAGTCATAAAACAAACAGTACACCTACATTAAATTATATTAATTTTGAGAATATCATATAAGAAATATTAATTTTAAAATATATTCGGGAATTTATTACCTTATTAATGCTAATACAGTAAAAAACAATGGTTTAAAATAGAATTTGAACAAAGTCCTGTGTTATGGTAATTATTATTTGATTTTTACATTTACTAGATCATTATTGGGACAAAATTAAGTTTGAATTAACATAGGAAACATTAAAAAATAAAAATAAAAAAATATTGGCAAGATCATAAAATAAAATAAAAAAGAAAAAAAAAATATCTAAAAGTCTGTATGGGGATCGAACCCGGAATTTTTCGATTTCACAGCCAGCGCTGTTAACCACTCTTCCTACTGTCCTCTGCAACTAAAGGTGAAATAACTTATCAGTTCCAAGTTGTGTTGTTTGATAAATGCGAATGGATTTACGTGGGTAGAACTGAATACTTTATAACGACGACACCATCACATAACACTGTAATAATTCTTCTAAATTACCACTTTTAACGTTTGTTTCTTGATGAGACGATTTTAAGAACGAGTTTTTCACACAATATCTTAGTTGAGTTCAATTCACTGTATTCAGCACTTTTTTATTGACTGAGTTGCACATTATTATTTGATATTTCAATGTCAAGATATCTTCGCCGAGCCGCAATTGAGAGTGTTACAAACGATAACACAGATTTATTGTTATACAAGGCACAATTTTAAATAACTTTATCACAAAATATAGCGTTTTAATTATTTAATATTAAACTTTAGTCATGGAGACGATGTTTGCGTGACGCGAGCGCCATCTATAACAATCCGACGACATAACAATCCGACGACTCAATGGCGACAAATCAAATTGGCGACATTTTCAAAAAGGGCCTAGTCAAAAGTACCCGTGACCGGCGATCTTGTATGAAAAGATTGATGAACGTGGAAGAAGCGAAAGAGGTATGTCTGGATCGCAGCAATTTGTGTTCCCTTGTCTCTGCCTACCCCAAGGGGAGACAGGCGTGAGGTTATGTTATTCTGCATTTCAAGATTTCCTAATAATTACTTGCTTCGTCTGGGAATCGATTCAGTCCCATATTTATGATGCCAATATAAAGAATTGACAAATTCTTATAATTCTTCTTAAGTAACATAGTAAAGTAAATCTTCACACGTGAAATCTTTAAAAATCATTCATCATCATCATCATCATCATCATCACAACTCTTTGTAATGAGCCCACTGCAGGGCATGAGTCTCTCCCCTGGGTGACGAGGAGGTTATAGGCAATAATCCACCAAGCTGGCCCAGTGCTGGGTGGTGGATGCCAGAATTTTCAGGGCGCCGAAATGGCTTCTGACAAACCCTAACGATTACTGTATACAAGTATACAGCACCCGGGACCGACTGCTTAACGTGCCCTCCGAAGCACGGAAGTCGTCGAGAGAAATGAATGGTCGGCGGTCACCCATCCAAGTACCGACCGCGCCGAACGTTGCTTAACATGTGATATCGTATGATACACACATTAACCATGGCGCCACGATGACTTCAAAAAAAAAAAAATCATTCATTACTCAAAAATTAAAAATCATATAAAGTGTTCTTTCAGCGAAATACTCTTACTTTTCTTTGATGTCCCATAGTCTTGGAACGTTAAAACAAATACTTAGTCAAAGATCACTTATATTTTTTTCCCTTGAAATAACTATGATATAATCAACTAATGCAGAGCATTAAAAACCGACCTCACGTCAAAACTTTGGCTGAAGTATAAGGTAGTCAAGGTAAACAATCTCCGAATTCATACATAGTTCAAAAAAACACATGATACAAATTCGATTTCGATGAAATTTATATGGGATACTTCTCTCTATCATATGAAACAAGAATCATCAAAATCGGTTCACCCAGTCAAAAGTTATGAGGTAACAAAAATTGAAAAAAAAAAACATACAAACGTATTGAGAACTTTTTTTTTTGAAGTCGGTTGACAAATAGTCAAAGACCACTGATATTTTTTGCCCTTAAACTAAATAATATGGTAAAGTCGACAGTAAGTATAGTATTTTGTGATAAAACTTCCTCCCTTTTGTGTCGGTCATTAAACTTGCGTTTCTCCGTCATCTCACCTGATGGTTAGTGACGATGATTATGAAATGATGCGAGTTTAGGAAAGAATTTCCTCCTCATAAAATATTGCCAAAACACGTCCACGCCAGGGAAGTGATATTTAGCGACAGATATTGCATGAAGGGTCGAAGGCTAGCCGAGCGTCCTACCACTAAGCTTCACTCGGATTTGTAGCCTTCTATAAAGGTGGCTTCTCACTGCGCGTGCTAGTACGCGCCGCGCCGCTCCACGCGCAAGGACGCGCCACGCGACAACCCGCGCCACCCAACGGAAACTGGCGCGGCGCGGCGGCGCGTGCCTTCTAGCTTCAAACAACTTAAACCTGCGGTAACTTCAAAGGCGCCGCGCCGCGCCTAGCTCTTCACACTGCGCGGGGCGAGTGCGGGCGCGGCGCGGCGCGGGCTAACACGCGCCGTGAGAAGCCACCATAACACGCTTATCCAGGAATAGTAGAGCTATATTGAGTCAAATGGCACCTTCAAACAGTAGAGGGTACTAACGGACAGGCTTATATTTTTCTGCGTAAGCTGTAGTCTTTTAATGTTTTAAATTGAATGCATGTTATGGCTTTGTAAGAGACATCTATACCAATATATAATGCTGAAGAGTTTGTTTTTTTGTTTGTTTGTTTGAACGCGCTAATCTCAGAAACTACAAGTGGGATTCAAAAAATTCTTTTTCCATTTGATAGCCCAACTCTTGATGAAGGTTATAGGCTATATTTTATCCCGAAATTCCCACGGGATCAAAAGTTACGCGGGTAAAACCGCGCGCGGTGGCTAGTTTGTAATAATAGGAATGTAAATTCACCTAACGAACGACAATCCTTTTTTATAAATTCTTATATGTTATATCCGCTGAATTTCTCCGCTTTCACTTTGGAAATACTTTGAACTCCTGCATTTTAAAATGCGTATATTAATTTAAAAAATACTGATTAGAACCAGTGAGCACTGCCCACTATTGAAATTAACTACTTACTAGGCTAAATAACTCGTAAGTAGGTGCATATTGCAACTTTCTAGATACAATCATTTATTTAGCATTGTCCGAGGCAATCGACCTACGCTAGACAAAGCTTCTTAACTGAATTCTCTTAATTAAATAACACTGCTAAATAAAACGAACTTAGATAATATTGTTTTCAGTCATCATGAGTCATTATGATAAACAATATCAGAGCTGTATCAGTATCATCTTTACTAGATGTTAAAGTGGTTTTATAGGCACACGGGAGAGGCGAGGCTTAACTTATATATGTATTAGAAACATGATATAAAACTATTTTCACATCAATGAGATTATAATCTTAAGTTCAATTTGCTGCCTGTTGTAAAAATGCTTAAATATCGAGCTGAACTTAGTGAATCAAAAGCAGATCAAATCATCTAACCTCATCTCAGGAGTAATAGAAGTTTAAACGTTGTTAGGTAGGTATGGTAATTCATTAACTTCTTCAGCCGCGATATTCAGCTATATTTTTTATTGATTTTCAGAAACAAATAATTCTGGCCAATTATAGTTGAATTGTTTTCGAATGATTTTCGTGACAGTTCTCATTTTTCATTACGCGCAAACTACTTATTTACAACTAATAAAGTATAAATTGGCGCGTTAAGAAAATAAAAACTATGTCAATAAAATTGTTTATTTTAAAATTATAAATTGAACTATTAATAAAGTGTAATTGTTATTATTAACTGTAAATAAATTAAGTAAATGTCATAAAAATATTCATCTGAAATAGACAGATTCAAAGAAACGGAACGTTCAGTTGATAGTGATTGACACTACTGAATCGACATGGAATCGATGAATATGAGCGGCCATCTTGTAATCGGAATTTTGTATACATTTTTTGACCAACTGATTCGATACGTCAAAGCTATCGAATGGAAGATCGAACAATTTCATTACGGCAATGTCACAAAGATTGTCAATTTTGAACTGTCACAAAAAAACACTTGAAAAGAATTCAACTATAGGTAACATATTTTTTATAAAATAAAACCCTTGAAAAGTTTCCAAAACCTTATCCCTATACAATCCTGTTGATACAGATTGCACCAAACTACGTCAATAAAATAGTTACATTATTTATAACTATAGTAAACAGATTCATAGATTACAAGGTTAATAGGAATAGGTATTGTATTAGCAAAGTATATTAATACAGTAACATTTGCATATAACGGTACAAAATATAATTTCCTGGGCACTAGCGTATAGATATTTTTATTTGTTGTAACGTCGCGCTATGCAAACACTCCCAGTACTGAACTAAGTTTGAATACACGTACAATGAAACAAAGAACAAGAAAATGGCATAACTGGAATTGGAAATGTTTGCTGCAAACAATTCATGTGAATACAGAGGTATTTGTTCTACGTCACATGGCGTCAACGCGCTAAAAATACTGAAAAGCATTGACTAGCCAAATTATATCACGTTTGAATGTCAAATCTTTAGCTACCGACTCGCTGTACTAACAAAGATATAACGCGGAACAAGATTGTAACCGGCGATCATATTGTATAAAATAAAATTCTCGTGTCACAGTTTTCGTTGCCATACTCCTCCGAAACGGCTTGACCGATTTTGATGAAATTTTTTGTGCTTATCCGGTATCTATGAGAATCGGCCAACATGTATTTTTTTTATTTATATGGCAAAACAACGTTTGCTGGGTCAGCTAGTATTGTATAAAAAGATTAATGAACGTGGAGGAAGCGAAATTGGAATGTCTGGATCGAAGCAATTGGCATTGCCTTGTGTCTGCCTACCCCAAAGGAAGACAGGCGTGAAGTTATGTATGTAGGCTTCTCGTGAAGTTACTAGGGAATATTTACTACCGTAAATAAATCTTGGTGATCTTTGCACTTCAGTTTTGAGAATTCAGAGAGACAGATTTCGCATAACTGATTTTGCTTTACCGTCATAAGCAGACCAAGTATATTTAGTTTTGGTAATTATATTTAACCAGACGCAAATTGTGTATTGATAATGAAAGCAAAATATTTATATAAGATAATGTCACCTACATTCGGTGTAATTATCTAAAACAGAGATAACTCTGTTGTGAAAAAATAACGCGTGCCTTCATCAATATTGCTTTTTTTTATTTCTATCATGTAATTAATTAATGCATTTTAATGACATGTAGGTTAACTTAGTAATTCTGTAGATACTTTTTACACTAATGATTTACCTAATAAATAATAATGCTTAAAGTCACAATACTTTTTTGATACATTGGCCTGAAACTTAAGCTACGGATACACGACGACACCTGACACTTGACACTCAGTGTATACACCGAGTGTCCGTGTGTGTCATGTGCCGCGACACTCGGTTGCAGCTCTAGGGGCGCTCTAGCTTGGTGTCGCTCTAGCTGCCGTGTAGACGCGACGTGCGCAGTGTCTGAGAGCAGTGTCGCGGTTTTCGGTCGTGCGCGAAACTTTTAGCTAGAGCAACATGACGGTGGCACGCGCGTGCATTTTAAATTTATAATATCTTCGGAAATATTCACTTAAATTACATGCTGTAAAAAGCATATTGATCTATAATAAATGCACAATTTATTAAAGGTACTTAATTGGATAAGAATGAATGCTGTATTGTTTAAAATCACTTCGTAAATAACCATTTTTAGTAAAGGATAAAAATGGTTATGGTGGGTTATCCCTAAGAGATAGACATATACCATCGCGAACTTTTTGGTTGAACTTTTTAAGGTGGACAATACTGTAGTACATCATTTTGGTCTATCTCGTAGGGTTCAGCCAGCGTTTGCAATATAAGCGCAAAAGAACGTGCTTATTTACGACATCACATTAGAAACATCTAATATCAGTGTTTCTCTACTATATTATGCATGTATTATACATAATAACCTTCCTTAAAAATCAGTCTATCCATTAAAAAAAACCGCATCAAAATCCGTTGCATAATTTTAAAGATCTAAGCATACATAGGTACAGATACCTACGGGTGCAATTGATAACCTCCTTTTTAAAAGTCGGTTAATAAGAACGCATTTATTCAGCGGGCGTGCCATTTCATTTGAAATTTAAAAATGGAATACATTTTTTTGCAACTGATGTCATTTTTTAAATAAAATGTGCCTTTTCATAAATGCAAACGATATTTTGACCAGGTTCGATTCCCGGTTATGTAAAATTAATAGTAGATATTCATTTCTTAATTTTAACTAAGTCCGTAAATATCGATTCATGGCGATGGAATGTCTGACACTGAATTGCGCATCGCTCCGTGTAGACGGCCCATACACTTCGACCGCGACACTCGATCTCAGAACTAGTGTCGACACTAAAAATGGCTCACCGTGTGGACGCGTCTGACACTTGTGTCGACACTAGTGTCGGTGTCGGTGTCACCGTGTATCGGTACCTTTACAGTAGGTAGGTAATTATTAGTAAGTATCTCATAAATAATAATAAATAAATATTTCTGACACTCACACAACATTATCTAGCTCAAATTAAGTTTCTTAAAGAACTTGTGTTATGGATACTAGATGACTTAAGATATATATAAACATACAAATTGAATAAATACATATTTTTTATTAGAATAAACTTAAACAAACATATAAACATCCATGACATGACGACTAATATCTGTGTTCATCACACAAATATCCGCCGCCGCCGGGATTCGAACCCAGGACCTCTGGCATAGAAGGCAATGTATGTTACCGCTACACCATCTCATGGTAGAGAGAGCTCCAACCATGATCTTTAATTAAAGTTATTTATACGAGTATCTAATCGGTCATAGTGGCAGTAGTGTCCATATAAAAGGACACGCCTGTGGCGGTAATACAGACCTTCCTAAACGACCACTTCGGCGATGGGGTAAACCTGTCTGCCTCAGACGCCAGTGGTTTCAGGTGCGATTCCCGCACGGAACAAGAAAAAAAAATGTTCCGTGTCTGGGTGTTTATCTATTTATGTATTTATATTCTAGATTCCCCCCTAGATGGTTCACTACATGGTATCTCATAACACAAGCTATGCTTTCTTTGGGGCCATGCAGTTGGTGTGATTGTCTGGGGAATTTATTTATTTATTTATCCTATTGTACCCGTCATAGTAACACGTAAAAACGTAGTTGCGTTTCGGTTCAAGTGGAGGAACAGCCAGTCAAATTACGGGAACAAAATACTTTACCAGCTGAAGTCTTGGGTCGCCAACGAATCATTCATCTTGCTATCTTCAATTAATGATTTCCATGGGCTACGTAACCATTAGGTGGATTTTATGGTATAACATATTAATTTGCGATTAATGACAATTATATGTAAATATTTATATTATATGATCCATCACCCAGCACTGGGCCAGCTCGGTGGATTATGGCCTAAACCTCCTCGTCACCGAGAGGAGAGACTCATGCCCTTCAGTGGGCCCATTACACGAAGTTGTGATGATGATGATGATATGTAAATAAAATTCTAATGATACCAAATTTTAAGCTATCGTAAATATGCCAAGCTTAATTAATAACGGAAATAAGATAGAACAAGAGTGAAAAAAGGTGATAAAAGACGACGTATGATAAGAAATTTAGGAATATATATATGTATATTAGACGACTTTACTAGAATTATTAGTCAGATATATCAAGTTTCGTGAATGTTATCAGCCTGATCCGCACAGGTCAAACAGTCTATCAGTCTATCGAGGCAGTTGGTGAGATAGGCTTCAAGCATAACTTTACGAATCATTTTACACAAATTAAAAAAATGACTTCCGTAACCTGTGATTGAGTAATGATAATCTTCGAAAGCAGAGTCATTTTTTCTTTTTTAAATCAGTTGTATTTTTTCTTTAACCAAAACTAGCTTTAAATATTTTTAAAAAGTTGTATCCGCAGAGATAAGCAACATGAAACTCGAAATTAATGAATTGATTGAACCGTGTCTTTTGAAGCGCTGCACTTTCGATTCCCATTCTGAAATCTAACCAGTACTATCTGATATCATTGGTAAAGAAAAAAAAAGTTGTGAATACTGTGTTAACTTATTAAGAAATGGTCGGCGAACAAGGAAGCGCAGTATAAGATAACAATAGGTACAGCGTCAAAACCCGTACCACGGAAATCAAAGTACAACAATCAATATAATATAATTAATAATACAAATCAATTGATTGCAGATATAACTTTCCGAAAAAACTGCACGCGTTTTTTATGAAAACAAATCACTAACTGCTTCCTTATTGGGTTTAATTTATAATATTCCACCAATCAAGTGACGTCAAACTGTTCTTTATTTAAACGATGGGTTTTGTGGCGTGTTAGGAATTATTTCGCATTGAAGTGCTGATGACGATACCTCCTAGTTCCACAGTATGTTCTGAACAAAAAACCATGTTGCCTTGTTAGCATTGTGTCCAAAAAAATCGTCCAAAAAAAGACAGTGAAGTGCAATATATCTTAATAAAACATTCGTAATGATTAATAAAACGTACTCTTGAAAAAAATATACCAATGAATCTATTGATTTAGATTTAAAATTTTGAACTTAGAAAAAACGTAGTTATTTAAGTGGCGACTAGTAAAAAATAGAATGACTTAGCAGAACCCACCTTCTTGGCGTGGGTCACGCATTTAAAAACAATCGAAAAAACTATCGGGGAATAAACCCAAAAATAGATTTTAGCGAAGCAAATAAATATGAAATCATCATGGGCCAAATTAAAGCGCCATTTTGATTTAAAGTATTAGTATAAGTAATCGATGAACAATAAAAAGATACTTACCTACTGCTTCGAAGTTTTCTTTTAGACACATATCATGCAGATAGTTTGCATTCCATAGAAATAAAAAGGTTAAGTGCAAGTTCGGTACATATATTTCCAATATTCAGTTTTATTTCTACGAATGTATAATGTATCCATATAACCATCTTCCATGCTGGACTGGGAGCGAAAGAAAAACGTAGAATGTACCAGCTGCTTCTCATCCCGGGCATACTGTAAAAGTCAGTTAAGGGACAGAGGTTTTATTGGCGTTTTTGTGGGCGATAGACTGACCCCCTGCAATAGCCTCTCTCCATCATTATAATACCTCCTTTGTCAAACGTGACATCAGATGGTTTTATAACCTCTGGTGTTCTGCCTATTCCATAAGGGATACAGGCGTGAAGTTATGTATTATGTATAATGTAAATTTTCACTTCTCGCAATTTTCATGATTCTTGGTCAAGGGAAAGAACCCTCTTGACCTCGATTTTGAGGCTTCCGTCAATTGGGACCGCTTTGGTTGGAACCGCGGTCCCTGATATAATTTTCATAAAAACACCTATACGTGCCCGTTCTTGTTACTTTGAATTAACATAATTAAACATGCAATGAAGTCTTGCCAAAAATAATTAAAACTTTCAAAAAATTACCGTCAGCGAATTGTAAGCTATAAAGCGTTTGATATTAGTTTCAGCTTTACGCATAGTTACCTTCACGAGTCCCTCAAAAAGTTTCTTGACGAACGGACAAACAAACAGACATACGGAACGGCCAATAAACTTCTTTAAACTCCAAAGCAGGGACTGCATATCGGTATATTTTTTTTAAATAGTTCCAGTAAAATTTCAGTACCCTTATTTAGTGTACTGCCTCATCAAACACAATACCTGTACAAGTTATTAAAATCTAACTCAATTATATCAATATCCAAATAATGTATACCGGGTTAATTTAATTTCTGTACCGAAATGTATGGTCAGCATAATATGTCCCTACGCTTCATAGGCTTCAACTATCGAACGTTCTAAAGAATCCGCTACATTGATCAATATTAATATCAAATATTTATAAAAAATAAATATTTGATATTAATATTGATACCGGAAAATTTCAGTTAACTGAAAAAAAATCAGTTAAGCTACAATAATAAAAAAGGTACACGAATTATTTCACTATGAATTCCTGTAGGTACTGTTATTTTTAAAAACATCTTATTTAACGGTATGACGTCATACAGAAAAAAAATGTACAGAAATTCATACCGGTATACAGTCCTCGGCTCTAAAGGCCATTTTTGTCTGATCACGAAACATAATGTTATCCCAAACACTACATCTAACTAAACTCACTTGCACAGTAACAGTTATGTTATAATATTAACGTATAATAATAATTACGTCAGAAAAAGATCTTATCTAAGTGGAGGAGTAGGGTCATAATCACCAAGCATGCGTCGAAGTGGGTATTAATTTAAAAATTTCAAATATACGTACATACATAACTTCACGCCTAGCTCTTATGGGGTAGGCAGAACACCAGAGGCTATGAAACCATCTGATGCCACGTTTGACAAATCCGGAGGTATTATAATGATGAGGGACTATTGTCGAATAGAATGTATAAATTATCGTATAACATATATATACTAAGGTCACTTTATGAAGACAACACAGTAATACTTAAACATGTGTCATCCTTGATCTTACTTCTTAGTATAATATTATAAATGTGAAAGTTTGGATGTATGGATGTTTGTTTGTCAATCACGGGAGAACGGCTCAACGGATTTGAATGAAATTTTGCATAGTGATAGTGTACAGTCTGGAATAGCACATAGGCTACTTTTTATCCTGAAATTCCCGCGGGATTTGAAATTGCGTGGGTAAAACCGCGCGCAACAGCCAGTACAATATAAAAACGCGATCAATTTATTAAACTAATTTTGATTAAAATTGGCGGTTTTAACTGTAATTGGCTCAACCATAGATTTTAAAAACATTAGGTACCGAGAAGGCAAAAAAAGTATACCTACCGAAATAGATTCCTCTCTCTTTAGTTTTTGTGGAAATCGAACGATTATTGAGCAACCACAGTAAAACCAATTATTAGGGTTTCACAAAAAATACAAGAACTAGTTTAGTACTGGAAGTATCTTTGTCAACATTTGAGTCACAACCAATATCTCTACCGACTATCTAATGGTTTCATTTTATTATTCATTTAAAGTGAGAGCAATTTATGAATGAATAAAAATAAAACTGTTCCGTTACTGACTGAGTGACTGACAGACAACGTACAGCCGTAACTACTGGGCGTATAAAGCTGAAATTTGGAACATACATTTTTTAGGGGATTTAGGGGTGCACTAAGGAAGGAATTCCCGAAATTCCCACGGGAACGGGAGTTGTTGGACATTTTAGATTGTATCAAAAATCTTATTCCTTGAGTGTACGGACACGATACTTGGCATACAGGTTTGTCAAAAAGTGACTGCTTGTTTTGTGAAAGGAATTCCCGCAATTCCCACGGGAACGGGAAATATATGATGTTTTAGTTTGTATGAAAAAACCTTATTCCTTGAGTGCACGGATGTGATACTTGGTATAAAGGCTCCTTAATAAGTGTCTATTTGTATTATGGAAGTAATTCCCGAAATTCCTACGGGAACGGAAAATATAGGACTTTAGAGTTTATGCGTGTACAAAGTCGCGGGCAAACGCTCGTGCATAGATAATAGACATATTTTGTATAAGTATATTTTTTCATCTTATTTAATCGCTCTTGACAATTCAGTCAAGAGGTCAGTCATTCCATATAGGTCTCATTAATTCAGGCCATGCTTTTTATTCAATAATATTGTAGGAACTGTCACTGATGTGTGAAAGTAGAGAATAGAGCTGATCTGAGCGGCGGCGGCGCGTAAAAATAATGAATCTTCTATGTTAAAATGAATTTTTAATTAATAATTTGTTAAAGAACTGCGTCTTAAATAGATAAGTATTCAGTAGATACAGAGTGTATTTATTCTTAATTAAATTTAATTGAAACTAGGCATCCCTAATATTGGACCAACGACCTGGTCAAAGTCGCCGGGAAACGCTGGATGAGGGCGGCGCGGGACCGAGCATAGTGGAGAATCTTGGGGGAGGCCTATGTCCACCAGTGGACGTCTATGATGATGATGATGATCCCTAATATTGTCTTAATTTTGTCCCTTGTAAAAATTTTACATGCGATAATAACTGGCAAAATATTTAATGTTTTTTCTTTCGGCCACGAAGCGCAATATCATGGTTTTGTGTATATGCTTTCTATACATACCTATACATTTAGCTTAAAAACTAACGGTTATGTCAAATACACATTAACAATAATATATTATCGATTGGAATAAGAAACATACAAAGGCAATCTCAAAAGTAACCTTGAGATTAATTGTAAACTCGACTATCCAGTCATCAATTTGGAACTTACCTATTCTTTAAAAACACTTTAAAATTTAACTTTTAATTAATTATGTGAGGGTAAACATGTGACCATCGACATACTTTTCTGTTGATACGAATTACATTTTTCGACTTATCTGTACTTTGCTTTGCTATACTCTACATGCGTCGATGTATTTTGATTATTATACTTAATTATCTTGAAAAACTATGGTTTTTCGAACAATTGAAAAGTAACAAATTCTGATAAGCTACAACGATGATACTATACTCCACAGCTTAAGTCACAAACTTTTTCTCACCAAGATAGTGCGTACTTTTATAACAACAATTACAGCAACAGTACTAACTTTCAAAGTCAATACAATGAACTCTTCGACGAGCCCGCCCTGGCCTTGACTACGAAGATAATGTGACTCGCTATTTCATAACAGAACGCAACGCTATAGATTGATACACACGAAACAATGCCTTTACGCTTTTATTTACTACAACTCACTAGTAAGAATAACTTTTATACAACAACACTGTAATCGTAATGAAAATTACAATATAGAGTTAGACGTTGCCTTTTCCACCGTCCAACCTTTAAATTGTATTTTTGTCTATCCTCTTATTGTATCTCGCGCCGATATGTGTCGACAGTTGCATATCAAAAACAAAACATCATAATTTTAAAAGGGATAGAAAATTTCATTGATGAGCAGTCTCAAAATACGTCGGTCCATATCCATACGGGTGTCACTACGCACGGGCGGTACAATCAACGCCGATCGCCCGAGCAGCGCAGACGCTTGTAGAGTTGCGTCCGCGCATGCCGCCCTGACATCTCGCGATCCGCACCCTGACATGCGCCATGAACTGACAATTATTTCGCGGTGTACGAGTAATTATTTAGTGTTGTAGGTGTGAATAACGCGCAGAATCGCGCGGATCAACAGCAGGTTAGTGTGCTTAATATGGCAATTTCTTCATTAATTGTTCCAACTTTTAATTCGAATTTTGTATCAATTTTAAGAAAAACATCAAGTAACTAAGGTTTCACACTTTATCATTAACTACAAATAAGTCAAAAAAGCATATCATATGTCACAACGCAATACGTAGAAAATTCTTTAATGTAGAATGTTCTGAATCCCATCAAAATACTAAAATAGTCATTCATATACATTTTTATTATGTGTTTTTATGTTTTATTGTGCGAATTCCTAGGTGTTCATGAGCAATATTTATATGAAAGTTTTTAATTAAAAACTGTCACTTTCATCCTGTTTTCATGTTTTTATACCGGCCTCTTCGATACATAGGTAGGTATAACTTTCTTCCTAACAAACACATACTTAGTCTTAAGGTTACTCTATCTACTCTACCTGCTCTACTTTGAACATTCCAATACTGTAAAAAATAAAGTTTGTCTCTCTATTATTATTATTTATTAATTTGTTTGTTTTTATTATTTTTAATAATCATAATGTCCTAAGCCCGTGTGCTGTCATCTTCGACCTCATCTGCAATCACCATCAGGTTAGATTTAGGTTAAACGCGGACTGAGGGTGCAAAAAAAAATATGCTAAAAATACCATCAAGCTTATAGCCAACCAAATTAATCTGTATTAATCCTATAGGTATATCCTAGGGGTAAAGATAATTTATACAAAAGACGTGTGGCACTCGGAGACTGCCGCGGTAAAGCTATTGCATAGCATTTTTTATCAACTTATGCAATTATAATCTGTGCTGGTCGGAGTTCCGTAACGAAAAAAACCTAAAACCCCCCCCTCGTGTTAGGTTTTTTTCGTTACGGAACTCCGTCCCTACGCTCTAGGCCCGCGATAGAAGCTATGCAATAGCTTAAAAAACAAACATTTCATATGTATCTATCAATAAATATCTATCACTCAACCAGCAAGGAGTGTGATATTTTCCTCCATCTCTTTGATTAAAACATGAAACTAAAATACAAATAAATACACTAAAAAATATTTTCCACAAAGCAATCTAGTCCCAAAAGAAAAGCTTGCACCATGGTTATTAAACTAAACAAATCAGTCGCCTGTTAATCGCGGCGAAGGTCGGCTATGATTTGCATTCGATAATTAGTCGCAAGCGCAACACGTTGCACGCAACGCCGCCTGCGCTGACGCAGCCAGCGAAGCCTTAACACTGTCAGTGGGAAAACTATTGTGTGGATTTTCCATGAATATCTTTGTTGATAGAGAACATTCTTTTATTCGAAGATGAAAAGCACACGGGCCTAGGAAAGAACTGGCTCTTCATAAAATATGGCCGGAGTGTTGTTGCTAGCAAGTCGGACCCTGACGGAATCCTACCACCAAGCGGGGGTCACTCAGATGAGTCTCCTTGTACGACATGATTGTCCAGGGACGGTAGGGCTTATAAACCTTATAATAATAGAATTGTACCGAAATATGTTTACTCTGACGTTCTGATTGTGTTTCGTTATGATTATAACAAAAACAAGTCCGTGCTAACCCGGTGACGCCGATATTGGACGGCTGCCAACGAAGCGACATTACAAACAAACAATAACACTCGACTATCTCTTTTTCCAATCTCCTTGAAAACTTCATCTGATAGAACAATCTGGTTTATAGGAAGTCTTAGGAAGCTTTACGCTATACAATAAACTATAAAAAAGCGAAATAACATGAAGCGATCGTTTTCAAGCAATACTTACTTAATTTTATACATACATACATAACTTCACGCCTGTATCTATACTTCTATACTAATATTATAAAGAGAAAACCTTTGTATGTTTGTATTGAATAGGCTCAAAAACTACTGGACCGATTTCAAAATTTCTTTTACCATTACTTAGAGGGATTCTTCCGAATCCGTATAGGCTACTTTTTATCCTGAAAATCCCGCGGGAATCGAAATTGCGCGGGTAAAACCGCGCGCAACAGCTAGTCCCTTATAATGTAGGCTATAAAACCATCTGATGTTACGTTTCACAAATTTTGTTATATTATTATGATGGATAGTCTCTATTGCAGTGACAGTGGGTAAGCCTATTGCCCACAAAAACGCCAATAAAACCTCTTTTTACTAGTTATTTATTCGGAGGGCAGACCTTAATAAACAAACATAAATAAAACAAGTAGGTAGTAATATTAAAAACAAAACAAAATTTCACAATTAATTGTTTGTACGTAATGTAGTTCGTTTGTATAAAATACGCAAAACTTGTTGAATTTGTTCTTTTTTAAAAATAGTCGTGCCTTTTTCCTTGTTTGTGAACATACACACACCCTTTTAGGGTTTTTCCGCTCGGTCCTTTTACATTTTAAATTTCAGTAGGCCTGCTAGGCACACGCGGAGGGCCAAGCAAGATCAATGATTGTTAAAAAGAACAATGGAAAATGTATTTTTGGAATGTGCATTTTAGATATCTTCGCCAAAACAATTTAAAGGCTGTATTAACTCAATAAGTACTTGAAAATTTCTCACATTTTTAAAACTAATGAAAGGCAAAAGAAAAGCTACGCTATTTTCCACGTACGCCTTTAAATTCCGTGATAAGATATAGCCTATTCCTCGAGAGAAACTGCAAAAAGTTTTAGATATAACCGCTTTCAAAATACCAAATATTCAGCTTCATCGTTTAAGTATAGATTCATTTCCTCCATATCAATTCAGAATAATTCAACATATTGAATAATCAACGAATGCAGAGCATTAAAAAAACCAACTTCACGTCAAAACTTTGGCTGAGTTGAGAATGTCATCAACGTAAATTTTCAATGAAGTAGGTACCCAACCGATTTCGATAAAGAAGTATGGCAGGCGTGTATGAGAATTCTGTATCGTTTTCTGGAACTTCACAATTTTATGTCAAACATGTATATTTTATAAATATTATAAATGGTTAATCATGACAAAAGTTTTCAGATTTTAAGAAGTTGGGATTTAAAAGTTATTTGCATTTCAAATATTGGCATCGTATTGTTAGAAATCCTGAACACAACTTTTGAACGAAAACGTGAGCTTGTGATAAAAATCGTTTGTCAATGTCATAGATGTCACAATAGTATACAGGGTGTAAAAAGACCACGACCTTTAACTTTAGGGTATGATTATACTACGTATACTGATTACGGAAAAGTAGTTTTTTTTCAAATCTGAGACCTTTTTTTTGGACATTTTTTAAATATTTTTTTTACATTTTTCATGCTTGGACACGTATAAATAAACGTATTATCGAAGAATTTTAATGAAATTCGCAATTTTATTTTTTCAAAACTACCGGCAATGTATCGCATACAAGTATTTTTGTCGAACCGCGCGCGCTCCATTGAATCCTGCGGGCTGAGCGCCCCTCCACAACCGTAGTATGCATGGCACCCCGCGCCCTTCCCGCGCCCAGCCCGGCCAGCGCGCGCGCCCGCCCTGTGCCGCCGCGCCGCCGCCGCCGTCTCAAAGTTCAACGAACGAAACGTAGAACACTGAGCATCAACCACGATCATCCATGGCACTCAGCAGGGTAGCTCGTATGTTTTCAAAATTAGCATTTTGTTATGCCTCATCATGTGTCAAAGCCGTAGTTTACATTAATTTCATCAACGTATGACTACGAAAAAGCTACGGACAACAGCAGCTGATCAAAGCAGCTTAAAACGAAGTTATTTTTAGATAGATTATTTTTAGCTTACTTTGGGACCGTGCAGTCGTCGGTGTGATTGTCTGGGGATTTATTTATTTATTATTATTTATTATCTACCTTAAGTACTGACACGCTTAAAGTACTGATCCGATTTGAATAAAATTTGATACAGAGATAGACCTGACCCTAAGGATGGACATAGGCTACTTTTTATCTCGAAATTGTCGTCCCAAAGTTAGGTAAACATAGGTAATGTTGTAAAAGAATTTTAACTCATTCAAAACGACGACTGTGAAGTAGGTACCTACCTATCTGAGAAAATAATGACATTAACCTCTTGCTTTTTCGCCCAGTAAGGTGCTTAGCCAAAAAGCCATGCGTATTCTATCCACGTAACCTCAAAGTAGGTACCTTCCTACTTTCTGTACGCAACCCAAACACTTAAACTTTCAAAAACACAAACATTTAACTATAGCCGTTTCCCCCGTACGGGTTCTAAAGCCGATCCCAATGCCGAGATAAGATCAGATTAAAAGTATCTACCTAGGTACATATCATATTCATATGTGTAATCCTTAAAATTTAAGCTGCATCCTTTTAGCCACTTCAACGTAAAAGAATAATAAAAATCCATCGTCACAAAGTTTATCGGTTTTTATAGTAAAATAAGATGGTATTTTAATGTACAAAACGGTATTAGTTAGGTATTATAGTACTTACATGTATAGTTCAAAAACCCCGTAAGTATAACCTGATAGATAACTAACATCCGTAGTTTGTACATTATTTAAAAAAAACACTCACTTGACACTAAAACGACAAATGAATGAGCCAATGAAAACACATCTTTATTAACCGACTTCAAAAAAGAAATCTATCCCATAAGTGAGTTGTTATATCAGTTTTTGTATTAAAATTTCCTAGCCTCGAACAGCTTCCAAACACATAGATACTTATGCCAAACATAAGTGTACCTATGTAGGTATGTTTGTCCATGCATATCTCGAAAATTATAAGTTTGAGTGTATACCTAACATATTTTTAGTTGATTAGTTTTGGTTTAAATTCATCTTATTATGTACAGCAGTTTTTAAATGGAGATTAAAGTGTTTCTTAATCACAAGGTTCAAATCATAGTGTGTAAGTTATAAAATAATTTAATACAAAGTCGGTTTTTTAACGCTTTGCATTATTTTTTAAAGAATTACGTATGAAGTAAGGAACTTACCTATGTTGTGAAAGAACTGAATCAGTTATCTAACTACAGATCCAGCATGACTGTCTTTACGTCCTTAAAAAGTACGTTCCATGACATACCTACTTAGGTACCTACCTATCACCTCGCGAATAGTCGGCGGCGGTTGAATACATAAAACTTAATTGCAACATAGTTCAAAGGGTAAACTAGCTACCTACACCAAACTAGTATCAATTAGTTGTACATAACATAACATGTGTCTCGTATTAGATACCTACCTGGCTATCGTAGTTTGTTTATCGCAATAATGCACTCATACAGGTATAACATTCTATTAATCACACATTAACCTCCAATCACCGTGATCATGACTGCTCCACAAAATAAAATACTGTTAAAATAGCTCTAACCGTCTTTAAAAAGAATAGGAAACGGAGAACTTAATCCTTTCTCAGAATATTAAATTTACTTGTTAATCTTATTTTGGTAGCCCGTGCATCGCAAAAAACTTACGTTAGTACATAGTAACTCAATGGCGCTCACTCACACTAGTTGAACACAAAACATAGTCACAAAACCACACAATAATCCAAAAGGACCTACATTTTCATTCTAAAGATAACACTCTCAATCTGAACGCAAAACACTTAGCAGCTTCGCCACCTCCTTTTAAAACAGCGGAAAGCTAAAATCTATTTTCAAAAATAATTGCAATATAACAAAACAACTATTCTATCGATTATCTAGTAGGTACCTATCAATTCTCAACAAGAATCGTCGACTCAAAAGTCCGGAGCCGCTCAGCCGTTCGGCGGATGTCTTGCCGAGGTTTGTTTTCGTGCAATAGTCAACGAAATGCGTTTATACAACTTAGAACTTTAAACTATTATCTTTACATGCGTTTTAGATATTTACAAATGCTAGAACGAGTGACAACGTGAAGATTTTCTTTAGTGGAAGTGGTTGTCCAGTAGTGGGCTGCTTTCAGCTGATGATGATGACGTGAATCAAAGCATAATCAAATCATCGATAACTTCATACTTATTCGAAGGTTCTGTCTGTGTGAACTATGCATCCATAACCGCGCGCGAATCTGCTTGATCAGTCAGTCAGCCTGGTCAGCCAGTCCCTTGTTGGCCGCTGTGATTAAAGTAAAGTGTACCTATGTACTGCGTTTTTCTATCGTTTTCCGTTTATTAAGTAGGTATGTAGTTTGTTGTTGAGTAAATAGAAGAAATATCTTTTTTGCTACTTATACCTACCTACTTGGGCATTGAGACGAGAGGTGTGTAATACATGACATTTATGTTTTCACATTAAATTATTAGAATAGGTAGATACCTTAAAGCATTCGCGGCATTCCCACATGCTTCTCCTAAGCACATCAACATCATGCCATATTCCCGTGGGCTGTACACATATGAAGAAGGCATTTTTGATTAAACACAAAACAGGTATAAACAATTATAAAAGTAAAAACTTACACTAGATTATTAACAAAAATTAACACTAATTTACAAACACCTAAATAATAGAAATTAAACAAGAAACAAAAGAATTAACACGAATTACACGGCGCGGCGATAGCATCACTTGTATGACAGCGCGGCAAACAAGGAACTGACTGACTGACCGAGGCCTACATTTTGCAGATTTTTAAAAATTTACTTTAACCCTTAATTTGACAACGACATTTTTTCAAGCAAGCATTATTTTGATACCTTTTAATCATCAAGGGTATGCTAAAAACTCCTAAAAAATTTAATCTTTTTCCATAGTTGGGAAAAGTCGTGTCCTGATAATACATCAAACTTAATTTGAGATTTATTTTAATATTAAAAATCACATAAAGTTAGTATAATATTAATATTTACCAAAAAGTAACATAAAAAATTATTTGGTATGGATCTAGTTAGAACTAGCAGTAAGATGGGTGGGTGAAGATGGAATCGAAACAATTGCAGATAATTATTTGTAGATATACCCCCTTATGCATAATGAAATGTAAAGTTAAAGGTTAGAAACATAAAGTGTTTTGTTTAGAGCTAGCATATTTAAACAATGTTTAAACTAAAATAGGTTTATCGTGCGATTATGAGTAAGAGGGTAAGTGTTGTCAACATAAAATTTTATTTCCTACCCATATTTTGAGAGACTTTCATAAAAAGTAATCGTGAAAAATAAAAAATAAAAACATTTATAGCACACACAGGTTTTTTGAAGATTGTGTCCGCTCCACCGTACAACGTCAAATTAAGGGTTAAAGAGCCGAAAGTCGAGCAAAGTAGCATTAGTACGTTATCATCAAACAACTCCGCTAAACATCAGACAACGCCGACAAGGCATCCGCCGAATTGTGGACTTTCGCGTCGACGACGACGACGCGGACGCGGCGACGGCGAGCGAACGAAATGATAGGCATTAGGTATATTATTGTTTTAAATATTGAAAATAGATTTTAGTTTACTGCTGATTTTTAATGGAGGTGGTGGCGCGGCGGGGTAGTGCATGCGTTCAAAGTGAGTGTTATCGTGTAGTGATAAATTGTTTTAGTGTGTGTTGTGTTCTACTAGTGTGAGAGAATGTTTTGTGTGATGAATTGACTACGAAAATAAGGTAGGTTAACAAGTACATTTAAAGAATTAAAAATAAAAAGTAATTTTAACAGTTTAGGTTGGTTCGAAGTTGAAGTATCGTTGTAGCCCAAGTAGCATAACATTCGTTGGAGTTGGAGGAGCACTAGTCGAGTGAACGAGAGTTCGCAAGTTCAAAGCACATCTTAGTCATAATAAGACTGTGGCACATCCGAGGCTAACCTAGCTCTTATTTCAGAATATTCATTTTTAGTGGCCTACTGAGGTTGTGAATGTGGTAATTTCTGACGTTCATTTAGTATGCCACAGTGAATAAAATGTATTTATTGATTTCGATTTTATTATTTGATTAAATGATTAAAATTAATTTGGATGGAACTTGGGATGTTTGTTAGTCTTTCCCGAAATAATTGCTGTAAAACTTTAAAGGTAGACTAGACACAACACATTTTTTATTGTTAAACGCTTTATTAACGGTAAGGTTAAGGTTTTTCGTTACATAAGGGGTTTACGAGATACCTTACCACCATATCCACTGTATATTTTTTTTCAAATAATTAGGTAGTAGATGTTCCAAAGTAAAGTGCTTGAAGTAAATTAAACTTTTATCTTAACGCAATCGCTTATTAAAACGGCGCTAAGTGACTGAGTCCTGAAAAGAAATTAGAAAGTACCTACCTTTGTTTCGCTGGATCTTTACTATGGTTTTCAGAAAAAAATCACAACATCATGCTTACCTACCTAGGTGCCTAAATTCATTCTCATGTATTAAAACTAAGTTGTATGATTAACAAAATGATGTATTTATTTGGAAAGCTAACAGCTGTTCTTACAAAACTTATTTAGCAATATTTGTATCTTAAAAGCTAATTATAAGCTTACACATATTTAGTTGTATTTGCATGTTTTGCGATTTGTGTTAGTTTGAAACGTGAGATATTTCATTTTATTTACGTACCTGCCTACCTGACTATTTCAAGGCCATAATAGCTATTACATATTCTACTTGATTAATACATGTAAAATTTGATCTAAGGTAGGAAATTAAAATTATAAACGTAAAAGTTTGTTTGGATGGTGGTTTTTTTGTTACTCTTCCATGCTGAAGTGACTAAACGGATTCAGTTGAAATTTTGATCTAAGGTAGGAAAAAGCCTAGAATAACCCGAAGGGTGCTTTATTTAGCACCAATGAAGCATTTTTTTATATCCCGATACTCCTACAGGATTTAGATAAACTAAACCCACGTTTGACCTCATGCTGACCTTGTGAAGATGACACGGTTTAGCTACACGGGCTTAGCAATGAGGGCTCCTTGATAATCATGCCAGAACACATGACCACTGGTGCGGTGACATTTGGTGGCATATTCATTGTGAAGGTTGGCTGCTAGACAGGAGATCCCTGCATGGGACCTGCCACACAGGCAAATGGGCACTTGTTTTTTATTACTTTTGTTATGAAGTTGTAAGTGTTTATGTTGCAAATTTCCGTCGCATTCCCGTACATCAAGTAGGCACTTTGTAGTTACGTGGACAGAGTAGGTACTTATGGCTTTTTGGTTAGGTTACATAATTGGGCAAAAAGGCAAGAGGTACATGACATTTTTTTTACGTCATTAAATCGTAGTTTTGAATGCGTTAAAATTATTTTACAACTTAGGTACCTTTAGAACCTTTGCTTAGACGGATTTAGAGAAAATGGGTCTTTTACAAAGTAATTTAAAACTTATTTCTAAAAAAAGGTAGGTAAGTATATCGTGAAGTGCGTAATAAAACGTTGTTGTTGAGTTGGATGACTTTCAATACCTACTCATTTGGTTTGTGCGTATAACACAACGAAGAAAGTAGGTACTTTTAAAACTAATTTAATAGTCGTTATTTATGCTAGTCTTCTATTCAAGGTTTTCAATAGGAATGATCGTCATATTTTGATAAAATGAATGTTTAAATTAATATCGTGTTACTGGATATTTTATTATGAATTGAAAAAGTTTGTGTTGCATAGGTAGGTACCTATTACCGAAATATTCGCGCACACAAAGAACTTCATAGTTACTTGAATAGAGTAGATACGTTTTTTTGGTAAAGATAGGTAATTAGGTAGGTAGAAGATACCCACCATCTTGGGCGTTAAGCCGAGAAGTGGGGTTGCATGACGACTATTTTCAAACTCAATTAACTTTAAAGGTTTTACACGTTATTAACTACCTAGGTAGAATAGCAAAATCAAGTGCTTCGACTTTTTCTCATTTTAACCGGCTCGATAATACCCGGGATTAAATGTAGTTGTAACTTCTTTTGAAGAAGGAAGAAATTTAACACAAATCTAGGATAAAGCGTGAACAACAATTAGATGTGTAGTTTTATCCTGGTATTCCTACGGGATCGAAATAAACGCGGGTAAAATGCTTGACTCCGACCCAGACAATGGATAAGTACTTACTGCTACTACGTTAGGTGACTTGGCAACTTAAATGGAAGAGCGTCTGTTTGACAAATGGGTTCATGGCCCGTATAGCAAAAACATTTTTTATTAATTGTGCTAAAAAATTAAAGAGTTCTTTTTACGTATTTTCACCGAATTCCTGTACACAAACTACCTACGTACCTACTTTGTAGTTATGTCAGATAAGTTTTTGGTAAAGATTGGACATTGAGATATGGATAACATTTTTTTTTCAAGATACTTTTTAAATTATACCTACCTACCTAACTTGACTTTTTTCGCAACATAAGAAGGTACCTAATTTTGGAACCTTTTATACCTTGTTTCCGATGATGGTGTGAAGATAGGTATAACGGGCGCGTGGCCAATTTTTTTGATAAAAAGGTGTGAATTTGATCTCCACACTGGATTCGGTATTTACGTTACTACTCTATGAGTAACATTTCGATAATTCGAATGAGATCTTATTTTAACAATAATCTATCTACCTACCTATCTAAAATGATTTCGTTTGTAGCTACTTTGACCAGCTGCTGTTGTCCGTAGTTTTCTAATCACGGTTTTCAATGGGAACGAGTTCAATACTCATACGTTGATGAAATTAATGTAAACCACGGCTTTGACACATGATGAGGCATGACCAAATGATTATTTTGTAACATACGAGAAACCCTGACTAGTGCAATGAACGACCGTGATGATGTTCGCTTCGTACGTTGTTTGAACTTTTTTCGCGCGCTGGCCAGCTGGGGCGCGGGAAGGGCGCGGGGTGCCATGCATACTACGGTTGTGGAGGGGCGCTCAGCCCGCACGATTCAATGTTTGCGGAGCGCGCGTGGTTCGACAAAAATACTTGTACGCGATACATTGCCGGAAGTTTTGAAAAAATAAAATTGCGAATTTCATTAAAATTCTTCGATAATACGTTTATTTATACGTGTCCAAGCATGAAAAATGTAAAAAAAATAATTAAAAAATTTCCAAAAAAAAGGTCTCAGATTTGAAAAAAAACTACTTTTCCGTAATCAGTATACGTAGTATAATCATACCCTAAAGTTAAAGGTCGTGGTCTTTTTACACCCTGTATATTACTAAAATGGCTGTTACTGTTTTTGTTGAAATGAAACTAATTTGTACTACTGTAAAATGATGGTACTACTGTAAAATGCTTCGACTACGTTTATAAAAACACGTACGAAAAGCTTTTACACAGACGAACTCCAAAACGCTATTGATTGATTTTGATTGAATGAAGATGAAGGTGGCTGACGTAGTATGACATTTGAGTTGTCAGATTTGACAGAGTAAAAGTTCGTTTAGTTTATTGTCTACATTTACGTTTCGTTATTGAATTTGTGTATGAAAAACAAAAACTATTCAAATAGCGATTTTTGTATTCTCCGGGCTTTTAAAAATGATCTAATTGCTGAAAAATGAAGATAAGAATCTTCTTATTCAATAGTGTAAGTTTGGTGCCAAAACGTTGACTTAAACAGGCGATACACCATCCCGCATTCTTCTTTGTATCGGACGGATATATGGAAGTGGTATCTATCATATGAAACAACAATTTTCAAAATCAATTCATAATTGTCAGAAATATCGTGTAACAAAGATAAAACAAAAAACAAATACAAAAAAAATCATAAAGACGAATTGAGAACCTCCTCCTTTTTCGGAAGTCAGTCGCATTGAGGACCTATACGGAAAATAGATATTAAATATTCATAGTTTACGCAAGTACTAGATAAGATACATACGAGTATGTATTTTTTTTTTTTATGAATTATGGATGAGACGTTTGTCTTCCATTTTGATATGGGCTTGTTTGTTACAGATTTCTGCTTGTCTCTAACTTTTGTTTTCCCTGTTATACTCCATATACTTAATTTACTATCATGATTATTACTGTACCAATTGGTACTGAACCTAGCGCCGCAAAAGGGTTCACGTAATTTTTTTGACATTTATAATTCAAAAAAAAATCATTCGATTTTCCCCACAACTACAGGACTATTTAATAAAGCCTTAGATAAGCATCACCTATCAAGTGTACTGCAGTCTGATTCAATATTGTTGCAAAATTTGCAAAGATTATTAAAGTATGCATTTCACAAAGGACTACCTAATATAACAAAAGATTATATAGCATTCCTAGTTCTAGATATAGGTACATATAACACATAGCAACTTTGTAGAAAGAAAAATAATCATTTTCCTATGTATTTAAATGGATCAACATGATAAACAGACATACAACTCTGAATTTGGGTAAATTTTTACCCCTTTATAGTATGGTTTACTGTGGTTTCCAAGACTTGTCACAATTTGGAAAAAAATAGGTATGATAAAAATCCTTGGGTGAAAACTGTTAAAAAAGTATGACTCGTGTAGTGTCTAGCTAGACCAAAGAATATAGGAAAATTAGACTATGCTAATACTCAACCTTGTTTTTATTTTAGGTCAATTAAATATTCGCGAGACGGTTTTATTTTTATTTCACATTAGACAGTGCAATGAAATAAACAGTTTCTGAGTTAGCTTGTATAAAATACCTCTATTTGTTTCTTATTGAAGTGCTATTTTGGACAGTTCTGAGTAGGTATTTTTATTTTCGAAGTTCTGCCGTTAAATGACACTGAAAGTCGAGCTTGTCTAATTTATTTAAAATCAAATAATCATTTTCTGATTAAAATCTAAATTATCTTATGTTTTTAATTTGGTAACAAAGCCAGTTTAAAATTTATAACAAAGTCGCAATACTTGTTTGGCACAGTAGAGACTTTTCTCTTCTTGTTAGGCTCAGTTTTGATCGTATATTCTTAGCGTATTCCAAGCTTTTGTACATTCTTTTGTACAATCCTAATTTATTTATCTTTCTCAATATATAAAACTCTTTCGTTACTGACTGAGTGACTGACAGACAACGCACAGCCAAAACTACTGGCCGTAAAGAGCTGAAATAAATGATGGAAATATATGATGTTTTAGTTTGTATGAAAAAATCTTATTCCTTGAGTGCATCGATGTGATACTTGGTATAAATCTTTCTCAATAAGTGTCTGTTTGTATTATGGGAGAAATTCCTGAAATTCCCACGGGAAGGGGTTGGACTGTTTAGTTTCTATGAGAAATCTTATTCCTTTAGTGCATGGATGTGATACTTGCTCTTCAATAAGTATCTGTTTGTATTATAGATGGAATTCCCGACATTCCCACGGGAAAGGATTGAACTTCTTATTTTGTATGAAAAATCTTATTTCTTGAGTGCACAAATGTGATACTTAGTATAAAAGTTCCTCAGTGAGTGACTGGTTATGTTAAATATAAACAATGTTTATGCGCGTACAAAGTCGCGGGCAAAAACTAGTTGTTTTATAAAAGTTATTTAAAATTCCATGGACTTTGTAAAAAAAATTTTACTAACAAACCGTTCCGTGTCTGAGTATTTATCTACATAGTTCGTTACGTGGTGTTCCATATCATAAGCTTTGCTTAATTTTTGATCCTGTTGTTGGTGTGGGGATTGTCTGGGGATTTTATTTTATTAGGCTTTGATTTTTTTAAGAATGGCAAAGCTGATAATATTTTAAACAATTACAGCAGTCGCAATGCCTGATAGTTAACTAACCGTGAAATATAACAATGAAAAATAGAGCACGTAATAGGCTAAAGATTTTTTCTTTTCTTCTTCAAGAAAAAACTCCTCTTGCACGCAGCTTTTTATGGCTCTGCAGGGCTAGCATGCAACCATCGATAAATAGTCGAATCGACAAAAAAAATATTATTCTGTTATTTTATCTTATTATGTAAGCTAATATGCGCACCATAATAGATAGAATAACTCGATTTGATACCATGATTAAGACCACAGAACCAAGTATGTCATAATCTTAATAAATTACATACACTAAATATTCTAAGAAAATTTCTAAGAAAATATCGATAAAAGGCCTGATTTATCAATGTCGACGGCAGAATGCTAGCCCCGCTGGGTTGAGAAGATTTGCAATAACTACTATTCCACACGTACATTGTTTATAATAAGGACCGATGGCTAAAGTCTTGTGAGGCAAGACGTTTTCATTCGTATTTTATCGCGATTAAATATTGAATATTTAAACTCGACTATAACATCTTTGCAGCTACAAATCACTCTTCAAAAAGTATGTAATTTAATTAATTGTGAATAATAAAGACTACACCATCCTTTTCCGGTGAATTTGTTTCATCTACTTGTTTCTAAAGTCTATTGTCACGAGCTGTAAGATCAGGACCGTTCCACGACTGGGACATAAACGTTCATACACCAGCTGTTAATGAGATCTTTTCAGAGGTCAAACTATCTGGCTGAATATGCAAGGCGTACAAGATGCATATTTAGTGCAATATTTTTAACATTACGCAATAACATTGAGATATTTTAAAACGTACTTGATTAACATATTAACATATTAACTTGACTACACAATTTTTAAACGGAATTCCTTGCTACTTTGAACATTAAATTGATATCGTGTTGTAATTCTTTAATAAATTTCTTTTCTTTCTTTGTAATTCATAGAAAAATATAGAAGTTTCTTTTAGCTTCTGGCCGTGGCCATGTTATATCTTGACCTAGTCAAACCGATGATTATTATTTCGTTCAACTGAACGATAGGCATTCTAAATAATGCCATGCATTTTTTCAAACATAAAATAATATTAAATTAAACATTCGTTTAATTGAATAGTTCGCCCAACTATTTGATATATTTTCAGTTAGACCACCAGCTTTCTCATGCAAACTGAGTCTTAACATAAACAAATAATAATAATAAAAAACATGGACCTAAACTAAAAGTAACTAACAGTAAGATAATAGTCCGTAAGTAAACCAATAATCCGAGTAGGTACCGCTATTTACATGTCTTTAAAGGTCATTAATCGAAGTAACCCAAGTGTTTTGTTGCCAACAACCATCCTTTATGATATCTGTGTATAAGTTGAGCAGCCCTGAACGGCTCGTCAGGGGTCGTGCATGGAGGATTCCAGTTACCTTTGGGATGGTTCTGCCAAATACCAGCTCGAAGCGCTAGACTCTGTTGACCGAAGAGCCCGTAAACTCATAAATAACAACAACCTTACAAATAAAAAATTGCAGACGCTGGAGCATCATCGTAAGATTGCTTTTTTGACAATATTTTATCGGCTACATTTTGGTGAGTGTGCGAGTGCTCTTTTTGACCAAATCGAACCCACTCCTTTTTACCACCGGACTACCAGACGCAGACAGAACTTCCATCCCTATATAGTGGATTTACCAAGAAGTCGAACAAAACGCTTCGATAGTTCCTTTTTGGTACGGAATGCCAAGGCGTGGAACAATCTGCCTGCGTCTGTTTTTTCTGACCACTACAGTCCTGGATGGAACTTTTAAGTGTCGAGTGAATAAGTTTCTCGTGGATGGACGTGTAACACCATAGTCTTCATGTGCACTTTCCATCAGGTGGAATGGAAGACAAACGTCCTATCCTTACAATATAAAAAAAAATATCTAGCGACAAAACTCTTCAGCCGAGCTACTTTCATTCTTTAAACTCTGTGCCTTATCATGCCTAGGTATTGATAGCCACTTGAATCAGGTTACAGCTTATGATGTGAAATACATGTAATAATTTTAAAATTTAAGAGAATCTAAAGCTATTTATAAAAAAATTAAACGAAATATAAAGAGCTGATGACCTTAGCAGGTTCACGACCGCTCTTGAACTTTGGTCCATCAGTGGCGCAGGCGCATACCTCACTTTCACCTTCACATAAGCGCGTCAATCAGGAAGAACGAAAGTAGATAGACAACTACTTCAATTAAACTTATTATAATGTAATATAAAAATGAACTATAAACATGTTTTGCTTTCTTGAAACCATGCTACGAGAAAGTTTGAGTCGATGGATAGATGGATGTTTGTTACTGTTTCATGCTCAAGAGGCTTGCTGGCTCGATAGCGTAGATTATTACATATCGATACCGGACGTATCAATTAACAATCACGATTTTACAGAAGAGGCAGATTTTTTTTTCTCTTAATTTGACTATGACTTTATATGACATTGTCAGATTTTAATATTGTCTAGGGCAAAGTTTCTAAGATTTTACGGTTTTTTTACTATAAGCAATATATTTTTTTAAACTTATCGGATCCCGAGATAGTATGTCCCTAACATAAAAAAAATTCAATTAGTCCATTACACTACTCAATTTTCTAAGTAATAGCCTGGTCAAATTAGACGAAAAATAAGAGTTAACCAATTTTACTTCCACCTGCGCCGGAAAAACTGTCGAATACATTTTTTGCTACTGCAAAAAGGGGTGCAGTGCTATATGTAATTGCAAAAAAGTCGGACTGCTCTGTTCTCTGGCATGTAAGCATTGTCTAGGCCTGTCGAGCTCTAATATTGAATCACCAACAGTAGATGACCCGTTAAATTCCAACGAGGCTTCATGGGAAACATCGCTTTTAACATCGCTTTTAACATGCGCTCAGGATGAAGATGAGGCAGATCAAGAAGAAAACGAACAAGCACAAGAAGAAGAATAATTTGAAAGTTACGACTCGGATGATTAAATTTCACTACTTTTTTTAACTCGAGTTGCTTTTATCGAATATTGAATATTGAAGTCGTCGTGGTGACGATATCGCCGGTTAAGCGCGTTCGGTTCGGCCGGTATTAGGATGGGTGACTGCCGACCATTCATTTCTCACGACGACTTCCGTGCTTCGGAGGGCACGTTAAGCAGTCGGTCCCGGGTGCTGTATACTTGTATACAGTAGTCGTTAGGGTTTGTCAGAAGCCATTTCGGCACCCTGAAATATCTGACATCCACCAACCAGCACTGGGCCAGCTTGGTGGATTACGGCCTAAACCTTCTCGTCACCCAGAGGAGAGACTCATAGCCCTGCAGTGAGCTCATTACACGGAGTTGTGATGATGATGATGATGCTCTTATCGTTTCAATATCGTCCCTTTATTGGTAAAACCGATTATCTACCGAAAACTAAACTTGTGGCAATAATGATTTGAAAGTTTGACAGAATAATTATGTAACTAAATTACATATACCTTACCTGCAATCATGTAATTATAATGAATAAATTAATAAAGTATGTTTGTAAATCATAAAAATAGAAGTATTTCATTGATAATGCTTGAAAAAACGCCAAACACTTCTTCAGGGAGGTCATTTAGTTGGTTTTTCCTGAATAACGACATAAGCATTTATATCATTAATTAAATCACTTGGAGCTTATCTAATAGCTTCGCCGTAATATTTCGAAGAAAGTAATAAGGTACCAAAAACAACTGTAAAAATAACACTCTGAAACATACTACAAAATGAAATTGAAAAAAATATAATTGGTTTTGCTTGAGTAAAATTATGTATTGTGGTAGACTATCTGCAAAATGTTCATACAATGAACTACAGCAAGAGTGGTGTATTTTTATAATTACAAAAATACCAAAAAACATTATTTACATGAAAGTAACAACTGAATAAAGTAGGAAAATAATACGAATGATAATTATATTAGGAAATAATTAACTTTATTAGGAACTTTTTATTTTTATCTAAGAATACAAAACTTTGTGAAAAAATGAATTAATTTAGATTTTCAATTACTTACACAAAACAATTTGTGAAACCATGAAATTAATTCATGGTTTAACAAATTGTTTAGTATACTTAGATAGAAAAACTAATGAAAAAATTAAAAAAGAAAAACTAGTCATTCATCAGCTGATGAGTCCACAGATGACTCAGCTGATTGTGACTCTTCAGAGGCGGTCACATCAGGGACGCGTTCAATGCGATCCCTATCTGCGAGTAAACTTCTGTACCATCCATGGTACTCCTCTGGTATAACCCCCTTCTCACAAAGATTTATGAGATCCTTTTTCTTCGCTTCCGTTATTGGAAGGGGTCCATCATACAATTGTTCTAGCGGTGGGAAGTGGAGTTCCGAGGTAGTTGGTAGTTTAATTACCTGTTCTGCTGCCAATCGCTTTGCTTTTTTTCTTGTTGCATAGCTGTGGTGTACATTTGCTGAAGATGTCGACGCTGAATTTATAATCATCTTATTTTGTGTGTCTGAAACAGTTACATCCATTGCCATAAATGAATTTGACATGTCATAGTTATAGTATATTTTTTTGTCTCCTTTTATGTACTTCATCCGTTTTATTTTTAACCATTTCACTTGCTGCCCATCTGTGTTTTTGGTTCTATTCAAAATTATTGTATTAGCCAATTTTTTCAAGTCTTTAAACTCATTGTATTTAAATTCCTTGACTTGATAACAATTTTTTGTTATTGTCTTTGTGTCTTTCCTGTATTTTTTTTTTGATCTAGCACGTTTGAAAATGTTAATCCAGTCAGTCATACAAAAAAGATCAACATTTTTCTTGGCAGACTCAATCGCACTGTGCATTGAGTCAGCTTCCATGTAACTGTGACCTGACTCTAAGAATTTGTGTTCTATGATTTGTAAATGGTTGCTGTTTTGAATTACCCACAATAGGATAGCAGCCACGAATTGATTTCTATTTTGTCCTCCACATGTGTCGGAGAACAAACTGACTTCCGTGACTTCCTCTGGTACACATTTCATTAAATAGTGACACAAAATAGTTCCGATTTCTGAACTTCCCTTTTTACCATTTGTCTCGGACCATACAAAACAATAAGCTTCGTTAGGAGGCGCACTTTCGTACAGCGTTAAATTGTATAAAGTTAATTTTCTTGTATAGTAAAGGAGACCAACATCAGTGCATGGCAATTGTAGAATTGCTTGCAAATCGAAAGTAGCAGACAGAAAATTTGTTTCTTCTTCAGCTCTCTTTTTATCTTTATCCTTTTCCTGATTACAAGTTTGCTTCCTATCAATGTGTGTCTGATATTCTCCTTGTATTTTATTTTGTTCTTCTGGATTAGCGCGATTGTACCTAGTACACAAAAGACATTGGTCTTTTTTCGGCATGAAAAATCCCAAATTAAATTCTGTAGAAAAAATTCTACGATATGTCATCTCCGACACAGGTTCCATATTTTCGTCTTCGCATTTTTTGACATACAAAGAATACATTTTGCATAATGTAAGGTTTCTGTCTAAATACTTGCGTTTTGATTTCTTCCGTATGTAATGGCTTTCCATAGTAGGGAAAGATGCAATATGTTTTTTTATATTTTCAATTTTTTCAGGTGCAGTTTTATTCGGAGGCTCATGACGTCCGCGAGGGTCTTCTTGCTTGGTAAAAAGTCCTAAGTTATCACGGTGCTTTATAGCATCAGCTACGACACACGGAGCAATGCATAATGTTTGGCACAAAAACTTTTGGCAAACATATATTTCGTTCCCTTCTATTGTAAAAAAGCATTGCTTAGAATAAGAGCGTTGTGTCGTTCTTTTCCTACTTACAAGAAGTCTCTTTACTGAGTTAACCCTTACGTGAGTCAAAATAAATAACTTTTTTGAGACATAGTCTAGACTCCAATATTTTCTGCATATTTTTTGGCGCTCTTCTTCTGTCACTTTATCATTACACTCAAATTTGCATTTAGAACAATCAACAGGCTTAGGATTTTTTGAGCCTCTTAATTTATTTTTTGTAACATATGGCAAGCCTTCAGCTCGCCATCTTTTTACCACATTAGCTTTCCAGGTTTCAGGATTTCTTTGGTGCCAACGAGCTCGTGGTTTTAAGACCTTCCAACAACGTTGAAAAAGCTCGATAGTTATTGATTGTGCTACTAATAAAGACTCATTATTATTGTTATCTTTGAGAGGTTTTTGCTTATTACCAAACAACTGAGCTATAGCTTTGCGACGGCTAATATTTTTTCTTTCTTCAGCAGCATGAACAGAATCTGGATTTAAGAGTTCTTCTAGAGTTATTAATTCCGAATCATCCGAATCCGCTTCAAGGGGCATTTGAATAATACCAGGAGGCTGGTATGTAGGATCATCATCAGAAAAATCACCACCGAATAGTGATTCCATGTCAGATTCTACGCTCTTGTCTTTTAAAACTTGTGATGGTGAATCATTTCCTGAAAACAATTAATTTAATGTAGTTAGTAAGACAATAACATGCTAGGTACACACTAGTTGGTTGATTTTGGTTCCGGTTTGTACTAGACCAAAGTGGTAGAAAAATAATGCATCCGGCAGAGGAATGTTTGATATTATTATAAACTAGCTGCTGCCCGCGACGTCGTCTGCGTGAACGCTATGCAGCACCAAACGCACCTACGATTATAACACTGCTAGCGTGATAATATGTAGCCTATAATGTTGACCCGACTTCTTAACTATCTTCATGCCAAATTTGAAGTAAATCCATGCAGTACTTTTTGAGTTTATCCCGGAAAGACAAACAGACAAAAATTCTAAAAACTATATTTTTTGTTTCTGTTTCGATTGTAGATCATACCCCAAGTATTCTTTTAAAAAAATATTCAATGTACAGTTTTGACTTTCCTACCATTTTATTATATGTATAGATAATAATAATTATAAAGTACATAAATAATAAATAATTATAATAATGATACATACATTATAATTATAGTATAAAATATATTTATTTATTATAAAATAAATAAATATATTTTCATTTATAAAATACTAGCTGTACCTAATAATTGGAATAACTAATACCTAACTAATTACCTACAATAAGTCCTTGCGGCCGAAATCGCAAACACAGCGAGGTGTATCACAAAGTAGGTATACCTGATAGTTTAGAGATAGGCAAGTTCTAAGCACTTTTGTTATTAAATTCTTTTACCTTTTTTCGACGCTGAAGTATTGTCATCCACAACCTCTTGCTTAGACTGGGTCATATATAAATCGTATGCCTGAGATATGAACAAATCTTCTGGCGCATCGTTCATCCAAGCGTCTTCTATTTCTACAATAAACGACAATCACATTAATATATCGCTAAATAGGCCAATGCTTATTCATAGTTATAAAAGTATTTAAATAGTTCCTCGTACCTGTAGTATTTTTATGGATAATGAATGATTATTTGCAAAATACCGGTAAATATAACCTCAAAACTGTTTAACACAAACAATTACCTTCTTGAAAAGCATTTCCTCCTGGATCCAATGACTCTCTAACTTCCTTAGCACTCATATTCAAACTTTATCACCGCAAACACTTACGTAAATTACGATAAAAAGAAATTAACAAACTTGAAAAACAAAACACTACAACCGGCCGGCGCACGATTCATCCATAAAAGAGGGCGACTATTCGACTAAGACAGAGATGCGCGCGCGGAGTGCGAGTGAAACAAAAGATCAAGCGTCGATAATTGGTTTTAGGTGAAAATATTTATGTAGAAATATCACCATACGCTTCGGTGAAAAACAACTATTTAAGGATAGTTGCTTTTACTTGTATTTAAATCTAAACGATACGATTTCTGATGTTGTGGAAAAACAAATAAAGCTGCGTTAATCTCTTTTAATTGAATTAAAATCTGCACAAGTGCGAAGGAGTATGTTCTGTTAAAAGCAAGTAGAACTACTTACTTTCTTTTTAATGTAAGTTTCTAAGTACTTTCCAATAATTCAGCAAAACCAGAACCATTTAAAGTATTTTAATTTGTATTAACACAATGCTACAGTATGTTCAGAGTGTAAGCAAATTGCAACTAAAATAAGATATGAAACGGAATGTGTTTTTGATTGCAAGGCTACAAAAATATCGTACAGGTATAAGAGTTTAGCTGTTATTGAATGCAGATGTTACCTAAAAGCTTGTATTATAATTGGTTTTTTGCGTATCTATCTCGGAAACTATGCATCGCATCGGAAAATCGGTTTTATCTGTAGATAGAGCTCAAAAAGTTGAGTAGCTTGGTGTAAATAACTCATTTTTGAAAAAAGTGTAGATAATCGGTTTTACCAATAAAGGGACGATATCTGCTAATATACATTATTTTATAATAGTTTCAATTAAACAGGACCCTGGAACTGACCCGTGGAATAAGATTACTGGGGAAACCACGTTAAAAATAACGCGCTAAGAACACTACCTTAAAGGTGGCGTGGAAACGTGTGCATATTATGACGATTACAACTATTACAACTTTTTGAATCGTTATATCTCCAAAACGGTAGCTCATAGGAAAAAACAGGAAAAAACAAACAAAAAACATAAAAACAGGAAAAAGCATTTTTTGTAGATAATTTTATGATCTTCAAATTCAAATTCAATTACTGCTCAATGTATGGTATAAATAGATGTTTACAATTATACTTAATGTCCTACATACAAAACTGGTCACCAGCATACAATATTACAATATTATTTTAATCCGAAAAAAAGGTACATAGTTACACTGTCATTAAATATATATGTCATTTTAATTATGTCGGTACATGTCATAAAATTTAAATTAAATAAGAAGAATCATATTTTTTTGATTTAAATAGGTTACATTTCATTTTATTCTATAGGTACAAATTCATATTTTACATTTAAAGTATTCATTAAGTGAATAGAAACATTTTTCTTTTAACCACCGTGATGATTCGATTTTAAATTTATTAGTCGACAAAGATTTAAAATGGTTTGGTAAGGCGTTGAAAATTTTTATACACATTGAGGAAGATTGATTTAAATAAATTTGTAGGCGTGGTAAGTCATTGATCACCAATCTATCCCCATGGCGCTTAAATTTTGTCTCTGTATTTTTATGATTAAACTTACTGTTTTGCTGCAAATTGCAAAAAACCAAAGTTTTTGACGTTTGACCTTGAATAAAAAAAAACCATAATGGGGAACTTTCAAAATTTCTTTTGAATCATATTTCAAACAATCTTACCGATTTTCAACTTGGTGGGAATGTAAACTCGAATGTCTAAATTGACCGGGCTAAGTATAAGCTCATACAAAATGTGGTAAGCAGCAAGCTTTTAACAGAATTTCGTTATTTTACTGTTAATGAGGTGTTTTATGTTGAAATTAATATATAATGCTTTTATCCTTATGTTCCCACGGGCTCCTAATTAAAGGGAGCTAAGTCGTACAGGTAGTAATTGGACATTTCTATTGCGTTGCAGTTTCAAGTTGGAAATGAAGGACTTTTAAGCGCGTGTTAATTCATTTAACGTCTGCATATGCACTTTGTCATAACGATTAAGGCTAGAATATTCTAGGTCCCATCTGTTGATCTACTGATCTACCCACCGAATGTCATGTAATTATGAATAAGTACATTGTGCAAATTTAATCAAAACACAATATATAAAATTAATAAAACGAAGGTTTTATTGGTGGAAGGTTTTATTGGAGGTTTTATTGGCATTTTTGTGGGCGATAGGCTGACCCCCTGTCACTGCAATAGCCTGTCGCAATCATTATAATACCTCATTAGTCAAACGTGACATCAGTTGGTCTTATAACCTCTGATGTTCTGCCTACCCCATAATAACCCCATAGATGTCTGTCCGAAATAAAAACATTATTATTATAAGGGATACAGGCGTGAAGTTATGTATGTCTGTATGTAATAAAACGAAATAGGTAATTTGATGCTTAATTTATTTACTAATCTTCCACGCTGGACTGGGAGCGAAAGAAAAACATAGATTGTGCCAGCTGCTTCTCTTCCCGGGCATACTGTAAAAGTCAGTTAAGGGACAGAGGTTTTATTGGAGGCTTTTTTGTGGGCGATAGGCTGACCCCCTGTCACTGCAATAGCCTCTCTTCATCATTTTTGTACCTTCATATTTGTCAAACGTGACATCAGATGGTTTTATAAAGCCTCTATTGTTCTACCTACTCCATAAATAAGGGATACCTACAGGCGTGAAGTTATATGATATGTTTATTTACAAGTGGCGTGTTTAGACGAGCTCCATGTTAATGTCAATTTTGATTTCTATTTTTATGAGATGTTTTTGAAGTAGGATTTAAGAGTCTATCTTAGACAGATCCAAAACTCTTCTGGTAGTTTGAGAGATCCTAGTCGCAACGTAGTTATTTGTTCGGTCGATTTTATCAGTGGCGGTACCGGTCAAAAGTAAACTAATTTAAGTCGTTTAACTTAAATCAAATAAAAGAAGGAAATATATCGAAGAAAACAAAGACTCAAGGCTATATATTATTGAATCCATTAAGAACCTATCAAAGGCGAATAAAACAATATACAGCCTATAATTCGACGACCGGCTGGTGTAGTGGTAACATACATTGCCTTCTATACCAGAGGTCCTGGGTTCGAATCCCGGCGGCGGCGGATATCGGTGTGATGAACACAGATATTAGCCGTCAAGTCGTGGATGTTTATATGTTTATTTAAGTTTATTCCAATAAAAAATATGTATTTATTCAATACGTATGTTTATATATTTCTTAATTATATCAATTATCTAGTATCCATAACACAAGTTCTTTAAGAAACTTAATTTGGGCTAGATAATGTTGTGTGAGTGTCAGAATTATTTATTTATTTATTTATAGTTGACACTTCGACGCATGCCATTACACGAGTGGAGATTTTTCAACGCGTCAATCGATTATTATCTCACTGGACGCTGTAATATCAAAAAGTAATATACAACAATGCAAAAAGAACTCGATAATTGCACTAATTATAAGTGTCCTTTGTTCTATTGTGCAAGTTATATTCTTTCAGAGTTCCGTACTCGAAGCGACATAACTTCACGCCTGTATCCCTTTTGGAGTAGGCAGAACACCAGAGGCTTTCAAACCATCTGATGTCACGTTTGACTTTGAAGGTATTATAGTGATGAAGAGAAACTATTGCAGTGACTGGATCTTAACTGGCTTTTACAGTATGCCCGGGAAGAGAAGCAGCTGGCACTTCTTTTCTCCCAGTTTAAACAATATGAATATTTTATATTGTTTTCGGTAACCTTTAGATTATTTAAATTACTGTAACTCAAAAATGATAGAAACTTGTCAAATTGAGCAAAATTTGTTGACAAACTCACAAACTTAATTTATGGAATACGCCCACACTTAATGGTACGGAAACCTCGGAAAATACTGAGTCACACCTCACTATTTTATGATATTCATTATGTGACGTTTAAATGTGTTGTTTATGATGTCTCATATTACCTATTCTGCGGGCTGTAATTTTATTCTTGCCTTAACCTCGATATCAACGCCAGCCTATTTCTATTTACTTCATGTAAAAAACAGATAAAAAAAACGACACTAGCGACCCGTATCAAAAATCAGCATCAACCGAAAAGCTATGATAGCAGCTAAGCCTCTCCATGCAGTCTTCAAAATCAGGTTTAACTACATAAACAAATATTAATAATTTATTTGCAAGAATGTGTGTACAATATGATTTTATATTAACAATAAAGTAATTAGCAATTCACAAACTGCTTAATACAAGCGTGCAAATGATAATGGCTACTGGTGCGCGCGCGTTTTCCTTTAAATGTTTTGATTTTTTATGGGAAAACTATATCATTATCATCATTCAGCCAGGAGACGTCCACTGCTGGACATAGGCCTCCCCCAAGGTTTTCCACGCGCCGCCCTCATCCAGCGTCTACCGGTGACTTTGACCAGGTCGTCGGTCCATCTTGCGAGGGACCTGCCTACGCTGCGTCTCCCAGTACGTGGCCGCCACTCGACAACTTTTCTGCCCCACCGGCCATTTGTTCTGCGAGCCATCTGCCCTGCCCATTGCCACTTCAGCTTTGCAATCCTTCTGGTTTTGTCGATGACTTTGGTTCGCCTGCGAATCTCCTCATTCCTGATTCGATCCCGCAGAGACACTCCAAGCATAGCCCTTTCCATTGCCTGCTGAGCGACTTTAAGCTTGTTGAGAAGGCCCATAGTTAGGCCGTATATGGAAAGAAAGCTGGAAACTTATAAGCGCTTACCGGCGCTTGACAGCGCTGGTCCGTTCCACACAAAGGAAGCAGGTTGAGGCAGACCAAGCAAAATGTCGGACTCATCGGACGATGATTTCCCAGCGCTGACCAGCGCGTGTTGAAGCTTGTCGGAACTTGTCGGCACTGTTCAGTGCTTATCGGCGCGCGTTCATATATTTTCCTGCACGGGTCACCAGCGCTGTCAAGTATAAGTTTCCAGCTTTCTTTCTGTATACGGCCTTAGTGACCAAGTCCATAAGTTCAAATAAAAAACGTTTTTTGTAATCGAATGGGGAAGACTTGCCCTATCTGGGATATTACTCTCCAAAGTACTATTTGAACAATCTGTATATGAGTGTTCGATAACGACGTCGACTAATACATTCTACCATCCATCGACGAACTCGATCGACAATCGATCGATTTGTATGTTAACACCCCATAAGACACCGTGACACGCCAGTATGCGTGTTGTCATAAAATTTGCTTGTCCTAATATCAATTTGTCCCAATTTTTTCTTGTACAGACAAACTATTATATTTCTAGCTGAGACCTTTACTTTGGTGAAAATTTTCAATTTAATTTGAAATTATTGATGTATAACTTGATATTCAGGTTTTATATAAAAAAAATATTTTAAAGAACTAAATGAATTTTAAAATGAGGCATAATTTGAACGGCGGCGTGCATGAACGCCAAGCTCAAATGGAAAGAATAACGTAGAAAATAAATATTGCGTTGTAAAAGCACGAGGCTTCTGACGCACTCTGTCCATAACTTGACATACAGTCACAACATAACAGTCACGTCTAACAACATGTATACATTTTCATTGGAATGTGCACCTTATCACAACCGAATAAGTGGCGAAATGTGTACATATTAATGCACGTGACTTTTTTTCTTTAATAAATAAACATTACCTTCTACCTCAATACAAAAAAAGAAGCTAAATGTATTAAAATTAAAAAGGTCAAATGAATTGTTGATATACTTACTTAACAAACAAGGCTTGTTATTCAATATGATTGTGTTATCTGAAAAGTCATTGTATTTAAAGCATACAAACGTTACATACGATGAAGTAAAGTACTCGTATACCTTATGTGATTGACCTCTCTAGAACACTTCGGAGATGTGCATAACATACTAACTGTCCTTTTCCAATTTTGTAACCTTTTTAAAAAAACCGCCACGTGCAACAATTATTATAATTAAACTAGCTTTTGCCCGCGGCTTCGTACGCGCACAAACATTATTTTTGTTTAACACAACCAGTCACTAATTGAAAACCTTTATGCCAAGTATCAAATTGTGTGTGAAATTCTCTAATTCTCTAATCTATGGAACCTTTGTTTTCTGCAATAAATGAATATTATTATTATTATTTATATATGTTTTTTGATTTTCTCCTTTTTCAAGGGCTTTGCTTTATCATGCGGGTTTAAACCAAGCAAGATAAAGATAAGGATAATTTTTTTACTGCGGATTGCTTGTGATTACTGCTGATGTAAGAAATTTCCTAGTGATGCGGCAAGTATTTAGGATAGTGGCTTTTTGTAGGGTTTCAATTACGCTAGTTGAAATCTGTAGTGTATTTAGGCTGTTTTTTTGTGTTTTTGGTATAACACCTGTTGTGGAAAGGACTATTGGGACTATATGAACCGTGTCTGCTTGCCATTGACGTTGGATTTCTATAGATAAGTCTTGGTACTTGGCAAGTTTTTCATTGATAGTAGATTGTATATTGTGTGTGTTAGGAATTGCTATGTCTATTATAAAGATTGATTTATTGTTCTTATAAAAAAATTTAATATCGGGTCGATTATAATGAATTGTTTTGTCAGTAATAATGGTTCTGTCCCAATACAATTTGTGCACTCTATTTTCGTGTATGGTAGAAGGAGTGTATTTATAATATGGAACTTTACTAGTAATAAATTTGTACTTGTGAGCTAAATGTTGGTGTATAATTGACGCAACCTGGTCATGGCGGTGTTTATAGTCTGTTTGTACGATGGCTTTGCAAGCTCCTGTTATATGTTGGATTGTTTCGGGAGTACTATTGCAATGTCTGCATAAATCACTTTGCTGGTGTATTTCTTTTGTTATGTATTTTCGATAGTTACGAGTAGCAATGACCTGGTCTTGGATTGCCAATATAAAAGCTTCTGTTTCGGGGAAGAGTTCACCTCGTTTTAGCCAGCCGTTTGATAACTCTTTATCAACAAAAGGCTGCGTTAGATGGGCGTAATGTCTTCCGTGTAGACTTTTGTGGGCCCTTATTATTATTATTATTATCATATCCGGCCAAATTAAGGAAAAAGATTAAATGAAAAATGTATTAAATAAAATTACCCGACCAGGACTCGAACGTGGGACCTCTCGTTTGCCGGACGAGTGCTCTCCCACTGAGCTACCGGGGCCTGGCGGTACGCCTCGAAATTACTTAACACATTTTTGTTTTTACGTTATATTGCCAAGACCACCCGAGACCAATTTCTTATTAAGATTAAGAATAAGATTTTTCATACAAAATAAAAAGTCAAATAAGTCCCGTTCCCGTTGGAATTTCGGGAATTCCTACCATAATACAAACAGATACCTATTCAAGAACCTAAGTATCACATCTGTGCACTCAAGGAATAAGATTTTTTTCATACAAAGTAAAAAAACATATATTTATATCTAAAAGAGCACCTTTACTCTTACGCCCACTTTCCAGAATGTATCTGTTCCCATCACCGATCAACTAGGGCTTTTGGGCGTCACTATAACGTCCAAATTAAACTTCGGACAACAAATTGAGTCTATGGCAAAAACGGCTTCCAAAAAATTGGGTATCATCTCGAAGGTCCGGCGGTACTTCAGCCCTGAACGGCTCCTCAACTTATACACAGCCCAAGTGAGGTCTTGCATGGAGTACTGTAGTCACCTTTGGGATGGTTCTGCCAAATACCAGCTCGAAGCGCTAGACTCTGTTGACCGAAGAGCCCGAAAACTCATAAATAACAACAACCTTACAAATAAAAAATTGCAGACGCTGGAGCATCGTCGTAAGGTTGCTTGTTTGACAGTATTTTATCGGCTACATTTTGGTGAGTGTGCGAGTGCTCTTTTTGACCAAATTGAACCCACCCCTTTTTACCACCGGACTACCAGACGCAGACAGAACTTCCATCCGTATATAGTGGATATACCAAGAAGTCGAACAAAACGCTTCGATAGTTCCTTTTTGGTACGGATTGCCAAGGTGTGGAACAATCTGCCTGCGTCTGTTTTTCCTGACCACTACAGTCCTGGAACTTTTAAGTGTCGAGTGAATAGGTTTCTCGTGGATGGACGTGTAACACCATAGTCTTCATGCGCACTTTCCATCAGGTGGCATGGAAGACAAACGTCCTATCCTTACAATATAAAAAAAAAAAAAAAAAAAATTCCCGTTACCGTGGGAATTTTGGGAATTACTTTCATAAAACAACCATTCACTCATTTGAAAAACCTTTATGCCAAGTATCACATCCGTGCACTGAAGGAATAATATTTTTCATACAAACTAAAAAGTCCAATAATTTCCGTTCCCGTGGTAATTTTGGAAATTCCTTCCTTTGTGCTCCCCTACAACCCCTAAGGATTGTATGTTCTAAGTTTCAGCTCCCTACGGCCAGTAGTTATGGCTTTACGTTGTCTGTCAGTCACTCAGTCAGTAACGCAACAGTTTTATAAATTAAGATAAAGAAATCGGTAGGTAATATAGATAATACTTTAGAGTAATGGAACTAATCATAGGTCTTGTATCGGAGTTAGATTTATATAGTAGTTACCTATGTGAAGTCATAAATAACATTTTAAATGAAACCGTGGGTACCCTGTTTATTTTTAATCTAGAAATCCTTGAGGTCCTCTCATAATCCTTCCTCAAGGTGATGATAAAAATCCCGTTACGTTACATAATATTCAAGTCGGTAGTTAAATTAAATGAAGTTATAAAAAATCACGTTTCTCTTGTTTTTAATGACCAATGCATATCAAAGTCTTTAATTAGTCACTTTTATGTTTTCAGAATCATGGGCGAAGAAGGTGTTGAGAAACCAGAAAATACATTCCCTGTTATTGATAAAATAATTCAAGGCAATGATAGTGAAAGAACGCAAAATGTTGCAGAAATCGGCAGCACGCAAATAGCAACAACCGAAAATGGCAGTGCCCAGTCCGAACTACCCAGTAATATAAATACAACTTCTAATAATTATAACAGAAATATAAAGATTTCATTGTCAAATGGAGATTTTAATATCAAAGAGGATAAAAATAAAGAAGAGACACTACTTACAGACTCGAAAACCGTTGTGCGGTTTTCACCCGTTTGGAAACAGGTAATGTCCTTACAAGAAATCTATTACACGAACCAATACCTTCAAACAGGGTTAATTTTAATTAGCATATCACCTCTTACAGGCAGCCTTTCCACATCAATCCCAACAACATTTGTTCTACGACTTTTTACAAATCTTGATAAATAAGGGTACCTAGTTATATAGTTTTTACTCGGCCAATAAATCCGATCGACAGCCGACCGTGACCGACGTCGATCCATTGGAGTGGTAGCACCCTAACTCAAATAAGAATAGCAAAAAAATATGTGCACGTTTAAAAAAAAAAAATTGTTGGCAGCTTTCAGCTGCAGTGGCTATATTTTGCTTACGCAAGGTGTAACGCACAGAATAAATAGTTACGCCAGTTTAGAAGCAATACTTAAATTTTATGATGTGAAAACTAAAATTTTAATTTTAAAAAGTCGCAGAACAAATGTTGTTGAGGATGATGTAGAGAGGCTGCTGGCAAGAAGTGTTGCGCTAATTTCAATTAAACCTTTATAATGAATAGTCCATGTCACAGATTTGTAAACCTGTATTAGAATATTCCTAATATTTTGATCCATCGACGCGAGTGATGGTTCATTGCGGTAACACTCAGTCTGAGTAATGTTACCCGCATGCTTCACAAGCAAGACGGGTCATCTTACAGCTTAACCCTTGTTAGACTCTATTTATATAGACACGTGAGGACTGCTTTATTCTTATGATAAGAGTAGACACTTAAACAATTATTAACTACTTACTACTTAAATGATCTATTATTTATCGAGAGTTACCAATTCTTATAGGATTTTACAATTTTTTAATCTCCATTCTAGAGTTTGAAAAATTAACGCTCTAAACTTTGATATATAAGTTTCATATCTAAAGGCATGTGCTCTTATAATTTTAAATTCTTTCATAATAATACCTTATCAATACCCCTAAATTCTAGAGTACATACAACGAACGATCTGCATTTTAATCAATCCAACGCCGACCGGTGTTTATGATAAAAAGATTTTTTTTATTTATTTATTTATTTATTTACAAACAAACAACCATCATTACAGGTCCTTAACCTAATGCAATGGTGTTGCCAAAAACAATTTTCAAACAACAAAAAAATAACCATTTTACCTCCATAAAAACAAATATTAAACACTTAGGTACTAACACTATAACTACATACATAAAATGCGGCCTGAGTGAATTCATTCAGCGAACAAAAAAACAGGTCTACGCGGTCTACGGTTTTAACTGTACAACTGAGCTGTTCAACTGAGGCACTTTCCAAACTTTAAAAGTAATTCAAAATATGAAGCTTTATGTTGAGGCTCGTACCCGTTTGGATATCTTTTGTATATTTCTTTTATAATTACTTACATGCTGGACTGAGAGCAAAAGAAAAACATAAAACATACCAGCTGTTTCTTTTCGCAGGCATACTGTGTAAGGGTCAGTTAAGGGACAATGGTTTTATTGGCGTTTATGTGGGTGATAGGCTGACCCCCTGTTACTGCCATAGTCTCTTTTATTATTATAATACCTCTAAATTTGTTAAACGTAACATCAGATGATTTTTTAGCCTGTGGTGTTATGTCTTCTTCATGAGGGATACAGGCGGGAAGTTATGTATGTCTCTTATAAGTTAAAGTACACAAGATCAGGCTGAGTCTTTAGTAAACAATTTTTTATGTGTATTCCAGACGCTGGCGTCATCAGCGGCGATCCTACTGACGTTCACGGCCGGGCTGACCACGGGGTTCTCGGCGGTGCTGCTGCCTCAGCTAAAGCTGCCTGGGAGTCCCATCCCGGGAGACGACACCGCGGCTTCCTGGATAGGTGGGTTTTATAGCTGGTTCTGTTCCTTTTAGTCTTTAGGATGATTAAATAATGAGGGAGAATTTAATAATCATAGATCACACTAACATCAATTCAAAAAATATTGAAATACTGAAGACCAGCTGGTGTAGTGGTAACATACATTGCCGTCTATGCCAGAGGTCCTGGGTTGCCGGCGGCAGCAGACGGGATGAACAGAGATACAAGTCATGGATTAGATTATTTAAGTATATATTCTGATAAAAAATGTTAATTCAATATGCATGATTACATATTTCTTAAGTGTGTCAGTTATCTAGTATCCATATCCATGTCGTGTAAGTGTCAGAAACATTTAAATAAAAAATGAAAAAGTTATATTCATTTTAGCAGACTGTAGGTATAAAATATACTCTTAGTGCACGTCAAACGCTAGATGAGGGTGGCGTTAGACCAGGCAATGTGGAGAACCTAGGGGGAAACCTCTGTCCAGTAGTGTGCTTCTTAGATGATGTTCAAAAATCGAAATAAAATCAGAACCAAGAGGAATAAGTCAGCAAAAAAACTCTCGGCACTTTTTTGTCAAAAGTGCTTGTTAATGGTACAATTTGGCAGAAGTACAACTCTGCTAAGACATGAATGAACAAATAGAAAACAGAACAGCTATTCGTGCTTGCTATTGTCATGTCACAGCCAAGCTGCTTACATGGTGATTAACATTTAATTTTTAGAAATCACCTGTAGAGACATCAATCCCACACTCTTCTATCATCTAAATAATCTTTGTGTTTATAGTACTCGTAGTCTTGCTAATTTTTCCTGAATAGTTCTTTTAAATGTATTGAACGTTATGGATTAAATTTGATATTATAAATTGTTGACGTTTATTTGTGAAACGCTAACTCTTCTTATAAATATAAATAGGTAATTTCTTCATAAATATAAAGAGTACAAGATTTGCAACTAGCTTAACATGTCCAATAAGAGCTCGTATAGTATTTTTACAACTGGCTTCTAATAACATAGTGTTTGTTTGAAATAATTGAAACTTTCTAATTTTTCTTACATTTAGTTACAATTTTGTCTACCGTTTGCTTTTATTCCTTTGAAGTAGTTTATCAAATAGATTATAACTTCAAAATCTTGTTTCAGCTGCAATGGCGGCTCTGTCTATGGCCCCTGGATGCCTCATCTCCGGTTGGATGATGGAGAAGTTTGGCCGCAAGACGTCACTGTACATCATCTGTGCACCTTTTTTACTATCCTGGATACTCATCGCCTGCGCCAAGAACCTGACGCTGATGTTAGTGGGCCGGTTTCTTTCAGGCCTTTGCGTGGGATTACTTGGACCTCTTGGCCCAGTGTACATCGGGGAAACTACTGAACCCAAATACAGAGGTTTCTTCCTAGCAGCTGTATCTTTAGCCATTGCCGTTGGCATCCTGGTATCCCACTTAATCGGAACTTTTATGACATGGCAGTGGACTGCAACAATCTGTTCATTATTCCCAATAATAGCAAGCTTACTACTGACAATTGCGCCAGAGAGCCCGACTTGGCTAATTTCAAAGCAGCGGGTTGAAGATGGCGTCAAATCATTCAATTGGCTACGAGGATACGGCGAAGAAGCTAATATAGAACTTAAAGCAATTATAGATAAACAAAAGGCAGCGCAAGAATTGCCAGCTCTCAGTATAAAGGAAAAAATAGCGTATTTGAAGAGTACTGAGTTTTTAAAACCCCTTTTGATAATGGTGATATTTTTTATAACTTGTCAATTTTCCGGAGTAAACGCTGTAGCATTTTACTCAATTGATATTGTAGAAAAGGCTGTAGGCAAAAATATAAATCACTATGTTGCTATGTTGTCTATAGATGCCTTGAGAGTAGTCATGTCTGTTGTGGCCTGCGTTGCCTGCAGGAGGTATGGGAGAAGACCGCTTTGCTTTATTAGTGGGATATGGACAGCACTCTCCATGGTTGCATTATCAATGTACTTATACTTCACAGAAGGAAGCACGGGTAATATGTCCTGGCTACCTTTGTCATGTTTACTAGTGTACATATCTGCTGTATCAATAGGTTTAGTTCCTCTGCCATGGATAATGTGTGGAGAGGTTTTCCCTACTCGAGTGAGAGGTCTCGGGTCTGGCATCAGCACTGCGACTACATTTGTTGCATTCTTTATAGTGGTAAAGAGTGCACCTGGGATGATGAGTAATCTCGGAGAAGTGGTCACATTTCTTATTTATGGTATTGTGGCATTCGTGGGAACTACGATAATGTACTTTATATTACCCGAGACTAAAGGAAAAAGTTTACAAGAAATTGAAGATAAGTTTAAAAAGAACTCTGAAAAGAGTTAGGAATATTTCTACTTCAATTAAAAAAAGTGATTATACTTATTTGAATTTTAAGAAATGTCTTATGTGACACAGTGATCAAAATGTGTAATAGGATAAGAAACTTCTTACAAATGAACGACAAAGCTGTGATAAAATATGAATTATTTACTTTCTTATGTAGATACTATTATTACTTAAGTATTGTGATATTTGTAAGTAGCAATTACTGTAATTGTAAATTTATTAAATAGTTTAAAAATCATCACACTGTCTTTATTTAAATTAAGATATCGAACACAAATAATAACAAGAAGTATAAAATGTAAATGATTTTATTGATCACAAATTATATCATGGCACATTAGTCGCTTGAGATAAACTTATAAATAACAACTAATAATTAGTTAAGTAAATGCGTACCGGTACTTACAAAATGATATTTTATAAAGACAAATCAATTTATTTATAAGGAATGCAAAGTGAAACAATGGTCGTGTTAAACTATTAGCAGAACTAATAAAATCCAAAAGAAATAAAAGTTTTAGAATCAAATCGAAAATGTTAACCAAGTATAGGTTAGTAAATTGTTATCTTTGTGTTAGGAATTTAATAAACAGAGTCGTTCATAGATCCATGTCCAGGTTTATGCGCACCTCAATTACACAGGATGTAACAGTTGAGAACGTTGAAATAATCAGAGAAATCGCATACAAATGCATCGCAAGTCTTGTAACATAATTATTAACAATTAATAACTAGGGAAAAATATTTCTCTGCTTGTTGATTCCGTGTTTTGATGATTCATTTCGACCGCGGCTTGACAAGACGAGATGTGGGGGGGGCAAACTTGGTGAACCCTTGCTGGTCGAACACCGGGAGCAAGTCTCGCACCCTGGCCGACACGCTGCCGCCAGTCACTCTGAAATTAATGGACCTCAATTTAAAAATTGTAAAACACAAGTAGTTATATGAATAACAATAGAGTATGAACAACAATAGAGTAAGGATACAGCTTCTATGCTGGACTGGGAGCGAAAGAAAAACATAGAATGTGCCCGCTGCTTCTCTTCCCGGGCATACTGTAAAAGTCAGTTAAGGGACCGAGGTGTTATGGGAAGCTTTTTTGTGGTCAATAGGTTGACCCCCTGTTACTGCAGTAGTCTCTCCACTATTATAATGCCCCCAAATTTGTCAAACGTGAAATCAGATGGTTTCACAACCTCTGGCGTTCTGCCTACCCCATAAGGGATACAGGCGTGAAGTTATGTATGTATGTATGTAAGGATACAAATTTATCTATACTAAACTATTTCTAGTCCTTCGTATTCTTAAGTCAGTGATGCATCATCAGCTTCCAAAATCTTTTAGCAACTTCGTCATAAAAAGGCCTTTTGAGCTGTATATTCGTAAAAAAAAGCAAATGAAAAACCTGTCTAAAGTTAACAGAATTGAATTTGTAGCAAATGTTGGTGCAGCGGTCTAATACGCTAATACTCAAATCGTGCGGTCTTGATTCCCGTACAGAACGAAAAAAAATCCCGCTGCCTTATCACGTAAATATTAGCGATCAGCTATAATGGCGCAGTCATCACGCCATGGACGCGCGATCCATTGCTTTACATCGTATTATGTAAGTGATAGCTGTTCAATCGTTCTTTAATCGCAGAATGCATTTATTGCTACGATACTAGCGCCAAAAAGAATTTGGTGGCTTAAAAAGAAACTAATAAAATGTGAAACAGATGTTTGCTTTTAAAACTTCTCAGAAAAGTATGCACGAAAAGTATGAAAGTCAAAGGGATTATATGCACTTTTATTACGATGTACTACGATAGAGGCAGCACAGTCGTCGGATTGCTATGGCTTTGTTTTTGATGTAACGTAATACGAATTAGTTCTTTTTTAGCAAATCTTGCGCAATTCATGCTCGCGATAAGGCAGCGGGTCTGGTTGTTTATGTTCGCTATGGTATTCCATTGCTTACTTTGGGGCCTTTTAGTTGGTGTAATTGTCTGGGGATTATATTTTATTTAATATTTGACAAGTTACCTGCTTGGCTTAACCAATTTCGCCGCTTGCGCCGGCGTGCCCAACTCGGTGGGAAAGTAAGTAGCGCCGTAGAAGTCCAGTCCATTTTGCAGCAGGATGTTAGCTTCCTCGAGATTGGCGAGGGTGACGCGCACCACGCTGGTAGATTCCTTGGGGACCATGCTGCTGACCAGCTCGCCGTCGATGGTGGTGAGGGCGCGGCCGGGGGTTTTGTCCTGCGGCTTGGGAGTGGACGCACCTGCGATAGAGCTCATAGATTACCCGGTATATAATCTTGTAATAAATTAATAGGAGGCTGAAAAATAGCTTTGGACCGAATTTTGGCATGATTATTTATGCATCGTGATTCCTCATAATCTAGGTACTGTTGTGGTGGAGTGTTTGTCGGTAAACTGTGTCAAAGAAATATAATTGTATAACTGTGTATAATCTATTAACTCTTTCTTTATATTCATACTAAACTTAGTTATTTATTTATTTATGTTTATACTAACATTACAAAATAATAATGAATAATTGTAGAGAGCTAATTAAAATTTCTAGCGTATAGTATACAGACTACACAATTAAGTAGTGTAAAACTTAAAAACTTTTACAGCCAGGATTTACAAACCTGCAAGTTTATACCACTATCTAACTAATAATACGGTTAGCATAAATATTAGTATTAGCTCTTTGTGTCGATACTATAGTTGTATTAAAACTTAATACAATAAATATTTTAAATATATAATTTTTTTGAAATATTGTGTGGTAACTACTCGTATGCCTTCGTACGCAAGAGGAAGTTAGGCCGTTCACAAACTTTTGCTGATAAAACAAAAGATTTTACCACCAGCTGCATTGTCCATGATGATATACAAAACCCTCTCCCCCGTACCCCCGTACCTTCCCTTGGCGAGCCCGAGTAGTGCAGACGCAGCACTTCCACCACCGAGGTGAACTTGTAGAGGGCGTGGCGTACGTCTTCCTCTGGGACCTCGTCCGGGATGTCGTACACATACACCATGAATGTCTTTTGCGGGCGGCACGGGATGGCGATCTAGAAGATGACGACACTTTTAAAAGGGAATAAATGGTGCGAAAAGAGAGGGTTTATTTAGTTTTATATTTTCGCTGATGGAGTTAACTTTTAAATAAATAAATATTTCTGGCACTCACAACAATAAATAGCAAGACACCATTAGGACTATGTAAGGGTTGCATTGGTATCACAGTAGTTACCTGATGGTAAGTGCTGGCGAGGCCCAAGGTAATCCATGGGTATAGAAGTTAGTAAGACCCTAATGGGGCCGTTTTAAGAAGACAGATCGAAGGGCGAGGTAAGATGAAAAAATTTAGAGAAAAAAACCAATTACCTTCCTATAGAACCTCGAACCGGTAACTTTATGGAATCCTTTCTTGAAAACCATCTGGTAGTCATCAACGTTGGAGAATTTGAAGAGGATTCCCGTCGCCGTCTTGGTGAGGGAGAAGCAGCCTTTGAACTCCATTTTCTCGCAGATGGTGGAGGCTTTCTCCATGCTGAGTCCGTGGGAGGGCGTGAGGAGGAAAGCGCCCTTCGTGAGGAAGTGCTCCGAGTCCGAAATGTCGGACTCGCTGTCCCCGCCCTTCATCAACGTGTGGATCTGTTCCTTCCACATGTACGAATCTGACATCTGGGATTGATAATGACAAAGTTTAGTTATTGTTGGGATAATTGTATCACTGGAAAGGAAAACTACAAAATTTTGATAGGTTCAGAAGTTCAATTAATTACTTTCTTAACGTGATATTAAACCACTAAGATTTTAAACAATTATATTTTATTTTTAGACTAGAACATTCTGGTTGGGTTTGTTTTAATTTACCACAGTTTTTAATATTGTACTAAGAATATTATGAATTCTAAGACATAATTTGTATATCGCAGCAACTATCAGGAGTGAAACGAGACGTTACGGAAAGTGTCAATTGCACCATACTGCAGCGCAAACCTTCACCACTTTCATAAAATATTTTGATGGAAAAACTCTTGAGAAAGGCTTTTAAAGTCATATTTTATCAACAAACTTAACTAGTTCAGCAATTAACAAAACCGCGCGAAGCTGTTTGTAAAAAAATTAATATAAGGTCATTTTAGGAACAAATAGTTTGCTTTGGTATTACCTACTGATTCAGTTTTTCTCACTATACCTAGTAAACTCCAGACAAAACCGGACCCTTTTAAAAAGCATAGGGCCGCGCCAAACATATTATCAATTCGATTCATCATCAAACAAATGAATTAATTCTTGGAAAAATCGCATAAGAATACAATAGTACCATCCATACAGTTGCGACATTAACGACCGCCACGGTTCATTGCGCATTGGGTGCGCACGCGCGTCTCCCGCGAAGAAATGCAGTAACACTTACATTATCGCCTCTAATGACATAGAATCTGATCAAAAATGGCTGCTCAATCGTTTAAGCGGTGTATCTGGGGCCCCATTCTGAAACTTTATGTAAGGCAATGGGCAAATTTTTCAACGGCGGTTCTCCTAGTGACATTGTATCGGCAAAATACTGACAAAATGTCACATTATGCACCTTATAGGCACATTACCTATGTTAACATATGGTAAGTACAAAATAGGAGATATTGGTGAGAAGCACAGTTTATATGCTAATGAAGGTAGAGGTAGGTAGGATTAGTTTGCTAATGTATGTTCAATCATTAGATATTACATCTAAACTTTTATGTCGTTAGGTAGTTATAAAAACTAGCAGCAAAAATAGAAAGGAATATAAAAATGTCATATCCAGTCTTTGTAAAATCAGCGCTTAAGATGTAAACTAAGTAATAAGAGAGAGCTTCGATTCGGGGTGCAGGTTGCTGACCACACTTCTTAAAAATTAGCCGCCAAATAAATCGTTTTGTTCTACGAATGTTGTATGACGAGCCAAACGACTGCTGCATTCATATTAATATTTTTTCATCTTAGATTGAAAACAAAAGAGCAATTTGAATCCCTAAAATAATAGTATTTTAAGCTTTTGCATTTAATAATGCTCAATTATACCGTCCGGCAGGCAAGCGGGAGTCCAAGGTTTGAGCGCTGGTCGGGTGATATTATTAAGCATATTTTTTATTCAGTTATTTAGGAATCCCTAAAATAAATAAACATTTCTTAGTGAAGCTCTGTTAAATCAACTAGACTACATAATATCACGATTATTTAAAATCTATTATCGTTGAAAGAATAAAAGATTTTGTAGTGTACCCCTACGTGTCGTTAAAGGCGACTAATCGGATCAGGATCCCACCAGGTTCCACCCTTCTCATTAAATCTGCCGCCAAATATAGCGGCACCAAGGGCAATGTGTTCCAGCAGAATTTATAGAGAGTCAGTTCTTTCCTAGGTCCGTGTGCCATCAGGTGAAATTGAGTTAAAACGCGGGATTCGTCTACGATAAAAAAGATGCTCCGGCGCCGATTTTAATTGATGAATTCACCATGTGTTGTTTATAATTATAGAGGGTGTCCCGCAAACCCTATATAATACCTTCACGGATGTATTCAAGTAGGTACCCATGAGGATTTCAGAAAAAATATAAAAAAAAGAAAAAATCTAAAATTATTTTAAAATTTTTGTATGAAAGCAATAAATTTCGACATTTTCTTTTCATACAAAAATTTAAAAATAAATTTCGATTTTTTTCTTTTTTATATTTTTTCTGTAATCCTCATGGGTACTAGAATACATCCGTGAAGGTATTATATAGGGTTTGCGGGACAGTTATAATGTTATTATAATGGTTAATTTACATTACAAATAAAATACTTCATCAAAATTAAGCATCTCGTTGCTGTACTCAGCTCTTAAAATCGATCCGTTAATAGTCGTGTTTCGAAATAAAAACTTCGAGCTTATTACATCCTAACCGCCATTGTATAATTACCAGTGGGATCCGTGGGAGGACAGCCAAACTACCGTCGAAATTGCCATCAATTGCCGTCCATGTGCGTCTGTCTGTTCCCACAGAGCTATAAAACCTAATATGGTTTTACAATAATTGGATCTAGTAACAAATTGCCCGATTTTAGTTTCAATGCCAAATATTTCGATTACCAGCAAATTCGAGTAAGAATTGAATGTCCGGTATCTTATGCAGACAAAGTTTATTCCTTGTTTGTGTTCATAAGATACCGGTAACTAATCATTGATTTTATTCTGTAACTTATTAAATGTTATGAACGCGATTTGTTTATCTAATTTATAATCAAACTGGTTTTAACAATTTGTTAAGAAATTGCCTTAAAAAAAAGGTTCCGTGAGTTATTTCTGCTGTATGTATTATTTGTACTCTTTATTATACACCAAAGACAAAAAGTACATGATTATGTTTACAAGCTAAGTAGGTCTTATGGCAGAAAAGCGATCTCTTACAGACAAACCTTTAGGTGAAAGAATATAGGTACTATATGAGTTGTGTACTTAGGTAAATATATCTTTATAGGTAGTACAAAAAATACAAGTTGTTCCTGTTGATTTTCCATAACTCTAGGGTTTTAATGGGACCATGTAATAGAATCAAATAACATGTATTCATATTTTTTTGTTGTTATTTTTCATAAAAAATAATTCAATGAAGTCAAGACATCTTATGTAAAATATCTTAATGCGAAGTATAAAATGGCATTTACTATCCCTTTTTATCGCTATGCACAGGTACAATTTCCACGCAACGCTTTGCGTTGTACCTACATTGTATGCAACTCGAGTTGCCAACTTTTTTTTCTAGAAATAAAGTCTCAAAGTTAATTTGAGTCTCCAAAGAATATCAAACAGTATTTTGGAAAAATAAACAGTATTTAATTTATTTAATGTTTGAAGCACATATTTTTAGAACTTCTTGCACAAATTATTAATTAAAGTCCAGCATATAAAGTGTTTAGCTTTTTATGCTGAAAACAGTATTTTGTATACTTTATTTTTGTTAAACAGTAATCAGTATAATGTAGTGAAAAACAGGATAGTTGGCAAATCTATATGCAACGTTCCTTAACGTTTAAAATGTTTTTGTTGTTTATTGTATGGCTTCAGTGACACGCGTCTAACGAATGAATGTTAAAGAGATTTGACAAGTGTGATAATTTATGATATCTTGGAAAGTATGAACCACATATTCTTTGGCAAAAAGTATCATTTTTTAGTAAGGAACAAAACCTCAAAGTTATGGGGTATAAAAAAGAACACCTTGCATACTAAAAGATCAATAAAAATACCAAAGCCTACAAACAATTTAAAGTGACAAATACATATACATAAATACATAACTTCACGACCCTTAGGCAGAACACCAGAGGCTATAAACCATCTGATGTCACGTTTGATGAATTTGGAGGTTTTATAATGATGGAGAGACTCTATTGTCTCTAGTAGACTCTATTCTAAGACGACCACTTTGGCGTTGGGGTAAACCTATCTGCCTCAGACGCCAGTGGTTGCGGGATCGATCCCCGCACGGAACAAGAAAAAAAAAAATGTTCCGTGTCTGGGTGTTTATCTATTTATGTATTTATATTCTAGGTTCCCCCCTAGTTCGCTATATGGTATCCCATAACACAAGCTATGCTTACTTTGGGGCCATATAGTTGGTGTGATTATCTGGGGATTTTATTTTATTTATTTATTTATTTATTGTAGTCACAGGCGGTCAGCCTATCGGCCACAAAATATCTCCAATAAAACCTCTGTCCCTTAACTGACTTTTACAGTATGCCCGAGAAGAGAAGCAGCTGGCACATTCTATGTTTTTCTTTCGCTCCCAGTCCAGCATGGAAGTTAAATACACATACAATAGGTAATAATAACCGAGGTTGCCAAGATATGGGATGAACTGCCTGCCACTGTTTTTCCTGACCACTCGGTCCTGGTACTTCGAAATGTCGAGTGAATAGGCTTCTCATGGAAGAACGTGAACCACCTTAGTCCTCAAGTTCACTTTCCACAAGTCATGGAGGACACCATCCCATCCTTCTTAGATAAAATAAACTAGCTATATGTAATATACATGTACGGGGTGGTCCTCGGAGGTGGTTAATATCGGTCAGGGAAAGTCTGAAACTAAACTAAAAGAGTTGCGAAGATTGCTTCTTAGGAACTATGTCATCGATTTTAGTAAAAAGATAAAATGCATTCACACATTTACAAAACACTTGCTCTCAGCTCAGTAATCGAATCCGGAACTTTTGAAAAATAATTCAAATCTATTTGTATTTAGATATCGAGTAGGCAAAAGCAAATATTTGCTACTAACATGATATCTAGAATTAATGAAACGCATTATTTTCACATTTTCAATCTTTTTCTCTTTCGATCTTAAGTGTCCACCCTGTATGTCGACTAATTTAAGTAAAATTTTATAGGTTTACTAGCTGACCCGGCAAACGTTGTTTTGCCATGTAAATAAAAAAATAAAAAATAGATGTTGGCCGATTCTCATAGATACCGGATAAGCACAAAAAATTTCATCAAAATCGGTCAAGCCGTTTCGGAGGAGTATGGCAACGAAAACTGTGACACGAGAATTTTATATATTAGATTTTTAAATACGAGTAGGTTTAAAAACATTTAATATCATACGTATTCCAAACGTGAACACATCATAATAATCTTGCATTACTTTAACAAACATAGATTTGACGTTCATCACAAACATTTTAAATGATATCGAGAAAAAACAACCGTATGTTATGCATATATAAATAAATATCTATATTCTATATAAAAAATGAAGTTATTTGTAAACCTCACACATAGCACGTAACTTATTAAAACATTAGCACTTTAGGGTATTTGAACCATACTAAATGATAGGGCTCAATGCACAGAACACCAAGATCTCCACGAAAAAGATAGTTCCTGTATAAAAAAATGATACCAGAGAGTTTAATAGCTAGCGTCCCATAAACTTCGTAATCTAGATACATCAGCGCAGTTCTTCACACTAGCTTTTACTTCAAAGATGCAGCAATAATTGCTGATTCTACACGATGATGGTTAAAATAAAGAAATCAATTTAAATATTTCGGCAAAACAGTCAGTCAAAATAGCCAGATCTTTACTGACATTTTTCTTTATGGCCTTTAAAGAAGCTGGCTTTTCTTATCTAGATTTAAATACCTACATAAAACTTTATGTAAGATAAATGTCCATAGCTTCTCGCATATTAATTAATTGAATAAATGGATAAAAGTATCCTACCCTAGCAAGATTTTAACTAGTTACTGCTACTTACTTACCTAACATTACTTAAACACAAAGAAATCCGTGGAAATATAGTTGGTATCTAGCCCGACATATAATAAGTTTAAACAAGTTATATAGATTTTGAGAATTAAAATTGCCTCCATTTGAAATCCTAAAGTTTTCAAAATCTAAAACATAAAATTATAAAAATCTACTCACTTTTTTATTTTACAATCTTAACAACACACAAAACTTTTCCTCCCTAAAATACGCTTGTATAAAAAGACATACCTGTCCCCGCGACTTTTCCGCCGGTTTTTTCTGTTCCTCGTCCTGCTTCGTGTGATCTGTGTCTGAGGCGGCTTCTGCTAAGGACATGGTCTACCGACTGGGTTGCGCACGCGACGCCTGAGGGTTTTGCTGCACGAATGATGGCAACTCAGCCGTGTAGCGCCGCTCCTTGCTTCTCTAGAACAGGAGTGTTGGAGACGAGACTAGTTTTTTAAATTTATATTTTATTTTTAGTTTGAATGGTTTTTGGGCTAAGAAATTGTGTATTTGATAGTGTAGTTGCATTTTAAAAGAACCCTGAGTGACGATATGTCGTCAATATAAATAAAATACAAGCACCTTAGTACCATATGTACTTATTGAACGCTATAGCCATTAATGAACGTTCCTATATATCGCATGTGTTTACAAAACAATTATGTGGTGTACTTACCTATTTGTATTCTTCTACTTTGAAATGTAATAGATGTTTTTTTTTAGTTTAAAAGCTCCAAAAATGAGCTTTGTCTCAGTACTAACGAGTTTCCAAAAAAAAAAAAAATTAAGCGGCTCCATTGATTTTTTCTAATTTTTATTACAGGAACTGTATGTATGTCGGTACATCTTTAGTTTTAAACTGTAGAGTAAGACTAAAGGCGAAGTTACATAACAGAATGATCTATTATAAGTCTTATTATCATCCGTGACTAAAAAGCTTATACGGTGTACAGAAATCAAACGATGGCTTTTAAATGCTTCCATTACGATACGATGTCAAACATTATTCCAAATGCTTATTTATTACTTAGATATGATTATTATGTTAATCTTGTTCATACGTCTCTCTTAGATTCAAGATCATTTTTAATTAACTGTCTTGAAAAATAATTTAATTAACAATCTGATTGCTAACTCAAATAATTTAGTTTCCTTAAGCAATTTAAAGTAGAACAAACACATTATCACGAAAGTGCAAGTGAGACAAACGTTTAAGATGCTTTTATACACACATTGACGAATAAGTAATCACCATGACATAAGTAATGCCTATTTAGAAATGGAATCATTTTGTGATTTAATATTTGGTGTATTTTTAACTAAAATTGCACAAACAATTGAACAACTTACGGTGATTTACCGACATGGACAGAATATTCTTATATATTCTCTAACTTCCAGCTTGATTTTTATGATGTGGCCAATCCCTCGGTTCAGCAACGACATATTACACTACAAAAGGGCTTCTCCAATAGGAGTTAAGTGCTATATTTTTGAAACCTTAACTCCTGCAGAATTATACCTAAGCGACACTCTTGGGAAGAAGTGGAGTTGTTCTATTAAAAAGGCCCCACCAAATTTATTTTAATTACTATAATTTATACATCAATCGTTTAGGGTTCCGAAGTCCTTTATGTTATAAAAGTAATAAAAATATTTTAATGAAAGTTTCAATTTTTTTTATAAATTTAGTTAGTTTTATTTAAAGATTTTCCTGTTTTTACTCGAAGGTAGACGCATCTTAATTTTGTAGCTATTCATTTGACGAAATGCTGCCGTCCCCGAGTGCGATTAGCCGAGACGCAATAAATATTTTTTATTTAACTAAGTAGTTGGCCTTTCAGAAGAAACATTTAAACTCTACAATTGGTAAACTATATTAACTACATGGCCCCAAAGTAAGCATAGCTTGTATTATGGGATACCATGTAGCGAACGAGGGGGGTACCTAGAATATAAATACATAAACACCCAGACACGAAACTTTTTTTTTCTAGTTCCCCATCGACAAAGTGGTCGTCATATAGATAACAACAGTAGGTACTTGCCTACAATACCTACGCATGAACAGATATCTCAAGGATTAAGGCCGTTCCTGAAGGATTCTCCACATTGCAGGTCTAGCTGTATCAGCTTTAAAACATTTCCTGCTACTATAACTAGAAAGTAGAGCTAGCTTTTTGAGGACCATTCTATGCTTCGGACTTGAACTTTGGAGTGCCAAGTTTAGACCCGAGAACCTTGCCGTACTTCCGGACTGAGCATCTAAGCAAGATGAACCTATGGATTTGTAAGTTATGTTTGGCAGTCCGGTTGTCTTTCCCAGACAGCGACAAAAATAACGTCGAACGCCCTGATTGGAGAGGGAGTCTTGTGTTTGGTAAAATGAGCAGATTGCAACAACTGGTAGAGTAGGTATATGAGAGTATATCAGCTAATTATTTAGAGGACATCGCGCTTATTAAATCTGGTCTTATGATATTAGATTCACTCCAATTTCCTAAACCCTGAACCATCCTTAGCGCCAAAGGAAAAACCTTGCTAAGTTAGGAAATACTGGAATGCATTCGCGCGGAGGGGTGAATTTTGGAGGCAAACTTTAATGAAGGGTAATCATTAGGCAGACTAATCCACTAATAAGCAATTCAGCCGCATTCGATGGTTGTCGAGATTCATGACTTTGCAAAACGTTACCGCAGCAGGAAACGGATATAGAATCCTCGGATAACCTTTAAATAAAACACTTTTTAACCGGATTTATTGCGTACATTTTCAATTTTGACTCGACGTTTCGGTGTCTTTACAGACCCCGTGGTCACGAGCGACTGTCGTGGTCAGTCGCTCGTGACCACGGTTAAAAAGTGTTTTATTAAATAGTATGAATCGCGAAAACTTAACACAACCTCGGATAACCTTCTTACAAATGACTTTACAAGTACAAAGTAAGAACTTTATAAATAATGTTTTCTTCGAAAAATAATATCATCGTAAGTTCTCCGAAGAATTAACTAACTGTTAGGTAATTCGTCATTAATAAATTAAATAAATAATAAATAAAATCCCCAGACAATCACACCAACTGCATGGCCCCAAAGTAAGCATAGCTTGTGTTATGGGATACCATATAGCGACCTAGAATATAAATACATAAATAGATAAACAACCAGATACGGAACATTTTTTTTTCATGTTCCGTGCGGGACTCAAACCCGCCACCACTGGCGTCTGAAGCAGATAGGTTTACCCCACCGCCAAAGTGGTCCTCAATATTTACAAAATATCAATTGATGAATAATGTTCACAAGGTGATCATAATTATTAATCGATATTTTTTCGCCTTCGTCCTTTATTTGAACGTTGTTTATTTCTTTCTTTTTCGGAACTCCGTCAGGAGTTTTAACTAACAATCATGGTAGTGTATTCGGATTACCCTTCGAGTGCAAACTTCCAAAAACGTATTAGTATTCCCTAAAATGTGTTTAAAAGTAAAAATTTTAATGTTTTCAATTATTTTTTTTTGGGTAAACAAGACAGACGGCTGAAATACCTACTAGTAACTGTTCCCAGATAATTACCCAGATGTTAATTATATCACCGTACAGAACAACCATTTTTAAAATCTCGAATCTTATGATATTGGTAGGTACGCAAGGACATTGGCATTTTCATCAACTCTATCTCAAGTGTCTGTAACTTCCATTTTTCAGGAGCCAATGATTGTCATATGACTTACTTGACTTAAGTTCCTATGTCCCCTAGTTGGGGCAGAGGGCTTCCACAGTGCTTCGCCATCCCGCTCGGTCTTGAGCTTCGCGCTTCATTTCGCTCCAGGTCTTCCCTATTTTCATCGCCTCTGTGATGATCGTCCGCCTCCAGGTCTGTTTTGGGCGGCCACGCTTACGCTTTCCTTGGGGATTCCATTCTAAGGCCTGCCTCGGTATAAGGTCAGGGTCCCTTCGCAAAGTGTGGCCGATCCAGTTCCGCTTGTGGCGTTTGATTCGGTGGTCAATCGGAGTCTCACCACAGATTGTCATATAGAGTAAATTATTTATAGATAGGAAACTTGTGCCATCGCAAATAATATTTCCTACAAAACTATTGCCAACAATGAGTGTCAAAATATACTTTTGGCCGTAGCACTAAAAGTAGTGTCAAGGGAAAGTAAAATTTCTCATCACTATACTAGTAGTACGACGCCACGCGATAGTGTCACGGGACTCACGTGTAACTTGGGAAAATTCTCGCATTGGCATTTGGTTGTGAAAATAGAAATAATATAATGTTTCTTGGTAGCCATGGTTAAGATATATCGAACAGAAAGTAGCTACGATCTAAGCATTGCCTGATATTCCTGCACTATGTAATTATATTGGTGATAAAAATCAATTTTCCTGCAACTGCGGGCACTTTTATAGACCGTCACATCTGATACCATCATATTCTTTTTAGAAGCTATTGAACTAGGTAAGTAGGTGTAGCATAATTAGCTTAATTTCGAGTTCTAGCCTTGATTAACGCCTTGAAATTAAAACCTTGAAATTATACAGGGTTAATTTTAATTAACGCATCACCCAAAAGTCAACTCAAACTCAAATATTCTTTATTTCGTAAGTATTTAAATACATTTGAAATAAGTCAAACAATTTACAAATTGAACTGAATTTACCACCACTTCGGAAAGTCGATCTGTTGAGAAGAAGTGGGAAGAAACTCAACAGCAATCATCTTTTAAAAATAAGAGTAAAAGAATACATAGTAACAATTGGCAGCCAGGGAATCCCAACTTCTTGCATCCGGATATCTTAAAGTAAAACTTTTCACATAACACTTATCCTTAAATCTATCGAAGGGTTAACCTTTTGCGGGAAGCCTCTCCACACAAATCCAAACATTGGTTCTACGACAAACTAAAGTTGACTAACCTAAAGTTGTCCGTCCACCAAAAAAATAAGTTAAAACTACGTCCTTCTGGACCACAATGTTGAATTTGCAAAATGTGGGATTCTTATGATGTTGAATTCGCAAAGTGTTGAAGTCGAAAAAAATTAAATTTACTGGGTACACAAATTAATATAAATTTATAGGTCTGGTAGAGATCGCATTACAGCGATAAGGCCGCCCATTGCACCATTATTAACATTGTGTATTTTATTGTATTTTTCCTTTTTTACTTTGTGCAATAAATTGTAAATATATATTAATGAAATAATGTTGAGTTCTAAGTACAATGTTTAGTTCCTTCAATATGTTGAATCCAAAAAACGTTTTGACTCCTATTGATATCAACGCATATTGAAAAACGAGAAATTGACATTCTGAAGTAAACGCGTTTTAAAAAAAACGACTAGCACGTATAATGACCAATATCAAATACTCATATGTCAATACATTTGATAGTTCCGAAATTTTCGCCAGTGGAAAAGCATAATGAGGTAAAACAATTTAAAAGTATTTTAAAGATTGCCTTAATATAATATTGTCTTAAGTTTTCGCGATTCATACTATTAAATAAAACACTTTTTACCGGATTTATCGCGTTTAATTTATATTGCACATTTTCATTCGCTCGACGTTTCGGTGTCTTTGCAGACCCCATGGTCACGAACAACTGAAGTGTCGTACATCTTGATAGTGGAAAAAGTTATACAAAAGTTATACTACCAAAATGATAAAACTTATCCACCAAAATGATATCTACATTATTCACCAATGGAATAATTGAAAAACCGCAAAGATGACATTTCTCATCATTATGGTGAAAAATCCAAATTCACCAAAATGAGAACACCAAGATGAGGTTCCAGAACAATATACTCTATAAAAAAAATATCGAAAGGTTTGGGATTTCAAATTGTGGCGTCAAGTGATCTAAAGACATAAACATTTCACACGTATAAGACAGAAAAAATTACAATAGAATTTGGGCCAAGTTAATCAAATCATTAATTTGTAAAAAAAATGGACCCCTGGACACCAAAATGATATATTTACTTTTTTTGCGGGAACAAGGAACAAGGTGTTGCGTTTTTTCCCCCTAAAAATACTCGGTGCAATTGATACTAAACGCGTGCGCTTGTCGGAAATGAATAACAACTAGTCTGTGCACAACTATTTGCACTTAAATATGACCCACCATGATGACAATTTTTTCTGGGACAGTTTGTTTCAGCTCGTCCAGAACTTCAAAGCCCATTTAAAAATACGAAAACGCGTTTTACCAATAGTACAACTAATGAATTTGTAAAAATAATGATTCGGTTATCATCCTACAGTTAGTTTTTCAGATACTAGACATAATGACTACGAAGCTGGTCGTGGGACAATCTACAAAAGTGAAAAAGCGGACACAAAATATTATTTTTAAGTAATAGAATAAGCTAAAAAAAACAAAAATTATTGTTTTCCCTAGGTTGGCAATTGTTAACTCTAATTTAAAAAAAAATATTTCAATTTAAATTGAACCCTCTACATACACATTTTCATCGTGGACACTTTTTTTGTGCTTGGAAAAATCACCCTTAGGTATATTTATTGAAAATTAAGAGTGGGTTGTACAAAGATTTCAATTGAGAGTAGTATTATTTTGGTCGTACAGAGTGCCTTCGATGCTTAGAGTGTACTGGAAGTATGGAGTTTGAGGTGTCATGGGAGTGTGGAGTAGATTGAGCGGAAGATGATGAATATTCATATGGGTACTGACTTCCACATAAGTAATTGTCACACATATCTTCCGCTTCAGACATTATGGCAAAGATTTTCTTTTTAACATCCCTTTGCAACCACTCTGGAAACTTTATGGCTGTTTCGCTCATACTGTCAAAAAATAGTTTTAAAGGATGTCTTCTCGATTCTCTTTCAGCTCGTTCTTTCTTCTTTATCTCACGCCAGCGTCCTTTATAATCTGCATCAATGTCTTTCAGTAAATCAGCTAAAGGTTCATCGTTAAGCTTTCTCTTTCTATGCCTTTGTTCTGACGATAAGCTGTAAGATGTAGATGATATAGATTCAGGGTTAGAAACATGTTCAGTATCTTCCAGCGTGTCACCTAGTGAAACTTCTACTCTCTTTTTTGTCGTAATATCTTGGCTTTCACTTGCATTACCAACCTTCATTGAACTGTTTGTTACATTATTCTGGCTTTCATTTACGTTGCGTCTTCTTGGGCGGTTTTTCATATAAGGTAATAAAAATTCAAGTAGACTGGCAAATTTCCAAGTGTTTGTTGGTGGTGCAGCTCGGTCGCTTATAGAGCTTTTAATTCTTTTTATTGATTCTCGATGTCCATCTCGTAATTTCTTCCACTCGTTTTTTGCTGTTTTAACTGTAACAGTAATAAATGGTTAGGGCTTAGTTTCTTAACTTACATACAAACATAACTTCACGCCTGTTTCCCTTTATTGACCGGCTGGTGTAGTGGTAACATACATTACCTTCTATACCAGAGGTCCTGGGTTCGAATCCCGGCGGCGGCGGATATTTGTGTGATGAACACAGATATTAGTCGTCAAGTCAGGGATGTTTATATGTTTATTTAAGTTTGTTCTAATAAAAAATATGTATTTATTTAATATGTATGTTTATACAGGGTGACTGGTACCAAACCCGCCATAGCAAATTAGCATATAGAGGAGGTCATTTGCTAATTATTGGACCTTACTTTCCCTAACTAAAGTTTTATACTTTAGGAGATATGTCAATTTTTATACATTATTGAGATTTTTCCAAAATTTGACCTTAAAGCATTCGTAACTTTATTTTTCGTCATTAGTTTAGAGTTTTTTTATTATTTCTTGGTAGTCATTAACATTTGTGAATAAAATACGTCGGAACTTCCCTCAAACTAGGGTTAAAAAATAAGACGCTTATGCTTTTAAAAAAAATCAATAAAGAAAAATTACTTTGCGATCAAATTCAACCGGAAATAATAAAAAAACTACGGCGTTTTAATAATTTATTCTACTCTAAATTAGTTCTCTAGTTCGTCACCTTACCAACGGTACTAAATTTGCAACGGAAAGTTTGATTCGCTAAACATCGGTAGGATTTTCAGGTCAACCAGTCATTTTGATCAAAAATAGTGAAGGTCCCAACGACAGGATAAAGCTAATTTAGCAAAGTAGTTTTTGCAAATTTATGAGTAGGTATTAGATAATAGAAATTGAGTGCTTAGTGTACTTAATTTTTTTTTTACTTTTACCATGTAAAGCAAGAAATCAGGAAAAGATATCGAGCATCAAAAGAAAAATTTAAATAGAGTTGAAACTAAAAATTCTGCTCGAATTGCTGCCCGCAATTTCTGATACATGCCCGATATCTTTTCCTAATTTCTGTGGTGGTAAGACTGAGCCTAATTTCTTCTTTCATAACAGAAAACGCATTATTAATTTTTTGAATTAACTCATCTTTTGTAGTTACTTCTTCATTGTAGACCAACTCTTTTCATTTGCAATGACAGTTTCAATGACTTTTAGACGTCAAATGAAAAAGATGAGGTCGGACCCATCTCTATGACATTTAAGTTGTTGTCATATATGCTTTTCCTTTCCGTTTCGTGTGCTTTCACAAATAGTTGAGTAGACACAGGTATAAATAAATAAGACATTTCGTTTTAAAATGCCGGGATACACAAGGGAAGAATACGCCGACATGCTGCTGGCGTATGGTGCTGCACACAGTAACGCCCGCAAAGCGCGGCGAATTCACCAGGAGCGATATCCAAATAGACGCTTACCTGACCGTGACACATTTCCTACCACATATCGTCGGTTTAGAGAAACGGGTAACTTGAACGTCAGGGTACCCCAAGCAGCTGTGCGACAATTACCTGTTGAAATTGATCAGCAGATTTTGGCAGCTTTTGAAGAAGATCCCACGACTAGCACCAGAGTGGTAGCTGCCGCTTTGGGCGTCAGCCAGTGGAAAGTCTGGTCAGTGATGCATGGGGACCATCAACACCCGTATCATTACACGCCAGTTCAAGGTAATTTTGAGTTTATTTATGTACCTACTTACACTAAAGCGACCAGTGTTATCTTTAGAATTAAAGAAATTATTAATATTACGACGAGCTTCGATGTAACATAATCCAAATCAAATTTTGTCTTTAGAATAACATTTACGTAAATAATTAACAAATGGAGTGTTGGCAGGGCTTGAAAATGGCGACTACGAAAGGAGGTTGAATTTCTGTCGCCTCGTTCTTCACACCGATGTCGACGACCCAACATTTCTGGAGCGTATCCTTTGGACCGACGAGTCACAGTTCACCCGAGAAGGCATCACCAATTTCCACAATCTGCACCACTGGTCCCATGATAACCCCCATAAAAAGAGGGTTACATCGGTCCAGCGGAAATTTTCTGTTAATGTGTGGGCCTGCGTTATTGGTCGTAATATCTTTGGACCCTATTTCCTACCAGACATTTTAAATGGGGGAAATTATTTAGAATTTTTAAGGGACGTCTTGCCTGATCTGCTGTTGGATGGAATAACCGACGACACGCCCATTGTGTTTCAACACGATGGGTGCCCGGCGCATTTCAGGCTGGACGTCCGAGAACTTTTAAATAGTTCATTCCCCGATTCATGGATCGGTAGAGGTGGGCCAATTGAATGGCCAGCTCGGTCGCCAGACTTGACACCTCTCGATTTCTACGTTTGGGGCCGGGCCAAAGAGTTGGTCTACAATGAAGAAGTAACCACAAAAGATGAGTTAATTCAAAAAATTAATAATGCATTTTCTGTTATGAAACAAGAAATTAGACTCAGTCTTACCACCACGGAAATTAGGAAAAGATATCGGGCATGTATCAGAAATCGCGGGCAGCAATTCGAGCAGAATTTTTAGTTTTAACTCTATTTAAATTTTTCTTTTGATGCTCGATATCTTTTCCTGATTTCTTGCTTTACATGGTAAAAGTAAAAAAAAAAATTAAGTACACTAAGCACTCAATTTCTATTATCTAATACCTACTCATAAATTTGCAAAAACTACTTTGCTAAATTAGCTTTATCCTGTCGTTGGGACCTTCACTATTTTTGATCAAAATGACTGGTTGACCTGAAAATCCTACCGATGTTTAGCGAATCAAACTTTCCGTTGCAAATTTAGTACCGTTGGTAAGGTGACAAACTAGAGAACTAATTTAGAGTAGAATAAATTATTAAAACGCCGTAGTTTTTTTATTATTTCCGGTTGAATTTGATCGCAAAGTAATTTTTCTTTATTGATTTTTTTTAAAAGCATAAGCGTCTTATTTTTTAACCCTAGTTTGAGGGAAGTTCCGACGTATTTTATTCACAAATGTTAATGACTACCAAGAAATAATAAAAAAACTCTAAACTAATGACGAAAAATAAAGTTACGAATGCTTTAAGGTCAAATTTTGGAAAAATCTCAATAATGTATAAAAATTGACATATCTCCTAAAGTATAAAACTTTAGTTAGGGAAAGTAAGGTCCAATAATTAGCAAATGACCTCCTCTATATGCTAATTTGCTATGGCGGGTTTGGTACCAGTCACCCTGTATATTTCTTAAGTATATCAATTATCTAGTATCCATAACACAAGTTCTTTAAGAAACTTAATTTGGGCTAGATAATGTTGTGTGAGTGTCAGAAATATGTTTATTCATTATTTATTTATTGGGTAGGCACAATACCAGAGGCTATAACTTAAAGTTATAATCATACTTATATTATAAATGCGAAAGTTTGTTAGGATGTCTTGTTGGATGATTCAGATGAAACATTATAAGTACATCACAATAATATAATATGTATACAGGGTCCGCATATAATAGTCAATTATATTTTAATAGCAGATTAGGTATGATGAGTGGGTCTGAATTTCGAGAAAACATTTTTTGTTTTTTTTCAATATTTTTCATAAATTAAAATTACAAAATTGATCTCTGTGAGTAAAATTTAAGATTAATCTAGATTTTATAACTATACACAATTAGATAGAGACGTTTTTATTACTTGTTGTGTAGTCATAAACTACAGATCAAACTTAAATTTTTATCACTTAGAAGAATTTTGAAACTTTAATTTATGAAAAATATTTAAAAAAATATTTTATTTTTCGTAATTATGACCCATTCATCAGTCGTAATCTGCTTTTAAAATATTATTATATGGCGACCCTATGGATAGGCTACTTTTATCCCCGGAAAATCTCAAAATTGTACCTATCCGTATAATTTGCTATAAGCTGTACTTTTATGGTGTAATAAAGTGTATGAATTCATAGAATTATGTCACCTTTTACCATTCATGTATTAGTACGTTAGTACATAGTAATTCAATGCCTTTTACAAATTTTTGGGGACTCCTACAGAACAATTGGATACAATTACGATACTAAACTATGATAGGGAACACAACAGTTTCTAGGATTGTAGAAAACGTCTCCCGAGCAGTTTGAAATCGTCTGGAATCGTTTTTTTTTTATTTTATGTGTGTAAGCCGACTAGAAGAGAATAGAAAAAATTGCAGAACATACATACATAACTTCACGCCTGTATTATGGGGTAGGCAGAACGCCAGAGGTTATAAAACCATCTGATGCCACGTTTAACAAATTTGGAGGCATTATAATGATGGAGAGAGACTTTTGAAGTGACAGAGGGTCAGCCTATCGCCCACAAAAAATCTATTGAAAAAAAATTGCAGAACATTTTATGAATTGTATTGGAGCAGTCGATGGCAAGCATATTTCAATAAAATTCCTACCTAATTCTGGTTCTCAATCTTTTTATTATAAATATTTCCATTTTTTGAGTCTATTCCCACAAAGCGCATGAGAATCTTAAGAGAAAAAGGAACTTTAATTATCGTCTCAGCAGAGCGCGAAATATAATAGAAAATGCAATGTTACTTTGTCAATGCGATTTCGGATATTTCCTCGGCCTTTGTAAAGTAGAATCAGTGTTTGGGTGCGCAGGAATAAGTCAAGATTTTCGATGAAAACTTTCTAAAGTTCGCGCACTCTATCATCATCATCATCTCAGCCCGCGCTAGTCCACTGCTGGACGTAGGCCTCTCCAACGCGCGCCACCGAAACTCTATGGAACCCTTTAACCGTAAATTAAATTAAACTTACCATCTGGTATTTCTGGATTTTTCATTTCATCCACTATCCTCTTCCATATACCTTCCTTTTTATTTGCGTCGCGGTAGTCTTTAGCGTTTGGATTATACAACATAGGATATTGCTTGACATATTCAATAAATACCTCCATGCTGCCAAATACGTGTTTCCCTGCCTGCGTACTATCACTCACTGTACAACCACGTTCACAATAACACTAGCGACAGGCGCCAGAGGGGTAAGACAAGAGAGAGAGGGGGCTTAGTTTTAAACTAAGTTAGTTCGATCGACTAAGCTGGGCTATTTTATGTAGCTTAGCTGACATAGTTTGCAGTGGACGCAAATGTACAAAAAGCTGGCACAGCTATGCGAGCTAAGCTAAAGGTGAATATAGACTAGAGCAATTCTCGATCGTTCCTGTGTAATGTAACGTTCTTACGTTACAGTATAGTTAAAAGCTAAGTTTCCATTTGTTGACCCAGGGTGTTAGAAAAAGTTCGCGAAAGACGAACAAAAAGACGCAACATCATGACAACGCTTCTTCACACACGGCCAACAAAACAAAGTTATTTTTTTAGCTTCCGTAAAATTCGTCACCCATGCTGCGCATAGCCCCGACCTAACACCCTGTGATTTCTGTATTTTCTCCAAAAGCAAAGATTTGATGAGAGGTTTCACTTTTACCAACTCCGAAGAGGCAGCGATAGCGTTCAATCAGCAAGTAGAAAACATGCCTTCAAATCAGTGGTCCTGCTGTTTTAAAAAATGGATCGATCGCAATAAAAATTTTTTAAATGTAAAGCAGAGAACTTTGGAAAGCAATAAACATAATATTTTGGTTATAACATGTTTAAAACGGAATAACTCAATGCCCCGCAACTGCGCATCGCTCGCGCTCGTGCAAAGGCTCCACAAAATGATACACCAATAGGTACTCTCTTTGGTTTGAATAATTAGGTATTGTTATATGTAACAAAACGGCGAGTGTGTTCAACGTCAGGTTCCTGAATATCATTTTTCTATTACAAGTAAATGCTCAAGTCTATACTCCCCTTAAGGGCTCGAAGTTTGAATCGTGCGTGTACTAATCGCGCAATATAGGTACTGTGGGATACGGATTCGTTGTATTCCACAGGCTGATAATATTTTTGATACGACAATTACTTTTGAATATGGAGCCTTCAAAATTGTCATATAGGAATTTGATATTAGAAAAAGTGAACAAGAAAAAAGGAATTAAGTAACTTTAGATTCAGTTCTCGACATTTTCTTAAAATAATGTATTAGGCTACACCTAATCGCCCTGATATGCCCCACAGTACCTACCTAGGGACCACTAAGGAGAATTAGAAGTACCTACCGAGTAGAGAGAATATAACAAGAACAGGTGCCTTCATATTGTGTTGTTAAGAAACTCAATTATGAGTTTGAACATTTAGCAAAACAAAACAATCACATGATATGATATTCTACATAATATGCACATAGTGATATTACCTACTCAATAATATTCAAGCAACAGATGCCTACCTATGACCGCTGCTGGTTAACATAGCGCATTCTGATGAGATAAAGTCAGAGATAATCTAATCATATAAATGGTTTCCTTTACTAACTTAATTTCATTTCCATAAAAATGAACGTTTGTTTTAAGTTTTATCAAACGACTTACAAAAGGAGGTTCTCAATTCGTGTGTATCTTTATATTCTTTTCAACACACTTGCTCGTAAAGTAAGCCTTATTCTATTGAATTTTGAACTATAAACTGGGCTATAAGTCACGCGTGCATAATATATTATGCCCTAGTGCATAATATAATGAATCCTACAAAGTTGAATTGTACCTTTGTGCAAATTAAATGCGAGTAAACAGAGCATATTTTATTGATCCGGGTTATACATTAATTTTTTTCAGAAACAACAAAGAGGTTTTATACCACTTCAAATCCATATACATTTTTAAATGTTTACGCCTTATATTAGTTAAACAAAATTGTATATCAAACAAATTGTTCACAATTTACAATAATTTGTTACAAAATATTAAAATATTTGGATTTACCACTCCAAATTAAATATTTTCATGTAAAATAGGCTGTATATGCTATACAGCCATTGACACATTTGGCGGAAAAAAAAAAGTTCGGCGCCATTTTTCAATCACAATTCACAGCTTTGTTATCAAGTGTTTGTTATTTTATGACCACGTATGTCTGTCTTTTATTCACAAGTGTGTTGAAAAACGTCGTATATAACTCGTGAGCGTTGCTAATTACAGTCTCGGCTCATTATTAAGCCCTCGCCTGCGGCTCGAGTTCAAATCACAGCCTCGACTGTAATTAGCAACTTCGCTCACTTGTTACATAATATACTATTATATCTTTGTTACGCGACTTTTTGGACAGTTATGAATAGATTTTAATTTCTCATATGATAGATTATACTTCAGGCACGGTAATATTATATATATAGAATTTCAAGTTTATACAAAAGGACTAAACGTGAGCTATATCTACCCACGCGGCTCGATCTCGGCATACGCTCGGCATGTGGCCAGTCACGACTGTCTGCATGCAGAAACAATTTTTGATCGAGCTTTACATTAGAATGAGTCAGCTTATCGCCCACAAAAACGCCAATAAAACCTCTGTATATATATATATATCTTTATCTTTATTTCAAACAATTGAAGGGTTTACAGATAATGGTACATATAAATTTAAATTGTAATCAACATATTAAAAACAAAATTACTGTAAACAAGTCTGAGAGGAATACTCTGGACCTCTGAAATAGGTAAAACCTGTGACACAGAAGCCAGTGCTCTTCCGCCAAATGATATAGTATGCGAAATAAAAATTTAAATTTATAATAATTATACACTAATATGGTTTTCATACTCAAAGTTATTAATAATCAAAACAACTCGAAAAATACTCAAATCAAAACAATATAAACAAAAATAATGGGAAAATTAAATTAAACAAAATTATAACAATTAAACATTAAGAATGGAATTTTTTATATGTCTTAGTTTGTGGATAGGTGGATGTCTGTATGAGTGTGTGTGTGTATTAGAGTGTGTTTGTATTAGAGTATGTGTGCGTGAGTGTGTGTAAGTGTGTAATACTATAGCCCTGGAACATGTAACAGTTTTTCAGTTTCACAGTAGCTCAAAGACAGTAAAAACGTTGTAATTTTCTTTTTCAACTCATAACTATTAAGAATTTGGAGGTTACGTAGTGTATTGTTAAGGTTATTGTATATTATAGACCCTAAGACAAAGTAGTGACGCTCTGCAAAAGTAGTATTATGGACAACTGGGAGGCAGACATTGTGATGTGCACGTTTCTCTGGGTGGGGATAGGGAGGGACTGAGGCATGTTTCCGTAAAACCACTCTACTTATATACAACTGACGTACCGTTAAAACTTTGACGTCCTGATATAGGTCCACTGTAGGAAAAAGAAAAGGCTTGAAAGTCATTACTTTAAGGACCGCTCTCTGTGCTCTTTCTATTTGTAACATATGAGAGCTATTTGCACCACCCCAGGTGGTGATACAGTAGCTGGCAATTGATTGGCATAAGGCAAAGTAAACAGATTTTAGCGTTCGAGTGTCAGCTACATGTCTAAGTAATTTAAATATATATATCAATTTCCTAATTCTACCAGACAGAAGATTGATGTGTGGGTGCCAATTTAATTTGTCGTCTATAAGCACACCTAGATATTTAACTGTCGAAGAACGTGAGACTGCAAGGCAGTCACAGTTGGGCTGAGAAAGTGAAGACAAACAGGTATGTGCTTTGATCGTGAAAGTGTCAGGAGCTGTAGTCCTCGGGGAAATAGAAAAAGGAATATATGATGTTTTACTTATATTAAGTGTAAGTAGGTTAGACTGAAGCCAATCCATTACTATCCTAAGGGAGTTTTCAGCTGTTTGCTTGACGCTTATCCAGTCTCGGCCGGAGACAAGTATTACAGTATCATCAGCATAAGTGAAGATATTGGAGTTATTAAGTGGCAGTTCACAGAGTTCATTTATATATATTAGGAAGAGTGTGGGTCCTAAAATACTTCCTTGAGGGACTCCATACGATAGGGTTTTTTCATCACTTATAAATGAACCTATTTTGACACTTTGCCTACGGTTCTTTAAGTAGTCGCTAAAGATATCTAAAGCTTTGCCTCTTATACCAGCATATTCTAACTTGGAGAGAAGAAGTGGAATCGAGACTGTGTCAAACGCCTTGCTCAGATCCAGGAAGATACCTAGGCACTTAGATCCTTTATCAAGATTTCCAGCCACCATATTGATTAGATCAGTTGTTGCGTCTTCAGTTGATAACCCGCGACGAAAACCATACTGATTAGGTGACAATATATGATGTCGTTCAAGATATGTTATAAGGAGATTATTTAAAATTCTTTCCAGTATTTTAGACATAGAGGTCAAAATAGAAATTGGTCTATAGTTGTCTATACAGTCAGTGGCGCCATTTTTATAAATTGGGAGAACTATTGCTTTTTTAAAGGCATCAGGAAATACTGCAGTACGCAAACAAAAGTTGCAGATAAAGGTTAATGGAGGCACTAACGAAGGAGAGCATGTCTTCAAAACCTGAGTGGAAATGCCGTCCCACCCAACGGCACAGTTAACGCGAAGGCTAGTAATAATACACTCAATGTCAGATTCATTGACTTCATGCAGTGCCATTGGGTTGAGAGGAGAATTTGCTGGGCAGTCGGGAATATTAACACTTTTGTTTTGCCGAAGATGATTATTTTGAATAGCAGATGCTAAATTTTTACCTATATCAACAAAGTAGCTGTTCGCGTCATTGATAGTGATATTTGGATTGTTCGATTTTTTTAATAGATTGTTGGAGGTATCTTTTAGTTGGTCCATATTAGTGATCATTTTGATTGCTTTCCATGTGTTTTTAGGATTTTTTTCTGCACTTTTAAGTAGATTCTTTTCATCATTTCTTTTAACTTGTCTCAAAATGGTAGAACAAAAGTTTCGATACCTGGTATATATAATTTTAAGGGTTTCATTATTTTGGGACTTTTTAAAATTTTTATGTAATTTGTCACGATTTCGTATACATTTGAGTAAACCTGGGGTGATCCAAGGTTTAATGTTCCTGTTCTTTTTGGTAGTCTGTACCAATTTTGAATTATTAGTTATAGCACTATTTATGATAGATATTAATTTATCAGTGGCTTTGTTAGCATTTAAAGACTCATAAACAGAAGAAAAATCAGTGTTTTCTAGTTCACATTTGAGACTAACGTAATCTATTTTATTAATAAACTGAGGAAGAGATTCTGTTTTATTTTTTTTAGTCGATAACGATAATATCGTTGGGAGATGATCCGTTACTACTGATTCTATTACCAAGGTGGTTGAAACACAACTAGTTTTTAAAAGTACGTGATCTAGGCAATTGTAGTAATGAGTAGGATATAGATGTTTTGGTAATAAGCCGTGTGAGGCATTTAGCATTAAGTAGTCGTCAGATCGTTTGTCCAGATTGCCATCTTTTATATCGATGTTAATGTCACCTACGAGAGCGATAGTTTTAAATGTACCTAGTGAAGACAAAACTTTATCCAAGGACTGTGAGAAATTAGCAAAATTATTGGTAGATCTGTATGAAGGAGAACGATATATAGCGATAAGAGATATATCATCGTCAAGATTGCAGACTAAACAATTCCCATTGGTGAAATCTGGTTCAATTACTACACAGTTTAAACCTTTTCTTATATAGAATACTACACCATCATTTTGATTTTTGTTCACTTTGGAATAATAATAGTCAAATCCATCAAATTTAGGAAACATGGTCACTTTGCTAAGCCAGCACTCGGTAAGAACAATAATATCACATTTTACTTGAATGCGATGAAGTAGCACCTGTAATTCATCTATATTTTTATTTATACTGCGAATATTCATATGAAAAATATTAATCACGTTACTATTTACGTGGATATAGTCACAACAGTCCTCAGGTTTGCAAATATGGGCACCCTCAAGCATGTGGTTATCGATGTCGTGTAAAATATTTTCGATATTACTTGTGTTATTCATAATGGTTAAGCTATATACAGAAGACATGTCAGCTTTAGGAACACATCAGACAAAAAAATAACCTTAACAGTAGTATCCATATGATTAACAGTAACCAGGTCGTATAGTAATATATAATGGGTTGGTGTAATAGTATATGTGTTTTGAGTATGTGAGTGATTGGTAAGAGTAGTGTGTATGTACAAATGAATCCTAAATCTAAGATAATATGAATTTACTATGAAAGTTACATGCAGATTTAACGAGATTACTGTAATAAAAATAGGATATAAGACGTATAGTCATTTCTGTTGTAAACTTTTAAGATCGTCTTCGGTTTTAAAAAGTACGTGTTGAGCTCCATCCGTTTTTCGCACAAAAATTCTACCATAGGAGATCCAACAATACTTGTATTTGCTTGTGCTAGCGAAATCACGGGCCAGATAAAACAGCCGCTTAGTTTTGGAAGACAGATTTTCAGAGATAAATATTGGGACTCGTGTGCCCTTTAACCGTAAGTGTTCAGTATGTAGTTTATTTTCTTTATTTGCTTTGTTGAAGGATTTCAAACAGGCCAAAACTCTTTCCTTTGCTAGTACAGTAGTAAAATCCACGATAATTGGGTGAGTGTTTTGCTTATTAGGGACTCTGAACACGTCTTTTATCTCTGTCAACTGTAGGGGTGCTTTGATCACATTGCAAGTATCGCAGATAAACTTAACTAAGTCATTTTTAGTTTCTTTCTCTGGCTTCGGTATGTTCCTTATTTCAAGGCTCGTATTTCTGCTTTGCTTTTCGAACTGATCCAGTTTTACTTCCAGAATTTTTATGTATTTTTGGTCCTCCTTGCTTTGTTGTTCAATTTGTGAAAAATTTTTTAGAATATCTTCATATTTAGCTGCTGTAAAGTCCACGGATTCTTGAAGTTTAGCATTTTGAGCTTTTATTTCTTCAATTGATGATTTCAATTCATTAAACATTGCTAGGATTCTTGAGTCTGTTTCGGTTTCACTAACGGTACAATTGACTTCAGGCGCATTCCTCCTTCGCTTAGACCTTTGACTTATAAAATCAGTTATGGGCCTTTGATCTGTGACCGGTAAAGAAGCGGTGGCTAAGTTGGACTCGGAGAGCGAGTGCGGAATTGTACTTATGCTTAGGTTCGGTTTAGACGGTGGTGTCCTTCTTAATGGCATTTTGGATAAAAATATAGGATATAAAATTTAAGTATATTTTATATAAAACTGTTAAAATTTTATTAACAAGTTACATAAAATTAATTAATGAAAATAAAATAATGTTGAGAAAAAAACATATAATGTGCATAAATAATTTAAAAAAATATTTAAAAACAAACCAAATAAATTTATAAATGAAATTAAAAGTAAAAAAAAAAAAAAAAAACAAATAAAACTAAAATAAAAATAAATAAATTAGAAAAAAAATTGAGTATGGAAGATTTTACCAAGCGTTGTTACCATTAGTCCACTCGGTATACATCCAGAATGGTCAAAATAAGCATTAGTTGTGACATTCTATGAAACACTTCACGTCTATGTTTGCCTGGTACTTTAGCTTTCAAGTATAGTGTGTTTTCTCACCTGTGTTTTATTATTTCAAACTTCTTCGCTGTAGATATAACTAAGCTCCTTGTTTTTATGTTGATCTGGTGTGAGATTGAGGATATCAGAAACTTATCCTGTATTCCTGTAGTTCCTTCGGGATCAATATTTGCTTCTCTTTCCTATTTAAAGATGGCCGCCGGGTATAATGAGAATCGCCGTACGAAGAAACAGGATAGACTGCTTTATATGACTTTAAAAATATTTTTTAATATTTAATTTATTTTAATAAAATTCGCACAGTACAAAAACACGTCTGCTCGTGGCTGAGTTTGGACGGAAGTATCTTCACTGACTTATACAATATGCCCGGGAAGAGAAGCAGCTGGTACATTCTATGTTTTTATTTCGCTCCCAGTCCAGCATGGAAGCAAAGGCACATTGCGTTATAAAAGAATCGCTAGTGCCTTGATTTTTCTTATTCCGCCTATAAACCTGTGGTTGTTCGTTTAGTCTACAAACAGTAGAATTAGCTACCAGGTGTAGGTACCTAAAAGCGTTTCAATATTCAACATCTTGTTATGGAAATTACTACTTACCTATCATTCTTAGTCCTACCTACCATTCGTTTGTCATAGCTTTTACTCATGTAAAACATTAAAATCCATCAATAATGGGGTAGAAAACTGCCTTCTTATTGCACTAGAGGCGCTGATTACGCTTGACCCATAACAACTGTCAAATACCATAGTAAAAGTTAATTTTATAGTGATTTTGATCAAAACATTAGAAATGCATCATTGCGTAGTCATAAGTTTTATAGAAAATGGGTACCACAGTTTTTCTAAGGATATACACATGCGGAACTTGTGGATGTTACTTGATTTAAACTTTTGTGGAAATGTAGGTACATATTACGGTTCACATTTTTCATATTTTGTTACATGTGCTTACATTATTTTATAGATTTACCCCAATATAGAGCACAGAACAAGTAATTTTGATTACAACTCGTTCATTTGATAGTTTGTTATGTGTCAAGCGTATGAAGCGACATCTATTTAGAGCTTCTCGTATTCACCTCCATTGATTTTGACGACAATTGAATAATTACCCCTAATTTACCCCAGAATAAGCCTACCACCCCTGGATAAGCGTATCGTAAATAGCGACTAATCCGAGTGGTAGCCCGACTATCTCTGAAGCGACTGACTGAAATTTGCCGCCAAATATCACCACTGCAGCGGTGATGCGTCCCAGAAACATTTTATGGAGAGCGAATTCTATCATGAACCCGTTTGCTATGATCTTCGACCTCATTTACACTTACCATCAGGTGAGATTGAGGTCAAACTCGGTCTTAGTCACCAATTTTAAAAGAGTAGTTTTTTTTTTTTTTGGAAACCATTACGATGTGAGAGCTCTGTTTAACGAAATGCTGGACCGGTCAAAACCATTGTTATGTAAAAATCAAGCTATTGCGCTGAAATTAAACTTTTAGGAAGTCTGAATCAGAATCCGTTACCCTTTGGTGGTTCAAATAAATCTTATTTCCAAGTATAATAATAAATGTTGAGGCCATAGGCACCCAGAGTTCGGGAGGTGTCTTTGAGAATTAACAGCGCGAGTGGCCGCCCGCCCGCGTCTTCTTGAACAACCTAAGTACTTATTTTACTGCGGAGTTATTTTAAAATTACGATATCTCATGAGATTTTAATTGAAATCAAGTGATGTTAAGACAATTTTATTCATGATTAAATACTTATGATAAATAACGCATTGAATTAGATAAGGATTAATAATAAACTCCACCGCAAATCAATACATTAATTTTGAACGCGATTTATAACCATAAAAATGGTTATTGTTAGTCAATCTTAAAAGATAGGTATATGCTGTTTTCAATTCGAACAAGTAATTCCTGAGATTAGCGCTTTCAACCAACCAAACAAACACACAAACAAACAAACTCTTCAGCTTTATAATATTAGTATAGATATATAGATTTTCAGATTTAGGTATATATCAGTATGGAGTGTGGATATGGATATGGATTTATGTTGTTTTACTTTAATTGTAGGCCTAACTGTGGTATTTGTGCATCTGAGACATATTAAGGTTAACTCGAATTACGGCTCACGTCGCCAGATTTTTATACATAATCAATTAGGCTGTGTGGTCGCTGTAATCAAAGGACTGTAAATAAATTATTTTGTATGGACTGGTGTATGTTTATATTTTTATCCTAATCTACATAAAAACCCAATATCATGGATTTAAATTTTGATATATGATCGTTTAAACATAAGTCGTGATAACGCTTCGGTTTAATTTAATTTCTTGGCCGATCTGTTTTATTTTGTGATAACTCAGTAAATATTGTTTTTTTCATAAAGTGTAAAAAGCACTTTAGATCTACAGTAAATGCATAATGTTTCAAACGTATTTAGTTGGATAAGGATTAATACTATATTGTTAAAAATAGGTTCCACGACGACCTTGGGCAAGCCTACTTTGTCGTCAAAGCAAGCACCCCCTCGTCCCGTAAAGTCCCACTTAAAGTCAGCCGTCAATTTGGTGGATTTCTTATCTTACGTTCACTTTAGCAACTACATGGTCATAGACTAGGAACTCGCGTTTGATCTCAACCTCACCTGACGGTAAGTGAAGATGAGGTCGAAGATGACAGCACACGGGCTTCGGAAGGCCTACCAGGAGCAGTTATATTTGGCGTCAGATTTTATATGAAGGGTGTTCGCTAGCCTGGCGGAACCTGAACGGGTCACAGCAGTTTATGTTGTGGCTTTTTTGTGATTTTCAATAAAAATTCAAATTAATTTATTAGCGAAAAAATTTGAACAAATAGTTTTTAATAAAAATTTATGGATTTCTTACTGTTATACAGCGTGAAAATATTTATAATTAGGTACCTAATTTTAAATAATTTTACTGCCAGCAAAATATACTTTTATTAATCGTGTTTAAAAATATGATGTTACATTTTGATTCGATAAGTAAAGACACAAAGAAGGTAACTACTAACACTAGGGGTAAGAGCCACCGGGAGGCCTCCGTGCGCGCCACTGCCGGTGTAGCTTTCATAGTGGGGCGCATCCGGCGACTGGGGCTAAAGGTGGCGCTTGAAAAGTCCGAGGCCGTATTGTTTCACGGACCCCGGCAGTCACCACCCCATGACGCTCACATCATCGTCTCTGGGGTGCGCATCGATGTAAGGCCGTCAATGCGATATCTGGGCCTTGTCCTGGATGGAAGATGGAGCTTTGGGGCACACTTTAAATGCTTGGTGCCCCGGCTAATGGGGGCAGCATCTGCCTTGTGCGGGCTCCTCCCAAACCTCGGAGGACCAGAGAAGTCTTGCCGGCGTCTGTATGAAGGGGTTGTGCGGAGCATGGCCCTGTATGGGGCGCCGGTGTGGGCCGAGGCCCTCGATCGCCACAACATCGCTCTGCTTGGCCGTGTGCAGCGAGCGATGGCGATCAGGGTGATTCGGGGGTATCGCACGATCTCCCGAGAGGCGGCCTGCCTGCTGGCGGGATCATTGCCCTGGGATTTGGAGGCAAAGGCCCTTGCGTCACTGCATCAATGGCGTGAGGGGGCGCACCAAACGCTAGGCTGCCCGCCTGCGGGGCAGGAAGTGGAGAGGAAAAGGGCTGAGCTGCGTTTACGGGCTACCTTTGCGTGGGAGTCCCGGCTGGCGCAACCTAGCGCCGGCCATCGGACCGTCGAGGCAATCCGTCCAGTTCTGAGGCAATGGATGCACAGGCGATTTGGCTCCCTGAGCTACCGGCTGACCCAGGTACTCACCGGACACGGTTGTTTCGGGGACTACTTGTGTCGCATAGCCGGCAGGGAGCCGAATGCCAGGTGTCATCACTGCGACGGTTGCCCCGACGACGACGCCCAGCATACGCTGGAGGTATGCCCTGCGTGGAATGCGGAGCGCAACGCGCTCAGCTCAGTGGTGGGAGCCGACCTCTCTCTTCAAGCCGTAGTAAGTGCTATGGTAGGGAGCGAGGGGTCGTGGCAGGCGGTCCTCTCCTTCTGCGAAGCAGTCATGCTCGCGAAGGAGGCGGCGGAGCGTGTTCGAGAAGATGACTCTTCAGCCCAGCCGCTTCGCCGCAGACGCTTGGGACGCCGCAGGGCGGCCTTTTCGAGAGGCCGCCTTCTCCAAGTCCCATGAGCCCTTGGTTCAGCCCCGGGGCGTCTGAACCCGATCAAAAAGGGGGCTCGAGGTGGTGTGTGCACGTTCTGCGCGCCACTCTCACGAGGGACATTGAGGGGGGATCCTCTCCCCCCCCCGGGACGATGCCGGCATCACCAAGCCGGCAAACGCTGCCGGGCCGCGAAAGTAATGCTTCGGCGTACTCGTGCCCCGGCAAGAAGCGTCCAGAGGAACGTCGTGGAGTTTTAGCCGGTAAGAGTCCGGCATAACCCGAAGTCTGGCCCCCGCCACTTCGGGTATCCAATGCAGGATTTCTCCACGTAAAAAAAAAAAAAAAAGGACTTAAGCTATAATTCATCATTATCAACAGCCTGTAGACGTCCACTGCTGGACATAGGCCTCCCCCATGGTTCTTCACATCACTCGGTCCCGCGCCGTCCTCACCCAGCGTTTACTGGCCACTTTGACCAGCAGGGCTATTTTCCTAAACAACAACGTCGAGGTCATCGATGCATCAGCGACGAGTGACATAGTTTGTATATAGCGGGTTTCAATATTCAACTCACTGGCATGAGTAACCGATGCAGGTACAAAACTGGTAGAAAAAATAGCGTTTCACAATATCTATTAGCTACGGGCTGTAATTTCTCAAATTTGGCATGGACCTTACATGACGTTCTTCCAAGGAAACAGGCGATATGTGATTTATAGAATATCACGCATTCGCAAATTATTTGTATGATACTTGAACTACATAAATGTATAAACTTATTCAATTAATTCGATAAATATATTATAGTATGGTTTTAGAGCTTTTTGTTACTAATTTTGTTACTAAACGCCAATCCTTTGACTTATTTTGCCATTGGTTAAATCACATTCTTATGACTTGACGTCATAAAATATTTAAAAGATAAGTTATGTCATTCAATAATACTCGTCCTTTGTTTCAAAAGCTGTTATAGATAAGTTAGAAGGAGAAAACTGGATTATTGGTATGTTGACAGATATTTAATAGGATATTTCGTTAAATAAATAAATTGTCACGTCGTTGGCTAGATAAAATGACTTATGCTCTAATTGATCATATGTGATGAAAACTTAAGTCGCTATTGGCCGCAGCAGGCCGCCATGCAACTTTTACCTCATTGGTTTGACTTAATAACTGGTTACGTCGTCGTTGGTTATATTTTTTTTTATTGTATTCCATGTTTTTTAAATTGTGATTAATTGTATTTTAATTTTTAATTCCATTATATTGTAATATGTGTGCCTGTAGTTGTCAATAAATTAATTATTATCTATCTATCTAAAATGACTTGTTTTGCAAATGGTCAAATGTAACGAGGTTCCCTAGCAACCCATTACAGTCAAACAGTTCGTCCTTATATATGACATTGGCGTTTTGTATGGGAGGAACAAAAGTAGTTTATTTTTTTTATATAATATTTTTATTGAATTAAAATATGATCCATTGCTATCTATGCACTTCTGCCATCTCATAGGCAGTTCATTTATGCCTTTTGTAAAAAAAAACATTAGGACGGGAATCAATAAAATCTTTGAAGGCGGTTTGGACTGCCTCATCGGAGTTGAGTTTTTTTCCCCTGCAAAAAGTTATCCAAATTTCTAAAAAAAAATTATTTTGTTGGAGCAAGGTCCTGGGAGTATGGTGGATGTCTTAAACATTCCAATTGAAGCTCCTTTAAATTGGTAGCAGTCTGTTCTGCAGTGTATGGTCTTGCGTTGTCCTGAAGCAGCAGTGCTAGTTTATCCATCATTAGTTGGAGCTGACTTCAGTAGATACCTGCAGTAATCGTCTGGCCAGATTAAAGAAAACTTTAGTGCACCACACCGGCACTAGTCCACCAAACGCCGACCAATAACTTTTTTCTAGTTAATTTTCTCTTGGGGCAGAATAATAAGAGCGCATTGCAATATGCGCTTCCTATTGTCGTAGAGTATCCACTTTTCATCACAGGTAATGATTCGATTTAAAATCTCTACATTATTGTGCCGGTTCAGTAATGTAACTCAATTCATGAGGTACCCACCTTTAGAGCTTTCTTATCTTCCAAGTTTGTTTCAAGTGGATTAAAACAGATTTATCACTAACACTGCAGCCTGCAGCTAACTCGGACGTAGTTTGCGATGGATCCGCTTCCACAATAGCCTTCAATTCTTCATTGTCGACTTTGATCTCCGGCCGTCCACGGGGATTGTTTTGTAGGTTGAAATTTCCAGAACGAAAACATTGGAACCAAAAACGCTCTGTGTCTGCGCTCACAGGTGCCTACTAAGCAGTACTATTTGTAAACAAACACTTGTCGCTATCGTAGGCTAGCAAAATTTGGAGTTATTAAATTTTATTGTTTTTCGGTAGTCTTGATCTTATTTTCGTGAATATATACAGACATCGATTGAGATGTGTACATACGCTACAGGTAACTTACCTTATCAACTATGTTGTAGGTGATGTATTTGTTATTAAATGCAATGTTTGCACCGGCAAGTTTGTATTTACTAAGTGTGAGATTGATGTTTTTGTTCTACACCAGTGTTGGGGCACAACCGTATGGGGTAAAACCGGTTACATATGATTTTGATCCAGTTAGATAAGTTCAATTATTATCATTTTTTCATCAGCGCTGCTCGTTGATCAAAGCCCATGAACTTTCAATGTGTCATTCAAGACAACTTCCACAGCGTTAAGAGATCATTACATGAGAATCTGATAACATTCAAAATAAAAATAAAAAAACAAAATGTTGCCTGTTTTACTCATTGTAAATAAAAATATTCGCCTCCAAAGTCACGAAAGTGGCGAAATTCAAAAAATATACCAAAAAAAATTATAAAAAAACCAAGGGGCCAAGGTCAAATAATTTGGGCTAAGTAAGTAGCACATCCCATCCACCATTTGCGTATGTTCAACGTTCTGCCGAACACCCTGTATAGTATACGGTTTTATCCATGTGTCGGGGCAAAACCGGAAAAAGTATTTATTCGTTTTTTCATTGAAATTGTTATTTTTCTAATATACGTAAAATAGGTACTTAATGAGTCTGACTGAATACATATGTTGATTCAATACCTTGGCGCATGGTTGTCTGTAAGAAATCGCTCGTCAGCGATAAGACCGCCTAGTAGTACTTACTCAACACACTGTTTTTTTTCTCATTTACTGTCTGTACTGTATACTGAAGTGTAAATAAATAAAAAATTAAAATAAATTAATATTTCTAGTTATGAAATTGATGACCGTTCCTGGTCTCCCACGTAATACTACGTAGTTGAATTCCAGTTTAAAAACTTTTTGTATGGTTCCTTCTACGCAATATTACATATACTTACGCAGCATTACGTTCGTAGGTGTGCGTCCAGGATAAATAAATATTTATGGGTTTGACACGCAATATTGCGTATATGCTATATTACGAACGATCGGCACCTCATTTCAAATAAGCACCAACTTCAGCTTGTAAACGTCAGGAACAGAAACGTAAAAGCTTCACTGAAACCTAACATAGTTGCAGACTATGAGACTACAATCATAGAGTAACTGACTACAATTTAGGCATATCTGGTATTGACAGAGGAGACCAGATAGTCTCATATTAGATATTCTTGCCTAAGAAAGACGCTGAGATGGCACAAAAAATGAGCTCTGCACTTCATTGAGGTTTATGCAGAAAACGCGAACAGGTTGCTAGTTTTGAAAGATCGCACATCCAAAATACGGCTCTTGAAGTTTTGCTAAGATTTTGTTAAAAATCTACTGGGACTGAACTGTGGCGATACAACTCCCGCAGCTGCAGAAGATATATATATACCGCCAGAACAGCTTGATCGTTACTGCCTGGGCCATCGGTACCACCAGCATCCCTAGCTGTTCATAAAAGTCGTGTCCCGTTGAGAGATTTTCATTACCTAGAGAAGCTCCCGCCTACTAACAAGAAGAAGGCTGTTCCAGCGAAGCCTTGTCGTGTCTGTACCAAAAATAAAAAATCTCAAGGTAGTTGGCCCCTGGCCAATGCATGTACCTACGCAATATTGCGTAGCTGGCATTCAATGTGTTAAGGACTAAGCTCACGTTAGGCCGCAATCCCACCTTATGGTAAGTGACAATGTGGTCTACAATGAAAGCACGCGGGAAAGAAGGAACACTCGGCTAAGTGAGTAACTTTAAAACAGCAAAAGAGTCTTGGATCTCTGACTAAAATCTGATCTACAAAGTAGTCCAACACAAAAATACATGCTTTAATCATAACATAATAATTAGAGCATATCATAAGATTAAGGAAACGTAACATGATAAGCTAGTTGTGCTGCTTGGTTACTTATCTGACAAAAACAAAACTGTTAAGCTTTTTACATAGATTACTTATAACTATGTAGTTTCCAATCACAATACTTATCTAGTTTAATTCCTTAAAAGTTGGTATCATCTACATGCTCTAGGTATTTCCATGCTTACCGAATTTTATCAGTTCTAAGAGCGGTTTCGCACTACATCCTATCAGAATCCGAGAAAATAAAAAAAACTAAAATATGACTAGTAAAAACACGGCCTAAAGAGACAGAAACAAGTTTTTTTTAGCTCTTTATAAAACATAACTTCACGCCTGTATTCCTTATGGGGTAGGCAGAACACCAAAAGTTATTAAAATCATCTAATTTTACGTTTGACAAATTTGGAGGCATTATAATGATGGATAGAGACTATGGCATAGGGGGACAGGGGGTCAGCGTATCGCCCACAAAAAAATTAAAACCAACCTCTGTCCCTTAACATACTTTTACAGTATGCCCGGAAAGAGAATCAGCTGGCACATTCTATGTTTTTTCTTTGCTCCCAGACCAGCAGGCCTATTATGGATCTCAAAACCATGCGATGATGTGAAATAGTTTTGACGTTAAGGCCGCTCAACATTCTCGCGAGAATCTCGCGAGAAAGCCATTCTCGTATTCTACTCAATTTCTCTCATTTTTCTCTACTTTTTGTGGGTTTTGGGGTTTGTGGGGAGTTTGGAGTTTTGTGTAGGAGTCACGATCGCATGTTTCTCAGTAACAAGCGAGCTGCCTATTTGAACGGTTACATCGCAGAGTATATCTCAGCGATGCGCGTCTGCGAATTGTCATATCAATTGAATAAACTACTAATACTAACTTGAATATTTGTCTTGAACGATAGTAATATACAAACGTCCTGAGTCGAATGATACTTCTAATATTCGTAATTACTAACGATGGTTAACCTCAATATGGCCGACTGACCTTGAAAAAAAGCATTCGAATGGTTAGTTGAATGACTGAATGCATTGTCAGGCAGCTTGTGTCCGCTGTTTCACCCGCATAACTCCCTTTAGAGAGAAAGAGCTTTGAAGTAACTCGTAATAGATGTTAAGAGTTTTTGTTAATTTTTTAATATTGTTAGTATTGAAAATGGTCCAGAAAGATAAAAATTCATATCTTATATGTTTTATTTACTAAAAAATAAAGATTAATTGTGATAAAAACATATTGATCTCAAGGCTTTATATTCTATGTATGAAGATAATTATATTAACGACTCGCGAGATTCTCGCGAGAATGTGGAGCGGCCTTAAAACTTATCATACGATCATTATTTGGTATACCATGTAAATTGAATACAATAACCCCCATATATAATAATTAAGTAGTGTTGCAATACAGCAAATCAATGACGATCTTGCACGAATTTCTCAATGGAGTACGTCTCATGGGCTTAAAGTCAACCCAGCAAAATCACAAGCCATCATAATTGGTAGCACTGGCATAGTTAACAAGATGAATTACGAAGCTATTCCTTCTATTATATTTAATGGTGTAAAAATTCCTTACAGCGACACTGTCCAAAATTTGGGAATAACATTTGACAAGACCTTGTCCTGGAAACCACAAGTTGACATAGTGAGTAGGAAGATGTTTGCTGTCAATAACTCCCTTAAACGTTTGCGCAATCTTTTGCCAATACCTACCAAAATTTCATTAGCGCACACTCTCTTACTTTCCATTCTCGATTACGCCGATGCTAGCTATCTTGACCTTACAGAAGAACTTTTAAATAAACTTGAACGGCTTCAAAATCTATGTATACGTTTCATATTTGGTTTACGTAAATATGATCATATCTCCGAATTCCGTGCTAAACTCAAGTGGCTTCCTATTCGTCTTTGCCGGGATACTCATGTTCTTTCTTTACTGTATCGGTTGCTGTTTAATCCTGTAGTTCCGAGCTACCTTAGTCATCACTTCACGTTCCGACACGAGAATCACGAGAGACGCCTGCGCTCTACTAACAACCTAATGCTCTCCACCCCTTTACATTTAACGCACTGTTACCACCAATCCTTTGCGGTTCGGGCTGTGTCACTTTGGAATCAGCTTCCCACTGCCGTAAAATCTGCTTCATCTCTACACTCTTTTTAAATTAAATTAAAAAACCAATACTTGAGTCAAATACAGTCATAAAGAAGTATGCTATTGTAATATCTATGCAATATGTTAATTATATATATATATATAGTATTTATGCATTCTATTTACAATTTTAGTATGTATGTATTATAATTTTACGCATGTATTACATCTATTTATAACGAAATAATTAACAAAATTGTCATTTTTTTTTGTTTCGTTTTTTATTTAGTTTGTTAAGTTTCCTTTTTTTATATGTGTGATTTTTAGTTTAAGTTTTTTTTTTGTCTCTTCCACAAACATGGTTGTCTGGTAGAAATCGCTCCTCAGCGATAAGACCGCCAAGTTTTTATGTTTAGTGTAAGTGTTCTTTTTTCTTTTACTTTACCTGTAAAAACTGAAGTGTAAATAAATAAATAAGTATTTATTTATGAAAACAAACGAAATGGAAGAACACAAATGAAATCAAGAAACCAACATATCATAGAGGTGGGTGCGATCTCACCTTTTTCAATTGACGTTTTTAAGTCATAGACGATGATTGAAACTGTCATTTTAATAGGAATGCAACGCCTCTTGCATGCAAATGTAAAGGGAATTCGTTTATTCTTTATGTCACAATTGTTGATTATTGTATCATAGAAATCTTGTTTATCATGTCATGTCATGAAAGAACCGTAATAGGCCTGCAGCATGGAAGAGAATAGCTCTTACTTAGATTATTAGTTCACTTATTACAAAGTTATAGTGTTTTCATATTTGAATTGTGCTAACAAAGCTTTTCATTCGATTCCCACACGTTAAAGATTTTTTTTCTTTATTTAATCAATTTAACCTGACGTCATATAGCTTAGTCGAGAAAAACGGTCATGCGATTTCTCTCTGTCATGCATACCTGAATCTCTAATCCGGAGAAAATTATTTAAAACATATGCTACGTGAGACATATAAGTCTTGAGTACAAATGTTTTCATGTTAAATCAAATTCACTATAATAACTATAAAAATATTTTTATCAATAAGCAAACAATTTAAGTTTATTGATAAAAATGTCAAATACACCAACCTTATGATCACCCTAAAGGTTGAATTATTAATTATTAACATGCTATTGGACTCATACGATTAAGGTGACCATTGGTCTAAATAAATTAAAATATTTTTTTTCAAATTTAGGAATTATTAAACAACGTTTGCATACTTTTTTGTTTACACGTTCAAACTAAAGTAAAGAGATTTTATTGGAGGCTTTTTGTGGGCGATAGGCTGACCCCCTGTCTCTATCCATCATTATAATACCTCAAAATTTGTCAAACGTGACATCAGATGGTTTTATAACCTATGTTGTTCTGCCTGCCCCATAAGGGACACAGGTGTGAAGTTATGTATGTATGTACTAAAGTAAAACAGTATAAAAAATCTTTCTTTTGTTTTGTTAAACCGACTTACATATTTTGTTAAACCCTGTATATATAAAGCGTGCCCTTAATTGCTTAGATTAATATCAGTGATCAAACTGCTGCGTACGAGCAACATCCGAATCCGGTGCGAGAATTCTAGATTCGTATTTCTCTGATTCGGCTCGTATGCAGTGCGAAACCGCTCTAACGTAAATCGGTGGAATTTAGATTGTACAATCTTTGGGTCGGCAACGCTGCAGTGGAAACGTGTACCACATTCCGTTCCAATCAAAATTCAAAAATTCAAAATTCAAAAAGTTTTATTCATCTTAGGAATTTCACAAAACACTTGATGAAGTCAGTCATCACACACTTCGGCTTTTACTAGTTGTTGATAGTTGTTAAATAAGATATTACAGTAGACCAAGAGACAAAAAAAGCCGGCGGAAAAAAACTCTTGGCACTCTTTTTCGGTCAGAATTATCAAATTAATACAAATAGGTACAGTACAAATTGACCGTGACATGAAAAAAAACAAACACAAGACAGCTGATTGTGAGAGCCAATGTCATGCCACAACCAAATTGCTTACATAGCAGATGCAATGAGCTATGGATGCACAATACGAACATGACAAACTGGGACCAGAGTATTTGAACAAGAATGGAATAAAATAGTCATAGTATCATTAGCAAAACGACCTGGCACCGCTAGTAGCACCCGTTCACGAGTTAACGCAAGCACCAGCAATCACCCTCCTCAACCATATTTTAGGGAAGAGGGTGACCCGACACCCGACGCTACCTCTAGCCATGCCGCCTGCGGGAGCATGACGTTCTTGCTGTTGTCTCGACAAGAAAATAAGTGAGTGGGACAGTCACCAGCATGTCATATATATACTGCACAGCCAAGCCGTAAACAAAATTATTAAGTAATTAGAACCTTAATCTTAATCCTTAATCCCATGCCCTTTTATCATCTAAGTAATCTTTAGTTTTATAATAAGCTTTTCGAGATAGAGTGTTTTTAATGATTAATTTAAATTTATTGAATGGCAGGGATTGAATTGACTTCGGAATTCTGTTATATATACGTATTGACATTCCAATAAATGATTTGCTGCTTTGAGCCAGCCTTAATTTAGGAAACGCTAACTTATTGTCGTTCCTAGTTCTTACAGAGTAATTTGTATCATGATTATCTTTCCTAGTTTTAAATTTATTACTATTCTTATAAATATACATAATTTTTTCATAAATATATTGTGACTTTTCTCGAAGAGATTCTCTTTTTCCAAGTTTATACATTCCACGAATAGCCCTTTTCTGCAGTGTAAATATCGTGTCAATATCTGCGGCATTGCGCCAAAGTAGGATGCCATAGGACATTATACTATGAAAATAACTAAAATATACCAGCTTCGCTGTATTAACATCAGTCAATGAGCGAATTTTCTTTACCGCGAACGCTGCAGAACTAAGTCTACTCGCTAGTTGTGAGATATGGGCGCCCCATTGCAATTTAGAATCTAAGGTAATTCCTAGAAAAACGGAGTTATCTACTAGATTCCTAAACCCGTGTGCTTTCATCTTCGACCTCATCGTCACTTACCATCAGGTGAGATTGAGGTCAAACGCGGGTTTAGTCACTTATAAAAAAAAAAAAAAAGATTCAATCTGTTCCCATTAAGCCGCAGATCAGACTCAACTTGTTTTACATTTGGTGCAGAGAATTTTATACATCTAGTTTTTATATCATTGAACGCTAGATTATTTATATTGAACCACTGAACAACATTTGCGAGAGCATTGTTTACATCGTCGCAGTTTATTTTCTGTCTTATCATTTTAAAAATAATGATGTGTCGTCAGCAAACAATACAATCTCATGATTATTGCCTACCATATAGGGTAGATCATTTATATAGACTAGAAACAAAAATGGGCCCAGAATTGATCCTTGAGGCACTCCCATTCTCACAACCGACCCAGCCAACCTTTTCCGGTTAACCTCAACCTTCTGAATTGTATCACTTAGATATGAATTCAAAAGTTTGAGGTCAGTGCCTTTGATGCCGTAGTGGTGGAGTTTCCTGATGAGAGTGTCATGCTCAACACAGTAAAATGCCTTAGATAAGTCACAAAATACACCTAGGGCATCCTCCGACCTCTCCCAGGCACCAGTGATTATTTCAAATAGTTCAACACCGGCATCAGTTGTTGAACGGCCCTTTGTAAATCCAAATTGTTTATTATGAAGTAAAATTTTATAGGTGAAATAGGCCAAGAGTTGATGAAGAATATTTTTTTTTCAAAAATGTTACTACAAGTAGGTAGAATTGAAATTGGTCTAAAATTAGTAGGGTCTGTAGTGCTCCCCCCCAAGTGGAGTGTGCCTTGTCGTGGCGGGGGGGCTCAGTAGCCCATCGCAATCCAGCGACTGGGTGAAGCTAAACCACTTCTACGGCGGTGGCGCGCTGCGTCTGTCCGTAACGGGCGGCAGCTGCGCCTTCCCGGTACCCTGCGTCTGACCCGTAGCGGGCGGCGGTGGTGCTGGGCTTGTGAGGAGGAGCGCTGTGGATAATATGTCCGTAGCGTTCCACCCGATACTCTGTGTCTGATCCGTAGCGGGCGGCAGTTGTATCGGGGTGAGGAGGGTGGCGGGCGCGGCGTGCACTAATACTGCCGTCGCGTAGGCATTCAATTGTCACTGCCACCAAACCGTAACCCGTTGAAGTGTCGTGGATCATGTCTCGCGGCTTTAACGGAACGGGGGTATTGGCTTAACCGCCCGGACTGTGAGGAGAAAACCTCTTTAAAAAACCCCGAAAGACCGATCGTTGGGAAACGCGGCGATCGGTCGCCTCTTCGGAGGTGGCAGAGTGGGTCAATTCTGCCAACTAGCGACCAACCCTGGGTACCTCCCGACCCCCAGGTGTATGTAGGGCTGTCCTTGGCATCGCGTCACTGCCACGACTCAGACAGTATCAAAAACGCGGTTCTCGTGGGATTAATTATGGATCAATCTACACAAAACGTAGTGCCCGAGAAGGGTGGAGTGGATGGGAGCCGTAAAGGCGGAGATGATGAGGTGCCCGAGAAGGGCGGAGTTGTAGGAGAAGGAAGTGGCCGCAAGGGCCGATCGGCACTTGCTGCTCGACGTAAGGACGAGTTTTTGGGTCCAAGAACCCGCTCAATGTCGCGTTGTTCACTTATCTCAACATCGCTATTAAGTGACTCTGCGATGGAGGTGGCCGACAGCAGTGGCTCTGAACTCGGGAGAGCTTGGAAAAGGACTGGTGCTACCCTTTCTGCTGCCGAAATTTCGGGCTCTGAAACCGAGACGGAGGGGCGTAAGCGGAACGCGGTAAAGGCTGTCCCGGCAAAGAAAAAGGGGAAAGCTGGTTCACCCAAAAAGGGTGGCAAACAGAAGGAGGCCGAAGATGACTTGCTAAAGTCATCCTTCAGGAAGGAGAAAACTCCACCACCTGTGACGCAGGGGGTGGATGTTGATGATCTCGGAGTGGAACAGATGCGGGAGCGCGCCGGAATCAAGGTTGCTAAAATTATTTCACTGGCCACCACTTCGAACCATTTGAAGGGGGACTTCGTTAGGGAGTTCCGAGAATGTGCGATAGACCTCAACGATATCATTGAGAGTCTCTCAAGGAGAAAGGAGTCCGATGAGACGAGGAAGCTCCGAAGAGAAAACGCCAACATAAGGCGTCGTATGGAGGACCTGCAATCTGAGCTCACTGCTCTGAGGCGGGAGTTCTCAGAGCGGACAAAACCGTCACCCACTCGAGCCACGGAGCAGGGCAATTTGGTGGCGGAGCTAAAGGCCGCTCTACTCAACGATCTACAGGGCTGCATTATGGCCTCAGTGGGTCAAATGATGGATGCCAAGACAGCGAGCATCGAGGAACGCCTGGCACGCCTGCTCCCAGAGGAGAGACTGCGTCCACCGCTTGCGCATGAAACCCGGACAAATCCAGGCCCATCATGTTCGGTCTCTAGGCCGGTTGTAACACCTGCCCCAGTGCTGGAAGAGCCATGGAGAACAGTGGTTCGAAAGGGGAAGAAGAAGGGGAAGAAATCTTCCTCATCCGAGCCACAAGTCGCAGCCACGTCTGCCACGGAGCCGGCAGCTACTAGCCCTACAAAGCCGAAGGGTCGGCAGGGAGCGAAAGCGGTTCAGCCTGTGGTGTCAACATTACCTCAGACACAGACCACTCCACCACCACGGAAGGCGAAATTAACTCCCCCCCGTTCAGCTGCAGTTATTATCACCCTGCAGCCTGACGCGGTTCAAAGGGGAGTTGACTACAAAGCAGCTCTCACAAGAGCACGCAATGAAGTCAACCTAGCTGACTTGGGGATCACCCATTACAAATTCCGCCAAACTGCAACTGGGGCTCGTATGTTGGAGCTTCCCGGGGCACAAAGTGGTGAAAAGGCGGACCAGCTCGCAGAGAGGCTGCGAGCTGTTTTATTGGAGGACGCTCGGGTAGACCGCCCCGAGAAAATGGCGGAGCTCCGAATAGGGGGTCTGGATGACTCTATCACGGCGGTTGACGTGGTGGCGGCAGTCGCTGAGAAGGGTGGCTGTGATCCCAGCAAGATAAAACCGGGGTCACTGTCAGTGAGGTCAGGCGGCCTCGGTGCAATAATTGTTCGCTGCCCTGTGGCAGCGTGCAAAAAGATTGTGGAGGGTGGCCGGTTCCTAATTGGGTGGAGCTCGGCTAGCGTAGCAGTTCTGGAGGAACGCCCCATGCGCTGCTTCAAGTGCATGGGGTTAGGGCACACAAGGCCCATATGCCCATCAAAGGTGGATCGGGGAGACCTATGTTTCCGGTGTAGTAAACCGGGACATAGGTCGGCCACTTGCGTGGGTCTCATCCACTGCGCGGTATGCGCCGATGCCGGACGCCCATCAGGGCACATGATGAGGGGGAAGGAATGTAAACCTCCCCCCGTCAAGGGAAGAGCAGCCATTGGGACAACAGCTGCTCCAATCATGTCACGTCCTGACATGGTGGAGGAAATTGAAATGACCGAGTAATGGATCGGTCATTCAATTTCCTCCAAGGGAACCTCAACCATTGCGCCGCCGCCCAAGATTTGTTCCTGCAAGCGATGGCGCAATGGGAAATAGAGGTTGCGGTTGTGGCAGAACCATATTTTGTGGCTCCACGAACGCATTGGGCCTGCTCCACGGACGGTACAGTAGCCATCGTCGCGCGGTTGGGGGGTTGTTACACACTAGCAGTCAAGGAGAGGGGTCCGGGGTACGTGGCGGCCAGGTGGGGGGAGTACACCATAATTGGTGTTTACTTCTCCCCTAATAGGCCGATCCGGGAGTACGAAGCGTACCTGGACTCCCTTTATGCAGTGGTTGGACGTGTGAGGCCTGACCACTTGCTGCTGATGGGGGACCTTAACTCAAGGTCTCCGCAGTGGGGTGACACCCGCACTAATCGCTTTGGGATGGTTCTATGGGAATGGGCTGTAGAGGCCGGGCTGTCCCTCCTAAATAGGGGGACAGTGCCTACTTGTGTGCGACCGCAGGGACGGTCCCGGGTGGACGTAACGTTCTCCTCCCCTGCAATCGCGCACAAGGTACGCAACTGGCGGGTATTGGTGGATCCGGTGACCCTTTCGGATCACCGTTATATACGGTTCGAGGTAGCCGTCCACCAGCCCCAAGCCGGGCCTTCACAGCCTTCCCCTGCCTTTCCACGCTGGGCAATCGGCCGTCTTGATCGTGAGTTAGCGGCCGAGGCGGCGATCGTCCAGTCTTGGAGTGCGCCGAGCACCGGTCCGGCCACGGTCGACGAGGGTGCCGGCCGCTTGCGCACTGCCCTAACGGCGGTATGTGACGCGGCCATGCCCCGGGCGGGTGCCATTTTTAGTCGGAAGGCTGTGTATTGGTGGTCCCGAGAAATAGCTGATCTCCGGGACGCCCACGGTCGGGCCTGGCGGGAGTGTTCACACTACCGCCGGCGGCGCAACCGTGACGAAGTGGAGGAGGCGAGGCTGATAGCGGCCTGCAAAACCACTGAAGAAAGCACTGCGGGCCGCTATCTGTGCCGCCAAGGAGCGGGCTAGGGAGGAACTCCTGGAGGGACTCAATAGGGACCCCTGGGGGCGTCCCTATAAGATGGCTCGAAATAAACTTCGAGTCATGGGACGGCCTTTAACGGAGACCCTCCAGCCAGAATTCCTGGGGGTGGTCGTGGGAGAGCTGTTCCCCGATAGCTCTGACCACTCCTTGCCTCCCCCAGCGGGTGTGGCATGGGAGATCGACGTACCCCCCATTTCGGACTCTGAAATGGAGAGTGCTATCTCCCGCTTGGGGAGGAAGAGGACGGCTCCCGGACCGGACGGTGTACCCGGACGGATTCTGGAGGTAGCGGTAGAGTCTCTTGGGCCCGAGCTTCGGGAACTGTTCGACCTCTCTTTGCGGACTGGGCGGTTTCCGAAGCTCTGGAAGGACGGGAGGCTCTGCCTCCTCGAGAAGGCGGGCCGGTCGCCTGACAATCCATCGGCATTCCGGCCCGTCGTCTTGCTGGATGAGATGGCGAAGATGCTGGAATTCTCTGTCTCGCTCTTACTAAAGCTAACACGTACTATCGTTCTGTTGAGTTATTAATTCCTTATTTAATGTAAATTCATCATTTTGGAGTTCAAACCTGGGTTAAATCTGCGGCACATTCTCGGCAAAATAACCTCTAACATCAATCCTGCTGAAAGTCGAATCACTGGAAGACATCTCTCGAAAAACTGAACAGTATCAAACGGTTAGTGCACTCCTCTGTGTTTTTAAAAAGTCTTCAGACACCAATAGCAGCAATTCCTTATTAGTGTCGTCATATTTTTGTTTACAAAACAAACGGCATCAGTTCTGACACTTGGTGACTCGGCTGTTCGTTGACAGCGGCTGACACATTCAATCAAAAGAACACAGATAACAACTCATCAAGAAACATTAGGCCTCTTTCACACAAACAATACAATTTATCGGAAAGCAACAACCAACTTGTAAAGAGTTTTATTGAAATTATATTTGAATATTGAAGACTATTTTACTACCTACAATTATAATAATGCCTAAGTGTGGAGCTTGTGGCCGATTCCTATCGTCAGTAGATGGCGCTTCATGTAGTAAGTGCAAAATGGCATTTCACAAGGACTGTGTGGCTATTCCAGAAGGAAGTAAAATCAGCTCAAAGTGGTCATGTCCTGCTTGCAAAAGTAAATTACCCAAAGGTGATAATTCATCAACCCCAGTTAAACCATTATGTGCCGACATGATTCCTGACGTTCCTACCCTAGTTAGTCCAACGTTGGAAGCTCACAGCCTGCCTAGCGATTCCGAACATGACAGGGTCATCCCTGCAATGGCCTCCTTAGAAGATATTCGTCTAATCATTCGAAGTGAGATCAGGCAGGCTATGGACGTTTACAATGAAACGCTACAAGGGGTTAAAAACCAGTTGGCAGATCTACAAAAATCCTTTACATTCCTCAGTGGAAAGTACGATGATACCATTCTCAAGGTGAAAAAAATAGACGGCAAGTTGAAGGATCTTGACACAATGAAAATGGAACTTAAAGATTTGGGGTCCTCAGCTAAAAACTTCGCCAACACCTTAAACGCCAACGAACAGTGGCTGAGGCGTTCAAATGTGGAGATAGTGGGTCTACCTGAAAAAAAGGACGAAAACCTAATGACCCTTCTTCCAAAATTGGCATCTCTAAGTAATAAATGTTTCGACCCACAGAATGACATTGACTTCATAACTAGAGTGGCTCCGTCGAAAAAAGATCTCTCAAAGCCTAGACCCATTGTAATGCGGTTCCTGGCTCGATACAAGAAAGACGAATTCCTAGCACGCATACGGTCTGTAAAGGAACTTAAAGCCACTGACCTCGGATATATAGGCAAAGATGTACGTGTCTTCTGTAATGATCATCTTACTAAAGACAAGAAGAAACTGTTAATGGACGTCAAACAGATGACTACCAATCTGAATTACAAATACGTCTGGGTCAGAAACTGTACAATTATGATTAGAAAGAATGATACCAGCCCCGTCTTACACATAGGTTCGATTGAGGATTTAAACAAAATAAAATAAGCGTTATATTAGTTTTACTCGTTATATTTAAGTTACATCCATTATTTATTTTTTGTATTTTTTTATCTTGCTCTATCTATAGTTCTATTTATTATCTCCATATTTTTTTTATTTTTTTCCAGAGAGAGATGATTGTTGTATTTTACAAAAGTTGTATATGTCGAGGTGTGATAGTGAGAAACGCGTGGGTTTTCTATGTTTTACTAAAATTATTATTTCTAATTGAGGTGTTTAAAATGTATCTTTTAAAAAATCTATTTACAAATGGCTAATTCGTCACTATCAATATTTTACCAGAACGTCCGTGGGCTCCGAAGTAAGACACATGAATTTTCAAAGAACTTATCATTAACGAATTACGATATTGTATGCTTAAGCGAGACCTGGCTGCTTTCTGGAATTTTTGACTCTGAGCTTTTCGATGACCGCTATACCGTCTATCGCTGTGATCGTAACTATGATTCTCGCAGTGACGCATTGGGTGGGGGTGTCCTCATTGCTGTTAAAAAAGAATTTACAATTAAAAATATTAATGTGACGCAATCGGATACCCTAAATTCTGCTGATATTTTGTCTTTAGACATTAACATTAATAGTAAGAACACGGCATATACATGCAAACTATTTTGTTGTTATTTTCCGCAGTGTCCATCTCAATATGATGCTGAAGTTGGGTTCTTCGATGGCATTTCCGAGTTGTTAATTTCTTATCCAGATGATTACTTCGTAATAGTTGGCGATTTTAATATTAGAAATGCACAGTGGGTACTTTCCACTCAGGCAAGTTTCGCGACACTAGTACCCTCCTCCAGCTCGGATCGATTAGCAGAGTCTATGGCAGCCTTCTTGTCATTCACCGATTTTAAGCAATTTAACTTAATACCAAATGTTAACGGGAGGGAATTAGATTTAATTATTAGTTCGAGTACATGTATTGTGACACATGCTAGTCTTCCGCTAGTCAAGGAGGACGCTCACCACCCAGCACTAGACATTATTTTTAAAGGTTTCGTTTGTAGTAGCTTACGTCCCCCATCACGGGTAGTCCGATTATTTAGAAAGGCTGATTATACTGCAATTAACAAAGATTTGCAACAAGTTGATTGGGAGACTGTTCTCGAAGGCGACGACTTAGACAACTCTGTGTCTGCTTTTTACTCTCAACTTGAAAAGACTATTTCTGAGCATGTTCCCACCAAAACCTTGCACTATAATGATAAGTATCCTATTTGGTATTCATCTTCATTAATCAAAATTATTAAAGAAAAGCTTAAAATTCATAAAAAATGGAAACGATACGGGAATTATAGCTACTACACTGAATTTAAGTGCTTGAGAAACAGGCAGAAACGAGTCGAGCGGGAATGCTACGATCGTTATATTGCGAGTACGGAAAATAAAATTTGCACTGACTCTAAACATTTCTGGAAGTACATTAAGTCTAAAAAGAAAACAGATGATATTCCGCAAAACATGTACCTTGGGACTAGTACTACTTCTGATGGACAAATTTTGAGTGATTTATTCAATCAGCATTTTAACTCTACCTTTGTATCTAGCACTCCCCCCGTAACGGATCACCAAAGTTTTTCTGACAGTTGTAACGGTCAGGCTAACCTTCACTCCATTTACATATCATGTGCTACACTAATCAAGTACCTTAAAAAGTTGGACATCAATAAGAGCGCCGGCCCTGACGGAATTCCTCCATTCATGCTATATAATTGTTCAGGAGCCCTTGTAACTCCTCTGTATATTTTATTTAATAAATCTTTGAGGATGGGTGTTATGCCAGCAGTCTGGAAGCGGTCCTTTGTTGTTCCGGTTTTCAAGAGTGGTGATAAGCATGACATAACTAATTATAGGCCAATATCCAAATTATGTTGCATTCCCAAGCTTTTTGAATTAATAATTTATGACAAAGTTTTTCCGATTCTTCGACATCTTTTCATTGATCAGCAACATGGGTTTTTAAACAAAAAGTCAACCGAAACTAATCTGTGTGAATTTGTACATTTTCTTAATGAATCTATGAGTGATGGTTTCCAGGTGGATGCTGTGTACACCGACTATTCCAAGGCTTTCGACAAAATTTCACATGCAATATTAATTCAAAAACTATTCGGAATCGGTATACATGGTGACCTTCTGCGCTGGTTTGAGTCTTATTTACGTGATCGGAGTCAGGCTGTCACTGTGAAAGGTTTTTGCTCTGCTTTCACACCCGTGCCTTCAGGAGTGCCTCAGGGATCTCACCTGGGTCCTCTTTTATTTAATACATATATTAACGACATTGCTTCAGTATTTCGAAACTCTAAGTTCCTTTTATTCGCTGATGACAACAAAATCTATAAAGTCATTAAATCAAGCAGGGACTGTTTGGATCTTCAGAATGATTTGGACGATTTGTGCGGATACTGTGATCGAAATATGTTATATTTGAATATAAAAAAATGCAATATCATATCGTTTACTCGAAAAAAGAACATAATAACGTTTGACTATAATTTTAAGGGTGAAATTATAAAAAGAGTACCTTTGGTGAGAGACCTGGGCGTATACTTGGATGAAAAAGTAATTTTTGATGATCACATCAAATTTATGACCGAAAAAGCATACAGGATGTTAGGATTTGTATTGAGGGTTAGTAAGGAGTTCAAAAATAAATCTACATTGATATTATTATACAATGCTTTTGTTAGGTCTATTTTGGAATATGCCTCGGTAGTATGGAATCCATGCTATCAAATATACATCAATAAAATAAATAGAATAGAAAAAAAATTTGTTAAGCATTTAAATTTTAGATTTCATGACAATGGCCCTAAATATCCCACATCTCAATCGTCACTATTGAATAGACGCATCAAAAGGGACATTCAATTTATCTTCAAAATTACAAATAATTTATTAGACTCCCCTTATTTGCTCAGTAAAATTAACTTTGCCTGCCCACGACTGAACGCTCGATATAAACCCACTTTTCACGCGTCTCTCCCCCGCACTAACTATTCTGCTAACTCTTTTATCAATCGATCTTGTTCCGAATACAACAAATCATTCAACAGCTTAGATATCTTTCATCTCTCTCTTCCTAGGCTCAAGAGAATATTAGAAAATGGAATTTTACAGTAAAGTTTTAGGTATTTTTTTTAAGGTGTTGTTTTTTGTAAATATTAATTTTTTTTTTTTTGATTTGTTTGTTCTGTTTATAACTATAATTTTATATTCTGTATTATTGTTTCTTTTAAAATATGTTTTTGTTATTTTAGGATATATACTTCATTTATAATTAAATACTTATATACAGATCTGTTAGCTTAAGCACTTTTTAATATATATATATATAATTGTTCAAATAATGAAGACTTCACTGGTCTCTGTAAATATTTATTGTTGTTAATAACTTGTATAAATTTCTGACTGTTTGTCTTCTGAATAAATAAATAAATAAAATAAATTCATCCTGGCATCTCGTCTTGTCCAGCACCTCGAGGAGGTGGGGCCCGACCTATCCGAGGCACAGTTCGGGTTCCGACGGGGGCGGTCGACGTTGGACGCCGTCTCTGCCCTGAAGTCCCTCACCGCGGAGGGTGCCGCGAGGAGGTTGAGGTCGTTGGCGGTGTCTTTGGACATTGCTAACGCCTTCAACAGCCTGCCGTTTGGTGCGATTCTCGAGGCGCTCCGATTTCACGGGGTGCCTCTGTACCTGCGGCGGCTATTGGAGGACTACCTTCGGGACAGGGACGTTCTCTACGTCGACGGAAGAGGGTCGCTGACGCGGCGAACGATGCGGTGTGGGGTTCCACAAGGTTCGGTGCTTGGTCCGCTCTTGTGGAACTTGGGCTACGACGGGGTGTTGAGGGGCGTTCTGCCGCCCCAAGTCAGCGTATTCTGCTACGCTGATGACACCCTCATAGTGGCCCAGGGGAGGACGTTCGCTGAGTCAGCGACTCGGATGGAGGAGGGTGCGGCCCTAGTTGTGGGCCGCATAAGGGGGTTGGGCCTCAGGGTCGCGCTGGAGAAGACTGAGGCCCTCTTTTTTCACGGTCCTCGGCAGGGTCCCCCACGAGGCGCGTCGCTGATGGTGGATGGGACCCGGATACCCCTGAAGAGGGAAATGAAGTATCTGGGTCTCATATTAGATGGGCGCTGGGCCTTCGGTCAGCATTTTAAGGTGCTGGCCGAACGGCTCATCAAGGCAGTGGCTGCACTGGGGCGGCTGCTGCCGAACGTGGGGGGGCCTGGTTCCCCATGCCGTAGGCTTTACCTCGGTATTGTGGGAAGCATGGCCCTCTACGGAGCGCCCATCTGGGAGGATGCCCTCAACCGCCAAAATAAGGCCCTGCTACGGAAGCCGCAGAGGGTCATGGCGGTGAGAGCATCGCGGGGGTACCGCTCGATTTCCCATGGGGCTGCTTGCGTTTTGGCAAGCGCCCCCCCGTGGGAACTCGAGGCGGTAGTGCTCGGTGCCGTGTACCGGTATCGAGCCGAGAGGAGAGATGCGGGCGAGCGCCCCTGTCCCGAGGAGGTGGCACGCGTCCGCAGGAGTGCCAGGAGGGCACTGCTTAGGGGGTGGGAAGAGTCCCTCGTCGCTTCCGCTTACGGGGCCTGGACGATCGATGCGATTCGTCCGGTCCTCGTTGAGTGGGTGCAGCGAAGGTGGGGGACTCTGACCTTCCGCCTTGTGCAGGTATTGACCGGACATGGTTGTTTCGGTCACTACCTGCACAGGGTCGCCCGGAGGGAGGTGACGACAGAGTGTCACCATTGTGGGGCGGCCGACGACACGGCGGAGCACACCTTGGCGGTGTGTCCAGCGTGGGGTCGGCAGCGGCACGATTTGATGTCTGTCGTCGGAGGGGACCTCTCGCTTCCCAGCCTGGTAAAGGCCATGTTGGGGAGTCGAGAGGCTTGGGCGGTCATGACCTCCTTCTGCGAGGACGTAATGTCGCAGAAGGAGGCGGCGGAGCGGTGCCGGGAGGATGACGCCTCCTCGGCACCGATCCGCCGAAGGCGGAGGGGGGGACGGAGAAGGAGATACGCTCACCTTCTCCCTCCCGATAGCCAGCCGTAGCAGGTGAGGGGACCTGATGCGGCTACTAGGGCTATGGTGGGGAAATGGTCTTGTGTACTGGACCATTTCCGTCGTGGGAGGGCGCTCGGCTGAGGCTGAGTGCAACCCGCCGGGGCTCACGGGTAATGCCAATGGCGGTACCGTGAGCTCCACTTATGGCGGATGAGGTACACCTGGAGGTTTTTAGTGGGTGGGTCCGACCTTCTGCCGGATCATCCCCACATACCCCGCTGCTCCCCCTTGGGCGGTCGGGGACGTGATAGCACGTTTTCCTCCAGTCAAAAAAAAAAAAAAAAAAAAAAAAAAAGGGTCTGTAGTGCTACCCGACTTAAATAAAGGTATAACCTTACTATGCTTCATTAAATCAGGAAACTCCCCACTAATAATACAGTTGTTAAATATTTCAACAAGGCAAGGAGCTATTACATCTATAATAGAATTTAATATTTCAACAGATATGCCCCAGAGATCAGTTGTCTTTTTAATATCAATTGTCTTAAATGTTTTAATATTATATTTCTTCGCTTCATTTTTCAGATATAATATTAACAACGTAGTTTCCTTATTCAACTAGGCAACTTCGCGTGTTTTATCTATTTATTTTTATTTTAAATAAATACTTCATTTGACTAATATCCGCTAGACGCCACACCAGCGCCATCTATAACCTACCATACCATGCCAGCCCAGTCCGCCACGCCTGTAACTCATTCTTTATTCACGCGAGGCAACGTTAATACGCGTTCGATTTGTAATCATTTCGTGTAAAAATGTCGAAGAAAAGAAGTGCTGAAGATCTTATTGAGTTTTACCGTGAAAAGTTAAAAAGATTAGAAAACGTTAAAAGACGTAGGATTATAGTTTATTCGGATTCGTCAGACAGTGAAACTGGATCACGTGAGTATTTTTTCCCCTTTTTGTTCGTTATAGTGAAAACTATTATGTTGAGCCGACTATTCTTAAATAAAGTTGAAATATTAACGTAGTTAAGCTATGAGTCAACCGTGGGTAGACTCGACAGCGTTTTGTTCTGGGGGTTGGCCGAGAGCTAACACGATGAACTTATATTCCTGGGGGTTAGCCTTGAGCTAACACGATGGAAATTGCTTCCTGGGGGTTAGCCTTGAGCTAACACGATGGATATTGCTTCCTGGGGGTTGGACGAGAGCCAACACGATGGATCCATAGAAAGTTAACACGTAAAAGAAATTTTATTTAAAGTTAAATTAAATCATAAAATAACATAGTAAAAAATTCCCATTGTTACAGTTCCGAAACCGAATAATGAGATAAACGAACAAGCCCAAATTGAGCCCGAACCAACAAGTAGTGATTGCCCGATCAATGCCAGTGCCACGGAACATGTAGAAACCGATTTACCTGATGAGTCATGTGTTACACTTGACCCCGAAATCCTCTCAGCGCTAGGTGACGCCGTGCCCGATTTACCCGTATATGGGCCAAAAATACACCAAGACTTGGCACAACGTTGGTTGCCTATTTTACGAAAAGGCCTTACTAAGGAAGCCCGGGAAACGCTAGCAAACGAAATAACTATTCCTGAAAACTGTAAATTACTTAGGGCTCCCTCAATGAATCCAGAAATAGCAGCAGCCGTCTCTGATACTGTACGCGTTCGAGACAAAAAACTTGAATTTTGTCAACACCAACTGGGCTTAGGCATTACTGCCATAAATCGGGCAATGTCCTTACTTTTGACGAGTGATGACCAGAAAATTCAAGTGTTGAAATCACTCTCCGAGGCATGTAGAATGTTATCAGATTTGCACTATCAAGAAACCCAAAACTGAAGAATAAAAATTGCTACCACCGGCTTAGACAAACAATTTTTGAACATTATTCAAGATACTGAACGAGATGAAACTATATTTGGCACTTCGTTAAGCGACAAAATCAAGGCATCAAAGGCCATAGAAAAACAAGGGAGCGCTAATTAAGCGATCTGAGGTGAAGCCTTCTACGTCACGGGCTCCACGACCTTCAACAGTTAGAGAGTCTCGGTATCAGGGAAACTCGAGGACCCCCTCTCACCCGTCCATCAGGGGGGCGGCGAGGGGGGGCATCAGACCGTCCAACACACCACGCAGAGGGCATCCCCAATCTTACAACAATTCAAGGCCGTGGAACAAATACCAGCGTGCGTCCAATCAGCCACCGCAATAGAGGTACATGCAGGCAGATTATCTTTATATTATAATTGTTGGCTAAATGTAACTTCTAATCCAATAATACTCAGTTGGGTTCGAAATGGCTTTAAAATCCCTTTCGAAACTCAACCTACTCAAATGTGTAATCCCGTTCGTACCTGGACAGACTCGGAAAAATATGATATGAATTTAGCTATTAATAAGTTATTGGACTTGAAAGCAATTAGGCCTTGTCAACCGTGTAAAAATCATTTTATTTCCAGTATATTTTTAACACCAAAGCCGAAGGGCGACAAACGTTTTATTTTGAATTTAAAATTTTTAAACAAATTTGTCAAAAACACACATTTTAAGATGGAAGACTATCGAACATCTTCAAAACTAATTCCAAAACACGGTTTCATGGCCACCATCGACTTAAAAGAATCCTATTTATTAGTCCCGATACAGAATAGTTGTAAAAAATACCTCAGATTTCAATTCGCTAGTAATAATAATTCTTGTCCAATAACTTATGAATTTAATGCCATGCCGTACGGTCTTTCGGTTGCACCTAGAACGTTTAGTAAATTGATGAAGGTAGTTATGACAAGTCTGAGGCGCCGCGGTTTCAAATCTGTTGTTTACCTCGACGACGTCCAATGTATAGGTAACAATTACGAAGAATGTATAGCCAACGTTCGAGAAACGTTACGTTTGTTACAATGTCTCGGATTTGTAATCAATTATGAAAAAAGCCAGCTGGTACCAAAAACCGAATGTAAATTTTTAGGTTTTATTTTTAATTCTAAAGAATTAACATTGCATTTACCCGTTGAAAAAAGACAAAACATTTCAAAATTAATTACTAAATATTTGTTACTTAGAAAATGTTCGATACGTGATTTTTCTAAATTAATAGGAACTCTCACAGCAGCTTGTCCGGCCGCGAGGTATGGATGGCTGTATACAAAACGTTTAGAGCGGGAAAAATTTTTGGCATTGCAAAAATACAACGATTACGAAGCCGAATTTCAACCGTCTGAAATAATACTAGACGATTTAAATTGGTGGTTACGTAATATTAATACTACTTTCAACTACTTTCAAATAAAAAAAATTGATATTGAGGTTTTTAGTGACGCATCTAGAAGTGGCTGGGGCGCATTTTGTGGTGAAACCCGCACCGGCGGTGAATGGAATATGGCTGAACGTGCATTTCATATAAATTACTTAGAGCTTTCAGCAGTATTTTTCAGAATACAGTGCTTTGCGAGGAATAAGACTAATTGCAACATTTTATTACTCGTTGATAACACAACTGCTATCAGTTATATTAATAAAATGGGTGGTATTCGTTTTCCCCATTTAAGCGAATTGTGTAGGTCTATATGGCATTGGTGTGAGGTGCGAGGGATCTGGCTTGTAGCATCATACATAAATACCAAAGACAATAAAGAAGCCGATGAGTAATCTAGAAAAGTAAATCTAGACACTGAATGGTCTCTAAATTGCAATGCATTCGATGTTATCAAAAGAAAAATTGGTATTCCTGAAATAGACCTCTTCGCATCTCGTACCAATGCTAAATGTGAAAAATATGTCTCTTGGAGGCAAGATCCAAGTGCTTGGAAAGTAGATGCCTTTACATTTAGTTGGCATCCATTCTTCTTTTACGCTTTCCCACCGTTCGCACTAATCCTCACATGCCTTCAAAAAATTTTAAATGACCAAGCAGAAGGAATACTTGTTTACCCATACTGGCCATCACAGCCTTGGTTCCCTCTCCTTACAAGTATGATCACCTCTGAAATAATATATTTCAAGCCTGATGTAAATTTATTACATTGTCCTTCCAGAGTGTCACATCACCTTCACGATCGCCTTACCCTGGCTGCAGCGAGGCTCTCCGGATCGCGTTTACGCGCCGCGGCTCGCCAGGACCCACGCTAGAAGTGATGCTAGCATCGCTTTCCCCAAACACAAAATTGCAATATAACTGCACATATAAGCTCTGGTGGGAATACTGTCAAAATAATAACCTCAATCCTTACGACTGCCCGTTATCAGAAGTTTTATTATTTTTGAACGATCAATTCAATAAAGGAGCTGCCTATGGATCACTTAATTCTCATAGGTCAGCCCTATCTGTACTAATTGGTGATTTCATTGGATCAAATGAAAAAATCAAGAGATTTTTTAAGGGTGTCTATAGATTAAAACCATGTGTGACTAAATACATTGGGACCTGGGACCCACAAATCGTTTTAAATCATATATCAGAGTGGGTTCCCCATAGCGACTTGTCATTAGAACTGTTGACAAAGAAACTTGTCATATTACTGGCTCTTTGTTCAGGACACCGCGCTCAAACATTAGCTTCAATTAGAATCGAAAATATTAGATTTGTTCCTAACGGTGCCACAATTAAAGTCTCAGAAATTATCAAAACTTCTGCTTATGGCCGCGAAGCGCCTGTTATTAGTATCCCTTATTTTAACGAAAATAAAGATATTTGTCCAGCTACAACACTGAAGGATTACCTTTCAATAACAAATAAAATTAGAAAGGACGTTTCTTGTAATAAATTGTTTGTGACGTACAAACGGCCATACCGCGCGGCTACCGTACACTCGATCAGCCGCTGGATCAAGGCGACGTTGGCAGCGAGCGGCGTTGACGTTGCCGTGTTTGGCGCGCATAGCACGCGTCACGCTTCAACGTCAGCGGCGCACGCTCGAGGAGTGTCCATAGACACCATCAGAAAAGCGGCCGGTTGGACGTCATCATCCCAATGTTTCGCAAAATTCTATAATCGCCCAATTTCGGACGATTCTACTTTTGCAAGAAGCGTTCTTCGTAGACAGTAACAATGATTTAGTTAGGTTACAATATTTATTTCAAGTACATAATCACGGGATCATATTACGTAGCGAAATAAAAATAATGTAATATACATAAAGTTGATTTATCATATAATTAAAATATATGTTAATTTGTAATTATGTTGTTTCTATTTAACCATCGCAACATCAGTTTCAGAAAGCAAAACCTGCTGTATAATCTCTAAACATCTACGTTGTTAATATTATATCTGAAAAATGAAGCGAAGAAATATAATATAAGATCAAACGAACTTTCATAAAGTGAAGTTCGATCGATATTATATGAGTCGCTTCATTTGAAGATATAAGATCCCTCCACACCCTGAACCCGAGTATAGCAGGTTTTGTTGCCGTAAAATTTATATATCTCTAAAGAATGAGTTACAGGCGTGGCGGACTGGGCTGGCATGGTATGGTAGGTTATAGATGGCGCTGGTGTGGCGTCTAGCGGAAATTAGTCAAATGAAGTATTTATTTAAAATAAAAATAAATAGATAAACACGCGAAGTTGCCTAGTTGAATAAGGAAACTACGTTGTTAATATTATATCTTCAAATGAAGCGACTCATATAATATCGATCGAACTTCACTTTATGAAAGTTCGTTTGATCTTATAATATCCAATCTATTTTATCTATTCCGTTCTAACAATATTGCATTATAATAAGCCGATATTAGCCATCTTGATCTGAATTGAGAATTTAGCAAGCTTGAGTAACTTCAAAATAAATAAGTTTCATATAACTTTAATGTGTACACGTTCCTTCACGTGCTTAATTCAAGCGCCTTTTACACAATGTTATAAATGTTGTACCAACTAACTACGGTTTGTCGCCAACGTTCAGAAACTCAGCTGTGCTTCGGGGCTGTTTTGTAGATTAAAGCTGCACATTTAAGAGCAATACTAATCGCGTCGTCGTGGCGCCTTGGTTACTGTGTGTATCTTACGATATCACAGGTTAAGCAATGTTCGGCGCGGTCGGTACTTGGATGGGTGACCGCTGACCATTCGTTTCTTACGGCGACTTCCGTGCTTCGGAGGGCACGTTAAGCTGTCGGTCCCGGGTGCTGTATACTTGTATACAGTAGTCGCTAGGGTTTATCAGAAGCCATATCGGCACCCTGAAAATTCTGACATCCACCACCCAGCACTGGGCCAGCTCGGTGGATTATGGCCTAAACCTCCTCGTCACCCAGAGGAGAGACTCATGCCCTGCAGTGGGCCCATTACACGGAGTTGTGATGATGATGATGATGATGACTAATCGCGTGTAGGCTTGCTGAAATATCTTTAGATTTGTGTAGGATTTTTTACATACCTATTAATGATGGGCATTAAAATATCGATAAAGGTTCTTAGATATGATTTATTTATTTAGCTACAGAACATATCAAATAAATTTAACCCATTTAACCATGTAGTTATTTAACTAAAGATTCAACTTATGAACCTTATGTGATTTATTTAGTAAAAATATATTTGTTTTGTACCATTTTGACAATCTATACTTTTGAGCGTACTAAATAACAAGCTTTTTAGCATGCTAATTCTATAGATGCTCTCTCGTTTCTGGTAACAAAAGTTTGAACTAGGCTGACGTCTCAAATGATAAGTCCAGTGTCCATTTAAATCCAAAAAAGCAAATGCTTGGAATGTTTTAATGATTGCGTTTATTAATATTTTACACACTGACTACATAAAGGGTTTAGTTCTTGAACACGTTCGCTGAGATGAATAAAACCGACACCAGTCCATTGCTTGGTGCTGAGGGAAGATTTTGCTTTCTCCTGCTGCTGCGGAAGCCATTGCCAATGGATAGGGACAAGATTCTTCAATTCTACTTACCTACCTATAGAAACATCCAGTAAAAAATGTATGAGACATCGCATCAAGACTAAACACCGTTATTTTCCGAGATCTTTGTTGATCGGATGAGTGAAGTGATGCGCTGACGCTCGGATGTCTTTTCTACTTACCTTTCGATTCACAAAGCGTGCTCGAAATGAGCATGCTAATCTTGAACAACAATCCGACACCCATGTTTCTACGTAACAAGTGCTCAATGGAAGCATGCTGTCGTGCTTGAAATGAGCATGTGTAGCTAAATTATCCAAGCGCCCCTGGAGGTTAACGAAATATTTTATGTTAAGTTTCGTGATTAATAATTGTTACAATATAATTAAATCGATTTCTGATTCACTATCTATCCGAAAATAATTTGTACCTAATCATCAAGATAAAGACGATATGCGCAAATGTATAAAACAAAATGGGACTTTGTTTTCTTAGCATATCAAAACGAAGATGAAGTGTGTTCTTGTGATTTTAGCAGCAGTTGCTGTTGCACAAGGTACTTGTTTTCTTTATTATCTAGGTATATCAATATCGTAAATAGTGAACATCTTAATTATTATAGTCCGACAAGGATCTTTTGGCGCCTGGCAAAATTTGTAACTACCCACCGTCTTGGGAAATATCACTTCATAACTTTTACCGCTCATATTTCTTAATGCACTTTTAAATTCAATATTAAAATATGAAATACGCCAAAATTTACAAAATGCGGGCTTACTTATTTTAGTTATAAAATTGAAGAAGTCGTTTTCAGTAAGAAAAACAATTTAATGTCTCAATAAATCATTTCTTAAGAGTAAAGATTTTAAAAAGAAAGAGAAAGAGCCATAATTTGAAAAATACACTTTAGAACATAAATTAAAGGTTATGATTTTAGAAGAATTGTCTCTTTAGAAACACTGTATGAAAAACGAATAAATGTCGGCGATAACGATAAGTTTGCGATATTAAGACGTTTGTATGACTTCATGGTTTATTTATTTATTTATATATGCACAAAACAGATTACAATTATAGTAAATTTATGTAAAGTAATATAAGTAATAATAGTTTCATTTCTAAATTGTAACCCAATACATTCGCATTCAACAAGATTATAAATATTACAAAAAATATGAAGAACATAAGACAGCATTTGTTAAAAAAAAGTTTAAAGGCTTGGGCTGAACAGAATTATTAAAATTAAAGAAAAAAACAAAATATATAAATCAAAATAAGAAGACCATAAACACAAAAATTAATTAGATAATTATATTAGGACAATATAATATGAGACATTACAATTTAAACAATTCCATTATATTTCGTCGCTTCATTCTTCAGATATTATATAACAGGTAGTCCTTTTTAGGTACTAGGTAACTTCGCATAATTTAAAGTATCATAAAAAAAACACTGTGGTGGGGCGCCGCGTGGCATGATCCACCCGGTTCGCGCCAAGCCCTCATTCTTTTTTCGTGCGTGGTAACAAGCATACGTCATTTACTTTAATCATTTACTTAAGTTTTTACAAAATGCCTAAACGTACAGCAGAAGAACAGCTTCAACATTATAATATAAAGATAAAAAAGTTGGAACAAAAAATAAATAAAAAACGGAAACAGCGAATTATTTCCTCCGATGAAGAAGAAATCTTACAAGGTAAGACCTACTTATTCGGTTTAAAAATGTTATTTAAAACATCAGAGCAGAAAATGCGTGTAATCTATAATAGATATATCACGTTATCCGCTCAATATCGTAATGATGTAAACTTTAATAAATTTTATCTGATCTTATCGATCACCTATTGTTTTCAATACGATTACAGAAAATGCGGGTAATCTCAAGGAGATTTATCTCGTTGTCTGTAATACGTTATGGGCGTTATATTAATATGAATTAGACATAAACATGTCGCCTCCAAGGATATTTAAAAAATCAGAGCAGAAAATGCGTGTAATCTATAATAGATATATCACGTTATCCGCTCAATATCGTAATGATGTAAAATTTAATAAATTTTATTTGATCTTATCGATCACCTTTTGTTTTCAATACGATTACAGAATGTGGGTAATCTCAAGGAGATTTATCTCGTTGTCTGTAATAACGTTATGGGCGTTTTTTTAATATGAATTAGACATAAACATGTCGCCTCCAAGGTTATTTAAAAAATCAGAGCAGAAAATGCGTGTAATCTATAATAGATATATCACGTTATCCGCTCAATATCGTAATGATGTAAAATTTAATAAATTTTATTTGATCTTATCGATCACCTTTTGTTTTCAATACGATTATAGCTGAAATAAATGCTGAAATCTCAGCAGCCATAACTGACATAGCACGAGCACGTGACAAAAAAAAAAAAAAACCAAAACTTTCAGCAACAGCTGGGGTACGGTATTACCACCATAAATCGAGAGATGGACGTCCTCCCTGAGAAGGAAGAAAACAAAATGAAGGCCTTCCGTCACGTAAGTGATGGATGCTGCCTATTATCAGACCTCCACTTTATGTTCACCAAAGATAGGGTAAAACTGATTTTACCTAATTTGGATACAAACTTTAAACATGTTATACAAGACTCCGAAAGAGACGAAACTTTATTCGGAAGTTCGTTGCCGGAAAAAATAAAGGCAAGTAAAGCCATTGAAAAGTAGGGAGCCCTAATTAAAAAAGGCCCAGCCAAAACAGTCTCCTCTCAAATATCAACGGTCAACCGGTCGTCTCAGCAGGGAAACTGGACAGGACCTCCTCGTTACCCGTCGTTCAGGGGGGGCGGGGAGGTCAGAGGAAACCGATAGCAGCTCAAACACAGCGGCGCCCTCAATCGAACTCTGCGTTCAACGCCAAGTTCCAGCCGCAGACTTAGTCCAGGACGCGTGCTCCGACCCAACATTAATCAAGGTACATGCAGGTCGAAGTAATTTATTTTATGATTGTTGGACAAAAGTAACTAAAAACGAAGTTATATTGAAGTGGATAAATTATGGATTTAGAATACCATTTGATACACAAATTTGTCAGTATTCTATTCCTAAAAATAATTTGTCATCATGTGAAAAAAGAGACATGAAAATAGCTATAAATAAATAATTAGACTTAGGGGCTATAAAGCCTTGTTCTCCTTCAAATGATCAATTTATTTCAAATATATTTTTAGCTCCGAAACCTAACGGAGAAAAAAGGTTTATACTAAATTTAAAATCTTTAAACAAGTTCGTAACAAAAGTACATTTTAAAATGGAATCTTATAAAACAGCCTCGAAATTAATTCCTCGTAATGGATACTTAGCCAACATAGATATGAAAGAATCATATCTACTTATGCCGTTTTTTGTTAGTGACAGAAAGTACCTACGATTCGAATTCCAAGAAAATGATTCGTCTGAGCCGATCACTTACGAGTTCACAGCAATGCCGTATGGATTATCGGTAGCTCCGTGGGTATTTACAAAAATTATGCGTGAAGTAATGAGTCATTTGAGAAAACAAGGTTTTAAGTCTACTACCTATTAAGACGATCTTCTTATTGGAGATACATATGAAGAATGCATGATTAATGTGAGAGAAACTTTGAAGTTATTACATTGTCTAGGTTTTATTGTAAATTTCGATAAAAGTCACATTGTACCAAAAAAGTCAATCAAATTCTTAGGTTTTATGTTCAACACAGAACAGATGTCTATTACGTTACCTGGCGAAAAGCGGCATAACATTGCACAGTTTATAAATAGGTACATTAATCTTAAAACTTGTTCATTACGAAATTTCGCTAAACTTATAGGTGTATTGATCGCAGCCTGTCCAACCACAAAATATAGATTCTTATATACAAAAATATTAGAGAGACAAAAGTTTTTAGCCTTAAATAAGTTCGGAGGAAACTATGAGGTGAAAATGAATCTTAATAAGATATTACTAAAAGATTTATGGTAGTGGAAAAATAATATTAATATTATTTCTTGTCCAATCATTACTCAAAATTATAAGTCAGAAATTTACACTGACGCATCTAGGACAGGCTGGGGAGCAGTATGCAAAAATAATAAATATAGTGGTTCATTGACGAGCAGTGAAAAAGAAAATCACATGAACTTTTTAGAATTACTCGCGGTTTTGTTAGGTCTCAAAAGTATAGCTAGTGAAGGAAAAGATTGCGCAATATTATTACGTATTGACAATACTACCGCCATTAGCTACATAAATAGGATGGGAGGTATTCAGTTCCCACATTTGAATATTTTAAGTAGAGAAATTTGGCAATGGTGTGAAAAACGCAATTTATGGATATTTGCTTCTTATGTTAACACCAAAGAAAATCGAGCAGATTTCGAGTCCAGAAATGGGCCCTCTCGGATAGCGCTTTCCAACTTATTGTAAATAGTTTCGGGCCCATTAAGATCGACTTGTTCTCAAGTCGAGCCAATGCCAAATGTTAATTATTTGTCACCTGGAAGCCTGAACCTGATGCAGTCGCAGTTGATGCATTTACAATAAGCTGGGCTGACTTGGATTTTTATGCATTTCCTCCCTTTTCTCTTGTATTAAAATGTATACGAAAAATCATTGATGATAAAGCCGAAGGAGTACTTGTATTCCCCTTCTGGCCTTCCCAGCCATGGAGTCAGCACCCACTGCACTCCAGCCTTACCCTGGGTGCCGCGAGGCTCTCCGGGCGTCGTTCAGCCGGCGCAGCTGCCCACCAGAGGCTCTCACGTTGATGCTCGCCTCGCTCGCAGACACTACTGTTCGCCAGTACAACGTCTCATTGAAGTTATGGTTTCAAGAAGTATGGTTATGAATTAATAGTTTCGAAAAATCCATTCCATTATTTCTTTGATTCTTAAACGAGCAATTTAATAAGGGATGTTCTTACAGTTCATTAAATACACATCGATCTGCATTATCTCTTTTATTAGGAGAAGAGATAAGTGATAACAGTTGTGTTAAACGCCTCTTAATAGGAGCCTATAAAACTAAACATATTAAGCCTAAATATTCATTTACTTGGGATCTAAATTTAGTACTAAATCAACTGTCTTCTTGGTATCCAAATATTAATTTATCATTAGAAAATATTACAAAAAAAAACTCGTTACATTACTAGCTTTATGTACCGGTCAAAGAGTACAGACATTGTCTTTACTTAAATTAGAAAATATTGTTTTTCAATCTGATAAAGTAAATATTATTATAACAGATATAATCAAGACTTCCGCTCCAAATCGTGAACAGCCCTTATTATCTCTCCCAAACTTTCAAAGCAATATCAACATATGCCCAGTATCAACTTTAAAAGAATATATTTTTATTACAAAAAATATCTGAGGTTCAAACTCCGGGAATCTCTTCGTAACATTCAAAGCTCCCCACAGAACTGCATCAAGTCAGACGCTAAGTCGATGGATTAAGCAAACGCTCGCCACGAGCGGCATTGACATGAGCGTTTTAGTGCGCACAGCACACGACACGCGTCGACCTCAGCCGCGCGCGCGGCCGGTATCAGTGTCGATGTCATTCGAAAAACGGCCGGGTGGACACAAAACTCACAGGTGTTCGCAAAGTTTTACCATCGGCCTTTAGATGATCAACAAAATAACTTTGCTTTGTCGATACTTAATCGAGACATGAACAATACTTAACCTTATATTAAAAATAGTTATTGAATATTACGTATTTTGATATTAAGTAAATTACTACATTAAAAATTATGTGTCTATAAATAGACTATCACTAAGTTTCATTAATTTAAGCTGATTATAATTTCTAGCGATTCAAATAAAGTAAGATTATTTGAAGCTCATTATGTAATAATACTAATTATTAAGTACTATAATAATAAAATATGTAATTACATATTTATATATTTACTTATTTCAATTCCAAGTATATACCTAAACAAAACTTTCTATCTCTGAAAATCTACCTGTTATATAATATCTGAAGAATGAAGCGACGAAATATAATAGATGATTAAACGAACTTCTAAGTGAAGTTCTATCGCTATTATATGAGTCGCTTCATTCGAAGATATGACGTACCCACCCACCCCAGAACCCATTTAAAAGTTTCGTTTAGGGTCTCTAAAGAATGAGGGCTTGGCGCGAACCGGGTGAATCATGCCACGCGGCGCCCCACCACAGTGTTTTTTTTATGATACTTTAAATTATGCGAAGTTACCTAGTACCTAAAAAGGACTACCTGTTATATAATATCTGAAGAATGAAGCGACTCATATAATAGCGATAGAACTTCACTTAGAAGTTCGTTTAATCATCTATTATACTTCAAAAGGTAAACAAAAGCGAAATCACAAACAAAATTATCATCAAAGAAAAACAAGATAAAAAATTCAAAGTATTTTAGGAGAAGTTTAAGAATGATGTGTGGATTCAAAATTTATATATATAAATTTGTATATATTGTATAAAATTTATATATATATATAACAAAATGTTAGAGCTCTCCTTTACTCAGATTTAATGTAATTTAATTAGATTTAATTTCATATATACATATATTTTGTTTAAATGCGTTAATATTATCGGCAAAAATGTCTAGAGTTAAGGACTCTTAGCCTAAGTCGTTATATAGCCGAGCCATTCGTACGAGTGGATTGAAATAAGAGATATTATTCCTAAATGTGTTAAGAGCAAACAGGCTAGTGATGTTCGATCTACGCGCGCTGTACCTTGTATTAAATGACATTTGCATCAATAGTTCCGGGGAATCTATAACTGAATGAATAATCTTGTAGAGGTACATTCAATCAAAAAATGAACGACGAGCTTGTAACGATTGAACTTTAAATAAACTAAGTCTTGTTTCATACGGGGGAATTGAGCGACCCAGACCACGACGATAACATAATATCCTCAACAATTTTCTCTGTACCCTTTCTATGTCGTCAACATGAGCTTTGTAATAGGGATGCCAGATACAGCTTCCATATTCCAAGATGCTCCTGGCTAATGAATTGAAAAAATAAATTACTGTTTGGGCCTTTTTAAAATGTTTGGTAGTCCTTAAAACAAAACCAAGAAGCTGGTTAGCCCTCGTGGTAATATATTCGAAATGAGATCTAAAGGAGAGCTTGTCATCAAACACAATTCCTAAGTCTTTACCGTTACAGGACCGAATCAATTTGTGCGCCTCTATCGTGTAATCGTAATGCAATTTATGTTTTTTATTTGAAAATGAGATAACAAAGCACTTATTAATATTTAAAAACATGTTATTTGATTTACACCAGTCTGATAAGGTATGTAGGTCTTTTTGTAACATATCACAGTCGTCTATGGAATTTATTAGGTTAAAAATTTTGGGATCATCAGCATATAAAAGACAGTTGCATGATAAACATTCGATGAGGTCATTGATAAAAATAACAAAAGAGCAGAGGTCCCAAATGAGATCCTTGCGGAACTCCTGAAGTAACCTTCACTGGAGTCGATAAAAATCCTTTCAATGCGACTAACTGGTTTCGATTATTAAGATATGAAAGGAAGTATGTTGGTAGTACTGTTAGAGGGTGCTAAATGCAATGAATGACTGACATTCGATTGCAGCGCCATAGGTGATATCTTGAAGTAGGGTGATGGCAAGTGACACATAGACGGTTAGGAAATAGGAAGGCTAGGCATGCGGACGTGTCTCAAACTGACGGTTAATATTAGCTCGGTACCTATTAATTGGTTTTAGCGTTGTAATGGTAAAGTAATAACGGAACGTAACAGCGAATAAAGATTGTATTGTGAATAAGCCAGTATTATGACCAAGCCCACATTCTCAGGACTGAGTAACTGCCTTGTGATTATACCGTGTTTAATAAGCTTCATTGCTCACAGAAAGATAAGCAGATTTTTTACAAACCTTTCATAATACGAGCATTTCTAGATACGAGTAGTTACCTAATAAAGAAAATAATGGTGACGAGGATGACGAGGAAAAAAATTTATCATAAAAACATGATATCATTTTGATGTTAATCTATTTTTAATACTTATATTTTCTTGCTTAATCTTCTATTTATATCTTAAGCCCTGTGTTTTTGTACCACTAACGTTTTCCTCAAAGTTTACAGAATTGCCTTTTTGTAGTTCATAAAATGAAATAATTTCTGTTATCAAAAGTGAAAAAACTAAAAGTTTATGCTTTCATATTTTTCCCTGAGAAGAGAGAAATTATCTGACATCATCCAAGCGCCAAAAAAGCCTTGTCAGACCGTAAAATACTTTTCAGCCGAATAAAATGTCAAATCTCAAATCAGTCGCTCATGCGCTTAGGGTCTGTAAAGACACTAAAACGTCGTAGGGTTAAAATGAAAACTATCAAAATAAGCGATAATCCGGTTATCCAAATAACTAGCTGAGAAAAATGAACGCCGTTGGCTACTCCATGACCCTAATATTTTCTTACTACTAAGGGTCAATTTTTCAATCGGCGGATAAAAGTTATCTGTCGAATAAAGTATTACTCGGCGGAATTAATTTGTTTTTTTTTTATAATAGTATTTGCCAATAAAACTACTTTTTAACCGGATTAATCGCGTATAATTTATATTTTACATTTTATCTCAACGTTTCGGTGTCTTTGCAGAATCCGTGGTCACGAGCGACCACGGGGTCTGCAATTTACAATTAAATTTTTTTATTCCTCAAATAAGACATATCTGTCCGATAACACTGCTAACTGACAGATAACTTACTTGTTGCTTCAACCGGCAAATGGCCGCGTTATTCGACGAATAGTTTCAAGTTTTGATCGTGGGTGTTATAAGTATACCTACACGTGTTTTGGTTATTTTCGCTATCATTTTACTATTTCATTGAGATATATTTATTAGAAGTTTAGTGTTCCGATTTGAGTCGTTCAGGTTTGGAAACTATTAGTTTTTAGTAGTCTGTTTTACAAGAGATGATGTCAAACTCAAACTCAAATATTCAAACTCAAATATTCTTTTTTTCGTAAGTATTTAAACACAGTTGAAATAAGTCAAACAATTTACAAACTGAACTGAATCTACCATGTCGTAATTAGGGTCCTTGGCATACTAAAGGGTGGATACTTATCACACTAGCTAAGTCATTGGACTAAACTGGAGCAACGAGTGGAAGAAAACCCTTATCACTACTTTTCATCAGAGGAAATTAAAATATTAAGTTTAGCCACCAATAGAAAAAATATAGTGTAGTAATAATAATTTTGCAAAAATGTTTAACAAAATAGATAAGGCGTTATTCAAAAGCCTTCGATATTCCTTCATAAATCAAAACAGCAACAGGATTTAAATATTATACCTAGATACTCAATACAAAAAAATAGAATGTATGAACGTTGCTATGTCAATCATGGCGACCATCATTCGATTGTTTAATTCATCGTTAAATTGGAATGATATTCCATTGGATGGTTCTAACATAAATAAATAAAATAAATTGTTATTTTCATAGTCAACATTACGATATAATTGTCTTTTTAAAATATGTGTACTTATATCCTTTTCTTTTCCAGGACTGGACGATGGACTCCGAGGTAAGTTGACTATTTTTTATTATTTTAATTGCCATGAAACATAAAATAGGTTCACTTTAGCGTTAAATTTCTAGTAAAAATAAAGCAACACCATCTCGTATTGCCAGAAATTTTAAGATTCCGATGGCTCTTCAGTAAAAGGGAGACTCTTGTAGACCCTACTCTTGTTAATCTAAGTTGACTACTAAGTTACTAAGATAAATAAAAGTTTGGCTTGAAGCCTGCGATTGTTTCCTCATGGTGCCATCTGATGGATATGGCTAACATTTTGTAGTACTACGTCGTAGTATTCTCGCTACTGAGAGATATTACTGAGATACTAAAAGAAATAATATGCAGGTATGTTTATATCGTATCAAAGAAATTAACTATGGTGATGGGGTAAACCCTCAGATCATAAAAACTAAGAGATGTGCTAAGTGGGCGTGTCACGTGCGAACGAATCAGGTAAAAAACATACCTCATTGTGAGTTTTGCTAATAGTCGTGTGTCAACTCGCAACGGCTCTAGCGATTTTCTCAAAATGCCGGCTTGTTCAGTGGTTTTTTGTAAAAATACTAGTGCCAAAGTTAATTATAGTAAAGATGGCATCTCATTTCACACGTATCTGACTGAAATAATGCGTATTTTTTTATTAAAACTTGTAAAACATTCACTGGAAATAACACTTTAGTTGTAATATCGGATCACATAGTAAATTAACTACGTTTGTGAAGAGCAAACACTATTGCTTGCGTAACACAGCAAATTTATGCATGCGCTGTTTTAACTACGCAATGGATTAGTATACCTATGAAAATACTCACTTATTCGGTAACTCGTGGTGCGGCCGCTGGTTGCGTTCGTGACTTAAGGATGTGTGATTGTCTACATTTTATCGATAAAATTAAGGCGTATTATCAAATGATAATTTTGTTAAATAAAATCATTTGTTGATTACTTTTAATCAATATTATTTAAGTATTTATACTATTAATTACATTGTTATAATTAGTTAGGTTCTTGATAAATATAACAATTACTTATTTTTTGATCTCCCTGCAAAAAAAATAATTAAAAAATATCCAATGGAAAACCGCCATGATAATTTGGAGCCCCTAAAACAATCTATACGATTGGCAGTGAAGAATTTTCCCATGGAAAGAGTGCGTGCTTCTATTGATAACTGGTCTCAACGTTTAAAGGACTGTATTACAGCCAATGGAGACCACTTCGAATAAGCTTTTTATATTTCTAATTGTTGTATATTTATGTATTAAACTAACACACTGTAAAAGTAAAAAATGTTATTTGCAGTTAAAGTATTGTTTTTTTCTTTATTACAATATTTATGGCAAGACTAGTTAAAACTTAAAGGCGAAGTACTATCTTCACTTGACGTTTATTAATTGTATGTGTGCTTTACATACAACACATACATACTCATTAAATAAATTGTCTTCCTTTGAATAAGTCGGGTAAAAAAGTTAACTGCTAAAAAAATTACGTCAATTTTTCATCGACATTTTATAGATAACCAATTTCAAACCTAGCTGCATTAGTGTGTGTGCATATCATTCGTAGCTACGAGCGCGGGTGCCGCCTTTTTTTTGCATGTGGACTATTAGTTGATTTGTTAGTGTTATAACGAAATTAATAGTGTGCGTGAGAAATATTCATATGTGTGCTATACTATTTACTTTTATTGTTGTGTTAGTATAATAAGTGGGAGAAACTTGGAGACATCGGGACCGGAACAAATTAACGCGCAAGGCATATCTCTGTGTTTGTATGATCTGAGGGTAAACCTATCTGCCTCAGACGCCTGTGGCTGCGGGTTCGATTCCCGCCCGGATTAAGAAAAAAAAAACCGTGTCTGGGTGTTTATCTATTTATGTATTTATATTCTAGTTCGCTACATGGTATCCCATAACACAAGCTATGCTTACTTTGGGGCCATGTAGTTGGTGTGACTGTCTGGGGATTTAATTTTTTATTTATTTAAATTTGGCTGGTGACTAAAAAAATAACCCTGTTTAATGGCGATAAAATAATGCAGGTTGCTTCAGAAGTCAGTGGTACCGGGTTCGACAGCTCTAATACAATATGCGTGTGTGTGTAGACTTGCTTGATAGTAAAGTTTTAAGATTTCGATGTACATACATACATAACTTCACGCCGGTATCCCGTATGGGGTAGGCCACAGACTAATAAGGAGAACAAGTTCAGACGGACAACTCCCTTGTCATAGATGTCGGTCTATACGAGGCTCACATATTGATTTTGACAGCTTGTTTTTTTTTAAATGTTATTCTACACAATGAGGTGTAGCAGTTTTTTTTCTACAGAGATGGCAAAGAACTTTCTTAGTATGTTATGCCTATAGGTAATTCCTTTGCCAAATAATAAAATTTACAAATAAATAAATATGGGTCTGGATGTTTTTCCAGTTTTTTTATTTATGTATCCATAGCACAAGTTCTTAATGAGACTTAATTTAGGCTAGACAATGTGGTGTGATTAAATAAATTTTTCTGACAATCCAATTACAAATCCAATATAGGTATATAATTTCAGTCCTCGCTGTCAGTATATTTCAGGTATTGTTGAGTTATAGTTAGGTACTTCCTTTGCTATATTTTCTTGGAAATTCACATAAGGTTAACACAATTTTCACAACTTATACAATATTTTAATAATTTATTTATAATTAAATTCATTTACACATCAATTCACAAAGATTGTTATTGTGTCAATCTCTACAAAGATTGTTCAATTCGAATTGAAACTTTCAATCCAATCAAACTATTCAACCAATTCAAGCAGTCAAGTGTCAATATCATTATGTGAGCCCATGGACAATATCCATAGACTGATGCTAATATACACTATGGAGATTACCAGCCGTGGGGTAGGCAGAACACCAGAGGTAATAAAACTATCTGATGTCACGTTTGACAAATTTGGAGGCAATAGTGGAGAGAGACTTTTTTTTTTATATTGTAAGGATAGGACGTTTGTCTTCCATGCCACCTGATGGAAAGTGCGCATGAAGACTATGTTGTTACACGTCCATCCACGAGAAACCTATTCACTCGACACTTAAAAGTTCCAGGACTGTAGTGGTCAGGAAAAACAGACGCAGGCAGATTGTTCCACTCCTTGGCAATCCGTACCAAAAAGGAACTATCGAAGCGTTTTGTTCGACTTCTTGGTAAATCCACTATATAGGGATGGAAGTTCTGTCTGCGTCTGGTAGTCCGGTGGTAAAAAGGGGTGGGTTCAATTTGGTCAAAAAGAGCACTCGCACACTCACCAAAATGTAGCCGATAAAATACTGTCAAACAAGCAACCTTACGACGATGCTCCAGGGTCTGCAATTTTTTATTTGTAAGGTTGTTGTTATTTATGATTTTACGGGCTCTTCGGTCAACAGTCTAGCGCTTCGAGCTGGTATTTGGCAGAACCATAGACTCAATTTGTTGACCGAAGTTTAATTTGGACGTTATAGTGACGCCCAAAAGCCCTAGTTGGTCGGTGATGGGAACAGATATATTCTGGAAAGTGGGCGTAAAAGTAAAGGTGCTCTTTTTTGCGGAGAATAGACACGCTTGTGTTTTGGAGGCGTTGAATTTGACCAGGTTAGATTCGCCCCAATCGGACACATTCCGCAAGACTATTGCAGTGACAGGGGGTCAGCCTATCACCCACAAAAAAGCCTCCCATAACACCTCGGTCCCTTAACTGACTTTTACAGTATGCCCGGGAAGAGAAGCAGCTGGCACATTCTATGTTTTTATTTCGCTCCCAGTCCAGCATAGAAGATGTGTTACACTAAAACAAATTTTTGTTTTAAAATTCCTCGAATGTCAACCTCCTGTAGCAAAAAATACCTACCTGCTCTGTTTTTGAACGTTATGAAGTGTCAAAATTTCAAAACCTTACGTTCTGACTATGAAAGTGTTAATAAAAGCATTACCCACCCACAGTGACATGGGGAGTCAACGTCACAGGCATAGACATTTCAAACTTCTTCAACATGCCTCGCACGGTACCCGAAGCCGTGGCGGACGGCTGGGTGCTCACGGACAACCCGCCCGGCGTCATGCTGGAGCTGGTCATGTACTGCCTGCCCGAGAGGACGCTGTGCTTCTACTTTGATATCAATGGCTTCGTAGCTGGAGTACAAATAGCCGTAAGTTTGGGTTTCAGTGTTAAAACAGCATTTCATGTTAAAGCAGAATTCATACATACATACATAACTTCACGCCTGTATCCCTAATGGGGTTGGCAGAACACCAGAGGGTATAAAAACCATCTGATGTCACGTTTGACAAATTTGGAGGTATTATTATGATGGAGAGAGACTATAGCAGTGACAGGGTGTCAGGTCGCCCGCAAAATCGCCAATAAATCCTTTGTCCCTTAACTGACTTTTACAGTTTGCCCGGGAAGAGAAGCAGCTGGCACATTCTATGTTTTTCTTTCGCTCCCAGTCCAGCATGGAAGCAGAATTCACTCTACAGTTTTAACTGCCTACGTACTTATTTATTTAGCCCTTGTAAAGTCGGTAGTCTGTCAGGGCCCGACTTTCTAGCGGTCACCTTTAATATAAAATCTACCGCCAGATATTACCGCTCCGGCGGTGATGTGTTCCGGCAGTATTTCATGCAGAACCAGTTCTTTCCTAAGCCCGTGTGCTGTCATCTTCGACCTCATCTCCACTTACCATCAAGTGAGACTGAGCTCAAACGCGGACTTAGCCTATAAAACAAAAAAATATTCACCTACCTTCAGCTGGTCTTAAAGAAATGTATTTTTCAAATCTATGTGCATTTCAAGCAGATAATATAGCTACAAAAGTAATATTTATACGGTATTTTACATCGAGAGTTAAATCTTTTAATCTTGTTTTAGTTCCTCATGGAAGATTTCACCACGGTGTACCGCCCCGAGGACAAGTTCGTGCTGTGGGTGGCCCCACCGGAGTCTTTCTACGACCCACCCAAGCGTTACTATACCATAACGCAATACTTTGCCAATGAAGGTAATTAAACCTGAAATCCTATGTTTTACCAAATCTTAGGAAAAGCTATTGAATGACTGTGAGTCTAGTTGAAATTTTTGGTTTAGGACTTTGCCGAAATGAATTAACATTATCTAGGTAGGTACTACTTAACTAAATATTAAGTATGATATAAATATTATAGCTCTTGGTACGAGAAATGTTTAAAAAAACCTTCTTGTTTTTCGAAAAAAATTACATAAATAAATTTCTACATGACGAATTCATTCAAAGTAAATTCTACTGTAAAGCTTTAATAAATTCTTGAGTATCCAAGCATGTTAAGTAATGCAATATAATGATTACCTTTACTAAAGTCTGATGCTTTTCAACAAGTAGATACCAACTTAATTTAAAACTACATTTTGGTGGTCTTTTACACATCATCACACGATAAACTTATTTAAAACCCATATTATAATTATTCTAGAGGCGCTGCGCTCCGGATCCCGGGACCCTAATGGCGCAACCCTGCAAGATGACGGCGTATATGTCAGAGCTCTGAATGGCTCAACGATGAAGATTCCGGTTAATGAAGAGGAAATCGTGTCAGACACAGCTTTCACTCTACAAAACTGTATTCCTTTCATGAGTAAGTTGGCAATTATGTCACTCCTGTCCAAGAGGAGTGTACTTATGCGAGTTTAAATAACTCAATACCTATCTATTAAAGTTTATTAATATATGAAATGTTTGTGAAATTAATGAGCTCAAAAGTATTTACTATAAAATATTTACAGGTAATTTGTTGTGCTACCTATAAAACTTTGATTTTGGTTGACGTTTCTTGCCATGTTATCTCTCTCACTTTTTAAAATTATTTAATGGCTAAGATCTATTTTAAACCTACTAGAATAGTTTTCTGTAAAAGCTGACCACAATTAACCCACAAGCAAACGATATACCACGTTCCATTTGTTAACAGAACCTAGGATCTCATTTGTGATCGCTTGTGAAGTCCTAAGTTCTGATGTTAACCTCTATTTTTTCCTTAAAGTAAACTCCCCTTGTTCCAGGCACCCACTACTTCTACAATTTCACGAGCGAGCTGAACTGCGACGAGCTGTTCCCGTGGTTCACGCTAGTGAGGGACGGTCAGCTCATCGGGAGTGGAGTACAGGTGGTCGGCAAACTCAACAACCAGCCCAAGTATTTCGAGAGCCCGCCCCCTGACAGAGCTGGATTGAGTGTAAGTACAGCACCCAAAGATGGTAAACCAATGGTTTTTCTCTTACAGCCTAAGTAATATATTAACAGGTTAAAGGGCAAACAGAACTGAAGATAAACTGTCTCATTTAACATCCCTCTTACCTGGCAGGATACAGCAATAGTAACAATTTGTTGTATTTACGTCAATGAAATTTTCAGAAGTATACAATGTGTTAATTTTATACTTGATCAAACGAAATGTGCGGATATAACATTAAAAATGCGACAAAACGCGAAAAAAAAAATATTTTTGTGCAATAGTGTTTACATGGATGAGAATGGTGGACACTTTGAAAACTTGATTTAAATAAATGATTTAGTTTAATTGTGTTTTTTATTGCACTATTGATGTAATCCAAGTACTTATTTAATTTTGTTATTATTACCCACTTAATTCGGATAATAACCTATCTTAACAACGAAAAGAGATAGTACCTATGTTATTTTGGTGAACTTGTAGGGTATGTTATGAAATTTAATAAAACATGCTAAAAAAGTTACCTTGACGTGCTAGTTTCGGAGTAAAAGGTAAAACATTTAAAAAAAACATTTTTTTTATGAAAACATAAAGATTAATTATTTTTTTTACAACTTTCCGGCTTGATATTGTGGATCGTTTTTAATTTTTATTACTAGTTCATGGCTTTACCCTCAAAATAAGACTAATTTAAAAAAAATCCATGGTCTACTTAGTTAGGAAAAAAATGAACACCGAAAAATGGGAAATGAAAAAAAATTTTTCAGTGACTTTAATTTTTAAATTGTTTACAAAATATTTTTTTTTTCGCGTTTCGTCGATAATTTTAAATGTTATATCCGCACAATTCGTTTGATCAAGTATAAAATTAACATATTGTATAACAGTCATGATAAACGGCCTTTCAATTTGTGCTATATACAAACGTTTTAAGGCGAGGATTTTCGACCGCAGTAGGCATTAACGCTATATGGGACTGCGTGGCGGGCAGTCGCGTAAATGAACACGTCAGCGCACAGAAATGTCACAGTATAATTAATAGCAGTAATATAGTAGCCTATACCTATGGTGTGCCTTGTTATACGAAATTCGTTTCTACGATGACTAAAACTTATGTCAAGGATGATATAATAGAATCTATATTTTTTATTTATCTGGATTTAGTATTGCGATACCTATACTTACTATTTTATTTTTTATAAATATTGTAATTGCCATTTTATAGATGAAATCTTTTTAAATTTATATCCTTACTGAATTCTGTTGTGAAAATCGTGCTATTTTGACTTGAAAGTATATCGTGACGTTCATTTATAACTTTCATAAATTATTTGTTCCAAAATTCATTAAAATCAGATAAGTAGGTAGTTGAGATCTTTTACGTAAGCTTTTATCTCTCTCTCATTCCAATTCAATAGGGCTGGTGTTTGAAAAAAAGTAGGGTTTGGGAGCTATTTTCATTACTAATTTTCTACAAATTGGTCGGATGGTTTGGCTGAAATAAAGGAACAGAAAGATAGACTTTCGCATTTATTATTTAGTATGGATCCGTTATTTAGTCACTACAACACGAGTTAATTTCAGCTAAATAATGTAGTGTGAATGTTACAAATAATTATTTTTGTATGAAATGAAATTCAATCCACCCCTTCGGAATGTGCACCTGTTTACACGAAGTAGTAAATTTGTAGTAGTTAATTATATCAAAAAAATAGTAATGTATGATTATATTCTTAAATGTCTATGTATCGTCATAATGTATTAGCCGTCTAATCTATAAAGCCGAAGGGTTTGTCTGTTTGAACTTTGAACTAGATTATTCGTGAAAGAATATAATTTATATCTGATCGGTTCTTTCAAGATGTTACTAAGTTGATGTATAAAGGTCCAAAACACTATATTTTTAAAAAACATAGCATATGAAAGTTTAACCACAAAATACATAAAAGGTGACCAATTTAAACTAACTTTTAACACTGTGAAATTATAACTATCTGGAATCATAATTTCAACACACAGGAAAATTGGTGGTAGATGCCATCTACATTCCCTTTCAAGAACGAAGTAAGTACTTTTTATATATTAATAACTAGGTACATCAAAAGAATTGTTGTACCTAGTTATTAATAAATAAAACAAATATGTTTTTGAGTAATGCTGCCACCATTACTCAAAAACATATTTGTTGAAATTATAAAGATACCAAACTAATTTGATATCTGGAACTTTTGAAATAGAGTCTATTTTACTCGTGACGAAAATAAATACAAGAAGGTATTTTAACGGACAGACATTTTCAATCCATTATTTTATTTGACGTTTAAGTACAGGCAAAGCAATATTATTTGAACGTAACCCATTCAAACAAATTAACTAACAAATTAACTGATATTCTTTTCGATATTAATAACTAATACCCATCTTAATCTCACCATCAGTGCTAATGTCTTATCAGCACTCATCAGTACCTATAAATTACCATTAGTACCTATCAGTAGTTACCCATCTGCACCGATAAACACCTATGAGAAGCCATCAGCACCTATCAGTACCCATCGGAACCCAATAGCATCTCTCAGCATCCTTCATTACCCATCAGCACCTATCAGCACATCTGAGCACCCAACCTATCAGTACTCAACAGCATCTATCAGCAACCATCATTACCCATCAGCACCTGTCAGCATCCATCAGTTACAATCGTCACCTATCAGTAACTATCAGCACCCATCAGCATCTATCAGCACACATCAAAAAGAACACCTCTATAATATACAACTTTGCATAGGTGTTCTTATATAATATTATATATCCCATAACTTTGAGGTTTTGTTCCTTACTTAAAAAATAATACTTTTTGCCAAAGAATATGTGGTTCAAAAGTGCATACTTTCCAAGATATCCTCGGTCTTAATATAATGAGTTCTAAAATATCACCCGTGTAACATCTCATCCACTCAATAGACGCGTGTCACTGAAGTCATACAATAAACAACAAAAACATTTTAAACGTTGAGGAAAGTTGCATACAATGTACACCGCAAAACGTCGCAAACTGTACCTACCTGTGCATAGCGATAAAAAGGAGTAGAAAACGCCACGTTGTCATACTTCGCATAAAGTTATTTTTGACTTAATTGAATTATTTTGCATGAAAAATAAAAACCAAAAGAAAATTGAAAAATTATTCACATGTTATTTGATTCTATTACATGGCCCCATCAAGACCCTAGAGTTATGGGAAATCAAGCAGAACATATTGTACATAATATACATGGCAATTTTTTTTAATGTCATTTGGGGGTAAAGTTTTCTTAATAATAGAGATAGCAAATTCTACTCCATAAAACATTCCTTTATTTTAAGAAAAATTAAAACTGTATTCAAAGAGTTTTCAAAAACTCTCTTCTTCACCCAGGAATCGAACCGACTTAAATCTAAAAATGAAGATTTCATGGTTTTCCTTTCAATGAATTAACCTAGTATGTGAGAGAGATTTTATTCTTGTGATTGGCTCTAACGAACCACACAATAAAATTACAGGGTGTCATTTTTACAGATTTTAGTCGGTTTGAATCCCAGGTGAAACGAGTGAATTCTTAAAAATCTTTGAATGCGGTTTTATTTCTGTTCAATAATAAAGGACAGTTTCTTTGGAGTAAATTTTGCTATCTCTTCTTTAGAGTACTTTCCCTCCAGAAGGCATTAAAAATTACACCCTGTATATTTATCGATGTGCACCTATCAGTATCTACGTTGGAATTGATGTGGAGGGGCAACCCACAAGAGGTGATGCGTTAATATTAACCCTGTATACGTACGTATAGAATAATAATCCTCCTTTTGTTTTCGTCGGGTGATTACGTAAGAAAAGATTTATCGCAAAAAAAATTATATGCTTTTTTGCACTTGTTGTCTAATAAACTTAAAAAAAAATATCAGAAACAAGTTTTTAGCTCTATATTCAGAAGTAATAATTGTTTATAATACTCCTTTAATTTATCAATCAAAATATAAAATGTGACTTAACAAAAATTAAATGATTAAATTGTCGTACTGTTATGTGTACGCTATGGTCAAAAAGACGATCAATTACGCGGGAAAATCGGGAGCAAAAGCGACACAGATCCTACCTCCATGACGCCTCGCGTGGTACTGAATTGTATCGCACCGTCGTCTTTATTATATTATATTATATTAGAAAAAATAGAACGGTTTAAGAAAGAAATTATCCAAATAAATTAATTTTATGCTACATTACCAATATTATGACAAGTTTTTGTAAGTATAAGTTTGATATTCTCTTAGAATATCGGAAAATCACTTAAAATTTTCATCTTTTTCGTAATTTTTTATGATCGAGTAAAGTTTTCAGTATCGTGTTTTGATCCACAGATTTATAAAATATATTAAACAAACTTCAACATATATTTTTATCCGATCCAGAAAAACAATATTGGCCGGTTGTAATGAGTTTGAAAACGCATAGATTTCGCGAATGGGGCCCTTAAGTTGCATGATGTGGAATATACTACCACGGTGACTGATTTGTCATGATAAGTTTGCACCTAATTCTATAAAGAGTAGAGAAATAGGCACCTTATGGATATGGTACGCGCACACTATGCCGGGGCGCATCGTAGCGCAATAATCCGCCTGCCGCAATCGCATACATTTAATATGAAATGCGACCCGCCCCGCCCCGGCAAAGTGTACGATACTTCACATAAAATGTATGACAGACGCGAACGCGGATTTGTGCAATGCGATGTGGCCCGGCATGGTGTGCGCTTACCTTTACACACTAGTCTTCACCATCAAATGATTTGAACAACTAACAACTAATTGATTTCAGTGATGAATTGAAAGTTTTATTTCACACACTTTTTGCTTGGTGGTAGGATCCCTTCTGGGTCCGCCTGGCTAGCGACCACCCTTTATATAAAGTCTGCCGCCAAATGTTACCGCTCCGGCGGTAATGTGTTCCGGCAATATTTTATAAAGAGCCAGTTCCTTCCTAAACCCGTGTGCTTTCATCTTCGACCTCATCGTCACTTACCATCAGGTGCGATTGAGGTCAAAGGCGGGTTTAGTCATTTATAAAAAAAAAAACACAAAGATTCCTTACAATTTAGACAAGGTACTTAATAATTTATCACTGTAGTTAGCCCTATTATGTACGTATAACTTATATAATTTACATTTTACATTTGAGTTAAAATGTAAAATATAAATTATGCGCGATAAATCCGGTTAAAAAGTGTTTTATTTTATGATTATGAATCAAAAAAAGTAAGGATACACGTCCACTTTACACAAAATGGACCGATTTTTGCAAAAACAATCCAACCCACAACATTGCAAATCGAGTTTTTGTGACGTAGTACGCACTTGGAACTTGTAAAAATTACTCGAAATTTGCGATGTTGTGGGGGGCTGGATCGTTGTTGCTTAAATTAGGTATATAATACCTATATATATTATACCTATTAGGTATAATATTTTCGATAAAAAATGCATTACGAGGTATAGTACAGAGATAAACGATATTTTTTTTTATTTCAGGCGATAATTCCCAGAGCTCCGGACTGTTTGTTCGATTGGACCGAGGAATACGGCATCTTCACCATCCACATCTACTATGTAGACAATCCCTGGACGATGATAGCTTGCTAGTGTAAGGACATCAATAAGCTAGACAATAGTAGGGTGTAAGTACCTACTGACCCACCAGAAAGTTCACAGATATTAGTCACTAGTTCACTACAGAGATATGAACATGTGTTATAAATATTTCTGACACTCAAACAACATATCTAGCCTAAATTAAATTTCTTAAAGAACTTGTGTTATGGATACTAGATAACTGATATACTTAAGAAATATATAAACATACATATTGAATAAATACATATTTTTTATTAGAATAAACTTAAATAAATATATAAACATCCATGACTTGACGACTAATATCTGTGTGAACCCAGGAACTCTGGCATAGAAGGCAATGTATGTTACCGCTACACCAGCCGGTCGTCAAAATATGTATCTACATATTATATCCTTTAAACTCAAAAAAATTAAATAGAAAAATTATTCACATGTTATTTGCTTCTATTACATAGTCCCATTAATATCCTAGAGTTGTTAAGTATGTACACGCGCAGATATTTAAAAAAATGTAAAATTAAGTTTTCTCTACTTATATAATATAATATATGTATATATAATATACATATAAAGGAATCACATTGACAATCCAAATCAAATTACCAAACCACGAAGATAATTTCATTCATAGGTAATAATTTTTTACAAATTGTTTGTTTTCCAATTATTTATATCCAAAATTCCAGATTGTTATTTGTTGCCTAGGTGATTTTTATGCCGCGAAAAAATGTTGCGCTATCTAGTCAAGTAGAAATACTTTTATTTCGCGGTTTTTTTTTTCTAACAGATTTGGAACATATAAAATTTCGTTAAAAAACTAGAGCCGCCTAGTAAAGTATAGCTGAACTTACGGCTTACCCCTTCCGCACCCCGCCCTAGGCTTCACTTGAGTCCCTAGAGAAAACTGGATAGGGCAGCTCCTCTATACAGGGGTTACTGGTTAAGTCGACCTAGATCCTTTCAGGGCGTATAGAACCCGTCTTTTCTTACTTATTTCCCTATGAACCGTTTTCGAGATAAACGACTTTTAATTTATGTATAAAAATTGACGATTTTTTACCATTAAATGTGATATTTTGAAATTGGTGCACTTTTATATTTGGGTACTTTTATATTTTATATTTACATTCATTGTTATTTTTTTCTCACATGCAGATTAAGGTGCTCTATGATCTTAGTAAACAAAATTCTACGTAAGATTACACTTAATACATAGTTATGAGCGATTGAAAGTTGAAATAATCATTTTTTTAAAGTTTACTTTTCTTTTAAGAATATCTAAAAAAATTAGTATGGAAGATGCTCGGCGGAAGTGCTTAAAATATCTATGTTTTGTCAGCTACCCAACAAGGTATAACAATCTAGGCTTTTATTTAAATTCGTAGAAAAAAGTTAGTTACATAGGCGATAGTGGCGTAAAAATTATTTCGCTTATTGAGCCTAATCCATTCTTTAGCCCAAAAAATGTAAAATAAACGAAGGCTCCAACCAAGATTTAGTGTAAACGTGTGCATGTACATCTTTTCCAATCATTTGATTAGACCCTATTTTGTAACCGATAATTTGAATGGGGAGCACTATGGATACTTCCTGAGAGGAGAAAATCCTTCATGGAAGATTTGCCTCTGAACCTTATTATGGACATATGGTTCCAACATGATGGCTGCCCTGCAAATTTTTCGAAGGAGTGTGAGGGAACGAGATAGGACGAGGAGGATCTTCTCCTTGGCAAGCCAGAAGTCCGTACCTATCCCCCATATTTTTTTAAGTGTTTGTTGTTTTTTGAGGCACATGAAGAGCCTCGTATACGGTTAGCCACATCCAATTGCGTCTGCTGGTGGATAGAAACAGGATAATCAATGCGGCAAACGAAATGCGAAGTTTGACCACTGGTGCAGTAAAAACTGGGCTTCACTGAATAATGCGAAAATGTATTCAAAACAAAGGCGGACATGTTGAACGTGAATTGTAATGTGCAACGATAGTAAATTTTATTTTACATCCTCAAAAAACAACAAAAAATCTTACCTTTTGTTATATTTTACTTTCCAGGGCCAAAAAATGAATTTAGCTCAATCAGCCTAATTATTTTTACGTTCCAGTATCGACTATGAAACTAAGATTTTTTCTACGAATTCAAATATAAGCCTTGATTGTTATACCTTGTTGGGTAGCTGATAAAACGTGGTAGTTTCTAAGCACTTCCGCTGAACACCTTCCATACTATTTTTGATTATTTCAACTTCCAAACGCTCTGAGCTATGTATTTAGTAATCTTACGTAAAATTATGGTTACTAAGATCATCGAACATTTTAATCTGCATGTAAGAAATATAAAATAATAATAAAAAATCGCACCAATTTCAAAATATGACATTTATAGGTAAAAAATCGGCGATTTTCATAAAAAAAATTAAAAGTTGTTCATCTCTAAAACGGTAACGTTTGGGGTAGGGTGTTTCGTAGGGAAATAAGTTTGAAAAAACGGGTACAATACGCCCTTTTCGGATCTAGGTCGACATCCAATAACCCTGTATTTCCTCCGTGATACATACACTCTTTTTTAACACGCGTTTTATTTGTTTCAGAGATGCGACGTTAATGCGAAGACTTGTGTCAACGTCTCCGCTGCGTTGGACGATGAGGGATTTAGAATAAACTTTAATAAAATAAATTAGTTATTTCAATTGAGTTTTTTTTTTTCAAAATCTTGCAACAGGTACTTTTTTGGATAAGTTTCTTAACAACCTAAGCTTTTCTTGTCTTTTTGCTCAGAATCAAGACAAGCGCCATACCAATTCTGTTTCTAGAAGATGAACTCTTTTTAACGATATATCACACATGTCTGTTGAGGCGGGTACCAGCTCCCATACAAATTTATGCGTCGTCCTTTGCTTCTGATTCCGTGTGTTAAGTAAAAGCTGTAAATGAGTAAAATATCTTGACAAAAAATGAAACAACAAGAATATTTTAAACCAACTTTATTTTTAGCTAAAATATAATAATTCATACATCAAAGAAGTTCCTTAATTGTACAGTAATAATACCGCAATAATACAAAAAGAAGAAAAAAACTTATTTGAAATACATTTTGTAAAATAAAATACATTGTAGCTGTCAAAGTTTCTAATTCTAAAGAAATTATAAAATAATACAAAATTTAGCTGTCAAAATTAGCTGTCAAAGTAACTGGGTTTTACAAATGCCAGCGTTTGTGCAAGTTCTGTCCACGTCGATATAACAATTGGAAATCTCAGATCTAAAAACAAAACAAGGGCACTTTGGACGGCGGTCGAGCAAACACAACATGTAACACAAGTTCAATAAAACAAGAGACACGCGTAAAATATCCAAATCAACACAATGGCACACAAATATAAACATTAAACAAAAATGCAATTCAAAAAAATTAACTCGATTTATTATTGTAATACAGTGTCCCCGTAGATTTGTTCAAAGTTCCACACAACACATGGGAATGTAACTAAATGACCTGCATCTTGATTTTTCCATCCATACCCAGTACAGATAGACAAAAAAAGATTTTAAAAAGTGCTACTTTGCGCAAACTCCTAAAGTGGACGGGACAGAAACAGTAAGACGAAGCTTTGTTGAGCTTTCATCAGTGACCAAATACACCTATGATTATGTCTGAAACATTGCTTAGAGATTTACAATCGAGCGTGTCACGTAATTAAACATCTTTTCTATTCTAATATGGCAAACGATACATTGATATGCCCCGACAGAGACAGACGATGCTTCTCCTCGTGTGCGAGCGAGACAGCACCAATCTAAAGCAAGTAATGGGAAAGGAAACCTCTATCTTACATTAAAAGTCAAATGACGTTTTAAATTTTCCTCATTTTGAGCTGAATTCAAGTCAAAATTGCCGAAAATTGATACGAGTAATACTTTGATATTGATGCAACTGTTCGTCTAGATATTTCGATCAATTTTAACTTCAGAACAATTTAACTAGACACGCACTAACACATTTAACGACTTAGTAACTAGTGTTAGTAAAAATTCCCTTAAATCATTCAAAATATATATATATATATAGTAGCGGATCCTAAACGATATCTGTATATGTGTATATCGTACATAAAGGTATTTTTAATTGAAACAACTCTGTGCCTAAAATATTTTAAGCCGATGATTAAGTAAGAAGCTCACAGGGGGTGTAAACATATGAATTAATTACAAAAATTAACTATTTTTCTATATATTTCCATACATCTCTTTGTACTACTTGATACAATAAACGTTTGATTCGAGTCGGCAACTTTTGGACTGTAAGTTAAGCGCTATATACCTAATTAAAAAGTGTAAATAAATGAAATAAAAGCGAAGGTTCCTTACACGTTAAATATACAATCATTATTTGATCTTAACCACTATGTAAGTTATCTTAAACCAACTGATAAGAAAGTTACGACATCTATGTTAATACATACACCTTTTCTTAATAGTAAAATGGTAGTTTTATTTTAAAGAGAAGGACCTTTTTTCTTCTAAAAAGCAAAGCGAACAGTGGAACAAAACCTTTACGTATAAATTTGATATGATCATTATTGATATCTTAAAAATTAAGGATAAGTTTTTCATTGCTTATTGATATAAGTTTTTTATCATTTTGATCGCTATCTATGGCGGTATTTGTTCTGCCGGATGGTATTTTTCAAAAGGGAATTAATTTTACCATAAACTATAATAATGCAGGTATATAACATATGTTTTGTGCCACGAAGAGGTGTGTTCAAGCGAAAAATAGTCGCTAGGGAAAGTTTGCATTTTAAAATCAATTCCGTCGTCAAAAAAAGTCATTTCGTATTGTATCTGACGTGTCAGTAAAGGGCACTAACTAACAACGACATATTTTAAGTGCGCATTAATGTTAAAACTTCACTATCATATAATAATAGGCAAAATCTTGCGCTACAATAATTCGTTTACATTCTACGTTCTTTAACTCTCCCAGTCTTTGCTGAAGCGTCAGATACAATGAAGACGTATCACGCGCGAGTGAGAGGGACGATAGGGACGGGCGCGCGAGTGACGGAGACGACTATAGTGCGTTAAGTACATGGGGTTTGAGAAGGAAGATGCACATTACATCGTGCTGTTGTCCCATTCCAGCTGGCTTATGTTGCGGTATTTGTGCGTTTTTCCTGGCAGCACTGAAATAAAATAAAAATAAGTTAGTATAACTTGTTATATATATCTGACGACCGGCTGGTGTAATGGTAACATACATTGCCTTCTATGCTAGAGGTCCTGGGTTCGAATCCCGGCGGCGGCGTATATTTGTGTGATGAATACAGATATTGGCCATCAAGTCATGGATGATATGTTTATTTAAGTTTATTTTCTAATAAAAATATGTATTTATTCAATATGTATGTTTATATATTTCTTAAGTATATCAGTTATCTAGTATCCATAACACAAGTCCTTTAAGAAACTTAATTTGGGCTAGATAATGTTGTATGAGTGACAGAAATATTTATTTAATTTTATTTTATTTATACTTATTGATTCAATTCTTAAACACCAAACAAAGAAATTGTCTTTACTTAAGTGTCTATGCATTAAAATACTTAAACTTTAGCTCTCTCTCTCTGTTGGCTTTAATATGAGGAGGATTATTTTAAATACTAAATAGTATAAGTATTTAGTCGAGAAAACAATGAGGTAGCGCTGTGGCCACTATTCAAAAATAACAACAATGCACTGCCCATGCCAAAGTTGGATACAAAATTAAGTATAAGATGTGACAAATGACTGCAGACTTTTGACAACGCGTTTATTGAATATATTTTCATACTCCTAACATTTGATGGAAATAGTACCTTATTCACAAAAGTTATAAAAAATATTTTTCACGTTTAAATACACTTCCAAGTAGTATCATTGCATAAAGTTATTGCACTGCCCTCTATAATAAAGTTACCAAGTTATTAACAAAAAAAGGGAATACGAGTGTAAAAGGTACTTAATTCTTTAGAATAGTAAATCTACATACAGTTCAGGAAATCTACATTCAACAGTGATTTTCAGTTTGTAACCGAGCGTAAATCGCTTATATGTTAAGGCCTGCTCAACCACAACACACTAACATTCATAAAGTTTTGTCGTATCTCGAGCAGGGACTTCATATCGGTATATTTTTTTAAATACCTGTACAAGTTATTAAAATCTAACTTAATCATATCAGTATCCAAATAATGTATATCGGATTAATTTCTGTAGATGATTTTACAGAAATATTTTAACCTATTTAATTTCTGTACCGAAATGCATAGGTCATCATATGTACCTACGATTCTTAGGCTTCAACTAAACTATCGAACATTCTACAGTTTTTTTAAAATAAAATTTTAATATCAATATTAATATTAATACCTGATAATTTCAATTAAATGAAAAAAAGAACAGTTATGCTACAATAATAAAAAAGGTTTTAAATAAACCGAATTTAACTGTATGACGTCATACAGAAAAAAAATGTACAGAAATTCATACCAGTTTGCAGTCCTTGATCTCGAGTACGTACCTTCGTCGTCCTCATCATCAGAAGAGTGATGCGAGTCGTCGTCGGAGGATTCACCTTCAGACGTGTCGGCCGCCGCTACGCCGCACGATCCGCCAGCGCGCTAAAACAATACACGAATAATACATGAAATGAACTATTTAAACTGAACCACCAACCATGTGGCTCCAAGTAAGCAATCGTGCAAGCTTATGTTATGGACGGAAATCAGACGAGAACAGTGGTACCATTTTTTTTAGTGTCTTAACTAATACTTTTACTATTATGCCTCAAAGTAAGCTTTGTACTATACGGAACTGGAGGATATTTTAATATTACACTCTTAGAATATGTATTACTTTCTCAACGTTTTTATTTAAAATCATGTATAGTGTATTACCTGTTGGCAATTTATAAATAAATAAATAAAAACTGGTCACTTTTTTCATACAAACTAAAAAGTCCAATAATTCCCGTTCCCGTGGGAATTTCGGGAATTCCTTCCTTATTGCTCCCCCACAACCTCTAAGGATTGTATGTTCCAAATTTCAGCTTTCTACGGCCAGTAGTTATGGCTGTACGTTGTCTGTCAGTCACTCAGTCAGTAACGGAACCGTTTTATATATTAAGATATAAATTATCTTCTATGCTGGACTGGGAGCGAAAGAAAAACATAGAATGTGCCAGCTGCTTCTCTTCCTGGGCATACTGTAAAAGTCAGTTAAGGGACAGAGGTTTTGTTAGCGTTTTTACGGGCGATAGGCTGACCCCCTGTCACTGTAATAGTCTCTATCCATCATTATAAAACCTCCAAATTCGTCAAACGTGACATCAGATGGTTTGATAGCCTCTTGTGTTCTGCCTACCCCATAAGGAATACAGGCGTGAAGTTATGTATGTGTATGTATGTATATATTTTTATAAAATTTTTGCATTGTTTAAATTTGAGAGAAATAAGCTACATATAAAATAGTGTCGGAAGCATTATCACCATGGCATTGAAACGTGCAGGCAGATTTTATTATTTCAAGTGATGACTATATAGATCAGGATGCACCATGCGTTGAAATGCATGAAATAATTCGCATTAACATTATGTATTGAGTTATAGCAAAATTAAAACGTAATTTAATTCGTTCCGCGTATCAATTTTAATATATGTTTCATTTGTTAAAACTCTGCCATTTTGTGTTGTACAGACAGTGAAGAAATAACCTAAATAAAGCAATATTAATAAAAATAATAATTCACATATTAAAGAATAAAAAATTCTTTACAAAACGCTTCTGATTGGTGGAATCTAAAATGACATACGTTCGTCTTGTTTCACAGTCTGCAGATTTACACAAATAAGTGACAACACCTGTTCCGTTACAGCTAGGGTTGCTGTACTTAGGTATTGTACTGTTTTTCACTACATTATACTGTTTACTGTTGAACAAAAATAAGTATACAAAATACTGTTTTTAGCATAAAAAGATAAACACTTTATATGCTAGACTTTAATTAATAATTTGTGCAACAAGCTCTAAAAATATGTGTTCAAAACGTTCAATAAATTGAATACTGTTTATTTTTCCATAATACTGTTTGATATTTTTTTCAGACTCAAATGTACTTTATTTCTAGAAAAAAAAAAGTTTGCAACCGTAGTTACAGCGCTGTATTGTAAAAGAGGCGTGCTATTTAGACAATTAACTTATAATTCTCAAAACTTGAAAATATTAAGACAAAATTAACTAAAATCTTAAACATCAACATTTACTGGGTTCGTTTAGGAACTCGGTAAAACATATTATTTTTGATTAATTAATTTTATAAACTAGATTTTTAAAATACCAAATAGTTTACAAAATTATAGACTGTTACATAATTGCAAGTACATGTCTTCGATCAAACTACAATCTATACTTAACCACACATATATGGGGTTGTTTTTTAGTAACTTGTCAAATTTGAATGTTCTTTGATATGGTATACATCTTAGTAGAAGAAAATAAAGATATGTTTTCACATTTTTTTTACAAATAAACGCAGCTACCACCATGCGGCCTTTCAGTGATAATACGTCGAAGTAGTATTACAAGATATTCTGTAGTAGCGCATAATCGTCCATATTTAAATGCATGAATAGTTTAGTGCCAACGCTGCGTTACGTGTTCGAATGCGCGTACCGTACGTCCGTATCTTCAAATATATATTACCGATTTATATAACACCTACTAAGAGAGATTCAAACATAAAAACTTTCATAACATTTTCCGTACCATACGCGGCGCATTCCGATCGTCCGTTTCTAACGCGCGTATGGTACGGACGTAGCAGTTTTGTATGAAACGCCCGTAGAATGCGTGACCATTCTTTGCTTAATATGTAAGCGAATATATTTGTTTCCCTACAAATTTCCCTACAAAAAATTTTGCAAAACTCATTTCTATAAATGATATTTAACACACTTTATTGTACACCAATTAATAAAACAATTAAAAACATAGAAATACAAAATAAATGTACAATAGAAGGCCTTATAGCTAATAATCTATTTCTTCCAGACAACCTTTGGGTGAGAAATTGGATTCCAAGTTATAGGGTGTCTTGGCATACATGTACTACATTAAATTTTAAAAAAATTATATACATAGATATAAAGCAGTTACATACGAATAATACACAACAATATAATTAAAAACACATACTTATATAATATACGTAATATATATTTATATACCACTCTAAACTCTACTCTACTTATTGTGTAAAGAAATTTTGGCGGGTGAATATAATTAACATATATGTAAAGACAGAAGAGCAGTGTACGTACCTCATCAGACATGGGGTTGACAGTGATGGTGAGCGCGGAGTCGTCCCAGGCCATGTCGTCGCCGGGCGCGGCGGGCGGCGCGCGGGGCGCGGGCGGGGCGCGGCGCGCGCGGGCCCACGCCGCCCCCCCCGCCGCCAGCGCAGCCCCCGCCGCCACCGCCGCCATCACTAGCGCCACGTGGTCTACGGGACACATTCAGCCAAATAATAACACAATCCCCGGACAATCACACCGCCTACATGGCCTCAAAGTAAGCAAAGCTTCTGTGATGAGATACCATGTAGCGAACTAGGGGGGAACCAATACCCTGGCATATAATTCAAAGCAGTAAACTTGCAGATCGAAATATCATATTGAAAAATAATTATACCAGTCAAAAACTTCGTAGTGTAAGTGCTAAATGAGAATGATTGAAAATAAACGAGTCTTTGTCATTCGTTTTGTATAAAAAAAAGGCGTGTGGCACTCGAAGACTGCCGCGGTAAAGCTATTGCATAGCATTTTTTATCAACTTATGCAGAAGTTCCACAAGTTCCTAGTAGATTGCGCTGATTGTTTATTAAAGCCCGCATGTAAAGTTATGAAATCAAAGTATCACCGCTGTGCCGGTCGGAGTGGGAGTGTTAGGTTTTTTCGTTACGGAATTTCTGGATTCGGTCCCCACGCTCAAGGCCCGCGATAGAAGCTATGCAATAACTTAAAATTACAGCAATTTATATAAAATTGAATTTGAGGTGTGTACTTCATCTTCAACGTAACTTTAATGAAAATAATTAATTACCAAACATACCTATTGCTTTAAAACGTTACAAAAGAAATAAAACCAACTTATTATTGAAACTCAAAATGAAATTCCAAGAAAAAATGCCCTTTATTATTAGAGTCATAAAAAAATATTTTGTGAGCCAAAAAAGCCATTTTACTACATTGAATTATTTGCCAGGGTGAACACCACATCAGACAGTAATTTTAACATGTGACAATCGCGTCAAGGTAATGAGTTGAGACTGAGCAATATATCGCGCCTAGAATAGCCCCTCTGTCATTGAACAGGCGTGTCGTAAAAGACGACTTCTGAGTTCGTCTGGCTAACAACTGCCCTTCATTTAAAATCTATTACCAAATATCACCACTCCGGTGATGACTTCCGACAATTGTTTTGTGAAGAGCCAGTTTCTTCCTTTACCTGCTGTTTCCCGCTGTTCAAAAAGACAAGCTACGTCGAGTCGTCTGCGCGGCAAAATACCACATCAGACAGTCATTTAAATAGACGAATATGACGCTTAGCTCAGCTTTTGCTGTTGTTGCAGTTAAAGTCTCAAATCAATATTTACACATTGTTGGGAAAGTTAATAGTAACCCGATCATAGAGATTTCGTACCTACTGCAAAAAGATTTCAACGACGAGATAATTAAAATTATATTAGATACTAGCTGCTGCCCGCGACGTCGTCTGCGTGAACGCTATGCAGCACCAAACGCACCTACGATTATAACACTGCTAGCGTGATAATATGTAGCCTATATGTTGACCCGACTCACAGTATTCCGCGTAGAACATGCTAGGTGGACAAAATTATTTTATGTTATATACCGATACTTTTACACATATTTACTCATACTGAGTCATTTTTAATAGTTTTTTTGGGTAATTTGTAAAAAAAATGAAAAATTAATATAAAAAATAAAAAAATATTTAAAAAGTACACATAAAAACAATAAAATTAAAACAACAAACTTAAAAGAGTAATTTAACTTAAAAATCATCATCGGAGTCTTCTGATGAGTCGTCAATTGCATAATCGTCATCATTTTGTAGCATTGTGCGACAATATGATGACGATTCCGGTCTCGATTCTTCTAGACTAGGGCTTATAATTAGCTGTAATACCTCCTTACATAATTTTTCCGGTTTTTTCCGGGGAAGTTCTCGAAGGCTATTTATCAAAGGATCAGATGTTACAATTAACATTGACAGCAAGTCTCTATTCGTGGCAACACGCGAGCATTTGCGGGTGTTGTACTCCCGAAATCTGCGGCAATCTTTGTACCTTGCTTCTTGAGCTTCTTCGGAAAGCTGCCCAATGGGAACCAATGCCGCTTTGATAACCTCCGTACTGTGAATTAATATTTTATGCACAGTAGCAGGCATACAGTACCACGAATAGAGACTTAGATAATTTCTTCTGGTTTCGAGACAAAATTTATTAAACTCAACTAAGTTTATTTCAAAACCAGAAGATAATGTCCTCAAAATAACATCAAACTGTTTTATAATTGTTACATCTAACCCTGTGATTTGAGCACTCATCTCAGCATTTTTAAAAAAGCGGCGTGCTGTATTTCCGTCATTTGAAGAACCAAATCCTGGCTTTGGTTTATCAACAATGAGTCCCATCTCATTCTTAAATTTTAGTTTAATTTCGTCGGAACGAACCTTAATACTTTCTTTGTCTTCATCACTTCTAGCTTGCCATTTTTTAATATTCAACTTATAGCTAATATGTAACAGGCATTCGAAGCAACGAATCCAAGCATGAAGTGTAGATAAACCAAAGCCAAAATGTTCTTGGTTACTTCGTGGGTTCTTCGTTCATAGTTTTGGGAGTGGCGCCACAGATGTAACACTTTTGCGTTGAACGTGTTTCTGTTAAGGCATTACACACCTTTCCGTCCGTCATCGTCAGCAAAAGTTCGTGTTTTACCGAGATTTGAGAATCACCAACGTTGGTAAGTGTTGGAAGAAGAGCATTAATTTCTTCCAATACTTTATTTGTTTCCGCTAAGGTTAACTCGGTCGTTTCTTTAGCAAATATAAATTTGATAGGACGACAAAACAGAGTTGATGAAGGCCGCGGATTCTGCCAAATAATGTTGGACCCATCTGATAACCTAAGCGGAACTAAAGAAAACACAAAAAGAAATTCGTCCGTATCGTCAGTGTTATCTAATCTCTGTTTGTAAGTACTGTGTCCAGAACTTCCATCACATCCCCATTTGCTGACGAGAGTGAATGATGAACTTGTTGGGAGCACACTGTTGATAACTTCATTCTGAGCTAACACTAGACGTTCCGCGGTTTTATTTAATAAGGCTTGCAAATTTACTTCCGCTCGAGTTTCCGTTACAACAATGTGCTCCTCAGCAGGATAACACATCTGTTTGGACTTTCTTAAACTATAATATGACGGAAACACATTATGCCCTGCCTTCATGGACCACTTCCGAGTTTGTTTGTATGAATTAGTGGTTGATTTTGAATCTATGTAGTAAGCTAAGGCTTCGTCACTACTTAACTGCCTTTGCTTATTTGTACTGCTATTTTTTGATTTAGAAACATTTTCTGGGCTTTCAATAACGTCTCTAATAGCATTTGCCACTTTTCTTTGTCCTACTGAACGCACAGCAACCTCAGCAGCAGTCACCAATTCATTCACACTTCGAGATTCCACCAGTTCCACGACACGGCGTTTTTTCGTCTTAAACGACGAATCCTCGAAACTTTTTCGGGGTCTTCCTCTCGCATTTAGATCCTCACTTGATGTGGAGGGTTGTGGTGAAAAAGAACACACAGTAAACTGTATGTCTTCTTCATCCAGCCAAGTCTTATTTTTTATTAAAAATCGCTCCTTCAACTTTCCTGAAGCCAACCATTTAGCCGCAATTTTATTGGAAAAGTTGGATATTTTTAGCCTAATTTCTTTTTGGCTGCTTTCTGTTATATCACTAAACTGAAATTTTGAACTTAAAAACTCAAACAAAGCCGAGTTTTTTTTAGTTTTCGAGTGATTTAACTACTCCTCGAAAAAGGCTACTCTTGAAATAGAGTAAACGTGTTCTGGAAAAAAAAAGAAAAAAATATGTTGTACTCAAGTGTGCTGAACAAAACGTGTATATTTGCAAATAATAAAGTTATTTCTACGATATATCCAAAACCTAGACCGGATAGAGGTGAATGTCTGTATTTTTAGATCTATTAAAGTAATTATTATTTGAAAAAATTAGGTAAAATTATCAATTATCTAAAAATAAGTACTGTAACATAATTTAAAGAGTTTTCGATTTGAATTTAGTACTTAAATATAGTACATACCTTGGAAATTCATATCCATCACAAAAACTTTCACAATATTCACTAAAAGCCACTGTAAGATGTGCACGGAAGTGTCGCTAAATTGCAACTGATTGACTAAAAGGGTTGCACAAAACTCATTACCTGACTTCTGAACCATACCGCTCATTATCCTTAATTCCAAAAACAATGAATTCTCGGAATTTGGAGTTTGGGGGTATTATCGAGGTTTTTTAATTAAAATTTCCCGGAAATTAGATAATAGGTTTTGTCCACCTAGCATGTTCTACGCGGAATACTGTGCGACTTCTTAACTATCTTCATGCCAAATTTGAAGTAAATCCATGCAGTACTTTTTGAGTTTATCCCGGAAAGACAAACAGACAAACAGACAAAAAATCTAAAAACTATATTTTTTGTTTCTGTTTCGATTGTAGATCATACCCCAAGTATTCTTTTAAAAAAATATTCAATGTACAGTTTTGACTTTCCTACCATTTTATTATATGTATAGATTAAAATAATATTAAAAGTGGTTTTTAACAAATAGGAAAATGGAATTTCCATAATGTACTCGACTCAAACCATTTATATGGCTGTTAGGAAGCTGTTCCTTCGCTAATTAGGGAAAATAATGCGATTTTTTCTCAAATCGGAATCGGCTTTCAGCCGTAATAACGGATTTAACATATAAATGTAAGGGAAATAATAAAACGAGCGACTAAAAAACAAATTTGGACTGGAAATAATAAAACGAGCGACTAAAAAACAAATTTGGACTGTCTTGAAAAATATATGAAAATGAACGGTTTTAAATATTAATATTGCGACTGAATTACTAAGTGAGCGACTAAAACACATATACATTGCGATGAAAGAGATAAGTTACGAGAAGGGCTCCCGCACCGGAAGGCGGAATCAGTACGGTTAGGTGCGACGACGAGCGCAGCGAGGAGGAGCATGTTAGGTTGCATATAGTTATACACGTGCGCGAGCCGAGCGAGCGAAGCGAGCGGTGCCGCGGCAGCGGCCGGCGAAGCGCCATAAACCTGGTCAGCTATTATAGTCAACCCTGGACAATCCCGACATGGTCAAAAGTGTTTTTAAGTCGCTGTTTCATTGATTCTTCGTCACTCGCTCTCAGTCGCTCACTTAATTAAAACAGTAAGCCAAATTCATTATTTTTGTCACCTAAAATTTTTATTTACAGTTACTCGATTAAATACTACCCTAAATGTAATAACGGAGACGGTGAGGTGATTCATTATATGTGAACTCCCTCTCCCGGGCTAGTTAAATTCTTTCCCACCGCTCTCCGTCTTTGTAAAGATACTCAGGACTCGCCTTGAGCAATTACAAATAAAATCTGTGATATATCAGTATTAACATCTTTTATTCTTATATCATAAGACCTGTTGAGTAGGACCTACCCCGCTACATCTCGGATAAGTAGGATCTATGGTGAGTCTAGGGTGTTTACGCTCAGAGTATCTTTATTTTGTGACCTGTATTTTGGTAGGAGTGTCTGGTTATCTACAAGTTATGTAGTCATGAGGCATGACATTGGCTCTCACAATCAACTGTCTTGTGTTTGTTTTTTTTTTTCATGTCACGGTCAATTTGTACTGTACCTATTTGTATTAATTTGATAATTCTGACTGAAAAAGAGTGCCAAGAGTTTTTTTCCGCCGGCTTTTTTTGTCTCTTGGTCTACTGTAATATCTTATTTAACAACTATCAACAACTAGTTAAAGCCGAAGTGTGTGATGACTGACTTCATCAAGTGTTTTGTGAAATTCCTAAGATGAATAAAACTTTTTGAATTTTTTTTGAATTTCATCACTGCGGGCAAAAACTAGAACAGAACACAACGTTAAAAACTCCATCAGATATGCGCTGTGTACTCACTGGCGGAGGTCTGCGCGTGTTGCTGCCTGTACTTGGGCGCGGGCACGTCGGCGGTGTGCACGTCGCGCTGCGCGTGCGCCGCCATCACTCGCGGGGATAAAGCCGCGGCTGCGTGGGACTCCACCTGGAACATATCAACCGTTTATAGAACATACCATTTTTTAGCTCCCATGCTGGACTAGGAGCGAAAGAATAGTAGTTTATGAAACTGTCAGATAATACCTAGTTATGTGCAGTTTCATACACTACTTTATCTAATCTCATACACTGAAGATATTTATTCCCGCCATTATCGCGCATGCGCCAAAACGCGCCGCGCGGCCACAGAATGTAACGTAGCGCGGCGCTCGCAGGACACAGATAAAAAAATTAAATCTATGGTCTGTTATCTGTATCGAAATGAAAAAAAAAAATATTATAACATTGTATTGTAGTGTGTTATAATTTAATTTTTTAATTTCATTTTAAAAAGTATGTCAATATAAATTCGTTCTGAGTTTTATATTTTGAATATTATGATCGGAGAGTAGATAAAAACATATAATGTAGCAGCTGCTCTTCTCGGGTGTACTGTAAAACTCAGTTAAGTGACAGAAGTTTTATGAGCGTTTTTGTGAGCGATAGACTGATCCCTGTCACTGCAATAGTCTCTCTCCATCATTACAATACCTCCAAACTCGTCAAACGTGACATCAGATGATAACGTTTTCTTTACGCATTATGCTGAGACTGAGAGCGATTGCGTCAATTATTTGCAATGTCATATTAATGAAATATATTAAGAATTCTTTAATTATATCTAATCTGATAATTTGTGGCATCTATTGAGCTACACGTTTTGCCTCAAAATAACGATTTGCATCAATGGCGAAAACAGTTTTGATAAGAGACAGCTATCAAAATGAAAATTATAATTTTGTTTTTGTAGGAAAAATGATTTCCGATTGCTAATTTATTTTGCTTTGTACTGATATAAAAAAACACCTGCAGGGAATTTCCAGTTTGATATAAACAACATTTATCACTAAGCATTAAAATAGAACATGAAGCACTTATTCATTAATTGTTTTTCCAAAAATGTAAACTCATAAAATACCCTGAAGTGTTGCGTTACGGTAATTTCATCATAGAGTTTTAAGCTAAGTGAATTTCGAAAAACATTTCAAGTCTTTCTGTATATGGTTACAAACATATGGCGGGTTTATTAAGTTTCATAGGTTTATAAGTTTTCAGTACATATGACCAATTACAGAATAAGTCATTTTACCTAACCAACGACGTAACAATTTATTCATTTAACGACACTATCAAATATACTATCAAATATCTGTCAACATATGAATAATCCAGTTTTCATTTTCTAAATTATCTATAACAGCTTTTGAAAAAAAGGACGAGTATTATTGAAAACAAAATTTATCTTTTAAATATTTACTTTGACGTCATAAAAAATGTGATTTAACCCATGGCAGAATAAGTCAAAGGATTGGCGTTTCATTTTACGTAAGCAATTAAACGCAATTATTAACAAAAAGCTCTCAAAAACATACTATAATAATATTATATCGAATACCAAAACATAGCAAGAATAAATTGAATAAGTTAATACATTTATTTAGTTCAAATATCAGACAAATAATTTGCGAATGCGTGATATTGTATAAATCAAATATCGCCTATTTGCTTGGAAGAACGTCATGTAAGGAGGGCCCATGCCAAATTTGAGAACTTACAGCTCGTAGCTAATAGATATTGTGAAACGCCTTTTTTTTCTACCAGTTTTGTACCTACCTGTATCGGTTACTCATGCCAGTCAGTTGAATATTGAAACCCGCCATTAATAACTGTCTTGACAAAGCGTCTTAGAATAATTTCTGGTCAATTCGTGTCAATTTTACAAAAAGGTCGTGGGTATGAGCTAACCATTTCAACATCTATAAACTGGGGTAATAACTATTATGACTAATGTGTAGGTAAAATAAATCTGAGAAACTCTTGCTTAATATTTCTCGTCTAAATTATCAATTTAATTTGAATCTGAAATAAACAAACGAAAATTCATGATTTGACGGCTCATGTCAATTGCATATTTTTTTTCATTTATTATCAATCCACAAAAAACAATTTTAACATGTTGATAGTGCATAAAAGACCACGAAGGTTTGTGAATATGCAAATCGTCTACTTCAGTACATCTATCATAATTACTTTACACATAAAACATTTGTACATTCATATCACCTTATTGTATATAAACAAAAGTCCATGCATGAATGAACCTAATTCAATAATTGCAGCATAAACTGAGGTATGTAAAATGCAAGGTTTGCAAATAGCATCGATGTTGACGCAAACAAAAAAAAACAATTAGTTCTCCTTGAAATCATTATATGTATAACCTTGAACCACCACCACCCAGCACTGGGCCAGCTTGGTGGATTATGGCCTATACCTCCTCATCACCCAGGGGAGAGACTCATAGCCCTGCAGTGGGCTCATTACAAAGAGTTGAGATGATGATGATGATAACCTTGAAAATTTATATTCAAAATGTTCGTATTTTATTATTTTTGTATGTTTATTATTTTGAAGGGGGGAGTATCTGTGACGTCCCTCCTTGACGTCACTATCAATACTATCAATATATATCGTGCTTGATAAAAACATGTTGACCAGTGCACATTTATTAGATACTTACTACATTTTAGATAAGATAAACTATTGCTAAAAAAGTTAATTATACACGTAGATTTAGATATATAAATCATTACTTTTGCTAATAAATTTATCTATCAACTCGTAACTGTGTCTTGCTCTATCAAACCTTTCCTGGCCGTAATATATCGTTTTATGTTAGTATATTTTTCTAAAAAAGTGTTTAGGTACAATCGAACCAACTGAATCATGACCCAAGAATTAGACCTTACAAATTCGACAGTTTCAAACGAATTTTCAGTAATTTTATCTTTATACAATCACAACACACAGGTAATCATTAAAATTAATAATATAAAGGGTGTCCAGTCCAACTTTAAACGACGAAAAAAAAAAACTATTGGTTTTATATAAAGATTTATTATATGAAACTTGAGATAACAAATGCGCATTTTATTTTTTGAACACAACATCGTCCAAATGCTGTCCATTTCTGGCAACGCACTCTTGCAAGCGCACCCTTAAATTTGCGAATACCCGATTGCAAAGCTGCGGAGAGATGGCGGCAATTTCTCGTCGGATATTTTCTTGTAGAGCTTCAATCGTTGCAGGATTATTGTTGTAGACCTTTGACTTGAGGTAGCCCCACAAGAAGAAGTCGCATGGAGTAATGTCCGGCGAGCGTGGTGGCCAGGATATGTCTCCATATTTGCTTATTAATTTGTTAGGAAAAATCTCTCTAAGTTTCTGCATTGACACTCTGGCTGTGTGTGGAGTGGCACCATCCTGCTGAAATAATGTTCGATTGTTGTAACCAGGAAACTGTGCGAGTTGCGGTACCAGGAATTCGTCTATCATTCGGCAATACACTTCAGCAGTGACTGTTTCTCGCTGGTTGAAAAAATAAGGACCAATAATTCCACGCGCAGAAATCAAACTGTCGTTTTAGAGCAATGTAATCGTTTTTGATGGCGTTCTCTTGGGTTGGAGGGACACCAGAAACGCATATTCAGTTTGTTGACGTAGCCATCAATATGAAAATGGGCTTCATCCCTAAACAATATGTTTCCAAGCGTGTTCGTGGGGTTCGAAAACGTTCCAGCATCACCCTGGCGAAGTTTTCTCGCACAGGGTAATCGTTTTCATGCAGACCCTGTACAATTTGAATTTTGTATGGGTGTAATTTTAATTTCTTTTTCAAAATAACTTGAACTGTTGACTTTGATATGCCTGTGAGGCAGCAATTTTTCGTACCGATTTACGAGGATTACGCATTATTTCTTGCCGAACTTGATCCACATGTTCAGGCGTCGCTGCTGAAGTTGGCCGCCCCGGAGAAGTCTCGTTGACGGTAATTCCTTGTTGTCTAAATCTTTGCACCCACGACCGAATAAGTTGTGTGCTCGGGCCATCGCTTAATCTTCTGATATTGAAGTGCGTACAAAAAGCGCGGCGCGCACGAACCAAGGATTCGCCGGACTTCAAATATTGCTCGACTGCAAACGCGCGGTGCGCTCCGGACCAGTGACTCATGGTGACTGACAAATCCGCAAAACCCACGCATCTAACGCCACCCCTCCTCTTCACCTAACCCCGCCAGTTGCGTAGCAACAGCCAATCAAAGTTGAAATTTCTTTACTGGACACCCTTTAATAACTAAAACGCTAATGTTTCGAACATTTAAGTTCTTTAGGAAGTACGGCTTTAGTTTAGATTTAATATTTTTAGGCGTCAAGTTGTCATGTTGTTCTTGAGGTAATTTATTAATAAGTCTTGGTATGATGTGGGTAGTCGTTCTTTCGCCATAAACATTATTTTCCAATTGAAATTGAAATATGCTTTCCCAATTGAGAAGGCTCAGGAGAACAAGTTTATTTTCAGCTTTTGAAAATGACGATATCCAGCTCTGGGCCATTGGGCCTTGTTCTCTTTGGAATAAAGTGCGTATGTATAACATTATAATATTTTTAGCTAAGGATTGAGTATGGAGCACCGATGCGAGCTTTTGGCTAAGACACGGTGCCCATGATTTAATTATATTGAAAGAAATTTTCGTACGAGTCGGCAATTGTTCATTATTATTATTTGGGGTTTCGGGACTATATGAGCAGTGATGGCCGCGCGTCACCTGCGACCTGGGAAATGTGTTGTGACGTGTGTGTGTACTGACCTGCTTCCCGCGCACGACGGCATCGAGCTTGTCAGCGAGGCCGCTTGGCCGCGCATCTCGGGCTGCCTCACCCGACATGTGCGGGTGGATCACCGTCAACTAGAAAACAAACAACCAAACATTATAATCAAACAATAATAAGGTTTAAAGAACTTTATTTCTCATAAGAACAAGTTACAGTTCACTTAAAATGAGATACAATAAAAATTTTTACTTATAATTAAATAAGATGAAAGATTTCTATTTGTTTGACTCTGATTTCTTGTAAGTACATACATTTAAATAATCTTTTTCATATAAAAATTAAGAAAGAAAGTATTACATCAATATTTTGATAATATGAAATGATACATGTTATTGATATTATGGAAATGGTGTTTTAATCTAAGTTTATATGACTCGAAAAAGTTAATTTCTTTTAAGTTATTTGGTAATTTATTATAAAGTTGTGCTCCCTCAAATAAAACTGTAGTTTTTCCGTAATTTGTGCGAATTTTAGGTAAATGAATCTTGTTTCTGTTTCTTAGCGAGTATTTATTTAGCATTTTATTAAAGATTGGATTGAATTAGTTAAAATGAAGATGCAAGTTTTGTAATTATATAGTTGTTTTAAATTTAAGAGTTTTGTATTCTGATATATTTGAACAGATGGAGTCAAAAATCGTAGTGGAACAATACTTTTATGATTTTATTTTACAGCCTAAAAACTTATTAAAGTGTCCTAAAATTAATGAATATGAAGTGTTCGACTGTTGCGATTTTCTCACAGACTCAGAGTACAAAACGCGCACCTTCGAACATTCAGTCGGCAAAGCTGTTGAGTCATACAAAAAATGCGATGATTATGATATATTATTTGACACCTAAAATAATTACATTAAAAGGATTTTAAAAAAATTGGTACAGCGCAGAACTGTCTGGCATAATTAAATGAATACTTTGTGTGCCGACTAAATTACAAAGAATTGTATGATTGCACCGACTGAAAATTGCCCCACGGATAGATAAATCCAAAACCTTGATCAAACTCAAAAAACGATCAAATCCAAACAAATCGACCCAAAGATTATTTTTCAATTACTATGATGTCGATGAGCCATGAATATGAAAAAACAATGCTATAAATAAACGATCAATAATAAATAATACATGTAACAGCCCGTTCACACATGATCCGTTTTACTGGATACCTTTTTTATATGGTAAATGCGTATACTGAATACTGTGCCATATGTGAAGTCGCTCATACAACTCCATGCGCCATCGATGAAAATATAACGTATCCGGTAAAACGTATGCAGTAAAGCGGACCATGTGTGAACGGGCTGTAAGGCATTATAAAAATAGCCTACCTGTAATTGTACTGGAGGTTTCCCCCTGTTCTAACCTTCATAGTAGAAAAGATTAAAGAGAAATAACCAAAAAACTACAAGCCTTAATTTAAAAGTCATTCAGGAGTAATTTCAACTCTTATCATAAATATAAAAAAGTGCATAAAACTCACAGTCTGCACGTATTCATTGCTGGTGAAGCGTCCATTGAGCTCGGAGCAAGTCAACTTGAAGACGCGGTTGAGATAGTACGCCGGCTTCTTGTTGCTGTAAGTGATCAGGCGGAGGATCTGAAATGTGAACGTACATTCATGTAGGATGGTAGTTAAAACTCCTATGCACGTGTATCATGAAATCTACGAGCGTATTGTGAGCGTCGGTCATGACATGAAAACTTTGTTTTATTGAAAACTGTCAAAAAATGTGTAAAGTAGAGGTTAAATCTGCATAAGCTTTATCATAATTAACCTGTTCATAAACTTAATATAAGGTAGCATTTACTTTATTTTGTTGAAAGGTTTCTCTTAAATCAGTCGTAGTGATCTAATAATATAGAAATGCATCCACTATCTTTTATACAGCCTAAAACCCTACCTTCTGGTAGTTATCCGGGCTGTCAGCTCCGCTAAGTATGGCTCCATCTCTGGTGATGGAGGCGCGGACGTCCAAAGTCGCCGGCAGTGTAGTGGGCAGGGACAAGCTCTCGTGGTCCGGGTTCAATGCCGGGTACACGGACACTACGCACGAGTCCAGCTTTTGGGTGTCCGCTTCTGTTAAAATTCGAAAAAATAGTTAATGTGCGTGAGAAATTGTAGACACAGGTAGAATATCGCTTGGAATGATGAAAAAGCTACTTATTATTATGGAAAAAACCTGAAATTTTTGCATTAAGCGTTCATTAATTAAGTATCAGCTAATCAATGTTTATGAGTAAAAAATATTTTAGCATTAATTAAGGATTTAAGAAGTCATTAGTTTAGTAAGGCTGTAAGTCTATAATTAACACTTAAAGAGTAAAACAATTAATCTTAAACTGAAAAAACTGAATCTTAAATTAAAATGATTTAAATGATTGATGATTGATAGATTGACAGAGTAACCGGTGCGAACACAACTTGTTCACTGAAACCAAAACGGCCGACCCGCGTAAAATGCAAGCTCGGCGGCAATCAACGGCTGGCCTATAGCCAGTGTACACTCGCACTCACCCAGCACAGTGACGCGGGTGTCCGGGAACACGGCCAGGCCGGCGCGGAAGGCGGCGTAGTCCCTGGCGGCGTCGCCCGCGCCGCGGATGAGCACGGTGGGCGTCGCAGGCTGCAGCACATCACAGCGGTATAGAGCTACACTCGCACTCACCCAGCACAGTGACGCGGGTGTCCGGGAACACGGCCAGGCCGGCGCGGAAGGCGGCGTAGTCCCTGGCGGCGTCGCCCGCGCCGCGGATGAGCACGGTGGGCGTCGCAGGCTGCAGCACATCACAGCGGTATAGAGCTACACTCGCACTCACCCAGCACAGTGACGCGGGTGTCCGGGAACACGGCCAGGCCGGCGCGGAAGGCGGCGTAGTCCCTGGCGGCGTCGCCCGCGCCGCGGATGAGCACGGTGGGCGTCGCAGGCTGCAGCACATCACAGCGGTATAGAGCTACACTCGCACTCACCCAGCACAGTGACGCGGGTGTCCGGGAACACGGCCAGGCCGGCGCGGAAGGCGGCGTAGTCCCTGGCGGCGTCGCCCGCGCCGCGGATGAGCACGGTGGGCGTCGCAGGCTGCAGCACATCACAGCGGTATAGAGCTACACTCGCACTCACCCAGCACAGTGACGCGGGTGTCCGGGAACACGGCCAGGCCGGCGCGGAAGGCGGCGTAGTCCCTGGCGGCGTCGCCCGCGCCGCGGATGAGCACGGTGGGCGTCGCAGGCTGCAGCACATCACAGCGGTATAGAGCTACACTCGCACTCACCCAGCACAGTGACGCGGGTGTCCGGGAACACGGCCAGGCCGGCGCGGAAGGCGGCGTAGTCCCTGGCGGCGTCGCCCGCGCCGCGGATGAGCACGGTGGGCGTCGCAGGCTGCAGCACATCACAGCGGTATAGAGCTACACTCGCACTCACCCAGCACAGTGACGCGGGTGTCCGGGAACACGGCCAGGCCGGCGCGGAAGGCGGCGTAGTCCCTGGCGGCGTCGCCCGCGCCGCGGATGAGCACGGTGGGCGTCGCAGGCTGCAGCACATCACAGCGGTATAGAGCTACACTCGCACTCACCCAGCACAGTGACGCGGGTGTCCGGGAACACGGCCAGGCCGGCGCGGAAGGCGGCGTAGTCCCTGGCGGCGTCGCCCGCGCCGCGGATGAGCACGGTGGGCGTCGCAGGCTGCAGCACATCACAGCGGTATAGAGCTACACTCGCACTCACCCAGCACAGTGACGCGGGTGTCCGGGAACACGGCCAGGCCGGCGCGGAAGGCGGCGTAGTCCCTGGCGGCGTCGCCCGCGCCGCGGATGAGCACGGTGGGCGTCGCAGGCTGCAGCACCATGACATAAGACTCCGCCGGTCGGGCGGTGAAGCGCCGCCCATTGTCACAGCTGTGGGTGGGGGGGACATTGAGTATAGGCCGTGTGAGCTCATCTTAAAGTAGCCATCCCGCCTCTGGATAATGTCGTTAAAGGTGGCTAATCCCGTTCCCGTTGGATAATTCTACATCCGAACCCCGTTCGGATGTAGAATTAGCTTAATGAAATTATAATAGTGATGTGCCTGTCTTTTATCATATCAAACTTACTTACATAATACTTATTCTTTGATATTTTGTATGAAAATTCTAATTTAATTTTTTTTAAGATAAAAATCAACTCATTGAATCGTGTCTCAAATAATTAACTCATCATAAAGACGAAAATTTATGTCGACATTTAAATTGATTGATTTTATAGAAGCCTTCAAAATAGTAAAATTGCTTAGGATTCCAATAATTCTACCTACTCTCTTATAAATGTAAATTAAATAAACATTGATCCTCGCTATTATCAATAATTCCACACTCACGTGACAGTAGCCCGCGTAATAAAGTCGTTATTGACTAACCAACCCCACTGTTGAGTATAAATTTCTCTTCATAGCCAAAGGTTTTACTCCCGACGCGATCGAGAATCACATCAACTCGATCTCAAGGATTTTCGCACTCTGGAAACCGATACTAACGCCGAATCAAGCGCTGGCTCAAATTGTATCATAGATTTTAGTCATTTTTTACAAGCTATAGACAGTTATATTCGATCCTGATTAGTTAAAATTTGAACCACCGCTCGATTCGGCGCTAGTATCGGTTTTGAAATGCTTGAGATCGAGTTGATTTGATTCTCGATCGCGGGAGTAAGGCTCCAAGTTTTAATTTGATTATCGACTCGATAAATATGCGATTGAGCTACTAAAGAAGTAAGTAGTAACAATGGATTTAATTTAATTTAATTTTTGTTTAACATGTAATTTAAATTTTGGTTGTAATTTGTTTTTGTGTTTTATCAATAAATAAATGGAGATTTCACAACCGTGCTGTGCATTGTTAGATAAACAAAGCTAGAGTATGTTTCTGTAATCTAATATATAAAATTCTCGTGTCACAGTTTTCGTTGCCATACTCCTCCGAAACGGCTTGACCGATTTTGATGAAATTTTTTGTGCTTATCCGGTATCTATGACACTTTTTTTTTATTTATATGGCAAAACAACGTTTGCCGGGTCAGCGAGTTATCTATCTAAAGTTCTGATTTTGAAGTTATGTAAGTACCTATGTAAATGAAGTAGCACAGATCCTCGCTGTAATCAATAGCCAATGACTCACGTGACAGTAGTGCGCACGTGCACGTTGCGGCGGCCGGGCGTGGGGAAGTTCCGCGCGTCGCCGTACGCCACGCGACGTAATAACGTTTCCACGTCGGCCGGGCCCTCGCCTTCTACCGACACTGCTTTCAGATCTGCAAGGAACACAAATCTATACTAATATATTAAGCTGAAGAGTTTGTTTTTATGTTTGTTTGAACGCGCTAATCTCAGAAACTACAAGTGGGATTTGAAAAATTCTTTTTGAATTGAATAGCCCAACTTTCGAGGAAGGTTATATTTTATCCCGAAATTACCACGAGATCAAAAGTTACGCGGGTAAAACCGCGCGCGGTGGCTAGTAAATCAATATTTCTGACACTCATACAACATTTTTTAGCCCAAATTAAGTTTCTTAAAGAATTTGTGTTATGATGGATACTAGATAACTGATACACTGAATAAATACATATTTTTTATTAGAATATATACTTAAATAAACTAATAAACATCCATGACTTGACGACTAATATCTGTGTTCATCACACAAATATCCGCCGTCGCCGGGATTCGAACCCAGGACCTCTGGTATAGAAGGCAATGTATGTTACCACTACACCAGCTGGTCGACAAAAAAGTCAGCGAAAAGTATCGTCGACACATCTAGGACCACAAATGATCTTAATTGATCTAAATTGATTGGTCTGTCTGCCTTATAGAAAGGTAAAACGGGCAAAAATCAAGTTCAATAGTCGGTGGTAAGTAATACGCATCGTGAAAAAGAGAATATAGTCGCCTTGTTTATTGTAAAGTTCTGTAATTCAGAATATTATACAGGGAGTTTGATAGGTGGCACAAAAAGATGAAAATTTATATTTTTTATATGGTCCAATTCAATGTATAAAAACGTTATGAATTTTAGATTTTTGTTATTTATTTTGTTGTTGAAGTGTCATAAAATTTTTATTAGCAATTTCAGCAAGAAAAAATCAAAATAAAACATTGCCTTGGACAATATCGGCAGTACCATGTATGATATTATGACACTGTTGTAAGTCGGTAATTCGTGACAAATTCTGTTGCGGACCCAACCGACGGCTTTAAAATTATCGCCCTAAGGAACGATTATATGGTTATATATTATAAAGGTCGTCCCAAGACTATGGGACATAGGATGAAGACTTTATTGATTTTCAAATATTAGTAATTATAATTTAAGAATTTCACGTGTAGTTTCACATTATTGGTTTCAGCAGTTTCTTGTTTCTTATTAATTTGATTAAAATGATCTTTGTACTTTCTTTTAAAATACTATGTTTCATGAATTGTTTTATTGTGTTCTTAAAATACGACGAACTAAAAGTTTTGTCCATTCTTTCGATTGGCATTATAAAAATGGGAGTGGTTCGATTCCCAGACGCAAGTAATTTTTAGTAAATCTTCAAATGCAGAATCACTAATATTTAAAATGAAATATTAGTCTATCTACGACATTTAAGGCACTTTCCTTTGATCTCCCATAGTGTTGGGCCGGCCTGTATATTCCGAGACATAAATAATAATAAAATAATAAAATCCCCAGACAATCACACCAACTACATGACCTCAAAGTAAGCGAAGCTTGTGTTATGAGATACCATGTAGCGAACTAGGGGGGAACCTAGAATATAAATACATAAATAGATAAACACCCAGACCCGGATTTTTTTTTCTTCTTCCGGGCGGGAATCGACCATTGGCGTCTGAGGCAGATAGGTTTACCCCTTCGCCAAAGTGGTCGTCTTAATGAACACTTGTGTATAGTGCAGTAAGTGTGGCGTGCTCACATAGGTCCGGCGCCAGGCTGAGCCCCTCGCGGCAGCGCGCGAGGCAGGCGGCGGCGCGCGGCGGCTGCGCGGCGCCCCGCAGCACGCCCAGCCCCGACATCCAGCCTGATAGAGCGTGCTTGGCGTCGCTCTCTGTTCCTACAAGCCGATAGAGGATACTTTAATATGTCAAACCTGAAATTAACTAGGTCGATTCATGTAATAAAACTGAAGCACCTAGCGTGCTTAGCGTCAACTCCGTTCCTGTAGGGGGATAGAGGATATCAATTTAGTTAAGGCAGTCAACTAGAGAATGGAAGTCAATTCGTAAATAAAGGGCATCGACGTAAAGTTGCCTATTGTACTCAACCTTTACCCGCCATACAGTCCATTAATATCGAATCCATAATTTACCAACCACCTCCAAACCCAGCGACCTTTAAATACCCAACAGTCATTGGAACCAGATAGACCGAGCTTAGTGCCGCTCTCCGATCCTGGAGGGGAATATCAACATGACGGACGTAAATTTAAAATGAAGAACCAACTGCGTCCTATATTAATAATTTATTAATAATTTTGTAACTTTTATTTTTAAATGTAAATATATGATTTTTTTCTTATGTAAATGTATTAACTATTATTTTTTTTGTGATAATAAAACTTTTTTTTCTTTCTTTCTTTCTTTCTATGGAGTTCAATGTTATACGATAATTTGAAGTGTTTGAGCAGCCCAGAGTCTACAACTAGAGGAAGGGGACGTAAATATAAAATGGCGAACCAGCTGCGAGCTAAGCGTCACTTTCTTTAAGATATAGAACAATTCAATGACACACATAAGTCTGCAGTCAACTAGAGAATAAGATTCTCATCTTCTTAGCGTCAATCCGTTAAGTTAAATAGTGGAGTCATTCGACATTCGATTCGAAAATAAATTCATCAAAATGACTTTACTTACTCTATAGTGAAATAAACAAAAATAAATAGTAGATTGTATCATAAGGGAGCAAAATAATATTTTTACGGCGAGGGCGCTTTTTTGAATCCAGAGCGAAGTGAGGGATTCTAGAGTAGAATCCCGAGCGTAGCGAAGGATTCTTTAGTGGAATCCTGAACGTAGCGAGTGATTCAAAGTACGTCGCCCGAGCCAAAAATATATTTTGAGCCCGAGTGATACACTCTACTTTTCATCACCCACTATGAGAAAATAAAAGGCGCCTCATACTTTAATGTAATATTATTATTTAATAAAACATAGAGTAACAACTAAATTGAAATGAAATAGTATCTAATAATAAAACAACTAAAAACTTATATTTACATTTGAGACATTTTCGCAATTATGAAAATTCATTGTTACAGTTTTATTAGGAATAGAGATTGTTGTAGATTTTTCATGTATTTCTCCCGGGATTTTGCGGGTAATAGATTATCTATCACATTTCTTGCGTCAGTTCTAATACTTTCAGGAGTTAATTCTATACTTTCACTGTCACTTGAAGAATTCATTTTTCAAAACAAAACCATAAATTTCTAACAACCCGTGAAAATTTACGAAAACGCGGGCTGTAGTTCGCGCGTTTTTAACTTGATTTTTTTTTATTTAGCCGGCGGCGGCGGCGCGACTATGGGCCGTCGTACCTACCAGCCAGTCTTTATTCAAACAATATTTGCGTTCGATTTCTTTGGCGCTGAACACTAAGATCAGATGTTCCAAATTCAAAAAGTGCGCGGAAAAGATAATTGCGGCGCACTTATAAAGAGGATTAAAAACTCATTACTGCCCGCTAAATGTTTCTTAAAGAAAACATCACCTTTGGGTGCACTTAAAGGCGAACCAAGTCGTCCTTTTCGAATAGGTGGGATGAAAAAAATATTTTCCTAGCCAATACACGAAATATCTAGGCTCTAAAGTATATGATAGAAGAACTATGGGGTATCCTGAAATACACATAGACCCGTACTAGCTAGGAATTTAACTCTTCTTCGTTTATCAACTTAAAATATTCCTTTTATTATATAAAGAACCCTGTTAGATTCATGTCATGTTAGATATCTAGCTCCTTGCCTAAGCGGTGCAATATAAATGACACGATAGTAAGTAACCTTTTATTTGACTGTGTGCCAAAAAATATCTCTATAGCACTACATTTTAATTCATACATTTAAAAGAAATTATACCTTATGATATCAAAATAAACAATATGAAAGAGCCATACCTTGCCAGCAAGCGCCAACCATCATGGTGGTATTGACGCCCTTGGCGGGATGCAGCGGCCAGTCGTCGATGACCTCCGGGCTCTTGCTGTCCTCAGCGCGGAAGGGCTCTCCGTCCACTAGCAGCTCGATCGTGGGGAAACGCACGTTGATGGTGTAGTGGTGCCATTCGTTGTCGCACACCTACAGACCAAAATCCTTGAACTTAAGACATACTTTCGCCCGAATATCGTTTAAAATATTAGAGATGTTGAATTTCACGATAGTATGATTGCGTGTGTACAAGATATAGTCATTCTTATATAAATATTTATTTATTTAATTTTTTCATGAGAATTTATTTTGTATTCCAAATCTGTAGGTAGCCAATAATAATCTTTATTTTCACACCAAATCACAACTAAATTGATTTCAATAGTATGAAATGCCTAAGTCCATTTCAGGCCGTCAGTAAGCTTTATGTTTCTGAAAAAAAGTATCAGAACTAAAATATTTCCCAATAAAAATAATCTCAATTAATAAGAAACTAAACGTGAGGAGTCTCCATACAATGGCTGAGCAACGTTGGGGTTACTGATTCAACGCAAAAGAAGTTATACTGGTGGTCTATTTTAAAGATAAATACATAAAGCTTTTGATAAACAGTAAAGTAAACATATAAAGTAAAAAAAAGCATATTACAAACATAATTATTTCAATTGTATAATCTTGCAATGCATTACTTCGATTGCATCCATAACTTTTTGTGAGTTTTGTTTTATTTTAGATATCCCTACCACCAAACATCAAAAGTCAAAAACGTCAATCAAATATTCACTCTGTTATTTTGCAACAAGTTAATATGCTCTTTCGGTTTCCCTTTTATTTTCGTCTTTTTTCGCACCGTGGACCTTGATTCTGCTGTCTCACAAGACCCCAGCAACCCACGGACGCGGATTCTCAAAACAATGTGTATTATTGCTATTTTCTAATCAAGATTCTGGACATGTGACTAGTGTTGTAAGTAAGATTTCCTTTGACTTTATTCTTTAAATAAACTACCAAAAACAAAAAAAGTTAGTTAAATAACCTTTTAAACATGGTTCATGACTATCTAGACAACCTATTAATAATAATCATGACGGTATTAAATGGTGAAATATCATCGGCCGACGACGGCTCAAACACTGTGGACTTAAGCCTTTAAAAGTTATCAGATTTGGTCAAACTAGGCAGGCATTGTAAAAGTCTGATTATTGGGTTACTAGGCCTTAAACCTACGAAATGCAATAATGATTTACAGTAAAAGATTTAGATGAATGGTAAAATAAAGTATTATTCATGCGTGCAGGGCGCACAGTATAGCAGAAATAGGAGAAATTTATTCTAGTGTAAGCCAGACTTCTAATGGTTCTTTAACCCAAATCCCAAATACTTACCCCATCATACTGACTCACACTCTCCTGGCCAATAACCACCCTTTATATAAAACCCCGCCAAATATCAAATATACTGTGTTTCAGCAATATTTTATATACAGGGTGATTGGTGGGTCACTTTTGAAATTCAAGGACGTGATAGTTTGAGATGAAGAGAAAAATTATAATAAATAATCAACGAATGCAGAGCATTAAAAAATCGACTTCACGCCAAAACTTTCGCTGAGTTGAGAATGTCATCAACGTAAACATTCTCCAAAATCATACATATTCATTAAAAAAATTGAAATTTTCCATGAAGTACGCAACCGATTTCCATGAAATTTATATTGGACCAACTATGAAGTATCCTCTATCATATGAAACAACAATTTTTAAAATCAAGTCATAATTGTCCGAAATATCGTGCAACAAAAAAATACATACAGACGAATTGAGAACCTCCTTCTTTTTTGGAAGTCGGTTGAAAATAAATATAAATCATTTACTGAGTAAACTTAACCGAAAGTTAAAAAATTTATTACGCAACGCATGGTTACGCCAGCGTTGGCAGCGCTTCGCATGCCAGGTCACGTGCCGCGATTGACTCAGTTATATGTAAAGTAAATAGTAACATAGTAGTATTTATTTATAGGGAATTCTAGTGAAAAATTAAGTACCTACTTTTATTACAATTATTATCAGCAGTGCAAGCACAGAACTTTGTCGACTCGTATCTTTACGAATGTTCGTTTAGTATGGAGACAGTTTGTTAGCAATAATTGAAATCTATCCATTGCCACACGGCCAGCGTTAATAAATGTGTGCCTTGTTAATTTTCAATGTTTGTAAACATGCTGTACTCCTAAATAACTGTAAAATAAAAAATTACAATGTTACTAAAAACTTGCAACCGACTCCATACTATACTAACATTCGTAAACATACGATTCGATAAAGTTCTGTGCTCGCACCGCAGAATCGACTACAGAGTGCTCTCCTTCAGTATTTAAAATTTGTCACCAGTCACCCTGTGGAGCCAATTCCTGACTATGCCCGTATACTGTTATCCTCGAGCTCTTTAACTTAACTCGCAAACAAATAACCGTCGCTACATACCTCAGGCAAGTGCCAGCGCCACTCAGCAGGTCGGAACATGTTGAGGTCGGCGTCTCCCAGCTCGCGTCTCAGCAGAAGGATCAGCCGGCAGTTGCGGACGAACACCGCGTAGTGGTGCCGGTTCATTTCTGAGGGCACGTGATGAGAGGCTGTGGTTATACAGTCAAGATCCAAACAGATATAATAGTCTCTACTTAATATTGTATAAGTAGAGACTATTATATCTGTCTCTTAATATTGGTCAGTCGCTCGTGACCACGGGGTCTGCAAAGACACCGAAACATCGAGTTAAAATTTAAAATGTAAATATACGCGATAAAACTGGTTAAATAGTGTTTTATTTAATAGTCTCTACTTATTTTTAAAAAGGAATATTTATTTATTGACACTTTATTGTTAACCTTATATTATAAAAATTACAATACATTCAAAGTGACTGAGATTACACAATTTGCGGTATTATGGCTGGGCAGGTATCGATTTCTACCAGACAACCATCTGTCTGTCTACTAATCAACTGCTACAATTTTTGATCTAACTTGCACCAGTCGATCTTAGGAATCACCTATGTGTCGAGCTATCGCATTTTTAATCAGCGAAATTGGTGAAATAGTATCATAACATAATATTAATGAAATCACCCACGTAGCCACCACGGGGGGAAAGGAAAAGTTAAAATGTTTTTTAAACAATGGAATATTTGTCATTGAAACTTTTATAGTGGGATGTTTTAAAGTAATACCATAGTTTAGCTTGAATCTAGATTTCACGGTAAACATAAAATTTATCCAGGCTGGAAAAAAAAATGCATACCTATTGTGTTGCTACAATACAGCTAAATTAAAACCACTGCAGCACACTAAATGTGATGCAGTGACCTGTGTATAAAATCTGTTCATAAAACGCAAACATATAAAAAATATGCGTTTTTAACGGGATTTTATCGGGTTGTTTATTTCTTTATTTTTATTCCTATTTTTAATAGTAAAAGCAGCAACTATATAGCAAATAAACAACAGAACTATTTTATTGTGCCTTGCATTGGGTAGTTTGAGAGGAATGCAATTTTCGTTTTAAAACAATAAATGAGTTGTTAACGCGACTGTCTGGTATTTTTAATATTTGTTCTTATGACCTAAGTGTTTGAAATTACATCTTAACGTCGATGCCTAATTAATCACGAGAAAATGTTAATAAGTCGATTTTCATTTAAAATTAGTTGAAGTGCCGTTCATCTTTAATTGTTGAAGTTTTTCAATTGAACTCTTCCCGAATGTACATTTTCACCGTATTTTTTGACAAAAATTGTGATCAAAACTTGTGTTCTTACAAACTAACTGATAAATAAACTTTGCTGATTATATTACTTATTTGATTATTTTCTCATTACACATACAAACTATTTACGACAAAATGGTCGATTTTCCAATCAGCATAATGTATTTATATTTCTATAAGCATTATGCTGATTAACTTTCATATTGAGAAGATAAAACGATACCATACTTATTTTATGGTATTTGTCACCAGATAACGATACTGTTGGGGCTCCATGCTGGACTAGGAGCGAAAGAAAAACGTAGAATGTGCCAGTTGTTTCTCTTCTCGGGCATACTGTAAAGGTCAGTTAAGGGACAGAGGTTTTAAAGGCGTTTTTATGGGCGATAGGCTGACCCCCTGTCACTACAAAGTCTCTTTCCATCTCTATAATACCTCCAAATGTCTCAAACGTGAGATTAGATGGTCTTGTAACCTCTGGTGTTCTGTCTTCCCCATAAGGGATACAGGCTTGACGTTATGTATGTATGTATGTATAGGGCTCCTAAATTTTTATATCAAAATATAGGAAATGGGCTACCTTATCGTCGATTGCAAACGTAATTGATTTCGCTTCACAGTGTCTCCGAGGGTGTGCGGCAGCAGCGTCTCCGGCACCACTCGAACATTGATGTGACTTACTGTGGTCATCAGCGAGGCACAGCAGGTGCTCCTTGCGATGCGGGTCGTGGTCGGGCGGCGGCGCGTGCCGCAGCCAGGCGCTGAGCGAGAACGTGTCTCCGAGGGTGTGCGGCAGCAGCGTCTCCGGCACCACTCGAACATTGATGTGACTTACTGTGGTCATCAGCGAGGCACAGCAGGTGCTCCTTGCGATGCGGGTCGTGGTCGGGCGGCGGCGCGTGCCGCAGCCAGGCGCTGAGCGAGAACGTGTCTCCGAGGGTGTGCGGCAGCAGCGTCTCCGGCACCACTCGAACATTGATGTGACTTACTGTGGTCATCAGCGAGGCACAGCAGGTGCTCCTTGCGATGCGGGTCGTGGTCGGGCGGCGGCGCGTGCCGCAGCCAGGCGCTGAGCGAGAACGTGTCTCCGAGGGTGTGCGGCAGCAGCGTCTCCGGCACCACTCGAACATTGATGTGACTTACTGTGGTCATCAGCGAGGCACAGCAGGTGCTCCTTGCGATGCGGGTCGTGGTCGGGCGGCGGCGCGTGCCGCAGCCAGGCGCTGAGCGAGAACGTGTCTCCGAGGGTGTGCGGCAGCAGCGTCTCCGGCACCACTCGAACATTGATGTGACTTACTGTGGTCATCAGCGAGGCACAGCAGGTGCTCCTTGCGATGCGGGTCGTGGTCGGGCGGCGGCGCGTGCCGCAGCCAGGCGCTGAGCGAGAACGTGTCTCCGAGGGTGTGCGGCAGCAGCGTCTCCGGCACCACTCGAACATTGATGTGACTTACTGTGGTCATCAGCGAGGCACAGCAGGTGCTCCTTGCGATGCGGGTCGTGGTCGGGCGGCGGCGCGTGCCGCAGCCAGGCGCTGAGCGAGAACGTGTCTCCGAGGGTGTGCGGCAGCAGCGTCTCCGGCACCACTCGAACATTGATGTGACTTACTGTGGTCATCAGCGAGGCACAGCAGGTGCTCCTTGCGATGCGGGTCGTGGTCGGGCGGCGGCGCGTGCCGCAGCCAGGCGCTGAGCGAGAACGTGTCTCCGAGGGTGTGCGGCAGCAGCGTCTCCGGCACCACTCGAACATTGATGTGACTTACTGTGGTCATCAGCGAGGCACAGCAGGTGCTCCTTGCGATGCGGGTCGTGGTCGGGCGGCGGCGCGTGCCGCAGCCAGGCGCTGAGCGAGAACGTGTCTCCGAGGGTGTGCGGCAGCAGCGTCTCCGGCACCACTCGAACATTGATGTGACTTACTGTGGTCATCAGCGAGGCACAGCAGGTGCTCCTTGCGATGCGGGTCGTGGTCGGGCGGCGGCGCGTGCCGCAGCCAGGCGCTGAGCGAGAACGTGTCTCCGAGGGTGTGCGGCAGCAGCGTCTCCGGCACCACTCGAACATTGATGTGACTTACTGTGGTCATCAGCGAGGCACAGCAGGTGCTCCTTGCGATGCGGGTCGTGGTCGGGCGGCGGCGCGTGCCGCAGCCAGGCGCTGAGCGAGAACGTGTCTCCGAGGGTGTGCGGCAGCAGCGTCTCCGGCACCACTCGAACATTGATGTGACTTACTGTGGTCATCAGCGAGGCACAGCAGGTGCTCCTTGCGATGCGGGTCGTGGTCGGGCGGCGGCGCGTGCCGCAGCCAGGCGCTGAGCGAGAACGTGTCTCCGAGGGTGTGCGGCAGCAGCGTCTCCGGCACCACTCGAACATTGATGTGACTTACTGTGGTCATCAGCGAGGCACAGCAGGTGCTCCTTGCGATGCGGGTCGTGGTCGGGCGGCGGCGCGTGCCGCAGCCAGGCGCTGAGCGAGAACGTGTCTCCGAGGGTGTGCGGCAGCAGCGTCTCCGGCACCACTCGAACATTGATGTGACTTACTGTGGTCATCAGCGAGGCACAGCAGGTGCTCCTTGCGATGCGGGTCGTGGTCGGGCGGCGGCGCGTGCCGCAGCCAGGCGCTGAGCGAGAACGTGTCTCCGAGGGTGTGCGGCAGCAGCGTCTCCGGCACCACTCGAACATTGATGTGACTTACTGTGGTCATCAGCGAGGCACAGCAGGTGCTCCTTGCGATGCGGGTCGTGGTCGGGCGGCGGCGCGTGCCGCAGCCAGGCGCTGAGCGAGAACGTGTCTCCGAGGGTGTGCGGCAGCAGCGTCTCCGGCACCACTCGAACATTGATGTGACTTACTGTGGTCATCAGCGAGGCACAGCAGGTGCTCCTTGCGATGCGGGTCGTGGTCGGGCGGCGGCGCGTGCCGCAGCCAGGCGCTGAGCGAGAACGTGTCTCCGAGGGTGTGCGGCAGCAGCGTCTCCGGCACCACGGCCGACGTGGCGCCGTCGAACTCGAAGATGTGCTCGCCATCGTGACCTGCATGATGCCATACATATTAATGAAAAATAAAATAATCAACGAATGCAGAGCATTAAAAAAACCGACTTCACGTCAAAACTTTGGCTGAGTTATAATGTTATCAACGTAAGCATTCTCCGAAATCATACATATTCTTTCAAAAATTTGAAATTTGCAATGAAGTACTCAACCGATTTCGATTAAATTTATATGGGACCAACTATGAAGTATCTTCTATCATATGAAACTAGAATTTTCAAAATCCATTCTCAATTGTCCGAAATATCGTGTAACAAAGACACAAAAAAAACATACAGACGAATTGAGAATCTCCTCCTTTTTTGGAAGTCGGTTGAAAAATATACTCGGTTTATCCTTAAGGACCTTTGGAAATACTGTAATGTATTATGTAACGTGGATGTCAATAAAATATCCGAATAAATGAGGATAAAAAGCTGTATCTTTTTGATGAAATGATTGCTATGGAGTTCCTTGCCACTTCTTCTCAACAGATCGACTTTTCTGAAATGGTAGTAGATTCAGTTCTATTCGTAAACAATTCAATATGTCGTATCTAAACCTTTCAAATGTATATTTCGAGTTTTACTTATCAATAATCTCATTACATTTGGCTATAAAATCCTAGCTGCCCTTTTGAATTGAATTAGATTATTATCAAACAAAAAAAGAGGGACACAAATCAGTTCGTCCGCAAATGGAGCCGCGATAAAATAGCCCTACCGCCTGCGGATAAGCTTGTCGTGAAGGCGACTAATTCGAGTTATTCCCACTTGGTGAAAGGAACACTTCAAGCTTCGTGTCTCTCCGCTAAATATTACGTACGGTGATGTTTCGTCAATATCTTATGAACATTCAGTTTCTTCCTAAATGTAGGTGCTCTCATTTTCGAGCTTCTTCATAACTTGTCGAATCACATTATGTTCAAATGTGGGTAAGGTTATGAAGTCGACACACCAGTGTTTTTTAACACTTCTCGGTTTATTGAACCTCGTATGAAAAGAAATTTTCCCTTATAAAACCTGCACGGACAACATCTTAATATAAATTCCTGGCAATTCATGATTAAATGCTAAAAAACACTTACCCAAGTCAGGTTTCAGAGATTTAGCCCATTCGTTGCCAGCACCGGGGCCAGGCAGCAAGTCGATTGTCTTCGGGTCCAATCCTGCAGAAATTAAATAACTAATTAGTTTTAACGTACAAGCTTATGATAAAATATGAAAAAAAAACTAAAACAGTTTAAGTACCTAAAAGTATAAGTATTGTCTGAACTAGGTTTCTGAACTTCCGGCAATAATTTTCCACTTTTTTATAAAGTGAAAATCAAGATTAAAATAAGAGACAACCTAATAATGTAATCGCAACATTGCCCGGACAAAGTAAAAATATTTATAATCAAATAAAAATCCGGCATGACGTAATAATAATTTCTGCCTTCTGCACATTAGAACACGAAAGTAATTTAAAAATAGTTCGCACGAGTTATGAAAAGGCAACCTAATTGGAAGTTATAAAATAAATTGTCAAATTTAATAAAAGAAATACACCCTTTGGCATCCTTTAAAGAGAACTCGAGGAATTAATTTTACAACAAAAAATGAAGATTCCTAGAATTTTTCATTATTTTTAATGATGGCAAAGTCAAAAGAAAACCTGCATTTTGTTAAGTTATAAGTGTATAAAAATTTTCTTCTTGGTATTTCATTTGGATAAAACTGTAATATTGTTTTTCTGAGAAATAAAATATTATAAAAGGCAGCCTGTACCGCGTAATCAAGTCGAGTTAAAACTTTAAATAAACGCTATAAATCCTGTTATAAACGTATTTTATAAGTGAAACTTAAGAAAATATAAAGTAAGTAATCAAATCTTTTTTTATTTGAAATAAAAGATATGTACATTCAAAGGTAATACTGTCACGATTGATCATAAAGGTCACTTTATAACCGGATTTAACTAAGTTTGTTTAATCATATTTATTTCATCGATTGATGCATCGATTAGGTATGTTTATTTTAAACGCCTATCATTGTATTGTTTCTACGCGTGCCAATCAACGAGCGTTGACAATAAAGCAATAGACAATTATAGAAGTTCGCCGAGAGCTTCCTTAGTAAAAGGGCGTTTTACCCTTTGGAACCCTTAAATCTACCTGTCAAAATACAAACTTACCGCACAAATTCTTCTGAGCATGCAGCGAGTATGTGTCCCTATCGCAGCCGGAGCCGGCGTGGCTGGCCTGCAGACTGACTGCCGCCTGGATCTTGACGACGGCGGGGCATCGCTCATCCGATTCACACGCTTCGAACTTAGCCTCGGGGAAGAGAGAGAGAGCGCCGGTGCCGGGCGCGTAGTCTACTCGCTCGGCTAGGCCTGGGAGGAAAAGAGAAATGAGAGACGAAAAAAGAAGAAGACTTATTTATAAATGTATGCTTGAAGGTGTTCGTGAGTGCCTATCAGTCAAATGTTATCTCAATTAATGGCGCGTTTCAATAACTTGCCAAAGAGTTAATGTTAAAGGTATACATTCCGATACAGATTGTGTCAAACCTGTCAGTTGAGCTGAAAAAATTGTACTGGATTATTTATCTTTACTTTAACTCTTTGTTAGGTTATTGAAACCATCTATTATTCAGTTGTAAATGAATGATTTCAAACGCTTGTTTCTCTAACCATGTCTGCATAATGAAGATTACAACGCGGAGCTAGACGCAACAAGACGTTTAATAAGCTAAGTAAGAAACAGCAAATTTAGAGGAGTTGAAGTCCCAAACTTTGTCTGATGTAAATAGAACATTGGGTTTCATTGCGTTTAGCTATGTGTTTTCGAAACTGCCTCATTATTGTCTTATAAAACATACCTTTCCATCCAGCGCGGCAGGGTTTGTTCACTTTGATGGTGACGATGACGGGAGCGGACTCCATCTTGCCGCAGTCGTACGCCACGACAGACAGAATGTGGTTGTGTGACTTCTCATAGTCCAAAGGTTCCGTATTGCGAATCACACCTGAAAAAGAATGTATGGATATTGTTTAATGTATAAGCCATGGCATATTCCAAAGAATAGAACAAAAGTTTTATCAGGCGACTGGGCCCACTCGTAATTTTAAACACAAATCCATTGTTTAAGAACCACATCTAGTACAGTTAGAAAAAAAGTGTAACAAATATTGATTTTAATACCACCTATTATTACTCGTTACTAAAAAATGCTGTAATACTACATAAAATAACTCCTGAGTTAAATGACTTAATTTTTCTGTTAACTGTACTTTTGTTTAATCGCGAATTAAAGGTTTTGATTTTTATTTAAAATCCAAGATTAAGTAAAAGGGAATCCTACTCTTTCATTGCCATACCTAAACTAGGTTCATAATTTTACATGTTACTATTGTATAAACTCCAATCATTGTAACTCTGTACCTACCACCTGTATTATTATGGAAAGCAATAAATAAATAAATAAATAACTGTACTTTAAGTAAATCAGATTTGTGGGCCCAGTCAACCGATTCTTTTTTTTTTATTTTTTTTACAAGTGACTAAACCCGCGTTAATTATTAATTATTTATTTACTAATTCAAAAATATATTCAGGCGACTGAATAGTTAGTTGGAGTGGGCCCAGTCGCCTGAATCCTCTAATAAACAGGTTTATATTCAATAGATCGGTAGCTACTTGAAATGGGATGAAATGGGAAATTAATTTTTTTCAACCTTAACATATGATTATCTAGATTTTATACGTAAAAAACAAGGTTTAACTTAAATATCGACTTAAAAACTAAAATATCGGATTGAAAGGATTCTTTCTGTAAAACTATTCTGCTCCGACGTAAGAACCCATTAATTCTACAAATCACGATTCAAGAAATAACTCATGCAGAAATCGTTATTAGTAACTTAAAAGTGTTTTAAATCTCCCAAGAATTTTGAGCATTAATATTCAGCACACCTCCTCGGGCTAGTTTTCTCTTAAGATTGGGATTCGGGAAAAAAGCGTGAAACGAGGTTTGGCACCCCGCCCGATCTCGAGTTTTCTTTAAATCTACTTTAATCGTTTCCTATTAGATCGGTTGCAGAAAATTCTCTTCGAGGATAGATTTAAAGTAGGTATCCTATTAAAGGTTCCTATTAAAGAAGTGCATTTTTAAAATGTCTGTTATGCTTAGATTAAAAAAAAATGATCACCGAGGGGAGCGACTAAGGCCCTGCAGTCGACTTATTACAGTTTGATGATGATGATGAAAAAATTTAAGAATCTTAAGATCGCTAATACTGTACATACTATAATACTGTACATGATTTTGATATTAGTAAATTGGGAAAACAGTGTATCTTGCTCAATTCGGGAACTCTGGAGCCAAGAGTTCTTAGAGTATTTTTGTCGGCTTTTTTGTCTCTTGGTCTACTGTATAAGCTTATTCAACAACTATCAACAATTGGTTAAAGCCGAAGTATATGATGACTTCATCAAGTGTTTTGTGAAATTCCTAAGATGCATAAAACTTTTAATTTTTTATTTTACTTGATCTTGGGAGCCATTCAGGATTCCCTTGGATAACCACCACTTTCTATAGAGTCTATGCATTTAATTTAGGGTGAACCAGTTCCCACTAAACCAAGTATTTGGCTGAAAAGATACTCACCCTGATTATCAATCGCGAAGGGCTGGTTCCCCTCAAGCAGCAGCTTGTACTTGCAGACATCTCCATAACGCGGCGTGCAGTCTCGGTCCGTTGCCTTCACGCGAATGATCTCCTTGAAGATGCGCCCCTCGTCCACCGAGGTCACGTACGACGGCCGCTCGAAGACAGGAGGGTATTCGTTCACGTCCGTCACTGTCACGTGTACTGGCACGCTACAAGAAGATAAACACGTGATTATGTACAGTCACCTGAGAATTACTGGGCTCTTTCCCACGTGGCGGGATTGAGGATAGTACCAATGGGCCCCTTATGGCGGATGAGGAACGTTTATAGTGGGTCGGTCCGGCCTTCTGCCGAATAATCCCCACATACATAGCCGTTTCCTCCAGGGCGATCGGGGACGCGAAATCATGTATTCCTCCCACATAAAAGGGTCAGCTGAAAATAACCCTCCCTTCTCTGGATAAGAATCTGTGTGGCAAACAACCACCTGTCTTATAAATCGTTCCAATCCGCATGGACCGGGCGAGTCCATTTCCAACATAACACGATCCAGCTTCAAAAGACTACTAATTTGGAGCGAGAGGTAGGTACTACAGTTTGCCATATTGAATTAAAGCAAACATGTGTTCGAGATTGATATCTCTGTCGTCCATTTAGAGAGACAATAGGCTTAGTGACGTAATGAACGAAATGTGTTTGGTCTAAAAAGGAGTAGAAACTTTAAACTCAAGGTGAAGCTGTGACACCTAGGATCGAGACCAACTGAAAGTTAGTCGGCCTATATTAGATGTTGAGACACCTATAAATGCCAACTTCATCATCATATTGCTTCGATTCAATCAACAACATATTGGTTACGATAATGCCTTCAATGACACTAAGTGTCAAGTCAATACCTGAAGACTGGACGGTAAGTGACAATAATCTTACTTAATAGCTGAGTGATTCTTTATATTTTTTCATGTTTGAACACTTCATCGCCTACGTCTGCAATGTATAAAGCCATTTAGGCGTGTATTAAAACAAAATACTTGGATATGAACTACAAAATTTTGCGACACATTACTTTATCAATTATTATTTACATGAGATATACAAGATGACAAGTAAACTTACGTGTTAGAGTAGGAGCCATCACAACCAACGGCAGCAATATCAAACTTGTAGTTGCGTCTCTTCTCACAGTTGAGCGGATACCGAACACGGAGACGGGCCTCATTCTCGTCCATCACCATGATCTGAGGAAGATAAAAATACCTTATTTTAAAAGCTTCATAATATAATTACTCGGAGTTGTTTTATAGCCAAATTTTTTTACACAAAGATTTGAATTGAAACGATTTTTGCAAAAAAAGGTTTGAATATTATTTTTACAAATACATTTATATTTTCGCTAACATATTAAGCAAGGCGTGGTCATTCTAAATTATTAATAAATAGGTACCATTAAATTAAGACGACTACACGCTACTACAAAACATCTTGTAGTACTACGTCGTAGTATTTTCAATGAAATGTCTAGTCGTAGTAGCTATGTTCATCAACAGCGACTATCTGTAAAAAAGTTTGTGGTGCCATATTTTTATTTTTTGTACTGAGCGATACTAAAATAAATATGCAGTTAGGTTTATATCCTATCAAAGAAAATAACCTCTGGACACAAACGCAGATCTCCCACATTCCGGGCGGGACTCTATCAACGCAGCCACAGAGTTCTGGTCGTTGATCACCGAAATCATTTAGCAATATTGGGTTTTTCCTTATATGCTAACGTAGCTCCATCTTGTGCTAATGCTTTGCAGTTTTGCCACCCGAGACCAACTTCTTTACAGAAAGAACAAAGGCGGATCCTTAGTTACGTGAAATAATGAGCGTTTAGAAATCTAGTCATCACTTATTCTATCACTTAATAACTTATTCTTCTGCAAATTTTCAACACATTGTGCGTACTAAAGTGTTTTTAAAATAAATAAAATTCATCCAAAAATTTAATTGTAAGTAATAAAATTATATTCAAAATTCAATATATTTTCGTGTAACGTCTACGAGTATGTTTTGCACTGAGTTACTCAGGAATGTATTCCGAATAGTCTAATATGTTTTTGTTTGTTAAACGCCACAAAATAACCTCAACTAAAATCATGCCACTGTTCTTTAGAAATCTCAGTTCAGACGAAACATTGCAATAAGCAATCAGCCGGGATCGATTTTATTTGATAGTTTTATCTACAAAAATATGTTCCAGTTATAAAACTAAAAAACAAACAGCTCAATATCTACAGCTAGGTAGCTCTGTTCCTTTATTTTCGATTACAATCACGCGCACAAAGTTCCAGATTGCTTGGAATGTAATTACTGGAAACCATTTATCCCAACTTAAACCTAAGTGCTCAATGTTGGTCGATTGCGATTTACAAAATTTATATTGTTGCGGATAAATTGGTGCATTTACCGGTAAACTGGAATTTAAACTCGTGTGAAATAAAATACATTTTCCTGGCCATTCAGTTATTCGTAGAGAATCAGAAACGTCGATGAAAACTGGTTAAAAACTAATCCGAATCGTGAAAACAAAAGATTTTGTAATAAGTACTTATTCGTGAGAGAAATTTTAGCAAAATACAGAAATTAGGCTCACAATGTTGGTATATATCTACTTTTGTTAGATGTTATAAATGGTCAGCAATTCAAACGGTACTTCTATACTAATATTATAAAGAGGAAACCTTTGCATTTTTGTATGTTTGTATTGAATAGGCTCAAAAACTACTGGACCGATTTCAAAATTTCTTTTACCATTACTTAGAGGGATTCTTCCGAATCCGTATAGGCTACTTTTTATCCCGAAAATCCTGCGGGAATCGAAATTGCGCGGGTAAAACCGCACGCAACAGCCAGTATGTTATAAAAGACCAATAACAGAGACAACTGTGATCGAAAGTGGTTCCTATGGGTGTTATCATCAAAACGTAGGTCCTAAACTGAATAATCTCTCTAATATGTTTCCCCAGCTTTCCACGACCCTCTCATATCTACTCTACTAACACTATCAACTTACCCCTATGTAACTTAAACTCAAGTCACTTAACCATAAATCCAACCTCTCATGTTTGCTTTTGTGTTATGTCGTAACATATGAGTAGTTTGTTCCAGGCTGGGTATGTCATCGTATTCATATGCCAGCGACAAAACTGCTTTCATTCTGTAACGTGATACTGTCGGAACTCTCAATTGATGGAGTCGTTTCAATCAAGGAACTTAATTTAATTAATGCGGTATGCCTGAAATGTTATGTTTCGAGATATGTAAGGATGTTTCATTGCTCAATCACGCAATTGATTCAATATTACATTCACACCGCCTCATCGAACTCAAATTTAGTTTCGTGGAAACTAAGTAACGGATGAGTAAAGTAACGAAATACCTATATAAAAATACAAATTATTTATAGTATTACACTAATCCAGGACTAAGGCAAAAGCTGCATTCATTTTGGCAGTAATCGAACCCAAGATCTCCGGTATAGAAGACATCGCAAAGGCCTTCGAACATAAACGCTCGGAAAACCGTGTCAGTCGCTTTTATTTCACTACTAAGATTTGAACAAAGATTTAAAGTTATAAACTAGGAAAAACTTTTTGAGATAACATACTCGATGTTCAACAAAATCTGCAGCTTTTCTCAGCAGAACAAGATCTATAAGATAAATCGCAGGCAAGCAACCGGATGCGTTTCCGAAGTCTGTAGTTCATGAATCACAATCCGGCTTCGAGAATCCGATCGCATGTGACGCGATGCGACACCTTTCTAAAGGATTCCTGGAGCGCACGTGTTGCGGGCTCAGACCTAGTACTTTGTATCTATTTTAAATCTTAAAGGTCATATGTAGTATATCAGTGTATATCAGTGAGACTGGTCAGATGTTTTAAAACTTTTTTTGCTTTTAAGTGCTAATTTATTAAGCACAGCGCGGCGATAGTACTCCCGCCAATTTTATTCCACCTCTAAAACTGCAACCTGCTTTAGACGTTACGGTAGACTTGGGTTTTCATAGTAAGTAAACTAGAACAAGTGTAAACTGACTTGAATAAAATTATTTGAGTATATCGCTGACTACACTTTATGATTTTATACGTAAAATGTCTTTGACATCATAAATAGAAAAAATACGTAATTCATAGTCTGGACCGGCTATCAGGGCTCCCTCTAAAACCACAATAAATCCGCCATTAATAACTTACTCGATAAACAAAATATGTTTTTGATCCAAATAGGTATAGTTTCTTCACTTTATATATTACATTTTAATTATGGTATCACACCCGAGTGGTACCGGGCCGGAACATTATATGAATCTATCTTCAAATATAAATGAAATAGAGTCTGGCTAACGAAAGTAGACAATGGAGGTTTTTGCAAACTTTTTATATGGCTACTTATTCTGGTGTCACTGTTGTCAATCGAAAGGTTGTTGGTGGTTTGGTAATTGAGATTTTGGAATTTGAAATTTAATATTTGAAACTTAAAAAAAAATTTGATAGTTTCATAACCAATGTAGGAAACAGCGATACCAAAGACTCTGACGATTCATTCCATATCTATTCCATTAATATTCTAGAGTTATGGGAAATCAAGCGGAACACCCTGTATAAACAAGGAGAAAATATTTTATTATGACAGCCACCGGAAGATATTCGATACCACTCGGAAGCTGATTAACTGATGCTACCTGTTCAATATATTCCAGGAAGATGAAAACACGAAATATCTCCGAAATTCTCTTTATACTTTGATAAATCAATTTTGGGAAATTTGTTAAATCATTTCTCATTTCGGGTTATATTTTGCTAAATGTACGAAAATACGTCGGTTAGTTAAATATTTACACGTTGAAATAACTTAAATCTGTATACATAATTAACCAACGTTCGATAAGCCGTCGCTAATATGCTTAGCCTAATTATATAATTTTAAATAAGGTCAACTGTGCGAAACTGCTCCGGTTAAGCACCGTTTTAAATATTACTTTTTACTAACTTAACTTAAATATTTATGTAGCTTTTATTTATACTACCTATTTACTGTAATATTTTTACAGTAAGTAGGTAGGTACATGAAAAACACTAAGTGAAAAAGCAGTAGAGCTCATTGATTAGATACTTTGCTTAGTAAGCGAGAAAATTTCGTGAAACTATGGGTGACTGGTGGGTCACTTTTTAAATTCAAGGACGTGATAGTTTGACATCATACATGAAGAGAAAAAATATAATAAAAATAAGTATTAATTATTTACTGAGTAAACTTAACCGAAAGTAAAAGAATTGATTAAGCAACGCATGGTTACGCTAGCGTTGGCAGCGATCCGCGTGCCAGGTGACGTGCCGCCATCGAATCAGTTGTATGGAAATTAAATAGTAACATAGTAGTATTTATTTATAGGGAATTGTAGTGAAAAATTAAGTATCTACTTTTATTACATTATTACGATCAGAACCGAGTACAGAGTGCTCTCCTTCAGTATCTAAAATTTGCCACAAGCCACCCTGTATAAGTTTACTTAATTAGTGTGCAGCAAAAGTAATTAAGAAAAAAACGATAAGATAATACAATTCATACTGGAGAGGAGAGGTAGACTATCAATCTCTTTCCTCCTCCTCAATGAAATCGTAGTTCGCGCGACGCGACGTCTCAACCGGGAAGATTAATGATTCATTACTGCAGTCTACTATCTGCTTTCCTGCTATAAACAATACAGAAATGTATGAGGAGATAGTCTAAAACAATGTCTACTGTCTAAGATATTTTAGTTTGGCACATCCCCCATTTAGATTCATTAATTAAGGCCTTAAACTTAACCATCGCAAAGGGTGCCAGGAATTCTTCAAAGTTCCGTCTCTCACAACTCCTAGACTCCATTCGATGAAATATAAATGCAAGATATTTTGGTTCCGCCCAGACGATCTCAAACATGAAAGGCGGACGTCCGCAAATACACTGTCTGCGGGCAGATTTATGTATAGATAGGGGTTGTAAAATAAATGTTAGTTGAACAACTTCACGTTAGTGTTTCCATTTATTTGATATCGGGTCTGATCGAATTCAGTCTAAAATTGTATTTTAGGCTAAAACACATATTTATGGTATTTTTGTTAATAATGCGTTTTAGGCGATGTAATAGCCGTATAAGGAAAAATACTAATACGTAAGATTAAAAATCCTATTCCGAGCTAATTTACCACAACGTCTAAAAGACCACAACGTTTGCGAGATTCCTTCACCTAAACTAGAATTTACTAAACACTATAACTACTTTCTTGGACCAAGACTATATAACGCAATCAATAAACAGATTAAAATAAACTCCCTTCCTTTTACTATGTGCAAAAAAGCTGTATGTTCCTGGCTTGTGGGCAAGTGTTATAAAGATACAGAAAACCTGATAACTTAATATAATAAATAAATAATAATAATAAATAAATATTTCTGACACTCACACAACATTATCTAGCCCAAATTAAGTTTCTTAAAGAACTTGTGTTATGGATACTAGATAACTGATATATTTAAGAAATATATAAACATACATATTGAATAAATACATATTTTTTATTAGAATAAACTTAAATAAACATATAAACATCCATGACTTGACGGCTAATATCTGTGTGTTCATCACACATATATCCGCCGTCGCCGGGATTCGAACCCAGGACCTCTGGCATAGAAGGCAATGTATGTTACCGCTACACCAGCCGGTCGTCAAAAACTTCAAGAACCTGATACTTTGATACTTATGTTATTATTATTTTTTATTAAGGCTTTTACTAATTATTATTAAGGCTTATCAAGTTATAAATGCAGTCAAAACTATACTATACTCTTTATCATTATTTAATAATCATTTTAATGAATTATTAACTACCTTGCTTGTGATATTTTTGTAGATTTCGATTTAAATTCTGTTTTGGATTTTCATTCTGATGTTTATGTTTATGTTAATGTAACTTTATTAATTTTTATTTAAAACTTGTTCTATATATTCTTTATTTCTCAATGCAATTCTTCTAACATAGGGGTAAGTTAATTTATTAGACACAAACGAAAATGGATTCTAATGGCATGAAGCAAATGATAAATTTTTATTACTTTAAATCCTATTGTTATAAATATTATTATTATTTTTTTGAAAACTTTTGATACTTATTATAATTAGAAAATTGAAACTAAAATGCTTATTCAACAACTGTAAATTCACCCACTAAAAATCTGTTATCTAGCCATCTAATGACGAATGCACTGCGGCCCTAATTATAGATTATCTAATAATCTAGTTAGGGCAACAGTAAAATAACTTGTAATCATAACGAATTAAGCCTAAATTGTTTAAGCATGAAATGTTATATACATTGTATTCTCAACTTGGCATGAATAAAGAATTATTATTATTATTATTAAATTTCAAAAACTCATTTCCTAAAGCCATTCATAAAAGAAATATCAGTGCCAAACATATCTTTATTAACTTTCGGACTATATATAACTTAAGCAACATACCTACATATATCTACTTCGGAGACCGTATCGGCAAATTCATCTGGTACATACCCAAAAGTTAATTTAGCGGCTAAAGTGTAACTATTATAGAACTGGTGGGTACATATCGATTACCCGTCAGCGGCACGGCAGAGCCTGAACGCCGCAACTTGTAACATCAGCCGGTGTAATTGACGTCTGCCGGTAACGACGCTGTGATCATCTACATTTGTAATTTCCTTTTAATGGAGTCATTTGATTTGCGGTTCTGTAACTCTGTTGCTAAATATAAACATAACTTGCCTATTAAGATACGTACGTAGGTACTTATACCAACCAACTTGAAGATAACTTTATTAGCCACATCATTTTAAAACGATTTCAAATCGTAAGCCACATGGAAACTTAATTTTTTAAAGGTAGACTTCACCTGTCGTTATGGCTTCTGAAATAAATAAATTGAATACGCAAGAGTGAATTTGCCTCAAGGTTACGGCGCAATGAACTTACGCGATTCGCGAACAAATGCAATAAAGCTTGATCTATAACACTGAAACTTACAGTGAGTAAGTAGATTTCAGGATAAAAGTTCAAGGGCAATATTTTTTTGAACAAAATATATAACCGCTATGATCCCAGACAATGTCATCCTGCATTCTACTCAATCTGTTATATGGAGACAACTAAGTTACGCTAGACAATCGCAAGGGGGGCTTTCAACCGAGGTTTTCAATTCGTCTGTATGTTTTTTTTGTCTTTTTTTTGTGTCTTTGTTACACTATATTTCGGAAAATTATGAATTGATTTTGAAAATGAATATTTCATATGATAGAGAATACTTCATATAGTTAGTCCCATTTAAATTTCATCGAAATCGGTTGGGTACTTCATTGAAAGTTTCAAACTTTTGAAAAAATATTAATGATTTCGGAGAATGTTTACGATTATGACATTCTCAACTCAGCCAAAGTTTTGACGTGAAGTCGGTTTTTTAATGCTCTGCATTCGTTGATTATTACAACTGATATAGTCCAACTTCATGTGGCTTTTCTCTAATACAATAACCATCACGAACACAAGCTTTGAATGAATTCGGATGAACAATTGAATGCATCGACTAGGTAGTAGATAACTATTAGACGCAAAAATTATCAGTAAGAAATACAAAAAGTGTCTCTTGCTTGAGACCGAAATATTGAAAACACCAAAATCTATTATCTGTGTTCCAAAACAAAAATATAACTTACATGGAAAATTAGCGTATGTGCAGTCTGCAAAAGTATATACACAAACAGAAGCGATACCTACGCGAATCAATTTCCAAACAATCCGAATCCACCGAGACCAGCTTCATATTGTCCATTTGTTCAAAACACACACACAAGTGTAAACTCTGTAATTAAGCAACGTATTAATTTATTGATTCATGCAAAAGCGCAATGTATCATTTATTTGTCGTTGATTTACCGCAATATTGCGATGGTGCCGAGTGTTGCAATCAAGTTTTTCGGTGACAAGGACAACAATAGAAGCTCACTGATAGGTGCGAATCGAATCACATTAATCGTTGAATTGATTTTTTCTTATTCTTCCTACCTGTATAATAAATGTTTGTTTATGTTAGTCAACCGACTTCCGACTATGTTTTTTTATATGATAGAGGATACTTTAGAGTTGGTCCCATATAAATTTCATCGAAAGCGAATGAGTACTTCATGAATATATATTTTTTTTAATGTATGAATTTGGATATCGTTACATTGACGACCTTATACTTCAGAAAAAGTTGAAGCCAACTGAAGCTACAACGTCTAGTAATTATATCAACATGAATTATTTGTAAAATGACCCTGTTTTGGAAGTTATTTTATTTGCTGATAGATAATCCAGTCAAAAACGTATTTGCGTTGAAACCAAGTATTACGACCAGGAAAGGGTTGATAGAGCAAGACACGATTACATCTTGAGTGACAATTTATTAACAAATGTAAATAGTTTATATACTTAAGTCTACGTGTATAATTAACTTAGTTAGTAATATTTTATCTGTAGTAGGTATCTATTAAATGTGCACTGGTCAACATGTTTTATCAAGCACGTTTAATAGATATTAATATATTCAATCTCTGTGGGTCACGTCGGAGGACGCCACAGATACTCCCCCCTTTAAAAAAAAAAAAAAAAAAGGTAAACACAAAATAACAAATCAATATTCTTACTCTTAAATTAAATACTACATAACAATTTCAAGCAAAACACTCATTTTTTTGTTGACATAATATTAGAAAAATTTGCAAACCTAGCAATTTCTATAGAACTATGACGTCAGACCACAATAACCATTAAGTCGAATAGCTTGAGTTTGATGCTGCAATTAATTTAATTAGGTACTTATTATAATATATATATTTTTGTTTGGAAGGAGGTCATAACCTTTTTCATTAAAAATAATAACATTTTAAACAGACGTAGTTTTAACAAAATGAATGTCTTTGAAAATGTAAGCATAAAAATAATTAAACAAAGTTATTTAGGGATAAATTATTATGCTATCGCAAACAAACCTAACTGGTGGCTTGCGAAGTCTGCGTGGTCGAGATGCGTCATTATTTTTCTCGCTGAGGACTTGATAATTATTCGAGCTATCGTCAGCATCTGCGAAAAACGCTGGTTTAACACGGTCGATGGAAATAAACGACTGCCGATTATATTCTGTCAAAGAGAGATACTGAATACAAAACATGGTGATGTCGAACTCTGCAATCGAGATTCAAGGTATTTGTTTGCCATATATGTAGGTTAACAATAAACCGATTATTATGAAATATTGTATAATGGTCGTATGTAATATGACGACCACTTTGGCAATGGGGTAAACCTGTCTCAACCAGTGGTTGCGGGTTCGATCCCGCACGGAACAAGAAAAAAAATGTTCCTGGTCTGGGTGTTTATCTATTTATATTCTAGGTTCCCCCTAGTTCTTTACATGATATCATGACACAAGCTATGCTTACTTTGGGGCCATGTATTTGGTGTGATTGTCTGAGGTTTATTTTTATTTATTTTATTTTTAATACCTACGGTCGAACATTAAATTTAAGAAAGGAAAAAGTACGTGCGTTAATTCCCGCGTTAATAAGACTTTCAAATTAAATGTTCGTACTGAGGAATCGATATTCTAAAGCTTTTGGTTATCACTTTAATGTCTATGTTTCCTTCGCATCATAACTCCTGGGTTTTTAATCGCAAAGTTTATAGGAAAAGACTTTGTGGATAGTCGTGGAAATGGTCCATCTTTATTTGCACTTTCGGTAGGTTATTAAATAAAAAAAATACAGCTTTTAGACGACGATTAGGAATACGATTCATTAGTAGGTAATTGGGGAAGTAGTAAAAATTATAGAGTAGATGACGTAAGACATAATGCTCAAAAAGGCTTCAAAGTTTAAATAGAAACAAATATCAGCAACATTGTAACGAAGACTTTCATATCGCCAACTGAATAGGCGAGATTCGAGAATGTTGCGGACCAACTTCGCCTTGAAAACTTCGACAAAAAGTATCCGGTCTGCGTCAAAGACATTGCCAACTAGTTGCCAGTCGCTAGCGAAATTTCCAGCAAATTTGCAACTCAAGGAAAAGTAAAATAGCCGATCTTGTCGGACTATGCACGCTCCGATGTAAGCTTTTATTTATTGTGTTGGAATTTTTAGTCTTCTCAAATCTCAAGCTCAAGTCTTTGTGCAATATTATCTCTGTTTTGTCATATTTCCAAGGACTTGTATTAACTTGAGATATTTTAGAATTATTTTTACTACGAGGTAAAGATGCTAAAGAAGGGACTTGTTTATGTTCTGAATGGCAGCTACGATGACACATGTTATTGTTACATTGCGATACCACCACTATATCGCAAATAAATGAAGAATTGGGGAGAACCACCACTTGTATATTCGGCATCATATTAAAAACTAGCCACCGCGCGCTGTTTTACCCGCGTAACTTTTGATGCCGTGGGAATTTCGGGGTAAACCTTCCTATAACCTTCGGCCTATAACCTTCCTCAAGAGTTAGGCTATCAAATGTAAAAATATTTTTTCAAATCCCACTTGTAGTTTCTGAAATTAGCGCGTTCAAACAAACAAACAAAAAAACAAACTTCAGCTTTATATATTAGTATAGATTGTTCATATCGGTGGCATTGCTAACCTAAAACTTGACATTTTACTTAGTTAGCCACTATTGACAAATCATTTACATAAAATAGAAAATCCAGTAAAGAGCGTAGTTACCTATCAAGAATTTCTACATTTTGAGCCTACAACATGTAGGTTACCTACCAACCAGCTACATCAAAGCACTTCACTTCACGCTTCCTACAGTAAAGAAAACAGTACTGAATACTCAAATCTAAATGCTCCGGTAGAGTAATCCCGGCTGTAAGCCCGACATTGGAATATTCGAAGCCCGTTCGCTACAGAGGTAGGTACACAAGGCCGTAGGTGAAATTACTTGTAACAATTTTAACTTAATGTCGAGGGCATAGAGTTCAGATTCAATTACAATTTTACAGATTGGGAAAGGTTGAGTCACGTGCAAAAAGATGATGTACACACTTCGCAACTTATTTGGTTGTGATGAGGTTCAAATTCCAATGAAAATGTATACATATTATTAGGCGTACATATCGTACATATCGCAGTTCCGTGCATTGGTAACGAACACCACATAAGCTTGTGGCACAACCAGAAGCCACATTTCTCTGGTAAAAGTTAAGTGCTAAATCGTTCTAAATCGTAGCTATTTGTCTACTTATAGTAAAGTTTTTTCAAATGTCCTTGATAGCACTGTTTACATTTCATGGTGAACATTGCCATCCAGGCCTTAGGATATCATCGTACTAATTTTACTTATGTTATAAAAGTGAAAGTTTCTATGTATGGATGTTTGTTCCTCAATCACGGAAAAACGGCTCAGCGGATTTGGATGAAATATGGAGTGATAGTGTACAGTCGCGGGATTCGCAATTACGAAATAGCTAGTTAATTTATAAATAGTAAATTAAATAAGGCTCATTTTTCTTATCCGAAACACAAATAAGTCATCAGTGGTCATTATACAGGGTGATTGGCGGGTCATTTTCGAAATTCCATGACGTGATAGTTTGAGATCATAAATGAAGAGAAAAAATATTATAAAAAAAAATATTAATTATTTACCGAAATTTAGAGACTTCATTAGGTACGCAACGCATGGTTACATAAGCGTAATGCAATAAATACTTAGCGGAACACTGCTGTGTGCGTGTTGACTGAGGCAGCGCGTCGGAAAAACTAGTGAGGTCTCTTTATTTATTCATAGGGATTTCGGGTGAAAAATTAAATACCTACTTTTAATACATAATTATGATCGGAATCGAGTTCAGAGTGCTTTTCTTCAGTATCTAAAAAACGTCAAACTCAACTTTCCTCAAGCGAAATCTTTTTCGAAAACACATTAGGATAAGGAAGTTAAAGATTTTAACTTAAGTACTAAAACTAAAAGTTATAAATTTAACTCAAAGTTTTATTTCCACCCAGAGACCGAGTTCTCAAGATACTGTTGATAGAGGCTAAATTATCAGTAAGTACTAAAAATATGAGTACTGATAAGTCAAGGATATTAAAATTTGGTGTGGTGAACAGTTTGTAGTTCATATAAAACTACAGACAAAAGCTTAATAAAATACAAAAGTACTGAACTGCACAGGCTGAATGGTACATACTAAACTCGCTCTGTGCCGCACCTCGCTGTCCCGTATGCGAATATACAAAGGCTATACTATTTGAGTCACGAGTCAGACTCTAATAGAGGAGCTTTTGTTTATGCATATTACTTGACAATACCTAATCGAACTCAGTAAAAAAATTGACTGAAATGGATTAGCTTTTGCTCTTGTAATTTTCAAAGAAATGCAATGACAAAACCTAGTACTGTATAATACATATTCACTCAAATAGATAAGCTTTTGTCAAGATGAAAAGTAGGTATATCTTTGTTTGATATACATTGCGATGAAAGAGATAAACTACGAGAAGGGCTCCCGCACCGGAAGCCGGAATCAGTACGGTTAGGTGCGACGACGAGCGCAGCGAGGAGGAGCATGTTAGGTTGCATATAGTTATACACGTGCGCGAGCCGAGCGAGCGAAGCGAGCGGTGCCGCGGCAGCGGCCGGCGAAGCGCCATAAACCTGGTCAGCCATATAGTCAACCCTGGACAATCCCGACATGGTCAAAAGTCAAACGTTAAGTCATCAAAATAACGATGGTCATAATACATGCACATTTTATTTCTATCTTTGAAAATCAGAACAATTGCCATTTAAGTATCAAATTGAAGCCAACGATCGGTAAATATCGATATCAAATGGGATAGCTTTTGTTGCTGCAATGTTCAATTGAAGTTATCTCACAAAGTCTCCACGACTTCGGTCAATTTCTGTACTAGAATGGATTAGGGTTTGGGCAAGTTTTTGTCATACAAAAGCTAAGCCAGTTCAGTTTGCACTTTCACTCTAATGGTATAGCTTTTGTAAATACGCGTCCCGTATCGTACATTGCATCGCAGTCTAGGCGGCAGGCAGTCAACGAAGGTTCCACTTTTTATTCGACCACTTTGGCGATGGAGTAACACTGTCTGCCTCAACAAGAAAAAAAATGTTCCGGGTCTGGGTGTTTGTCTATTTATGTATTTATACTCCAGGTTTCCCTTCTATTTCGCTGCATGGTATCCCATATCACAAGCTCTGCTTAGTTTTGGGCCATGTAATTAGTGCGATTGTCTGGGGATTTTATTTATAATTTTTTTTTTACTGCACTCTAGTAGTTTACACACCTAAGCTAAGCTGTTTTGTTTCGTTTCATTCGAGAATTTTAACGACCAAACAACGAAAATTTTACATAGGTTTTAGAAAAAATAATATCCTCCAAATGTTTTGTAAGTGCCTCATATACATACCTGTTATGTTCACAAAGAACTTAAAAGCGTCTGTGTATTTTAGTAACTATTCGACATTATGATTATGAATTATAGCTGTTATGCGAGTGTTTTTCGATCAATTAGTGAGTTATAAAAATATTGTTGTATAGATTTCAATCTGTCCAATTCGATCTAAAGTATCTTGGATCCAAATACTACTAATAAAATACAATACAAAGTATTTTGGAAAAATTACATCTTAATTTGACTCTAGAAAGCCAGAAATAACCAGTAACAATAAAGAACCTGAACGCATTCTTAAAGTACGCTCTTGGCCTATAAATACGATATTAGGTCAAAGCCCTTCAAGCCAATGAGGAATTCGCCAAGGAAACAAATATACATTAATACACTTGAAAAACTGAAGTTTCTTTTCGGGGAGAAAATGGGTATACGGTATACATACATAAAAATATTTATTTGCTCGTTGATTTAGCTCATTCGCAAGGCGTTTCACAGCGAAATAGTAACCAACGTCTCCAATCCATCCTCAACATCTTTTGCATTTGTTATCTAGGATTATAAACTTTACGTATAAAAACAGTGACATCTACGGATAGGTAAGCTACATTTCAGCATAGAACCGTGAATCTAAAATACAGATATACCGATTGTAAAACAATCATAGACTGACATGCTAGTTTTGAACTCATTTCACTCGTTTCACATAAAGCATTTGCTTTAAAACGGCTTCGAATATAAAAAAAAATCAGAAAATGTAGATGTAGACCATACCAGCGGCACGGGGCTCGGGGAACACAATGCAAAATTGACATTTATCGGTGTCGACATAAGGACGGGTTTACCTAGCAACAAGCTGCTCCCGCTGGTTTATCGCGCCGCATCGGTGATATATCTTGAAAAATGTCGCCGTTTCACTATTAACTGCGAACGTACGAAGGAACGGAAACCTTTATGTTCTAGAAATTTCGTTAAATACGAGTCTCGTGGAGCGGCGATAGCATCTTTCATTATGATATTGTTGTGTTCATGAGTCTCCAGCATGTCGTTATGCTGCGAAATTGACAGAACCTACTTTATTATGTTGCCTTTACACGACAGAAATGAGAGTACTTTTAGAAAGTCGCCTTTTTAAGGAAGTTGTTTCAGATGATAAATATAAATGAATGTATTTATTATGTTAAGTATTGAGTACAGTAGACATAAGACAGCAGATGATAAACCCGATAAACGCTACTTCAGATACGCCGTTCCAGCAAATCTGTGAAATCAGGCTAGCGGCAGACAAACATGCTTCACAAAGTGCACATATAGGTACCATAAGTCTAATTAAATGTTTTCTAAATGAAAAGGAAATACTTCGTAAGTCACTACCTTAAGAAAACACTGCACGGAAGTTCCTTTTAACTATTTTGGAAATTCTATCTTTATGACTGGGGTTCAAACTCTCTGTAAGCGGAATCGAAGCCGCGTAATACAGCTAGTACAATAAAACTCAGCCCACGTGGGCACGGTGCGAGTGCGATATGCAACAAACTAAAAGCAATATAATCAGACAGAAAAAAGCTCACATAACTAGTTCTTGATCCCGACGTCTGATTTGAGAAGTCCATGCTATTTGAGAGCACTTCAGATTCAGACGCAGCCTGGCCAACGAATAGATTCAAAGGCTTATCTAATACCTGCTTTTCTTTCTTTAGCACCGAAATTTTTAGCAAATTATCTAACTATCTTCAAACGTGAAGGGCGTTTAAATATATTTTTTAAGGTTTTTGTTCTGATACTCTAGATGTTGGTAAGTTAAAAGAATTAAATTTACAAGAAAATTAGAAAACTAAAACAAACAAAACAACATCAATGCATAACAAACTCGACCCCGTTAACAACTCATTTCCTATTCCCAATTGCACTCAAAAAACAAAAGCTTGAAAACTTTCATTCGATAACTCTGCAATAGAGATCAATCAAAAGAAAACCTTTACGATTGAGGGTTCCGGCGCTCGCTCGGTTAGAAAGCTCCAGTTTTTACGTTTGTGGTGTTTACTTTTTCAGAAACTATTTTTCTGTGCCCCCGCATGCATTCAGGCCCACTACGGGCCTAACACGCTGGAGATAGTGAAATAAAAAATGGCTGCGCCTTTGTGGCCTTTCCATTCGGGTGATCCCATTTTTGTGGCGAATATTTGCTGGATATGCAATAAAAGTGTTGTATGCTCATACGTATAACTTATAATAGTACACTTTGAGCTTGGCTGAAACAGCTTTGTACTATAGAAGTATCGCATTAATCATTTGGCTTCGGATTTATTGCTGTCTTGTGAATTGCAGTTTAAAATGTTTTTTCTGCAGTCGTTTATTTATTTTCAACCGACTTTAAAAAAAGAAGGAGGTACTCAATTCGTCTGTATGTTTTGTTTTATGTTTGTTAACTCATAACTTTTGACTGGGTGAACCGATTTGATGATTCTTGTTACGTATTATAGAGAATACTTCCCATTTGGTCCCGTATAAATTTCATCGAAATCGATTGAGTCTACTTCATATATTTTTTTAAATATTTATGAATTCGGAGATAGTTTACCTTGACGACCTTCTACATCAGCTAGTCGGTTTTGTTAATGCTCTGCATTCGTTGATTATATATATTCTTGTTGTAGTTTATAAAACAAGCGTCGTGTTTCTCATCACATTTGCACATGCATATGATATTTTTTTCATGAGAACAACTTATCATAATTTATAATGCAGTTCTGTTAACAGTTTTCGAATCTTGTACAGACAGAGACATAAAATACGTCTTACGTGTCAAACTATTCACTGGGATATAATACTAACACGGTGTAGAAAGGCAGGTTTCAGCTTTTAAAGAACGGGTTAAGTATATCTCGGGATGTAGAGTAACAAAGTTAAAATCAAGATTCCCTTCTTTGTACAATGGCACAATTATTTTATATTATTGAAGAGCCAGAACCGTAATTCACCACCAAGAGAAAATGAGGTCAACGCGGATTTAACCTCTTTAACATAGAACCAAAATAAATTGTGCATTGAGAGAGTTAAAATGAAACTCTTCAAAGCTTTCACCAGACACATATTCCAGTGTCTATTATGTATGTTTGCAAGGGCATTGCTTTTGTCGAGTTAAAGGTTGGATCAAAAGATTCGTCTGTGATTGTTTATACTTTTGTATACTTTTAGAATACTTTTGTATTAAGACCTACCTAGCCTGTATTTTAAAATGAAACTACGGGATAAACAGCGTAAACTTACATCCAGACAGCCAGTTGCATAACTATCTAACGGCCGCCTGTCTCAATAACTTACCAAAGAGTAAAAGTAAAGATAGAAATTCCTTCACTATCATAATATGTCAAATCTGTCACTTGAGCTTAAGATAGTGTAGGAATTTCTATTTTCAAGCGACTTCCAAAAAAGGAGGTACTCAATTCGTGTGTATGTTTTTTTGTGTGTCTTTGTTACACGATGTTTCGGACAATTATGTTCCCATTTTGAAAATTCTTGTTTCATTTCATAGAAGATACTTAAGAGTTGGTCTCATATAAATTTCATCGAAATCGATTGAGTAATCCATGGATAATTTCAAATTTTTGAAAAAATATGTATGAATAACTGAAAAATATATAAAATATAAAAATATGATTTTATTAAGCATATTTTTCCAGTTATTTAAGAATAATTGAGCATTATTAAATGCAATAATTAAAAACATTATAAAATATGTATGAATTTGGAGAATGTTTACATTGACGACATTATAATTCAACCAATCTGCATTCTTTCATTATATTTATAACTTTAACTTATAGGTAAGTTATTAAGACCGACCGTCACAGATGGATATTTGAAAGTGCAAGTAAAACAATGACTAACACCACATTCACACAGAGTTCGTGGCAAAGTTGCAGCTGGTGTCGAATCGCGTAAATTGATACGCAGCCCTTTGACATCGGGTGTGTACAGAAACAAACATTTTATGATTTAATAAAAACTTTAATATCGAGTGCATTCCGCGTGGCTACTGTTTGCGAACAATGTGCCGTAAAGTTAGCTTTATTTGTGCCTCGTAAATGTACCGATTTTGAGGCTGCTTTTTTAGTGGAATACAGTGTTCGGGAACAATTTTTTTGAGTAATTGTTATAAATTGACGTGCAAATTGAAATGTTGGCCTAAAAATATCGCTGTAGATATTTTTACACAAACAATAGTGTAGATCGAGACGCATTCGTTTATTTTAACTATACAAAGACACGTTTCAATTGCACCTATTGATATGATGACACCGAAAATGGACCACATGGGTTTAGAAATGAACTGCCTGTCATGTAGTCATACGTAAAACAGGTTTACCATTTGTAAAGCGAGACTTATCAGAAGACTTAAGAGCGAGTTTAAGCAGAATTAGCAGCGCTATCACTGAACGAACTTCATACATACTTATGGGCTAGGCAGAACACCTGGTCATAAAACCATCTGATGTCACGTTTGACCAATTTATTTATTAATTTGGAGATATTAATAATGATTGAGAGAGACTATAGCAGTGACAGGGGTTCAGCCTATCGCCCACAAAACGCCAATAAAACTTCTGTCTCTTAACTGACTTTTACAGTACCTATGCCTGGGAAGAGAAGCAAATGGCATATTCTTTGTTTTTTTTTTGCTCTGAGTCCATCATGGAAGGAGTGAACTAACTTCAGTACTCAAGATTCTAGTCTGTGCATTTAAGCAGTCATGCCATGCTTGTTTCGGTGAAAGCTTCAGTGAAACAAGAATCCTACATGTTGGACTAAAGTAAATAGCTTAAAGTTCGGCGTATTTGCAACTGGTGATGATGACATATGTACGTACCTCAAAAGGCGCTTCTCCGTGGTGCTTGTTGTTCAGGATGAGGAAGGAGCAGAGCGGGCCGCGCGCCCTGATGGCCGGCGTCACCTCCACCAGGGTCTCGTTCTCCCGGATCAGCCCATGGTAGCCCTCGTCAGGTTCCGCCAGCTCCAGGTACGGGACATCTATAAGCAAAAGAAGCAGGGTCTCAATTATGATATGTTCATATTATAGCAGAAATGTTTTCAACTACTTCTCAACCGACTTCCAAAAAAGGAGGAGTTTCTCAATTCATCGGTATGTTTTTTTTACTTGTTACACGATATTTCGGTCAGTTATGGCTTTATTTTGAAAATTCTTGTTTTATATGATAGAATATACTTCATAGGTCTCATATAAAGTTTACTGAAATCGGTTAAGTGTTTCATTGAATTTTTTTTTTTTAAACATGTTGGTATTGGTTTCGGAGAATGTTTACGTTGATGACATTATAATTCAGCCAAATTATTGACGTGAAGTATTCGTGACTCTGTATTCGTTGATTATATTAATTATTATTGAGGCCAAATTTTCTTCAAACGTGTTGTAATATTTCATATTATACTCACTTATACGCAGAGGCGAAAGTGATCAAAAACCGTAACAGAAAATCTCTATGCGTGCTGAGTTTTTTAGAAACTTTTTCAGTCTATGCACTCTCTGAGCCAAAGGTTGTCAAGCTGAGGCAAGTAGGTACCACTTTGCTTTTTATGTACGAGCTGTAAGTAGGAGTAATTATAGCTCCTGCTACTGCACTCCACGCCGACCCACCTTAAAAGCGCATTTTAAATAACAAAGGCTCGAAATAAGCCCATAAATACAAGAATTTACGGAAGAAAAACAAACTGAAACATCCGAGAAAGCCTAAAGGTAAGCAGCAGGTATATAATTTCGCTAAAGCTTGTAAGAAATTGGGCAGACGGTCCATTAGTGTGTAGGGGCCATTACCCGTCTCGCCTCGTGATAATCATTGTTGCTATAATGAGAGAGCACCCTGAAGAACTGCCTTATCTCGCGACGACGTCGAGATTAACAAGGGGACGGAGGAAAATGTTAAATTAAATACGTTGGCATAGACTTTAGTTTATGGAGGAAGAATATATTTTGATGACATTTAATAAGTACTTAAATCAATACAATGAATTTATTATTTAGAATTTATTATTATTAGTATTATTCGTGTTTTAAATATCGCACCTTCGGTAAGATAAGGGAATAACTTCCAAATTTTGTGAAAATGAGTTAAATATGCCAAAAGGTATATAAATAGTAGTACCATCGCTGGACAGACAAAGACACCCATTAATTTATTACATTTACTCTAGATAACGTAAATGCCCTTGTCGAATTATTAGATTTTTTGATAATTCTGGCGCGACAAGTACGCATTGGTCAGTTGCGCCCGTGGAACCCGACTGATTTAATAATCTTCTGGAGTGCCAAAGTCATTAAGGTAAATACGCGTCTTCATTTTTTCATTCCTGGAAGGACAAAGCCTCTTTTAGTATACTTATGCCCTTAATTTCTAATATGTATGGAAAGATTCTAAGAGAAAGATTCAAAATAATTTAAATAAAATAAATGTAAAGTTTTTAAACTAGGTACTCAGATGACATAATTCTATTTCTTAATAATCATTGCATGTTACTGTAGTAGTCAAATGAGTGAAAATTTATATATACAGTGAGAAATTTGACATTGATTGCAAAAAATTACTTAAAATGACTCTCCTGTAAAATTATGAAAAGTGCAATTGTGCCCTTGTCTTACCGAAGGTGCGAATTATGTTAAAAGGTGAATGACGCTAACTACGACAATTTTGACGATCACTTTGGCGATGGGGTAAACCTCTGCCTCAGACGCTAGTGGTTGCTGTGGTGGGTTCGATTGCCGCCCGGAACAAAAAAAAATATCCGGGTCTGGTTGTATATGTATTTATTAGATGACATTACAAGCTTCGCTTACTTTGAGGCCATGTAGTTGATGAGATTGTCTGGGGATTTTATTATAGGAAAGTAATATAAAACGAAGAACTATCAATGGGTTTGATATTCTCTGTAGTTCTAAAATTTGCTTACTTAATGTGGCGTCAAATACATTCAACAAAGTATTCTTTATTTTACAGACACTATTGCATTCACTAGAAATTTCATGAATTTTCACTTCAGAAGTTCGAACTGATGAGAAAAAGAAACTTTGCGAATTAGTTTACAACCACGGACTGTTGTCAGCCATGTATGTACGAGTACCTACTCAGATATTTTATGATAGGTAAAGTACATTCGCATTGGTTATAGTATCTAATTTTATCAAGTGGCAAATAAGTGGAATTGAAATTTAAGTGCCATTAAAATTAAAATGTTTAAATTCAGGCGCTCGATCAATTCTTTTGGTGTACAAAGGAAGTTTAATTGAACTCCGAGCAAACTCATTTCCTAACTTAATGATTTCGCTCTTAATCAGTAAGTTGATTCGTATTTTAATTAAGTAATTTCAGCCTATCTGATGGGAATTTTGGAATGACAAGAATTGATTCAGAGACTTCATTTGCTAGTATCAGAAGTAGATGTATTTTATAAGGAATAAACAATTCAAAGGAGAGCCTTTAATATTACAGCATATTTGAGTTAATTTTATTAAGATATTACACGAGTGATAGAATTTAAAGCAGCTTAAGTAATAACAGGTCATTTTTGAGTTTGAAGAAAGTGAAGAAGCAGAATATTTAAAATCCTTTTATTTATTTCAGTTTTGTTAAAGTTGTGCTTCCGTTACAAACAACTGATGCAAATTCACCGCAAACTTAATAATCAGTTCAGCTTTTGTCAAGCAATAAGACAACAAATAAACTACAATTGAACTCAAACGGCGACAAATTTAGAAACCTAACTCAACGCTGCGTTCACGGACAAAACAGTGATTAAAATTTCTGCAATAAAAAAAAGTAGTTAACAACATTTCCCTAGTAAAACACGTCGTTTACCGAAAACGTTCCACACAAATGGGTTACAGATTGGCAATTCTGGCAACACTCCAGCGATCTTTTTTCAAAAGGCATAAATATGATTTGTGCCACGATTCCAGATAAAATCTAGGATAATAACTTTAACTGTCACCACTTGCAGTGTTGTAAATTAAATATTGTCGTGACGATTTATGTTTGTATGTCGGCGGGGTCGTTTTGCGAAGTCTGGTGCAGTAATCAGCTGGGTCGGTTTCTTAAAGTTTTGCCGAGTCGTGTTCTTACTTTTTGAATGTAACAGAGGTACCGGCACATTTCCGTTTTGATCCCAGGTTAAATTTTCTCTCTTACTAATGAAAAGTGAATTATAAACCAATTAAAAAGATCCTTTACGAGCATAGCATACAATATTTTAAAATCTAACAGCTCGGAAGCACCTTTCACAAACTGTAAGTTAATCCTAAACACTTAACTCGTATGCCAAATACATGAAAATTCCTTAATTAGCTGTATTTTCTATGAAATAAACAAAATTACCTTTTTGCAATTTAAATTCTTATATTCAAAATTAATACATATACCTCATTATTTATTTCCATGTCATACTTAAGAGCAATCTGCACAAAAGCTAAAGCTCCCATTATTCTGTGCTACAACTAACAACTTTCAAAACGAATTTATTTATAGAAAACGAAGTAACGTTTATTGTCTTTTAAAACACCGTCGGAGCATTTTTATTAAAATTCAGAAGAGATTCTGTAATAAAATGTTGAAGAGTAGAAACAAATTCTTCACAGAGATAAAAATCGTTCCTGCTTTATAACAACAAGTTGGCTCCCGTCGCGTCTCCTTTCAAGTACCGTGTTATTCCATGTTTACCCCACTCGTGTGTAAAAAATTAAGCTGAAATTGTCAAGCAGTTTCAACTTGAAAGAGTTACAAACACTTGTCCGTGTAGGGCTGGCAAAAAAGTCCAATCACCGAGGGATACTCGCATAAAAGTAAATTTTACATACATACATACATAACTTTACGCCAGTATTCCGTATGGGGTAGGCAGAACACCAAAGGCTACAAAACCATCTGATATCACAGGTATTATGATGATGGTGAGAGACTATTGCAGTGACAGGTAGTCAGCCTATCGCCCACAAAAACGCCAATAAAACCTCTTTCCCTTAACTGACTTTTACAGTATGCCCGGGAAGAGAAGCAGCTGGCACATTCTATGTTTTCTTTCGCTTTCAGTCCAGTATGGAAGCAAAGTAAACTTTAAGTATGATATTCACGGGATTAAAACACAGAAAGTCTCGCTCAATAATCTAAACCTTTCTTACTATAATGTGCTGCTGAGCTGAACCCTCTCAAACAACGGTATTTTCACCTAAAAGTACATAATATCTTAGCGACTCAAACACTTCGAAATTCAAAATCTTCAAGGGATCGCCAAGGATGAATAAGTAAAAGAGCATTATTCATTCCGGCCGTGTCCTTAGCTGCAAAGTAGAGATTACTTGGGTAGTTTTCTTTATACTTGAAATGCGTAGCTGAAGGGTGTAAGACACTTGGAGAAGCACTTGAAAGGATGGCCTGCTTTCGTTTACAAAAGCCTCCCAGTAGAAACCTACTGTAATGGAACTTTTATCTACTTTAGAGAGATAAACTCTTGCGATGATGTGAAGAAAATTGTTTAATGTAGAATATTTCAATAATAGTTTCAGTTTCGGTATACACATTTAATACTAAGGGAAAACTAACATGAAATAAATTGAATTTATACGTTAAATTTTGTTCGATTCAAAATATATTTTTAAGATAGATCTTTTATTTGTTATACTGGTCAATTTAGGCAGGCAAAAAACTACATATAACGCAAGACTGCTGACCCTTGAACCATACTGCTAAGTCGTAAAACTTTTTGTAGGTGACCCGAATAGAAAGACGATTCAAAGCTACAATGTCAGAAATACCTCCGTCCGTCTGCTGCAAACCAGCTTACTTCCACCGCCAACCGGTATACTGCTTTCCGGATAGAAAAGGCAGGATAGGCAGTTACAGTTACAAATGGTACTTTTCATTATAGATAAAAAAATAAATAGCTAACTTATATTAAAATGGCGCAATGTCATGCACGTATACAATTGAGATTAAAATTGGGAAATTATGAAAAAAAAATTAAGTACATGACTTCGGTCGGTCGGTCTTAACCGTCAGATTCAAAAGGCCCGTTAAAGTTGACTTTGACATAAGTTTTGAATACAACGTCATCATTTTCTACGCTTTTTTTTACCGATGGTCACTTAGCATTAAGAAACAGTTGTTTGCCTATTATTATATCACAAGCAATCCGCGTCAATTTTGAAACCGAAGGAATTTTTTAATCAACTAAAGCTGGGCTATCAGACGCAAAAAATTTTGAATCTGACTGGTACTTTCTTAGATTAGCGCATTCGAACAAACCCTTTTTTAAATAATATTTTAATTGTTTCGTTAATCGTAATTACTCTTAAATATCTGAAAAAATGTGCTAAATAAAATCTTCACCCGACCAGGACTCGAACCTTGCTAAGCCATGAAATGGAACAAGATGGAGCTACGTTAGCAATATAACGTAAAAACAAAAAGTATGCTAAGTAATTTCATAGCTTGTCGCCAAGCCCCGGTAGTTCAGTGGAAGAGCACTCGTCCAGCAAACGAGAGGTCCTCGGTTCGAGTCCTGCTCGGGTGATGATTTTATTTAGCATATTTTGTCAGTTATTTAAACAAACCCTTCATTATTATACTAAACACGAGCGTTTGCCCGCGACTTCGTACACGCATAAACTCAAAAGTCCTATTTTCCGTTCCCGTGGGAATTCCTTCCATTATACAAAAAGACACTTATTGAGGAACCTTTATACCAAGTATCACATCCGTGCACTCAAAGAATGAGATTTTATCATACAAACTAAAACATCATATATTTCCCGTTCCCGTAGGAATTTCGGGAATTCCTTTCATAACACAACCAGACACACATTGAAAAACCTTTACACCAAGTTTTACATCGGTGCACTCAAGGAATAAGATTTTTCATACAAACTAAAAAGTCCAATAATTCCCGTTCCCGTGGGAATTTGGGGAATTCCTTCCTTAGTGCACCCCTACATCCCCTAAAGAATGTATGTTCCAAATTTCAGCTCTCTACGCCCAGTAGTTACGGCTGTACGTTGTCTGTCAGTCACTCAGTCACTCAGTACCTCAGTCACTCAGTCACTCAGTCACTCAGTCAGTAACGGAACAGTTTTATATATATTGATTAAAATTACAGTCGATGCCGATCAAATTGAGCCCTAATAAAGCCTTAAAAAGTCCTTTAAAAACCGGCGATCATGTATGAAAAGATTAATGAACGTGGAGGAAGCGAAAGAGGTAAATGTCTGGATAGCAATTGGTGTTCCCTTGCCTCTGCCTACCCCAAAGGGAGACAGGCGTGAGGTTATGTATGTATGTAAAATTACAGCTGGGCCACATATTACGTCAAAATGTAATATACCTGCCCATCAATGGTTAGTCTACCTGCTACTTTTTTTAAACGCCTGCATTTCCAAGACACTGTAATAAAACAGGGTATTACATGAGAACAATGAGTGTGACCGAAGTGTTATATCCCAAACTAAGGCAGAGAGAACTAATGGACTTGGCAAAGTGACAGAATAAATTGAATTGCTTAAAAACCGGTCAAGTGCCAGTCTAACTGGAGCACAGAAATTTCCGCATTTAAAATATACTTATGAGACCTTAATTGCGTAAAGTATTTTTTTTTCTGAAATCATAGGTAACAACGTACTTTGATTTTTTGTTCCTTTTCACGGAAACATACATATTTAATAAGAAACAAAGATTATTCCCTCCCTGGCAAGTAATTTAATGCAGTAAACTGACAGTTCGAAATGTCAAAGAGAAAAATAATGATACCAGTTAAAAACTTCGTAGTGTAAGATCTGAATGAGAATTATGAACTGTCGTTTTACTGCATTTGATTTATTTGCCAGTTAACGTTCGATTGATTCATAAAAAAAAAAAACAAAATCGTAAGACAGTGGCTCCTAAAATATGGTGGTGTGACGGACAGACAAAAACGAAAACATCATAATTCATTACCCCGTTACTATCTAATTTAAATTATTTTCATAACGGGCAACGTGAAGCGAGCCCGAGTGTGCCACAAGGAGACCCTTCAATTTCTATTCATTGAGGCAGCGAACGGCGTATTAGCATAGTTTTAATATGCAGTACCAATGTTTTCTTTCTTAGAACACGTCATTTCACATTCAGGAAGGGTATTGAACAATGTTTGCAGAACGAGTCAACCTACGTGATTCCGAACAAAAGTTTGACTTTTTATCTAAGAGTGTGAACGACTAACGGCTTGGACAAACTATACTATTAAATAGCCACTAGGTTCACGGCAAGGTTTTATTCGCTTCTATACAGTTCAGTTTTTGTACAGGATTTTCGTCAGGAATTTTCGTCAGGATTTTCGTCAGGATTTTCGCCAGGAATTTTCGCCAGGAATTACTGCAGGGATTTGTTCAGGAATCTTGATTAAAAACACTTTCTTCTATTTTCAGGTCACTTGTTGCTTCGGGAGGTCGGAGTGCCATACTGAGGTTTCGCCGACTATATATTTAATTTGGGCGGCCCGCAACTAGTGTAGGCTTGCGGGCGAGCAACTATGCGTGTTTCTACCTATCACGCTTAAAGTATGGTACTCTTTACTCCGTCTGCGTACTGTCTCTTTCTTTATTAAAATTCAAAATTAACTTATCCTATACGAACTAAGTGGACTGTATTTTTAATTAAATTCTTATAAGATACGAACATAAACTATTATAACAACAACTATACATTTCTTATAAGCTATAAAATCAATTCAAAGTTATCTTTATTTACATAATATTAAGAATTATACGTTTCAAATTAAAACTATCTTCAGTCGTGTACATAATCTCCCGCCGCAGTCTTGACTGGAACCATCAGGGGGTACACGTTCAGGAGACATCATCCTCGGAGTGGCTGCTGCAGGGCAGGATCACCAGCTTCTTTGTAGGTCTTCGCAGGGTCCCTTTGTTTGTCTGCACGTCGACGACTCGAATTTCACCGTCTGGTCCGGGGTAGATATTTATGACGATGCCTCGGGGCCAGGCGTTTCGAGGGAGAGTTCCATCAGCTATGAGTACCAGGTCGTTGAGTTTGATGGTACCCTTGGACGTAGGTTCGCGTCTTCTTTGGAGTTCTGGAAGGTACTCGCGCACCCAACGTGCCCAGAACATGTCAGCCAGGCGCTGACTCTTCCTCCAATCCCGACGTCCGCAGCTGTCTTCCTCGGTGAAGGTGCCAGGTACGGGTACTCGCGAGGCACCACCCAGTAGGAAGTGGTTTGGAGTAATCGCCTCTGGGTCTTCAGCTTCCGTCGAGACGTGTGTGAGAGGTCTGCTGTTGACTGTGTTCTCTATTTCAACCAACAGCGTCTGCAGGATCTCTTCTTTGGGGGCTCGTTCATGTAGAGTGACATTCAAAGCAGTTTTCACACTTTTAACCAGCCGTTCCCACGCGCCGCCCATAAACGGCGCGCTAGGAGGGATGAAACGCCACTGTATCGATTGCGTCGAGGCTTCGTCTCTTAAGGCTTCGTGCGCTGCTTTCTTCAGTTCTATGTCGGCGCCGCGGAAGTTAGTTCCGTGGTCTGACCAGAGTTCTGTAGGGCATCCTCTTCTATTTATAAAGCGGCGCAGGGCCATGATAGCCGAGTCCGTGCTGAGGCTGCCGGCTAGCTCCAAGTGTATCGCTCTCGTAGTTAGGCATGTGAAGAGCGCTCCGTAGCGTTTTTGATGCGTACGACCGACTGTGACTGTTAGCGGGCCGAAGTAATCCAGGCCGGTGAAGGTGAACGGTCGCTTGTGATGGGCGAGACGACTTCGAGGATGGTCTCCCGTAGCTGGCCACGCTGGTTTCGCCTTTCTTATGCGGCACGCTTGACAGGTTTTTACTACGTTTCTAACTGCGTAGCGTAGGCGTAGCACCCAGTAGCGTTGACGTACTTCATTCGCCGTTGTTTCGAATCCACCATGATGAAGCTGTTCATGGACTCGTTTTATGTATAATCGAGTCCAGCGATGACTTCCGTCGATTATGATGGGCGTCTTCTGGCAGTCTGTGATGTCGGCGGCGGCAGCTACTCTTGAACGAAGGCGGATGATCCCTTCAGCGTCTAGGTAAGTCGACAGTTGAAGTAATCTGCTATTTGTGTTTACGTCGTTTCCTTTACGTAAGGCTTCCAGCTCGTCCGCGAAGGTTTCTTGCTGCTGGGCTTTCACCCACAACTTCTCAGCTTGTAACAATAAGTGAGCTTCTAAGGGCTTGAAGTTGAGAGTTTTTTCTATTTTAGTCTTGAAAGCTTGCGTTTTCTTATTGGAATTTTGTATTATTTTCCAATCTGGATCTATATTTTCTATTTTCTTAGTTCGTTTTCGTGTATTTGAACACTTTTCTTTACTACGAATGATTTCTATGAACTGTAGGGCCCGTGCGGTCGCCCTCTGAAGTCTGATCCAGCTTGAAAATCTTGAAATATCCGGTAAGGCTTGTGTGAGTGTGTGTTTGTTTGTGTTAACACACACTCTTTCTTCACTATTATCGATTGGTGATTCTGACGGCTCTTCAGTCGGCCATTCGTCCTCGGGTGAGAGTAAGAACGAAGGCCCTTGATACCAGCGATGTTGCGAGTAGAAATCTGTCGGCGTTGTTCGTGTCGCGTCGTCTGCCACGTTGAGTTTCGTCGGTACCCAGCGCCATTCATTAACTTTCGTGGTTTCTGCGATTTCGGCGAGTCTATGTGCGACGAAAGGTTTGAAGGCTCTCGGTCCCGTTCGAATCCAGGTTAGTACCGTTTTCGAATCAGACCAGTATACTCGACGTGTAGGCTTGAAGTCGTATTCTGTCGATGCAGTTTCGGCGAGGCGGGAACCCAGCGTGGCGGCTTGAAGTTCTAAGCGCGGTATTGAAATTACTTTCAATGGCGCGACTTTCCCTTTGCTGCAGGCTATAGATACGTGGATTCTTCCGTTTTCATCGACCGTTCTCCAGTATACGACCGTAGCGTATGCAGACGAGCTGGCGTCTACGAAGGTATGTAGCTCTCGAATCGTAGCGCGGGCCAACTCGGCGTGACATCTTTGTATTTGCAACTGTGGTAGTATTTGTACGTGAGTCATCCAACTATTCCACATTTCGGTTTCATTATTGTGAAGTTCAGCGTCCCATTCTATGCCGGACCTCCAAGTTTCTTGGAGTATCTTCTTAGCTTGTACGGTGATCGGCGTAGCGAGCCCGAGGGGGTCATATATTGACATGACTGTGCTCAGGGCTTCTCTCTTCGTAGGCCTCTTTTTTCCACTGAATATTTCATTTGTTAATTTGTTCTTGTTTATGTTGAATGATAAGGTGTCGAGCTTCGGGTTCCATATCATCCCCAGGATCTTCTCGGGCGCGAGTTGTACGATGTCTTCTTTACTACCCGGCGCTAGCGATTTTAAGACTTTGGTGGAGTTTGAGGACCACCTTTGAAGCGTATAGTTAGCGCGGCTGTGTATGAGGGCCACTTGTGACGCTATTTCGATTGTTTCGTCTTCATCGCAGTAGCTCGCCAGATAGTCATCGACATAATGGTTTTTAACGATGGCTGTCGCTGCTCGGGGATACTGGTCTCTGTGGTCTTCTGCGTTCTTATCCTTTACGTAGATTGCAGTGCACGGGGAAGATGTCGCTCCGAAGATCACGCTTTTCATTCTGTATTCAGTGGGCGCCCCTGTACGTCGATCTCCTCGCCAGAGGAAGCGCTGCATGTCTCTATCTTCTTTTCTGATTTCAACTCTCAAAAACATATCTTTTATGTCGGCTGTCACTGCTATGGGTTGTTGTCGGAACCTCATGAGGACTCCCGGCAATGATTGGAGCATGTCGGGGCCCGAGAGTAACATGTCATTGAGGCAGACTCCTTGTGACTTGGCTGCAGCATCATGTACGATTCTCAGCTTCTCTGGTTTCTGAGGGTTGATCACCGCGAAGTGGGGAAGGTACCAGATTCGATTGTTTACTGGTTCAGGAGCTATCTCGGCGTACCCGTTCGCGAAGAGTGTTTCCATTTGAAGCTTGTATCTATTTTTCATCTCTTCATTTTTATCGAGCTTCTTTTCTATGTGTTCTAATCTCTTCAACGCCATGTCGTAATTATTGTGAGGTACGTAGTTGTCGATTTTCCAGAGAAGTCCCGTCTCGAAACCTCCCGCCGGTATGCGCTTAGTTTCATTTTGAAGTATGTCAAGCGCGCGTTGCTCTTCTCTGTTGTATGAGCGTCTCTTTTCAACACCTATTGACTCGAGCGCGAAGTGTTCATTCATCATACGTTCCATAGACTCTTGTTCTTCGAAGTTGTGAATGTGCGTAGTTCTATGGATAGCTTCTTTCTTCGCCCCGTTTGAGCCGTGTAGGACCCAGCCAAGCTCTGTGTAGGACGCGACTGGTTTATGCTGCCTTCCTCTTCTCATTTCATGTGTGACTAACAAGCTCCAATTATCTTGACCTATGAGCACTGTAGGCTTCTGTGTTTCATTTACAATGAACTTTTCTATGTCTTGTAAGTGTGAGCTTGTTTCTATTTTCTGCCATGAGATGGATTGAGGCGATAGTTGCAGGTCTTCCATCGTGCGTGCTGATATTCGATGGCGTTCAGTGTCGCGGCCTTGGATTTCGAAGAAGACGCGCCTGGATTGCTTGGCGTCTACGCGGGCACCAGCCACCCCCTCAATGTAGAAAGGGGATGGTGGCCCTGATACTCCAATCTTCGCCGCTACATCTGCTTCTATGAGGGTGCAGGTCGAGCCGTCGTCCAGCAGGGCGTAGGTATCTATCGTGCCCTTAGGTCCCGAAACTTGAACTGGAAGTATCTTCAATAATGCTGTTGAATGTACTCGTTCTTTGGCCGACGTTACTATGGCGCAGTCTTCGCTTTTCTCGTTTTCTTTTGTGATGTGGTGAAGGAGTGGATGATGAGAGTAGTCGCACCCGTCAATATCACATTTCTTCGTCTTGCAAAGGTGGCGGTAAAGTCGGCGTCGTAAACATCGAAAACATAGCCTGTGTTGTTTAGCTAGTTCCCATCTGTTTGAAACTTCAGCTTTCTTCATCATGGAGCAGTCTGATGGTTGATGGTTTTCTTTCTTGCAGACGACGCAGGTGTTTGTTGAAGGTGTTTTCGACTGTTGTGTGCTTTCTATGTGATAGTTTCGAGCTTGACGCTTCTCCCGCCGGTCTTCAGTCGGTGTCCCTTCAGCTGGCGCGAACTTCCCGCATCTGTCTGCTAGTCTATCGAAGAACTTTGCCATGATGATGAGATCTGGTTGATCTTCACGCTGCTCTGCTACGAAGTTGAAGTAAGAGAGTCGTAGCGCAGCTGAAAGCTTCTCTATAATGACGCGTACTATTTCTGCGTTATATAAGTAGTGCGGCTTCTGTAACGCTCGCACTGTCGCTGTGACGTTGTTTATTCTCGAAGCGAAGTTGCAAATATCTCTCGGATTCTCTTGAAGTCGCGGCAAGCTTCTCAATTTCTCGAGTTCGGCAGCGACGAGTGCGTCTGGGCGGCCGAACCGTGCTGCTAGTAACTTCATGACTTCTTTCGTAGTTGTAGCGCCGATGAATAAACATTGAACGGCGTCTTTTGCTATTCCGCGAAGGCATCTTCTTAACCTCGATAAGTTCTCTTGTTCTGTTAAGTAGCTTGCGGATTCTTCATATGCGGCTTTGAAAGGAAGCCACTCTCCCGATGAGCCGTTGAAACTTGGTAGCTCCATAACTCGCTGCGTGTGAAGTATGGTAGGTTGATTCACACGTGCCGCTGTATTTATGACAGCGGCTAACTTGTTGTAGTCGAAACACGAATCCCTCGCGTCGGTAGGTTCGATACCCGGCGCGGTCGATTGGCAAGGTTGTGTTTCTTTTAACTCGTCGACGCACGGAGGAAGTTGACTATTTTCTATGGGTTGAGCTTCCCTCGTGGTTTTCTTGTTCGATTTGGTGTTCTGGATCACCCATTCCGACGTCCGTTCCTCCCGAAGCGTTTCTTGAGAATCATGATCTGATATTTCCTCTTCTAATTCCAGCATGGTTATTCTGTGTTTCGAAAGTTGAATTTCTTTTTGTAGTAGCTCCTCTCGCGCCTTCGCTATTTCAACGCGGCGTGAACGTGTTTTGGCAGTGCTTGCGACGCTGGGTGGTCGGCTTCTATTCTTCTTTTTCTTTACTATTGAAGATTCTTCAGACTGCGTGGTAGTTTCAGTAGACGCGGTTGCGGACGACGAGGTGGAGGTGGTAGTGTCGGTGGCGCTGGTGGAAGTAGCGGTCGTGGTGGCGGCGATTTCGACTGGATTTTCGACTGCGTGTTCGACTCCGTGTTCGACTGCGTTTTCGACTGCGTTTTCGACAGCGTTTTCGACAGCGTTTTCGACTCCGTGTTCGACTCCGTGTTCGACTCCGTGTTCGACTGCGGCTTCGACTGCGTTTTCGACTGCATTCTCCGACTGCTGTGATCTTGTTACAGGCATTTTCTTTCTTCAATAAACCGAACTGTTTGTGTGGAACAATATCCGCGCCTCGACAGGACCATAAATGTGAACGACTAACGGCTTGGACAAACTATACTATTAAATAGCCACTAGGTTCACGGCAAGGTTTTATTCGCTTCTATACAGTTCAGTTTTTGTACAGGATTTTCGTCAGGAATTTTCGTCAGGATTTTCGTCAGGATTTTCGCCAGGAATTTTCGCCAGGAATTACTGCAGGGATTTGTTCAGGAATCTTGATTAAAAACACTTTCTTCTATTTTCAGGTCACTTGTTGCTTCGGGAGGTCGGAGTGCCATACTGAGGTTTCGCCGACTATATATTTAATTTGGGCGGCCCGCAACTAGTGTAGGCTTGCGGGCGAGCAACTATGCGTGTTTCTACCTATCACGCTTAAAGTATGGTACTCTTTACTCCGTCTGCGTACTGTCTCTTTCTTTATTAAAATTCAAAATTAACTTATCCTATACGAACTAAGTGGACTGTATTTTTAATTAAATTCTTATAAGATACGAACATAAACTATTATAACAACAACTATACATTTCTTATAAGCTATAAAATCAATTCAAAGTTATCTTTATTTACATAATATTAAGAATTATACGTTTCAAATTAAAACTATCTTCAGTCGTGTACAAAGAGTATTATTATTATTAAACCATAACTTCCTTTTGAAGGAGAGTTTGCGAACGTCAATGTTATTTGTCTGTTTGCAAAATACTCGACCTCTCGCAAACAAAAAGATCTAAACAACTTCGATAAGTACGCATCTCAGCGGACATCAGAATAATATATGACCAGAAAATGTATCGCTTCACCCGAACTCGCAAAAAGCGTATTTGTTGCCGCGAGACAATATTAACTCGAGCACGTACGTAATAAAAAGACAAATAAAAAGGGATCCCGACTCGCAGCGATATTTCAAATGAGAATGTTAGTTGCAAAATGAGCGCTTATTAAATCGGGGGGCACGGCAGTGCCCCCGCCAAGTCGAGCAAAAAAAAGCGGCACGGCCGTACCATCCTTTTCTCGAAGCAATTCAGGCTATTTTCGACCCCCCTATAATTTCGTTGTAGATAAAACAAGGAGTCTGAATTTTCAGTAACTAATCAGGCATCATATAAACACGGTATATTTAAAATTTCAGTCAATTTGAACCAGTAGTTTAAGAATTACAACTTGTTAAAGTTTCTGAATTTTGTCACTCACTGACTCACCGATCATCAAAAGTCCAAGGCACTTCTAGCAGACATAGAAGCTTAAAATTTAGAATACAAATAGAGTTTAGTGTCTTAATCATGGGAAAACCTAAATGTTTTGTAATTTCGGTCCAGTTTTCTAATTACACTAACTGCATGAATAACTTTGTAATCCCATATAAATGTATAGGATTACAAGGTTACATTTGCAGTTAATGAATCATTATTACTGTATAATAGAAAATAGTAGGTGTAGATACCTACTATATGAGGCATAACGGGAGGGGGTATAGGGTGGGTAAGGGTGTGTTGGCTTAAAGGCTTGCTCATTGGTTTACTGATATTATTTGCTTACGATTTGGATGTTGTTTAAATAGTTTTAAGGTACCTCTATAAATAGGAACGTTAGTTGCGATTTAAGTTTGTCATTTCGATTTTAATATTTTGATTATAGGTACCTACTTTGACGATTGGAAGGCATTGGTTCACTGATATTATTTGCTTACGATTGGGATGTTGTTTGGTTAATTTTAAGGTACTTACATAAATACGTAAGTTTGCAATTTTAGATTATAATTTCCATTATACATTGACGATTGGTAGGCTTACTTATTAGTATACTTGTTGCTAACGATTTGGACGTTGCTTGGATAATCTTAAAATATAATACTTAATACATTGTAAGATCACGTTTAATAATAATAATAATTCTTTATTGTACACCACAAGGATTAGTAAGCATATCGGGGTAGTGGGCTGGAATACTCTGTGCGTTGACATGAATAACATTATTTTCTAACTTTAATAAAAACAACAAGTTTTTATTAAAGTTAGAAAAATGGGTGTCAAGTGCAGTTCTTAAGGGATGAGTTAGACAAAGACACCGGTAATCTGAGATGAAGGTGCCATACATGAAATATTACCAAGTGAACCATCGTCATTTTCACTATCATACATATTAATAATTAATAAATAAGAGTAAATAAATTCTTAAATACAATATTATACACTACTTATAAAATACTTAGGGTCTGTTTCACAATGTATGGATAAAGTACCAAATAGCTATGTAGCACATAAATTATTTGGAAGATAAAATTTCCGAATAAAAAACTTCATCGGACGCATAACTAATGTGACAAATAGCGCTTCTGACAGTCGTGAAACGCAACAATAGTGTTTATCCTACCAATAAGTAATAAATAGCTTATTTGGAACTTATGTAGAACTTATCCGTACATTGTGAAACAGACCATTAGAAATACAAATAAATAAATTATCAATAATGAAACAAAACACTAAATACTTCTTAATCTGTTGTATTCAAAAATTGATGATTCCTGCGCTTTAATACTTCCAAAGTCGACATTAATGAGATGTAAACCGCCCAGACTTGTAACTCTCGAAAGTGCCACGTAAGCTTGACCGGATGTGAACACTGCAGCACCTATATCCATCAGCGTATTACGTAGACATAGGCCCTGACTTTTATGTATAGTTATAGCATAGGCTATACATATGGGAAATTGTTCGCGATGAACATAAGCTCTATTAATAATTTCAAATTTAATTTTGACCGGACCAAGCTCGTAAACATTAGGTTCATTATTAAATGTAATATATATTCTCTTAATTATTTTTGAATTTTCAGGATCAACCTTTACTTTTCGCACAATGCCGATAGACCCATTAACTAAACCGAAACTCACGTCAATGTTTCGCCTTAACATGACTTTTGCGCCTATTTTTATAATTATGTTCTCTTCCAAACCTGCAGTCATAGTAGCATCGTCTTCATATTTTTTTATACATTCACGAGCTCTTTTTGTTAGGTACCTGGGACAATCAAGGCTATCTATTGCTATAAGTTTTATTTCAGGATGTGGGAGAGATCTGAGCATTGCAGTATTTAATTGTTGACACATATTTTTTGTAGGTAATAAGCAAACGGTATCATCAGGAAGTTTCGAGAGGTGTTCAATTATTTCAGTTAATCTGTTTTCATTTGAATCGATTTGAACCCGATTTGAAATTATTAATAGAGCTTATGTTCATCGCGAACAATTTCCCATATGTATAGCCTATGCTATAACTATACATAAAAGTCAGGGCCTAAGTCTAAGTAATACGCTGATGGATATAGGTGCTGCAGTGTTCACATCCGGTCAAGCTTACGTGGCACTTTCGAGAGTTACAAGTCTGGGCGGTTTACATCTCATTAATGTCGACTTTAGAAGTATTAAAGCGCAGGAATCATCAATTTGTGAATACAACAGATTAAGAAGTATTTACCGTCCAGACTTGTCAAAAATTGTAACATCAAAGCCTCCGAGAAAACCCCACAGAGACAGGGAGTGGGCTTTGAGAAAAACTGTAGCTGAAGCTCAAGAAGTAGCACCGGAAAAGAAAAAGAGGAAGACTACATCCAAAAATAAGAAAATATCATAAGACAAAGCCTTTAAGAAAATTCGTTAGAAGTAGATGGTACCAAAAAGTAGGACTCTACAAAAAGAAGTGAGATGCCATCAAAAACAACCTGTAAAAAACCCAAGTCTCGCAGCTCAGTCTTTCTACCGTAAAAAGTTGTGAGATCCATGTAATACCAAGTCGGATAATCTATTTAGTCTCTACTTAAAGGACCTTCTGTCTTAAGTTATTATATCAGTTATTATCATGCCAATATTAAAATATTTTACTTTTAAAACAAATAGATCGACTTGGACATCGCATGAAAACACAATGAATATTACAATCATATTAGATTCTTTAGTCTATCGCGCCTCACGCGATTGAAACTCTCGTCTCCAAAACAAGCTATAAATATATTATCTTTTCCAAGCGACTCATCGGATAACAACATGGCTCTGGGGGCATTTAAACTTCTCAATAAACCGAGAAGTCGATACGGGATTTAGCGCAACCAATTCACTAATACTTTTGTTCGCCATTAAAATTTCAGGAGCATTAACTTCTTTAAGATACTCACCTCAGTCATCATATTCGGAAGGACTCTGGTGAGAAATTCGGTTGCTGGCCCGTCGTGCTGTGTAGTCTGATACATACTAATAATCAAATCATGCGATGTCCAAGTCGATCTATTTGTTTTAAAAGTAAAATATTTTAATATTGGCATGATAATAACTGATATAATAACTTAAGACGGAAGGTCCTTTAAGTAGAGACTAAATAGATTATCCGACTTGGTATTACATGGATCTCACAACTTTTTACGGTAGAAAGACTGAGCTGCGAGACTTGGGTTTTTTACAGGTTGTTTTTGATGGCATACCTTTATCTTATGTTGGGAGGTTACGTCACAAAGTGTCCGGTGAGCCGTGAGAAATGACCGCAGCAGCCTTTTAAAGCCGCAAGTTGAAAAGCGCTTTATTATTTCGAAGGTTTGTACCAAAAGAACCAAATCAATAATCACAACGACAGAGTTTCCGTAAGCGATGAAAAAATACATGAAGCTAACAACATTTCTTTTATAAATGTCTACGTGAAAAGGACGTTCAAAATATTTCGATTTGATTTGAGTGAGCAACTTCAAAAACTTCTTCGATCGAAGCATTGAACGGCCATGATCATTAATCTCAAGTCATTTGGCAGCCACAAGCTTCTGTCACGGGACAGGATCCCCACAATGGAGGTGGATGTGAAAAGCAGCCCCTGGGGAGCTTGTCCTTCGTCAATGCATGGAGCTAAGTGAGATGTTGTCGGATGTAGGCACACAAATCACAATAACATTAAATGAAAAGTTCACAAATTCAAAGTAATCAAAATCGATCAGAAATAAACAGTCGATTGATAAGAAAAGTAAATGTCTACGCGATTGACAGGTGGCTAATGCTCGTGACTGATATGCTCTATACACTCAGAATAAAGAGTGACGTTGCCTTTGACATATTTTATTACTTTTTCTAAGAAGACGTCGACGAGGAAACCTGTTGTTTTTATTACATGAAATTCATAAAATGAAGCAATTTGCCTCGTTCTGAATTTATTATAATTTATCGACAATTTGATTTGAATTTGTTGCATTACCGATTGTAGTTTCTTAGAAAACTGGATGACTGTGGTTTTTTATAAAGATTATCGGCGAGCATTATTGTTTGGCGAGATGTGTCAAAAAAGCTTAATATCTTATTAGTTTATCGTATTAATAAAAGCTGAGATTATTGAGACAATTGTTTTTTTTTAACTTTTTTATTTATTATTTTATTTTGCATAAACTGTTTTTTTTTTTCAAATCAAACAACGAATATTAAAATTATCTTTCTACACTTGCGCTACACCACGGAAAATCAAGTAAGTATGGCCAAGTTTTTTCAATTAACTATCCATCTTGATGGACACCTTATACTTCAGACAAAGCATATTTTTTTTTACACTTCATGTAATAGTAAAAGGTACAAATCAAAACTTAAAAGACTAAAACGTATACACAGGCAGTATTATCGCTGACGAGCGATTTCTCACAGACAACCATGACCAAAATTAACTTCATGAACTATCGAAACTTGTAATTAGACTGTCCCGTCTTTAGCTGTATTTTTAGCTGTTTTTTTTTTTTCATTACCATAGTATTTTCATTTTAATTACAATTTTCAATCAATCAGCCAGCATTAACCAATACATTGCTTTTAAAACCAGCCTGAATAAGTCCGTCCTACTTGTGCGACCTCATTCCGCAAACAATCGGTAACCGTCCGTAAAAGGAACGGATTACAGCGGATTTTCCGGATCCGATTCGAAATCACCATGTCGACATAATGAACCTGGCGTTATCACACGTCCCCTATACTTGCCAGACATTTCGGTGCCAATGGAAACGGCGTTTTTCAAGTTTTTAGTGTATTTTTGGAACTTTCACGTGTATGGAGGCTTTTGGTCGATCTAAATTAGAACCTACAGCGTTGCTTGTCAGGTACTACAATTTTAAAGTTTAGCAGAATTTGATTTTGCCGTGCTAAAACAACTTTACTTAAAAAGTAGTGTTGATAAAGATTTGAAAATTTTGATTCATAAAAAGTACCTATAAACCACATATCCTGTGGGTACATTTTCACGAAGACGTGTTTCTATTTTTAGGCTTCAATTGTACTCCCTGTGGCCTACATTCTAGCTTTTATATCGAGTTGCGTACTACGTCATACATTCTGCTCGAGGAGAAAATACCAATTCAACATTTTGAGATGCAATGTGAAACTAAAAAATTTAAGGCCGTGAATAATAACGATTAAACAATAAATTCTCAAAAAGATGTATGTTATAACGGCGCAATGCAGCAACTTAACATTTAGAATGAAGATAGGTGACCGGTCAGAGAGTGACGTAATATCGCTATAGCCGTGTAAAGCTGGTGTAAAAATGAAAATACACAAAATCCTCTGGTCCCTTGCGTGTGTTTAATGTGAATTGTGCGTGTCAGTCGTGATGCTTATTGAAAAATATTGCTCAAACACATTTAAGTTACAATTATTTGTTGTATCCATATAACATAGATAAATGTGAACATTTCGTTCCATTAATAAATCTCATTTCTCTAATAGTTATTATACAAAGATCTATGAAGCGTTTTTATTTCAACTTCCACGCTACACTATACTATCTCTCGTGTTGGTGATTAAAGCTCATTTGAACAATTCATTCAATATTTCCTTGATGGACGATTTATTTATTAATAACCTATTGAATATACAAACCGTGTTATCCTTTCCCTTCAAAATAAATTCGAAACGAATCCTCCGCCGCAAATCCTACATCACCCGTCGACAAATCCGACATTTTCGATCCAACAGCGGAACAACCGAGCAACAAGCCTACAGAGATACAGATATTCGACAAGTGTACCTCAGAGCTTGCATCATAGACATCTGAATTATTCATTCGCCGGTCGATTGCCATCTCCTCGTGCACTGTATTGATTTCCGCTCGACTGATATACATTTTGCGGCAATTCTTGTTTGACAGTCGTTGTTTGCTCCATAACAATGGTATTCGGTTGACTCCAAAATATTTAGTATTAATTGAGACGAACATGTATAACGACTAACCACAACGTACCAATTATAGAGCTTAAAGACGGAACTGTTTTGATCAGTAGGCATAAAAGACGCCTTACTCCACACTTTGACAACTTGTATTTCAATTAGGTAGAGTATAATATTTCTAGTTATTATTTAGTTTTCATAAGAACTTATGTTATGAATACAAGACAATGGATAAAATAACTTAAGCGAAACGTAAACCAACATAACTAACAGAAAAAAATACATATACATTTCAGAAATATGCATTCCAAAAAAGAAATATAATAAACATTCGTGACTTTACAGCTAATATCTGTGTTCGTTCATCACACAACTATTCCAAACGGGATATAGCCCAGGACCAAGTTTTACTTATTACATTTTTGCCATTATAATTCGCTATCGCAAAAGACCAACAATATGAAAGAGCATTTAGCTGAAAATATGGTAGCAGGCGAACAAAAACTTCCCATTCGCCCGCGCTGAAATCTACCATCAATCATGCATGTCCACTGAGACGCGTGAAAGCCATTCCATCCCGATAACTCAAAAACATACAAAAAAATCTCCACACTTCATACACACACACGACCATAAACTATTTGTTATAAGAATTTCAGCATTTTATGACGCTCGAATACGCTATGCTTATGCTTTGTTTCAATTTTGATTTTATAATTAAAATCGCGCTGTGAATATTTAATTTAAAACATACTAGCCCCTATTAACAGGTTGTAATTAATTCTTTAGACTGCAAATGTTCGCAAATGTGCAAAACTGTTCGTTAATGAGATTTTTAATCATATTTTCTGCAGTTTAACATTTTCCGACAGAACTGCAAAGTTATAGAAATACTAAATACATATTTTCAGACAAAAGGTTTTTACTTAGAATAGGAGCTTATCCAGGAGCGGTAAGGGTTTTCTTAACCTTCCAGTACAAAAAGAAAATATATGTGACAAAATAAAACGTAATCAAAAATGACTAATGTTGCAATCATAGTCATTTTTGAGCATCATATCGAAAGCTTTACAGAAATCCATAATGCTAGAGTCCAGGGGCTAGTTCGCATGCACTGTGCATGCCGCGGCCGACCGCTGGCATTTTCATTACACAGGCCTTCAGGGCATCTACCATACTACCCGCAACGGGAATTCCACATACTGCCTAACGCATGAACTGACGGGATATTTAAGGATATGCATACAGGTTTTTTAAATATTTAGTTACTATGAAGAAGACAAAGTGTGCATTAGGGTGGTCCCTATTTTTCGACTTTTGAATTATGCCCCGGGCACTTTTTAATTTGATTATATACCTCTAAATATGAAATTGTTTTTTTTTTTGTTTTTTTTTTTTTGTTAAGATTTAGAGATCGCTACCAGCTGTCAAATTTTTACAAAAAAACGTTGAAGGACAGTTTGAATTATGGTTTCATTAATGTTTATTTTGGTGTTTATTCACATTTGACGTGCAAGTTAAACTTGCACAGCCAATCGCTCTTTATCCCCTCCTCTCCTCGACCCCTTTCTTCTGTACCGTCGGTAAAAGAGTATAAGAAAAAGTACCCTAATACTAACAAGTCAACCCTTGTATCTTAAAAAAAATGACTCAAATATCTACATAATATCTTAATTATGCAACAGTAATAGTTTTGTTATATTATATATTTCTTATGTCCTTTCTATAAAAATAAAGAATGAAAAAAATGCAATATTGAGTTTTTATTTAAATTTCAAACCTTTAGACCCCTAAATGTTATTCAAAAAATAAAATCTGAAATAGTTTCTTATGGTATATAATCAAATTACAAGGTGCCGCGAAATTAAAGAAAAAATATTTTTTTTCTTGTGAATGAGGTCTTCTCTAGTATGCATGAGTTATTGTTTTTTTTTGGGATACTACTCAGACTGTGATAGGCATCAGACACGTGCCACAGCATGAAGGGTCACAAAATTAACTGCAGAACATACAAAAAGATGCACAGGTAATTGGACAAAGGCTACGAGCTACGGACTACGGACGGGCCGACTCTCATAGCTCACTCCTATGTCTATAAGTTTTTATTTTGAATCGTCCGTCGCTCGTATCGCTGGTATCGTACCGAATAACGAACCAAAAAAGCTGCCATTGTTGAGTTGCTGTAACCTGAGTTGATGAAACCTGCTTTTTCCCTTATTTTTTATTTTGGAATTTCATTGGATGCACATAAGCTCTACTTAATAATAAACTTTTATGCTCTAACGCAACTATCAGAGGAACAACACCTGGTGATTATTTTACTAATACAGTCGGTAGTTTATACATAGTTTAACATTCCTCTTTGCCAACGAGAAACAGTGAGGAGCTTAATACTTTTTCTTCTACGAATACCTTTAAGAGACGTCGAACAATGCAACAAGTACACTCTACAAGAACTGTATAAAATACGCAAAGAAAGCTATTCTCTAGAGGATTAGCATACAAACTTTAGAAAATATGCAAAAGTAGATATTGCTATCCAGTATGCAAAGCATCTTGTGAGATTCAGACGTCTTTAAGGCCATCTATTCAAGAGTCTGTTCCCAGAATAATATTAGATTTTAAAGTAAAATGTACTTAAAACTTATCCCTGGGCGTATTATGTCACAGAACTAGGGATGTGGGCCAAGTAGCTTCCGCATACCGAAAACTTCTCCATGGTGAAAGTTTTGTGGAATATTAGCAAGATCTTCTTTTTTACAATCGAATTATAAGACGGTTTTCGAAAATTTTCGGAATACTTGAACACATTTGCGATGTCCACATTACTATAAGATAAATGTGCAATAAATATTACGTTAATAATAAAGAAATACTTCCGCATCTTTCTCTTTATCTTCAAACCATGATACTCCAAAATATGAGGCAATCCTACACTAAAGAGCTAATACCGACCGAACAGTTTTGAATTACACAATCCTTACCTTTGAAAACGGCATCTACAGAGAATATCAACAAAACCAGCTAATTACGGACTCGGAGCAGCTTGGTAAGAAACAGCTTGCTCCAGATCAAACAGCTCGCTTCGAAGTAAGCTGCTTCGTTAGTGCGGAGCAGTTCGAGAACGGCAATAGAAACCACTTGAGTCGACTTGACTGCGAACAATACAATAAAGAGCCACACTTGAAGACGGAGAGTTCCGTTGTATTCGGGTAATTGCCTTCTAGGGCATTATCGGTTTGTTATTATATCATATTTCTTAACCAATGAAAATATTACTTGAAAAAAACACGCTTTTGGAACAGATTCCATTAATTTTTTCGGGCATACCAAAGATATTTTTGAAGATTTTCGGAAATATGAATAGGAAATAGAATATTATGAACTATACCTACGAGAAGGGTTATAAAATTACGAGAACTATGTTCCGTTTCACACGAAATTCTTCGAATAAAAGAACGTTTATTTGTTCAGCGGAAACTAAAAACTGCACGTCTGTTCCGAAGAATATAGTGGTACAATCAGTACCTACACAAAAAATATTATAAATAAAAAAAAATATATTTACTTTGTAGGAGTTATTACTTTTTCTGTGTTTTTGAACAATTTATTGTTATAAAATTACATACACTAGCATGTTCCTGCGTCTTTACCTGCATAACTTTTGATTCTATTTTTTTTTAATAAAGTTTTATAAAGAGTTTTTTAAATTGCCTATTTCCAAGATTAGTGCGTTCAAAAAACTAACAGTCATTGATATTATATTAAGTTTTCACGATTCATAATTTAAATAAAACTACTTTTTAACCGGATTAATAGCGTATAATTTATATGTCGCTCGTGACCACGGGGTCTGCAAAAACACCGAAACGTCGAGTTGAAATGTAAAATATAAATTATACGCAATTAATCCGGTTGAAAAGTAGTTTTATTTAAAGTCATTGATTTTATTACGTTAGTGTGTAGAATTTGTTTATGAAGCAGGCAGGAGATTGAAGACAAAACTGTTTTTTTTACTCTTTATTTAAAACTGGGTTCAATTTTAGTTTTTTATTGAACTAGGCAATTCTTAATGGAAAGGCCTCTGGGCTCAACTGACCATTTACTACATTACATAGGTGTTTGAAATAAGAGTAAGCTAAACTCTCAGGCAGGTCGCATGGCTTCACATTAATCAATATTACAGAACTGTCCAACAGTAAGCCATCTCCTAAATCAGAGCACACAGTACTTACTCAAATTAGTGCTCTGCAAGTACCAACACATGTATAGTTCGTGCTTAAACTTCGCTTGAACGTGCCCTCTGGCTTCTACAACTTCATGATTTATTCATACGCGCTCGCCAGACAGTGTATATCTGCGATCGGGGATAGTTAGCAATCGATGCTTACTAATTATTACAGCAGAGCTTAGTGCAAATCCGTAGTGAAGGGCATTCATAAAAGGATTGCGTGCATAACAGACTGTTTAATGATATGATCAATGATTCAATAAGGCTTAATGTAGATAAGCTTGGACTCAATTAAAAAAAACATATCAAAAGGAGTTTTATATAAAGAAAACCGATTATTGTGATTACCAAGAAACCAACGTTTGTCACGTATTTTTTTACGATACCTATGTATAAAAATTTTCAGTTTAAGTAAATATTATTTATTTATCAAGTTAATACTTGAACTTGCGAAGAAACACGATCAAAGGGTAAATTCCGACCGCCCTCAATCCATAATATGCACAATCTTGCTAATATTATATAAATGTTAAAGTTTGGAGGTATGCATGGCTCAACGGATTTGAAAGAAATTTTGCATAGTGATAGTATCCAGTCTGGAATAGCACAAAGCCTGCCTTTCATCGATATTAACTTCAAATTTAAATAGCAGCAGCTTTAATATTTCCAATTTAATGTAATAAAATTAGATTAATTAACCCAGAAAACTGTCGTAACATACACAATTTTACATTCCAGTAAATTCTATTAAAAAAAACAATAATGAAATCTCAATTTAAAAGAGATATTAAACGAGCAAGGGGTTGTTATATGAGTATCGTCGCGTTCCTCTCTTACATTCAGCATCTTTTCCTTATTGTAAGTGATATATAAAATAATTTACGAGGTGACGACAGATTCAAAGCTGTCGGGTTAACAAATGTTTACTTCAACCACTAGATTACTTCCGTATCTTAAAGTTACAGTACCTACTTAGACGATGTGAATTTTAGTTTATTACTGCACAACTTTTTAAACAACTATATGGGTATAGTTACAGTTTAAAGTAAAAGTGGACATACATACAGTTATTAATGTTTTACTTAGGTACGTATTCTTAGTATGTCCCTAAGATCATTGCCTACTCTAAGGACTTTTGCACGAAGCAGTTGGTTTTCGTTTATATTGTGTTCCTGATAGTCCATCGGTACACGACCACTTCAATGATTTTTGTTCAAAATTATCGGTAAGTATTGTATAATATTGACTTAATGCATTCAATCATTAACCACTACCTCGTATAACGCACTTATTTATAAACTCTGTTTCCCAAACTGAATCCCTTTGATATTTTGATAGATTACCCGCGTTTAAACTCAACCCTAAGTTATAAAGTCATTTCAAAAAAGTTCTAGTTAGTACCTTATTATACATAAGTACTGTAGTGTTTTAAATTAATTTTAAATAAAGCCATTTACAGTCTTTTCAATTAAAAAACAAACTTAATTTTAAATAAACTTTCATTACTTATTCAAGTAAGTATAGAAGTATAGAGCCAGCCGTCGCGCAACGCCGCAACGCCCACTCCGACTACAGCACAAAATTACGACTTGCTCGATTTAGTACACCAAGTCGACGACTAGTTGGTAGTCTTTGTGAGTCTCAGGGAATCTATTGACTTGGTTAAATCTGCGAACAATGAGGCCCACGTCGGGCGCCATTAACAGTACAATACACTCTATTGCAGTTTGAAAAGAGAAATACAAGTAAAGTGGGAAAAGCTAAATAAATCAGCAACAGTTTATTTAAATAAGTATACATAATACTTATTTCTATTTACATTGAACTGTTATAACTGTTTGTTTCTCAAATAAAATTAAATAAGTAAAAAAAAACAGTTCAGATATTACATCACTTTATTAATTATTTCTTTCCTATCTAAAAAAAAGATTTTACAATTTTCTTACATCTGCGGGATTCTGCATAAAAAACAGTTATTACAGCATGTTATAATATCATAATGAAGTGATATTTTTTTAATAAAGTAAAATTAATATTATCACATTTCTTAACAAAATGAAACAGAAACCAAATAAAAAATATATGTAATTTTAGGTATGGCTCGCAATAGGTCCACAATTAATACTGTTCTGACATATGAACGAAACTTTCCAGACTGCATCGATTAGGTTTATAGACCGCAGATAAAGTCCTTAAGCCTGTGCACCTTATTGCAGGATTCAGTTGTGTTTTGCATTAAACTTTACTTTCCTCTACACCAGGATAACGATAGAATATTCTATTGAAACATTCTATCTTAACGATAAGCGCTTTTATCCTCGGTGTAATATTTAAATCTATGTTATCATTGAATCACCACTTACTGCAACTCAGAAGCAATATTTTAAATAGTAATAAAACAAAAAATCTCAAATAACCTTTTAGTGTGAAGAATACCTGCCCACTTATAACGTAAGTAATACTTTATGAAGTTTTAATTTGCGAAATATTTAAACTTTCAAACTTTAAGTGCTTCTTTCTCTTTACGTTCTATAAATATATTTGTATTTTTATAAGCTTCCATCCTTTAATTATACTTGTTTTTACTTTATTATTAAATACAAGTGAGTAAGTATCTTAATTAATTATTAGTTTTTGCAAAAAACTTATTAATTAGGCTAAGCACATAGACTATAACATTAAATTTTATTTTAACTGGACATTTTAATAATTTAAGTGGAAACTGTACACCGCTAAAGTTGCCATCACCGCAAGGAGATATCCAACAGAGGATCCCGTCCAATAATCCCGGGATATAAGTCAGTACGGGAATCCCGGCGATATACCCGGATCAACCCTGAGGCTATGAGACACGGCGGGGACTTAATCGCAGTCAAATGACAGTCTGAGGAGTTGGAGAAGCTTGTTTTTGTCGCTCAATGGGTTTAGCTTTGCATCTAAGCCTGCATTAGAAAAGCCTAAAAGAGTTATTATTACTACGTATAGAGAAGACATCTCAAATAGATTCTGTCTGCTTCTTGTTAGAGGCTGCTGTTCTTAACTACACGTACCAACAAATTAGTTTGTGACTGGCGTTTGTCTTATAATTTACGTCATCAAATTTGCAACTATTTTTTTTATTTGGGGTAGGTTCTTTACACGTATTAATAATAACTCAATGTGTCTCTAATATATAAATACCCTAAAACACAGATTTAAAATGCTTTTGTGGTCTAAACTCTTCGATGTATAGTTTTTGATGCTTGCGCCTTCATCAAGCTGAACAACCCTTATTCCAAAGAGACAACAGTTCGACAATTGAACAAATAGCTCCGAGTGCTATGTTCAAAGGCAGTCGATAACATTGACGGCTAAATAAATAACTATCTCGCGAGTAGACAAACAGATCCTGGCAAAGACGATATTATTGCACCGGTCCAAACTAGTTCGGTGCCAGTTTAAATAGGATCGTTCCAGAGCAAATACCGTATTGGATACTACACGCTCATAGAATACTAAACGGAATATCTGGAACGGTTACTGAAATTTTTATCAAATAAAATACATTGATATCGTTTTAAATTGTTCAAGAAACGAATAGAGAAAATATTGTTCGAACGCATCAAAAGTCTGTAAATAGGATTATAGTATGTTTTATGAAAATTGTTTGTTCAACGAAGTACTTTAAGCCTTTAAAACTTCTCATCATAAAACGTATTTAAAGTGTAAATATTATATTAATATAATAGTTTAATAAAGAGAGTCGAGCATAAATTTGGATCGCATTATAAGAAAAATAAATTCCTCAAGCGAAGTAATAGGACGACGTAGTCTTAAATAATCCAACGAAAATACTCGCTTATAATGTACAAGTCGGGTAAGTTGAAAAAAAAATTAAAATGAAATTGAAAATATTTATTAACCAGGAACACAATTTACAAGAAATACTTAATATCTAGTGGTTGCTTCACTAGGCCATAGCCTGTATCGAAGCAACCATTTGCGTTATTTTAATCACAAGGTGCTCTTTTGTAAATATTAGGATACATAATATTTTTATTTTAGGATTTTAGTTTAAAGTCTATGTTTAGGTTTAATTAAATTTAATAAAGGATATCCATTTGATACTTTATTTAAAGATTTTTAAAAGGTCTTCCTTAAGTTATGTACTTATATAATTATTTAGTGAGTTACTTCAACGCAAGTATATAACCGAACTGTTCAATGTTACTTCTTCAAGTAAAGTTTCTCGGAAACCTTAAACAGAAGTCATTAAGTATAAAAGGCAATTTCACTCAACAAATGATGAAGTTCTGCCTCTATACTTAGAACATTTTGTGTTAAAGAACTAAAACTTTTTTCCATACTGGACTGGGAGCAAAGGAAAAACATAGAATGTGCCAGCTGCTTCTTTTCCCGGGCATACTGTAAAAGTCAGTTAAGGGACAGAGGTTTTATTGGAAGTTTTTTGTGGGCGATAGGCTGACCCCCTGTCACTGTAATAATCTCTCGTGACTTCAGATGGTTTTATAACCTCTGGTGTTCTGGCGATCCCATGAAGGATACAGGCTTGAAGTTGCGTATATGTATGTGTGTAAGAACTTAAACATGTAAAATAGTTGCTTATTCTAAAGTGAATTCCCAGTGTCCCAGCGTAAGACGTTAAGCTAAGGATAAAGACGCTGATTTTTTCGTCGGTACTTACAAACAGTTTTAAACATATTCTGAAATATGCGGAAAGTAGTTTCAAGTTGTCAACATATTTTTGTAATGACCCTGTTTGTAAGCAAAAATGCAAAAACTGTCGTGTCGCGTGTTGTTCCAGTAATGTAACAAAGCTTCACAGTTTCCAACATTTTTTATGTTTTAGCGTGTAAAATGTTTAGTATACCTATAGTCTTCCACATATCTATGGTTGATGCTGAAATTATATGAGCTTCCATGTAGCATTTTTAGTTTCATCGATACTCACTACTAAGGCACCGATTTAAGACGATGTATGAAGGTAGCGGTACCTTATTCAGATACACCTAATTTGTGCATCTCTCGCTTCTCCTTCAAAAAGACGTGTGAAAACTTCGCAATGACGACTCAAGTTGTTATTCTAGCAACAATAAGTGTTTGTTCGATACCCTAGTACCTTATAACGCTGTTAAGCTGGCAAGGCAAACGCAGACAGTTTAAAAGAATGAAGATCTCACAAATGACAACCAAAACTTTATGTGAGCTACATATTAATTTTCTAAGGGTATGGTAATTGTAACGATGGCTTTGTCATAAAGAACATGAACTTTTGGATTCGAATGAAAACGTAAGCTTCACACCAAGCAACACAATACAATAGAAGCGCTACGAAAACATTCGGTTCATTTATTTTGGTTTTTATTGTAACCTGTTCGCGTTGTCAGGGTGTTTCGTTCCAATTTACGAAACATATTTTCTTCTAATAAAAAGTAAATGATGGATCGATCACAATTATTTTTGTAATATGAAAGCGTAAATTTGCTACTCCAGCAAAGTAAATCGTTAATTGACCCAATCAGACTGTAGTAGGTGAATCATATCTATAATATATAATCGTTGACTTATCCTAATAAACTCAGTTATGATCCAGATTTCGGTTGTTTAACTTGTCTCCTCTAACACCCACCGTACATGGCGACCCTGCCACCGCGCGCTGCTCGAGCAGGCGCGCGTCGCGAATCCGATACGCTCTCCCATATATAGTGTGGAACATTTTAAACAATGATTAAGACTAAGTGAGTAATAACTTTGTTTTCAATATAAAAATGTATTCGGTTTTAAGACTTTTACGAGTGAGTACATTTGGTGAAAGAACTAATTATTAACGCGAAAAATGGGCAAACAACAAAGTAAGGAGGAAACCCTAATAATTCAGAATGCGGCTGCTGGAAATAATTCTTCGGTTGAAGAAATTCGCTATCATTTGAGCGTAACTAATATTCTGCTAATAACCATTTTGACAAGTTTTCTTTTGATAATTACATTTGCTGCATACCGAATGTATAAAAAGTGCCACAAAAAGTGGATAGCAGAGGAGATACACCGGAATGCCATACGAAGGTCTATTTTTCGTCGACAACCACAGCCACCAGCTGGCTTAATGAATACCGCTGAAGGTCAACAAAGTGCAAAATATGTAGTGTAAAGTGTTGTGAAGTGTATTTTAAACGCGTATCTATGTACAATATACCTAATCGTCTTAATAACTATGTGTCATAAATAGAAACAATAAGTGGTTACTCGTTCGTACTTACGTATTAGTTTTATATGTAGATACCTAACTATATTTTTAAAAATGTGACACCGCGTTTTTGAACCTACGATTAAGTTTTTATACGATATATTTTATGTTTTAGTTAAATAGTAAAAGTACAGGTGTCTACGTAATCATAAATAAAAAGTGAACGTTGGTGAGTTATAAGGTATTTTATGAAAATGTATTCTAATCTACAGTTTGTTGGTAAGTCATGTCTATTGTTTTAGAAAAGTTATTTTTAGAATTAAAAGAAATAAGAACTTATTTAATTAAAATCGGTTCAGAAAGACGAAAAGGTCGTATTTTGCAAAGTAAATCTACGGAAGCTAATGCTATATTTAATAGTTATTCTAGCTGGTTATTAGAATTAGAGAAAGATTTAGATAAGGGAAAGATAAAAAGTGACGATTTATTATTAATAAAGAAATTGTGTAAGGATTTTGAGAAACTTCATTCTGAGATTTTATTATTGTGCAAAGAAGAAATTGTAAGTCAATCAAACATGGATTGTTTTGATTTAAAAACGGCTTTAACTTTATTGCCGGTAATGACCGATAGTGAAAGTAGTATTAAACAGTTAATTGATAATATTGAGTATTACGATTCAATTCTTAATAAACCTGAGTGTAAAATGAATTTGTTGAAGTTTATATTAAAAAGCAGATTATCTCAAGCTTCTAAATTAAAATTAAGGGACGAGTATAATTCTATCAGTGAGTTAATTACCGATATGACTAGGGAATTGCTACCTAAAAAGGGGGCAACTGCAATACAAAATAAATTGCAGCGAGTAAAACAGCATGAGAAATCTATAGCTGATTTTGGGAAGGAAATTACTGAATTATTTGTAGATTTAACGATATCGCAAGCTGACGGAAACACACAGTCTTATAATATATTAAAACCTATAAATGAAAAGTTAGCAATTAAACAGTTTTCCGACGGGTTGCGAAATCGTCGTTTAAGCACCATTATTTCGGCTAGGAATTATAGCTCTTTGAAGGACGCCGTGCAAGCCGCCCAGGACGAGGAGGTTTCCGGAGCGTCCACCAGTGGAGAAATAATGGGTATGAGTAAAAGATATTTTTCTAATTCACGTAATTTTCATGGAAATTTTAGAGGTTCACGTATAGGTTTTTCCGGACGTACAAATCCTAATCGTGGACGAAATTGGGGTTATTCTGGTCACCAGCAACGAGGATTTGGGGATCGTTCGTTGCAGCGAGGTCAAACGACCCAGAGACGTGCTAATAGAGGTACGTACTATAATAGGCAGCGTGGAAATCAAAGGATAAGCAGGCATAATGTTAATACTATTAGCGAATCGGAAAACCATATGCGTACAGAAAATGAACCAAAGTTTGAAACATTTTTTCGTGACTAACGATATGAATCATTCAATTTTAGCGAGTGATAGTGATTGTTTTATTCATTTACCGATAGTTCCAAGTAAGGTAACGTATTCATTTTTATTAGATTCGGGGGCATCATTATCCGCCCTAAAACTTTCGTGCGTCAGAGAGCTTAGATTACATGTTTATAAAGAAAACATTTTCATAAATGGAATCGGGGGCAAAGTTGAAACTAGTGGATTCATATACTTACCTTTTTTGATTGGAAATGATATCATTACTCATAAAGTATTTGTTTTTAATTCGCTACCAATTAAAGTGAATGGGATTTTAGGTCGAGACTTTTTAAATCGATTTAAGTGTCAATTGGATTTTAATTTAAATACTTTAACTTTTAATTCAGGTTTAAGTAACAATATTTTGTTACCATTGTCGAAGAACTTTAATAATAAGTCAAGTTACTTAAGCACTGATATTTTTGAGATTTCACCGCGATGTGAATCAATTCATTTTATTGAAACCGATATTCGTGAAGATTGTTTAGTTTGTTCAACTGAAATACAAAATGGTGTGTTTTTAGCGAATTCTTTGGCAAAACCTATTAAAGGGAAAATTCCAATTAAAATTTTAAACGTTACTGAGGAGCCCGTCAGGCTGAAATATACAGAATTAATTCCAATTATACATAAGCTTAACGATTACGAACTTTGCGTTTTTGATCAATCTAATATGAATTCAAAAAGGGTTAAGAAATTATTTTCTTTATTGCAACTTAATAATTTAAATTGCGAAGAGCATTCAAGTATTCAAAAGATATGCGCTAAATACGCGGATATTTTTTATTTGCCAGGAGATAAGTTGTGTACAACTAATATCTACACACATCAGATTTCAGTAAAAAATAATACCAACCCTATTTTTTCAAAACAATATAGAATACCTCATAGTCAGAAAAATGAAATTAAGAAGCAAATCGATAAGTTATTACAGGATGGAGTAATTGAACCAAGCAAAAGTAACTGGTCTAGTCCATTATTATTAGTGCCGAAAAAGAGTGATGCTACAGGTGAAAAGAAATGGCGTTTAGTAGTGGATTACCGTAAATTAAATAATGTGATTGAAGATGACAAATTTCCACTCCCTGACATCACAGAAATATTGGAATCACTTTCTGGTAGTCTTTATTTTACGCACTTAGATCTTTATCAAGGTTATTATAATGTGAATTTAGAAAAACAGTCTCGAAAATACACAGCTTTCTATTCGGGTCAATACCAAATGACTAGGATGCCTATGGGCCTTAAAACAAGTCCTAGTTCATTTTCACGCATGATGACCTTGGCAATGTCTGGATTAAATCATGAAAAGTGCCTAATATATCAAGACGATTTAATAATATTTGGTAGAAATTTAGAATCTCACAATAGGAATTTATTAGATGTTTTTGAAAGACTTAGAAAAGTTAATTTAAAATTAAATGCGTCAAAATGTTGTTTTTTGAAGAAAGAAATTTTATATTTAGGTCACTTGATTTCTAGTGAAGGTATTTCACCGGATCCAGATAAATTAAAAGTGGTTAAAAATTACCCACAACCTGAAAATGCAGATGAGGTCAAAAGATTCGTTGCATTTATCGGTTATTACAGGAAATTCATTTCAAATTTTGCTAAAATAGCTTTACCTTTAAATTATCTTTGCAAGAAAAATGTACCTTTTGTTTGGGATAATAGGTGTCAACAGTCATTTGAAACTTTAAAAGGGTGTATTATGTCACCTCCAATTTTACAGTATCCAGATTTTTCGGATAATAATTATTTCATACTACAGACAGATGCATCAAATAAAGCATTAGGTGCAATATTATCCAATAAAAATAATAAACCAATAGCTTTCGCAAGTAGAACTCTTAATAAAGCTGAATCTAACTATCCGGTAATACAAAAAGAATTGCTAGCAATAGTTTGGGCAGTTAAATATTTCCGACCGTATCTGTATGGACAACATTTTAAAATTAAAACTGACCACAAGCCATTAGTTTACCTTTTCGGTATGAAAGATCCTTCGAGCAGACTTTTAAAGTTTAGACTCTTATTAGAAGAGTATAATTTTGAAATAGAATACGTAAAAGGTTCAGATAATGCAGCTGCAGATGCCTTATCTCGAATCTGTATAACATCAAATGAACTGAAAGAGTTGCATGAAAATGCAATAACAGTACTTACTCGAGCGCAAACAAGAAAATTAAATAATGACGATTCTTCGGGAAATATTGAGCAAACGAACTTGAGGTCTGATCAGCCGAAAGTTGTGAGTTCATATATCAAACCGACAGAATCAGTTGAGCTAAAATTTCTTAAGAGTAGAGAAGAGTTAAATAAACTAAGGAAAAATAATGATATAAGTAAAGAGAGTAAAATACTATGTTATGTTCCAAAAAATAGAGTAATTTACATTAAATATTTAGACTCAGAGTCACAAATGTCGCGATGCGAATTCGTGTGTGAGCTAGATACGTTTTGTAAGTCTGTAAATGTTAGTGAAGTATGTATAATAAAGAAAAGCGATAATGCGATATTTATTAAAAAGTTAGTGGAACAAATAAAGAATATGAATAGATCCGGACCACGTCTATGTATTATAAATAATGTTGAAGTTATAGATAATAAAGATGATAAAAAAGTTATTCTAAATGACTTCCATCTCTTGCCTAGTAGTGGCCATGCTGGCATGAGAAGGATGTCTAATAATATTAAAAAATATTTTTATTGGCCAGGTATTGATAGTGATGTAAGAGAATATGTGCGCCGTTGCGATAAATGTCAGCGCCAAAAGCACTCTTTACCTGTTAAGGAACCAATGAATTTAACTACTACAGCCAATACTGCATTTGAAAAAATATTTCTAGATCTTATTGGTCCTATAGAAACTGATAGTAATAATTATTCATATGCGTTAACGTTACAATGCGAGCTAACGAAATATGTCGAAGCCTATCCATTGATATCCAAGACGGCTGAAGAAGTAGCAAAATGCTTAGTTAATAATTTTATCCTTAGATATGGAATGCCGAAAGTAATTGCTACTGATCGAGGAAAGGAGTTCATGGCAACAACCTTCCAAGAGGTATGTAAATTATTAGAAATAAAACAAATATCTTCAACAGCCTATCACCATCAGTCGATTGGAGCTTTGGAAGTCTCACATAAGAATTTAAATTCTTTTCTACGGATTCAGACGGATAACCATCCAGAGACATGGAGTAAGTGGCTACCATATTGGTCATTCTCTTATAATACCACTGTTCATTCCGAAACACATTTCACACCGTATGAACTTGTGTTTGGGAAAAGATGTTCACTTCCAAGTAATTTAACAAAACAAGTAGAACCACTGTACAATTATGACTCATATCCCTGTGAGTTAAGATATCGCTTACAATTAGCGCAAAAAGAAGCGAGAGACAATTTGCTTAAATCAAAGGAAAAAAGGAAAATTATGTATGACAAATGTATTAATCCTATTAAGTATAATATTGATGACTTAGTTTTAATTAAAAATGAAGTAGGTAATAAATTAGATCCTATATTTTGTGGACCATATAAAGTGATAAAAGATGTATCACCTAACATAGAAATACTTAAAAATGGAAAAATAGAATTAGTGCATAAAAATAGAACAAAATTATATAATCCTAATCAATAAATAAATATATTTTAGATCTGTAACTGTCTAGTAATAAGAATCATATAAAGGTATAGTGTTGTAAAAAAAAAAAAAATGTTAATCATTTTTTTTTCTTCCGCATGGGAGATGTAGTAGGTGAATCATATCTATAATATATAATCGTTGACTTATCCTAATAAACTCAGTTATGATCCAGATTTCGGTTGTTTAACTTGTCTCCTCTAACACCCACCGTACAAGACCGAAATCACAAATAAAATAAATACTTCCTTTACATCCGCAAAAAGGTCCGGCAATTTATTAATGTCAAACAAACTCCACCGACCATAAAATAAAAAGGGGCAAATTAGCAACATTTCACGTCTCGACAGCCTGTCACAAACGTTACCAAAAAAACGATGCGCCGTAGAACACCGGAGCGAAATTAATCCTTTTCCAGTTGACGGCGCCGGAGACGACACACAAAAACTAGGGCGCTACACACAGCTAAGATACTATAATATTTTATTTAAACAAACGATACTTGCCATACAATTCAATGGATCATCACAAACGACGAAGATAAAATATATTTAATGTCTTTCGTATCATAAGATAGAGAGCGGTATGAGAATTTATCTAAACATAACATCTTAAGTTTTTAAATACCTTAAGTAAGATACAAAGGTGACTACAGCATTTCGAGATTTGTACGTAAGTTTCGTGCAAAATCGACTAGTAAATTCCAACACAATATTTTATCGTATCTTCGTCGTCTGTGATATCCTAATATTAATCAAATCATCAAACTCCGTGTAATAAGTCCACATCAGAGCTATAAATCTCTCCTCTGGATGACGAGCAAGCAGGTTTAGGCCAAGCTGGCCCAATGGTCGCCGGTCAGCCATCCTAATAACCTCCGAACGTCGCATAACCTACGATATCGTATCATATGCACAGTAACCACAGCGTCATAACGACTTCAGTAACAACGGCGCCACAACGACTTTTCTAATAAATATGAATATAAGATCTTAAGATAAAATATTACAGTATCTTCGCCGTGTGTAGCGACCTTTACAGTCGCAGCTTACCGTGTTTACTCAGCAGTGACGTCTCAGTTTTTAGTCTCCGCTTTAGAACTCCCAGCGAAACCTCGTAGCTCTATTACTTGGAACGTAACAGAGGTTTCGTGGTGTCAGTTGACGTGGATGTGCTTTGGTTTTTGTCATTCTCTGGTTCGCTAGCAATTTACGATTGTCTAAATGTATACGCTTTTTGGTAAGCTGTCGTACTCTTTGAGACAGATTTGATTTTTCTTGCATAGTGTTAGAGATTCACAATCAGACGAAGAATATAATCTATCGATCCTGTATTTTTCTCCAGATAATTTAATTTCCAGGCGCCAAGATAATTTCTTACTATCGATTTATAACTACCGTCGTTATAAGAAGCTTTTGTATGTTTCACTAAAATAAGTATCCATAGAACTGCTTTCAATACATTACGTTGATTAAAACGAAATTTATAAATAATTATTGCCTCCAGACAAGAAGAATTCCCTTTCCAATTCTGTCTTAAGCTTAACGACAAAGCCCACGTTTAATCCTAATCTCATCTACGACAAATGTCGAACCCAAAGATCAAGAGGCTTTAGAGGAAGAAACTAAATTTAAACAAAGATACAAAAAAGACAATGTAGTTAAATAAAAGGCTGAGCTACCAGCTATCAAAAGCGCACCTTTCGGTGTATTTCGGGTTGGTAGGAAAAGGTTAAACGTTATTACGAAAGAAAAATAAATAAACATAGATATCTGTAATGTCCAAATAACAAATTCAGATAAGAAAAGGTTGTTTAGTTAAAAATAAAAAGAAATACGTTTTAAAACTGTGTAGGTACTTTAAAATAAATATCAATACCTATTATATTTTCACTTTTAATACTTAGTGCTGTGCTTCAGCTGAGACATTTAAGCTCATGATCATCTCAATGTCCATCGCATTTACGTCCTTGAATGTCACTAATTACGTCCTTGAAGTGTTATTGCAATCTAAAATGCATGAGTGTTAGCTGGTCTCATGTTAAACTACAAAAACGATGCCTATTTCCGGATCTCTAAATATTTACAGGACTTTTAAAGCCGTTCTTAGAATAACTAATGGCATTTTAATCATCTTATTACAAAAGCAAATGATAAAGAATTACATTTTAAGTCATCAATAAAGAAATGTTTCTTTTTAGACTATTAGACTTTAAAAAAACTAGATACATTTTTTAAACTCATTACAAATTAATTCACATTGATGCCGAAGTTATTCGAAAAGGCACCGAAATCTTGAGTTAACTGATAATTAAATGCGAGTAAGTCCGGTTGAATGAACCTTTTAATTTATATCATGAATCGGTAAAACTTAAAAATGAGTACAAATTGTTCATTTAAACCAAAAAAAGGTTATTAAGGCACTTACTACATAAGCTATTTATTCCAGGAAACCCTTTTACATAAACAGGAACGCGTTGCAACCACACCGACAGTAATAGACTCGGATCTCCAGCCCAGTGAGCCGAGGGTTACTTTGATGATTGGGGATGACGCCTTCTTAAATACCTGCGTCTGTTGATTAAGGCCATCTTTCACATCAAAGGATTATCTTAGATATGTTTAAAACCTTGTTCCAAATAGGTTTATATTTAAATTGAGAGTGATTTTCCTGAGGTCATCACTATAAGGGGCTTTTTCCAACGTTTAGTTATATTATGAAGATAAACTGGTGCCCAACCAGGGACTTGCTAATATTGTTATTTTTATACGCATTTTATTTATATTTCCGTTATCACTTGTTAATTACAGAATATTAAGCTAAAGAAATAGATTGACCTCAGAGTTAAAACAAACTTTTTTTCTTACTAGGTATTGACAAATTTTTGATATCTATTTACGTTTTATTTCGAATTTAGATAAAATAAAATGAAATACAAGTACCATTAAAAATCGAAACAATTTTTATCATTAAAAGTTAAAGCATATCACTGAGGCAAAAAGTTGAAAACTTAGATTACTTTAACGTTAAACTTATGCGCTCAAAGTTATAAACATCACTGGATTTTTAAGTTTGCTTGCTTTCTGAAGTTTTAATGATTCGTTACAACAAATAGTAAATACAAGTTTTGAGAAATATCCTTTACTGTTTGAAAGGGCTTGTGATATTGCTAAATATTGCCTACTTTTGGGTACATAAATGTTTCTTTTTAATGTGCTATAAAAAAACAAGACAAAATGCAACGTATTAATTTTTCAATCTATTACGTTTCAATAGTATAACAATTGCCGTGTTCATCTTTGCTTATGTTGATATTAATAGGTACCTTTAGTGGTTACCTATTTTTGGCACAAATAGCTTTTGTCGTAAGAATGGTATCCTTTATTATTATACATCGGCCTGTGGGGTGCTGTGGGCGTACTGCCCACTGCTATTTGAGAGAAAACGTTTTCATTCCCCGCTGTAAATTGGTCTGAAGGGTTTGTAAGGAGTATATAGATTGCAAGAAATAGTTCTCAGTAATCTGTCCGGTATATAGCTTGTAATATGGAATAGTTTGGAGCTACTGGAAACGTCCAACATTACTTGTTTAAATCAAAATTCCTTGCAAAATATGCAACACGGATCAATTTGTAAATTATTAGGTAGTTTTACTTTAGTTGTAGGCATTTTAATAATATGTTCTATTCCGTTTTAACTAGTGGTTAGTTTTTTGTTTAGCAAAGTAAAAAGAGTTCGTTATTTTATACATAACGAGTGTTCTGAAATACGTACAATTTTAATACTTCGTGAACAAATAATATGAAAATAACGTACCCAATACTCAGTAAACTTTGTGAAATTATGAACCTACTATTTGTATTTCCAAAAACAAACACGATGGCTGACTAAAACTACGAACCACGTTACACACAAATGTAGTTACGTAGTTAATTAAAAACATAGTACAACCAGGACGTCGGACGCTGACCGAAAATAAATGACGCCATAATGACTCCGGTTGGCGCGAAACATAACGCGGGACCCGTAATGGCGGACCGTCATGGCGGCCGGGCACTTCCGTCCGGGAAATGTACTTTGCAACTATTTGATACATGAACGCAATTTTCTTTGCTCTAGCATAGCGGAAATATTTACCTTTTGTTCGGGTTACGATGATGTGGACTTTTATGAGCTGTGTGGGTTGGGAAGTTGCTTTTTTCTGTATTCTGCTCTTGGCGTGAAAATAAATAGCGCCAGGTCAAGTATCTGTATTCATGCTGATATAGAGTCGTTTCGTTTACATATAAATATTTTAACAGTCTTATTATTTGTGGTTCTTTGTTGAAAATATAAAAACTGTCAGACGGAATACTAAAAAGCGTAACATTAAATTAAAAACCCTATTTTTCATAACAATTAATTAATTATTTTTAGTGTAGACGGATAGAAAATTAGAAGTTTAATTCTAATCGTAATAAAAATAATTAAATACTAGTTTGTGTAGTGTTACTTTTGTATAGATTAAAAATAACAAACAACATTAAATTATTTCTGATTAAGATCAGTGCAGATAAACTCATATTTCTTAATAGATGACCTTGTTGGATACCATAAAAATGTAATAAATTCTTCGTCACTAGGCAAAAGTTACTAAAATTACGTATATATTTTATTTCATAAAAAAGTAATTCCAGATGTCAACTCGTTTCAGCAAATACGACCCGCACCTTATAACGCGAGCTAGTGAAAAGTGCTGGAAACAGATGATGAGTTTCCCAAGGGTCGATCAGTCTTCGTCCACACTGTTTATCCGGCTGCCGGGCAGTCGTGCCGCCGGACCGGACCATCCGTCACGTCCGGCTGGACGGGAGACTTGGGAGCTTTAGTTTTTAGAGCTGAGAGTCGGTCAGCCTTCATATTTTTCAAGTAAATATTTTGTTTTGTAAAGAAAAATGGGAGCTACGTTGTTAAAAGGTTTTCTGTATATGAGGTAATTCGTGGTGATGGGCACATAAAAGGTTTTAGCAATGTTTGTATTGTATAAGTTTAATCTGAAAATTCTAGCACTTAATAATTCAACTTTTGAGTGCCTGGCTCGACTCTATCAAATAAATAGAAGTTAGATGCATAATTCAATTAAATGCTACAAACTTTGGATTTTCATTTACTAAATAACTCACTTTTATAGGTATATTTATTTGTACGTCACCATACCTACATATAAAATTATTTGTGTTTCAAATTACTGCAAAAATCTCCAAGTTTAATATTCACTAAGCGATAAATTTCAAATTTCAACGTTAATAAAGGCTTTGAGTTTGCAAAAGGGCCTTACCCCGATAGTCTACAGGAGACCGGTCGCCATGGCAACGAAACCGAAGTCATTAAATGCTCGGTTACAAAGCCTAAGTTTACACAGGGCGACAGCTCCATATTGCAGTGATCAAGGCAGCCTGCGCTGAACGACAGATTGATTGGTCGTGGATGTTCAGGAAACAACTTCATACATTTCCCGTTGATCGATTCAAAAATGTGTCGAATTTTGTTGATGCCTGTCTGCTCGCTAAAACGTACTTATGGTTTGATTGATCATGATATAGTGATCAAAAATCAATTAAAGTGATGCGGAGAAAACGCTTATCTTTAGTCACATAACTTACTTTAAAAGTTATATGTTTTACGAATTATAATGGGATTTACTTAGATAAATATAAAACCCATATCATGAAGGTTGATAAGTATGATGTAAAAATTAATATTAAGCAACCGAATCAAAAGCAAATGGCTTATTTATTTAAAGAGGTAAGCCCTACGACGACGTAAGTAACTCTCTCGTTCCACAAATTTCTCTTTCATGACAGCTTTACCTTCAAGTATGAAACAACTTATTAATTACTATTAATGTTTCTAACTTTTGCAGCAGTAACTTAATCATACTAAATCAAAATCTATTAATTTGATTTGCGGAAGTTCTCTCGGCGCGTAGAACGGGTAATTCCAGGCCCTGTTCGGGCGCCAAAGTCTATTTATAAACTAATTATTAGTTTTAAAAACAAATTACGAACTTAGGAAATTTCGTTACGGTATAATCAAATACTGAAGAGCTTATTTAAATTAACTTAGGCTATGTTTTTATTAAAGTTATTTAAATTATTATTTAGTAATTTGGCCGCTATTTAGGAACGGGTAGCTCGGAATACAAATGAGGGCTAGTGAACTGTGACTAAATTCCCGGTGCTAACTTTAATCCAACTAAAGAACTAATGGGTCCTGCGAGATGCGAAAGAGAAAACGTCGCTTCGTGTTGTGGACGAAGTTAACTACATCCTAACCTTATTTCAGTTTAGCTCTACACATGATTTATTTAATCACTTCGTGAGCAAAACTCTTTTAGTTTTATGGTAGCTTAAGTAAAATTATTTTGATTTATTTATTGGCAAGCAGTTTTTTTTTACTGGTAATAATTACGTTATTTGTTTCTTTTTTGTAACAATACAATGTCTCAAAAACTTACAAAAGTTAAAAGATGAAAAAGTAAAAACATAAAAAATTTACCTGACGATTTCAGTTGAGAACCAGTTTTTGTGTTGCTATTTAATCATATTATTATTCTACTTTTCTACAATTTTCGTGTTTCCATTTCATTCTTTTATAATTCTAATTTAGATGCAAGATACCACCTTGTTCAACTGTTTGGTTTATTGTGGTGTGGGTTTGTTTGAGTTTACATTTCTTCAAAAACAGCAGAGGTTGTTATGTACAATATGTTGAATTTAAGTTCGTGAATAATAGAATAAATAAAATAAGCTTCCAGCTTTTTGGGTGGTAAAAGACTGAGAGACAAAATGTTGTTTCGAAAACTAAGTCTCTCAACACCTTTTGCCTCTTCGCACTCAAGCATTAAGCCACCAAAGTTGCTAAATAATAATCGAGTTTGGGTAACCACTGACTTTTCACACCTCGTAGTTATCGGCGTTGTTTTTGCGGGAAACATACCTGAAAATAAAATAAAATAGGTTAGAAATTGTATTTTATACAGCAGTCCATCTTACAGCCAGTACATTCTGAACTCTCAGGGGTATTCTATTTTCGAATTTTCTGACAAAAACATAACCCTCTAATCAACCGTATACTATCCATCAAACAAAATGAGTCGCTGGAACCAAACAAAATTCAAAAGCTTTTTGATATAAGAATTGTAACCTGAAAATTAAGATAAAAATCTTTTAGGTACGGCCCCCGTATGTTATTTCCTTTTTCTTTTAAATAATAATACCTATTATTTAAGGTTCCCTTCACAAAATGTAAACAAGTAAGTTACAGGCGGTCATAAAAAAACCTAATTTTCACTCGACGTCGATGATAGTAACGCCGAAATAGCCGAAAGCGTAAATCGCTTAAAAGCGCTTACTTATCTTTCATCTGTACCGTCGCTGTATTTACGACGCCCTTTTAGCGAGCTTAGAATTTGATGAAAACCGTATTAAAAGCTTTACAAGTGACACGAAAAAGTACGAGGTTTAACAACACCGGTTTAAAATTTCATCTCGTTCAACAATGTTTGTATAAACTTGAGGCTTGATGTAGAAAAAAATCTATCCTCTGTCAAGTTGCGTAAATTTCATAACATCTGAAGCCGCGGTGGTCCTTTTCATATGATGGTAATTGATGAGTTAATGCTCAAAGGTTAAGGACGGAACTGGTTTCAAAAATACCGTCGAATATCGAAGTTATTTGACGGCAAACTGAATAGGATGTTCAGGGGCTAGCCGAAGATGTGTTAACACCTCGGATATTGTAAGATTCAATAAGATTTAAAAATAAAGTTTAAGTTCTTCTTGCAACTGTTTTCAAATCAGCCATGATGGCAAGCCCAGTGAAAAATAAATTTAGCACATTTTTCAGTTATTATAAATTAAGGCATTAAAATCTCCATAAAACATTTTGCAGATGACAAATCCTCACCCTACGATGCCTTGTGTTGAGATAAATTGTACGTCTAGTCAACACAAGTGCAGAGAAACACCAACGAAAACACATAATGGTCTCGCTGTCGCTATTTAGCGCTTCTCCGATTTGTAGCCTACACTTGTGGTCGCTTGCCAATATTGGTTTCGCTTTGGAGCCATTTTAGTTTCTGTACGAATCTAAGTAAGGTACGTATACTTGGCAGCAATATGTTCATAAGTTTCCTCGCCTGTCATGGTGTATTTAATTTCCGTCGTGAGAATGTCTCTTTCATTTGATTTATCAATATCCTGTCTAAGCTGATGGGCATGGAGGCAAACTTAACAGCACCGGAAGTTGAATTTATTTAGTAGAATTAAAGTTTTTTTCTAAATTCTCCGCAGATGAAATACCCTTCCGAAAAATATGTCTTTTTAGCACAATAACTGGTTTCGTGCCTTTTAATATTAGTAAGGACTTTACTGCTGAAGCATTTCACTGTGTTGTCCCATTAACACAACTGATATGTCAGTTTAGGTTGTTTAATGTAGTGATTTTCTATTTTGTTGGAAAAACAAATGCTCACTTATGACGTAAATGATATTCACATTGCTTTATCTACATTTGCTTACAACGCCTATAATTTTTCCTCTATGTCGAGTGTCTCATGGCTTGTATTCATCATCGTTCGCGAATTTTTCAAAAAGGTTGACTCAACTTTTGGGAATTAATGACTATAAAAAATATATCTACGTGTCCATCGACTCGAGTTTCACACGTCATTTGTCCTTGTCATTGTGACATATAGTCCTGTCGGGTTCAAGTTAGCTGTGCTTTGATTAGCTCCTATTGTTACAGTTACTTTCAGAATATAGGGTTTAATAGCATATACTGACGAAATCGCAAAATAGTCGCTCAAACATTTCGTTTCAATGTTTTTAGTTGACGACCATATTGGCGATGGGGTAAACCTATCTGAGTCAGACGCCAGTGGTTGCGGGTTCGATTCCTGCACGGAACAAGAAAAAAATAAAAAAAACTTTTCGGGTCTGGGCGTTTATCTATATAATGTATATTATGTATTTATATTCTAGGTTTCCCTAGGTCGTTTGGGGGGGGGCTGAAGTTGGTGTGATTGTATGGGGATTTTATTTATTTATTTATTAGTACGTTCATAAGTCAACTTAAAAAGTTAATAATTAGCTCACACCGGCTTTCTGGATTACGACATTGATGAGTGCCAATAAAAGTAACATTAGGCTTATCAAAGAAATTGGAAATAACATAAAAGTATGGAGAATCCAATAACTTAAATAACAACCGATAACTTCTACAACACAAACATATGAATGTAACGTCAGTTACACAAGCAGAACTTTAAATTGAAACTCATCCTGGAGAGGCGGCCAAGTTTTCCCATCTTGTCATTTATTGCGGCATCACAGGCTTTATTTTCATCTGCAGAGCATATCGGAGACCAGGAACGTGACTGCGTCTGCCACTTATAGAAATTGTGAAACGAACAACTTTAATATTGTCCCGCTAGCGTCGTGGTCGACGTTTTATTATAAAACTTCTGTAGGAACTTCCAGAGTTACACGCAATGCTGGATCACGTAAGTCGCAAAGTATTAAAGTTAGTAAAGAAATCAATGGAGCGCGGATTGACGGAAACTTGCCTTTGACGGAATTCTAAGTAATCCTACTTATATTACAAATATGAAAGTTTATGAGAATTTTATGATGTTTGCTGGTCAATCATGCATGACCACGGGACGGATTCTCAGGAAACTAGACTGCTATAGGTACGAAAGGAATATTTAAAACACAAACGGTTTATAAGGAAGTGAGGGAAACTTATAAATGAGAAACAAACAAAATGATGTATTTCATATCAATTTAGAGACAACTAAACCTTGCGAAATGACTTTAAAAAGTAGGTAACATTTTACTATTCTCTACCCCACGTATATCGACAGCTAATGTACATAAATACATTGCTTTATCCTTAATATTCTACCTTTAACTACACGTATACAGTTACATAAAGTAGTTGGTTAGGATCCAACGCTATTGCACTTTATGTCTGCAATCAGACACGCCAGCAAAATACAACATAAACTAAAAGTATTGGCGTCAAATCCAATCCATGTCGAACCGAATACTCTGCTGATTGTGAAAAACCGCTGTATGTAAGACATACAACTTTATAAAACATAGTTATGTTTTGTAGCGAAAGCTTGCCCGCAGAGCTTAATGTAGATGATAATTAAAACAAGGATATTTTTTCGGTACCTCACATCAAGCCTTTTTACGCTTCATACTTTTGATGCAAAATACAAAAAAGGTATAAGGCGTCGCCCTTAGAAAACCATCGCACTCTCGCTTTAGATGTCGTAAAAGTCGCTAAAAGGTTTAAAACCAGGAGATAAGTACCTAGCTTATTGCCTTACCCTCTCACAAAAGAGAGGGTTTTAACTTTTTGAGCTGACGTGATCAATAACAAGACTTTTGACAGACAATTTTAAGCACCTACCGTTATCGATATTGCATTAACCAATTATCACAACCGCGCTAACTAAATAGCTCTAACTTGTGACTAAAATAAGCTTGAATCTTACACGGTAGCACAAAGGTCATTTAGATGACCCCTAACGAAGCGTCTGGCGCTTATGGCGTAATACCTATTTTAAGTAGTATTACTTATCTTTAGCGATGATGTATATTTTTAAACTAATTAATTAAGTAAAACTCACAAAACACTCAAAATCTAAAACTTTATCTCCAAATATTTCAATCACAACCTAAATGATTCGTATATTTTATACGCAACATTTCCTTACATAACGATTTACACATCGGCTGCCATTTTGAATATGTATATAAAAATGTTATTGCCGTCAAAGCCTCGGAAAAGCCAGATGATTGAAGGTTTTTTGGAATAGGTACATAAACGTAAAAAATAATTCCAGCGTCGATATATTTTTTTTCGTAATACCGTTTTTATTACGAGAAGCATGTAAGATAACGGGTTTGTATTTCCCTCAGTCGGGGAACTATAAAAATGTGTTTGATTTAGCATCCTTAAAAGACTTCATGATTATAAAAGACTAGCTTCAAACCGCGGTTTCAGGCGTTGTGATAAAAAAAAACATTCCATATTTCTTCCCCGTAACCCCTTTTTTGCAATAAAAAGTAGTGTGGATGCTTTTTCAAGATAATGTCTATATCTGTACCAAAATTCATTGAAATTGGTTCTGAGGATTTTGAAAATAAATTTCACCCCCTATTTCTATCCCTCAACCCGTTTTTCGTTGTAAAAGTTGGCAAATGTCCATCCTTAGGGTCTCGTCTATCTATATACCAAATTTTATTTAAATCGGATCAGTACTTTAAGCGTGAAAGCGAAACTGGCAGACGCACATTCAAAAGTCAGAAACGATATTTAGTTCTAAAATTTTAGTTTACTTTATTCCGATAGATGTCTTTGTACGTCGATTAAATCGCGCTTGAAGAGTTATCAATGACTTAGGTATCTACTTAGTATACTTCCTTCAATCATCCTCACATTCGCAATTATAATACTAGTAATAAGACTAGATACCTTGTTACCTGCTTAAGAACAATTTTGCATGTTTGTATTCAAAAATTGCCATTACTATCCATCTTATTAATGACTAGCTGTTGCGCGCGGTTTTACCCGCGCAATTTCGATTCCCGCGGGATCTTCTGGATAAAAAGTAGCCTATACGGATTCGGAAGAATCCTATTCAATACAAACATACAAAAATACAAAGGTTTCCTCTTTATAATATTAGTATAGATTCATGTACCCACGTGTGTTTTATGCACTAGTTTAGTTTTTCAGATGAATTTTTATACACAAATAACAAACAAAAAAGCAGATAATTATAAAGATAAAAGCATGCTTGTTTATTAATTACGGCTGTAGCAACAAAACCACGGTTCCAATAAATACCATTACGCTTAAAATATGGCACGACGCCGACCACAATCCACTTTGCGGCCTGAAAAACTACAATCAATCTTTGCGGCTGTATTGTTGTGTTACAAAAGTTACGTTACCCAAAGTTTTTGTTCCATGATTCTTTGAAAAGCCTAAAGCAAAAATTGTATAACAGACTAAAGCCTTCTCAATAAAACTGTTAATCTTCGCAATAATATTATAGTTAGTACTGCTTCTTGTTTAATTGTAAGAAATAGTCAATATTTATAACTTATTTTTGTTAGCTATAAATATATATATTTGAATATTAGATGTGATATATGTGTGTCCCGAAATCATAACTATTTTTGTAAATTAAGTTTTTTGGGCACTCTTTGTCTTTTGCTTACACAATTGTTGAAATTATATTCTCTTTTGTAAAATGTGTGACTGTTTTGTGCCAGAATAAATAAAATAAATAAATAAAATTAATAAAGTAAAATTATCATCTGTAATAAGTGCGCTATACTTCAAAACCATTGTTAAAGGCCATGTTTCCATCTAAATTGGAATATTAGATTAACACTTGATAGTGTTGCTAAAATTACGCTGTTTTCGATAAAAATATCCAAAGATTACAATATACTTAATGATTGACGCACAAAATGCAAAAGTTTAATGTAAATGGCAACCGTCATTCTAAGTCATCCATACTTTCGACATTATTGATAGTTTCATATCTGTCAAAACTATCATTGTCGTGTCATCTGTCTTGTCATTTGAGTTTCATATGTGTCAAAACTGTCATAGTAGTGTCATCTGTCTTGTCATTTGGTACAAATCTGTCACTTGAAGTTAGGTGGAATGCAATGGCTATGTAGGGAGAAGCTATTTTTAATAAATCTTGTGCTTTTTTAATACGATTTCTATCTAAAATTAAGTGATTTATCTTTGTTTGTACGTATATTCTCTTCATAGTACCCTTGTGCTCACATTTTAGCCCCAGATACACATGGAAACATGTCTTTTGAACTTGTTCACACAGCTTACATAAAATTTGATATTTTTTTTTTTATAAGCATTCGATGTAAATTTTTCTCGGGGTAAAAATAATGTGAAAAAAAAACTTTTAAATAACAATTTGTTATTTCAATCTAATAAATAATCACTTTTTAAAACAGACCCAAACATACATTCGGTACCTACATAAAAACTGGGATATATTTTTTTCTCCAAAAGAAACCAAATAATAATCGTAATTTCCCGTTTCCTCCGGCACACACATTCAGTATTAACAAGAAAATGTGACCGGAATATGAACTATATAGTATCTTGCGTCACGGCCTTATTTAAACTAATACTCCATTCAGGACATGCAAAAGGTCATAATTTGGTTGCCTTCGTGTAATACAAGCGAAATAAACTTATAGTTATTTCATAATTCAAATTCGTATCATCTAATTTTTTGTATCCTACAAGAAAATAGCACAACACATATAAAGCCTACAAATTAAACATTTCATTAAATCCACAACTATGTGAGGTTGTCTTCTGCAAAAAGGCATGAAGGCTTCTGAAGGTCATGCAGTGATATTTATAAGAGCAATACGTTCTCTTGATCAATCCCTGGATAGGCTACGCATTAAGTTTTAATTCTTATTACAGAAAGCAGTTCTTGTTCACTGACTTTACAAATACCAAATAACGTACATATAACACATTTATCCGTAAATTAAGTCAACCACCTACATTGTAAGAGGACTTTCCCCAATTACAGGTTAACTGTGTTCCTATAAAATAATAAATATTACAAGGAAACTATTTATAAGGAAAGATCATCAAATATCTTCTTTATGAACTAGATGCTGCACTTGACATTTAATTATCTAGTGATTTATTCTCACTAAGTTTGTTCCTAAGGGACCTTAAATATTTATAGACTACCTAATCCTTATTCAATTCATGTATGAAGTCAGCTGCTTAAAAACAGATTTTTTTCTTGGAAATAATCGCTAGACACTAGAGTTCGTCTTATGGTGCGTACAGTAATGGAACTTGTAATGTAACATTCTGCGCACCACACGTACAAATACGCAACGTGCGCAGAATGTTACATTACTAGTTGCATTACTAGCAATCTGTACGCACCATTAGGCTGCAAACTGGACGGCAGCGACAGCGACAGCGGCGCGGGCAGCGACGCGGGCATCGATATCCGCGACACGATAGAAAGTATTGAGTTTGTATGAAACCGTATGTAAACCATTGTATAGTTAGCAGCCTTATAGTCATAAAATAACTGCATATGTACAGTATAAGATAGTCTAATAAGATATTAATTTGGTTTATTGAGTGTCATCAAAATCAGCCTCATACAAATCGCTGTGCAGCGAAATTAATTAAATTTTATGCAGTGCACGTCCATTATTCATTACAGTGGCAGGCGAAAGGATTACGACGACAGCATGTGTGGCAGCCGAGGATTAAATACTGATTAGGCTGATTATTTCATAAGATGCTATTTGTTTATTTTAAATTTTATCTCTATTTATAAAACTCTAAGAACTTCCTATGTTTATTTAATTAAAATAACACTGCCGAAATTAAATGAAACCATTTGAAATTCGTTAGAATATTTGACGTACGGAATATTTTCGTATGCAGTTAGTTATACAGCCTTTTGAAAATAAATAATGTGTAGAGATGCATAACTGCCATAGAATCTAACGCAGCCTTTGTAAACGCCGCACGATGACACCTCTACCTATGTGGACACATAAAATAATATATTTAAGAATAAGATACGTTATTGCACGGTACAGGTATGTACAGTATTTCAACTCGGCCTCATCTTTGAAAGAAATGCCTACAGCGCGCCGCGGTCCGTTCACATATGTTAGGCGTGCCCGCCTTCAGCATTTTAATTACATTTCCCTACTTTGTGTTTACTTCCCCTTAGCTTTGTGATTGTTACTATACTTTTTATATAAACAAATAACTAAAATGCGTTTTGTGCCAAAAAACAATGTTTACGTTTGAATAAAAAATCGTTCTTATAAATTAGCGACCTAAAAATAATTGCGCCCCGACTGAGACGATGTATTGTTAAATTTTAAAGTTTAAAAAATCCGCATTTTAACGTAAAGCTCAATCAACAATTGTCGCTTGCGACTGGCTGCATGCCGAGCGCGTGCTGAGACCGAGCCGCGTAGGTATAGATCGTATTTCGTCCGTTTGTATGAAGTTGAAATACTGAATATAGTAGTACCGTGATTATAGCGTTTGTTGTTACAGGTGACTAAATCCACGAGTCGTTTTAAAGTGGCGACAAGAAGTACTCAATAGTTGCAGAGTACACTTCTTTCGAACTTGGTTCTCGATTGAACTATTCCAGCGCAATATCTCCACTTTCCTTTTCCACGAAAATTAATATTTTAAATCCCAATATCCACGGATATTCTAGATACTGAATAAACACCGGGTTGAGCGGCGTCTGTCAATTTGCGTTCGCCGTTATCAAAAATTAATAAAATTTAATTTTCGGATGGCCGCTGAATATCGTTAAGCCAGATTTCCGAAGCTGACAGTTTGCGAATTTAAGGGATGGAAACCGCCATGTACACTGAATAAAGGAAGGTTATTGTTAAAATCACATACAAAAGGACACTGTTATACCTTTAAGATAATATATAAAGAAGCAAGTGATATTTACGTAAGCTTTTTAGAATTTAGGAGACTAGATAAATTACATTTACAAGGAAAAAAGGTTGCTATATTTTATAATAACATTAAAAATCAAATATATTCGCTGCAAAAATACTGTTACATTTCAAGCTTTTAGCATTTTGAAATCAAAAGGTTTTTAGGTAAAATACATAAGTAACGGCAAAACTCTCATTACACTCAACTAGAAAACGTGACCTTAATATTTTTACAGTCGCTGACACACCAAATAACTAAAACCTTAAAAGAACAATGTACGAGACCGTTTCGAAACAAAAATGTAGCACTAACTACATTCCACGAGTGCTAAGCGATAACAACCGAAATAACAACCTTATTTATCGCGTAACAGCGACGACACGAAATGCAGTAAAGGCAGGAATTGCCAAAACTTTTGAAGAAAGTTTTGCACAAAGAAAATTTTGTAAATATTGTAAATTATTTTATTTCTTGGAGTTTATTATCAAAGAGTTGAATGAGCTTTCTTTTTTGTTTCTGCAAAACAAAAAGTTTCTTCGGTTTTAAATAAGTTACCATTGTCGGAACGTTATCTTCGCAAACCAAATAAACCTATTGAATAAAATAAGAAGTCAAGGGCGAGTCGCGTTCTAGAAAATACAATTTTCCTTACATTTCTCTTAGATTTCAAGATTTGCTTATTGATAAAACATAAATAAAACATAAGCTTCCATGCTGGATTGAGAGCGAAAGAAAAACATAGAATGTGCCAGCTGCTTCTTTTCCAGGGCAAACTGTAAAAGTCAGTTAAGGGACGTAGGATTTATTGACGATTTTGCGGGCGACAGGCTGACCCCCTGTCACTACTATAGTCTCCATCATAATAATGAGTCCAAAGTCAAACGTGACATCAGATGGTTATAATAGCCTCTGGTGTTCTGCCTACCCCATTAGGGATACAGGCGTGAAGTTATGTATTAACATAAATAAAGATTTATGTTTTACATACATACATAAAACTTCAGAAAAAAAAGAAAAAAAAAGTTCCGTGTCTGGGTGTTTATCTATTTATGTATTTATATTCTAGGTTCCCCCCTAGTTCGCTACATGGTATCCCATAACACAAGCTATGCTTACTTTGGGGCCATGTAGTTGGTGTGATTGTCTGGGGATTTTATTAATTTATTTATTTATCAACGAATGAAGAAAAAGGCAGTTATTTTTAAGTGTATTTTCCATTGCCAAGACAAAAAGAAAACACGATACAGCACTAAGTTACGACTACACAAAGCTATAAGAAGCATTAAAGTTGGGAAAGATACACAAAGTTTGCCTCTACACAAATTTAACGAAACCGTAAACGATGAGTTATTACGAAATATCTGAATACACAAGAGATAAATCCTTGGAACTGTTTTACAATCTAAAAGATGAGATTGCTTTTGAGATGCTGGCCTTTTCTACTCGAAACAACTACCAGAGATGTGGTAGATTTTAAGTTATCTTTATTAAATACTTTGATTAAAAGCTCCTTTCAGCTTCGCTAAGCTGACAGATATTAGAACGAATAGAAGACATACTTAATAAATAAATAAATAAAATCCCCAGACAATGACACCAACTACATGGCCCCAAAGTAAGCATACCTTGTGTTATGGGATACCATATAGCGAGCTAGGGGGGAACCTAGAATATAAATAAATAAATAGATAAACACCCAGCCACGAAACATTTTTTTTTCTTGTTCCGTGCGGGGATCGAACCCGCAACCACTTGACGTCTGAGGCAGATAGATTTACCCCATCGTCACAAAGTGGTCGTCAATGGTTTGAAACCAAATTATTTGATCTCTTCACTTCAAAGAGATCAAATAATTTGGTTTCAAACCATTATTGAGAAATAACTTGAATTGTGACTATGGATCTCCATTGAACCCGTCTCCGGCAGATTTAATATAAATATCAAAAGGTAAATTGACATATTTCAAGAATTATTTCATTATTCCTCCGTTTGTAATGTACATTGTCGTAGTCATAGAGTTTATAGGTATGTATTGCTTGAATTACGACTACATAGGTTAATTATTTAGTTTCTTTTTGTACCTATATCTGTCTGTTATCTTTGAATGCATGATGTGTCTGCCTTAAACAGATTTTTACGTTTAAGAATGTTTTTTAGATTTTATTCTTTCATGCTGGACTGGGAGCAAAGGAAAAACATAGAATGTGCCAGCTGCTTCTCTTCCCGGGCATACTGTAAAAGTCAGTTAAGGGACTGAGGTTTTATTGGGGGTTTTTTGTGAGCGATAGGCTGACCCCCTGTCACTGCAATAGCCTCCCTCCACCATTATAATGACTCCTAATTTGTCAAACGTGACATCAGATGGTTTTATTTATAACCTCTGATGTTCTGCCTACCCCATAAGGGATACAGGCGTGAAGTTATGTATGTATATTAGTTGTTAATGTAGATGTAAGAAACAATGTAAATTTCGCTGGTGGACCTAATAACTTAATAAATGAATTAAATGGTGACGTGATTGTCCTGTATGATTTACTAACTATTTATCCGATTGTCATGAAACGTTGGTGGGAGTGCGGAGTATTCTTAGAAAAGTTGTTGAACAAAAAAAAACTCGAAGTACGAATTTTGACTCTTCGTTCAGCAGTTTTTATTGAAAGCTGAAATAATGAAATTTCATAGACATGGAATTTAACGATTCAAATCAGAATAAATCATTAGGTACATGAAAAATAATGATATCGAAACTCTTTCTGTAAATATGTATTAAATATCTGTTGGAACTCAATAAAACTGATTGAATTTCACAGCTCAGTGGAGTTCGAGCCCCGAAGGGGGTAGGTAGGTGTTTGCAGCCATTATCCAATTATTGGAATTTAATTTATTTGCGACAGTTAACGAACCGGAATACTTTACGAAGCAACAATATTTTCAGCTACACAGTTGGAGTAAGTCAACCCCTTTTTCATTTCAATTTTCTATGTAGCGATTCCGTATTAAAATTCCAACTGCTAGGTACTTCTTAATTAAGTACAGCGGGACACTACTGGAATTAAAAATCTCTTTCAAAGAAACATAAGTGTTCATTATATAACAAACTAATGAGATTACTCAGTCGCTTATCTAATATAATTTCTATTGCCTAGTGTTAGAAGTCAATTTGATGAGAGCAAAGCAGCGAGCGGTCGCACCTCTAAGAATGTAATATGGGGAGTGTAGTGCACTGAGGTGTTTTAATAAAACAGTCTAGGAGTCGCGATGCGCATTCTACGAGTGATTTAGATAGTGGCATGTCTTATTCACTATATTACATGCTTACATGTGAATTTCCTTTTAATTGCTTATTTTAGTGCAGATGTAACATGTCGCTGTCTTCGTTGCTAACGTTCGTACTTTGTGTAATGGGTGACTTGTTATAGTGCCATGGTAGGAGACGGTTAGGATGATGTATTAATGCGTAGTTTAAGTAATATCTGGGTATTTGGTAGGTATATTAGACGCAACATGGACGTTGGACTAGGAGCGAAAAAAAAACATAGAATGTATCAGCTGCTTCTCTTCCAGGGCATACTGTAAAAGTCTGTTAAGGGACAGAGGTTTTATTGGCTTTTTGTGGGCGATAGGCTGACCCCCTGTCACTGCAATAGTCTCTATCCATCTTTAAATACCTCAAAAATCAAACGTGACATCGGATGGTCTTATAACCTCTGGTGTTCACGCCTGTATCCCATAAGGGATACAGGCGTGAAGTTATGAACGTATGTATGTGTTTGTATTAGGCACATAAATCAATAGAAAATATAAAATGTTTAATGTTTTAAGAGAATTTTTAGTCAATGCCTATAAGTTATTGGGATGGAAATTATAAGTAGGTTAGGTTCGGTTGCACATGGCCCACTTCCTTTTCCATTTTCCGGGATGTACAGTTGAATACAATAACATGTCCAGTGCCTTACTTTCAATGTTCATTCAAGTGGAAGAAGATAACTGTGTGGTATCGAAATATGCCTAACAAGCTGTATAGGGTACAATGTAGGCAGATTTTCTTTGCTGTCCTTATGGAAAAGTGGAGCTACAGCTCTAAAATAAGCACATAGCTTGTGATATAGGTACTAGACAACGGATTAACATACTTATATAGTCTGGCTAATGAAAGCAGAGAATTAAAAAATCTGGCAAATTAAAAAAAAATCCCATCATGGTAACCTCGACTATAGTACGATAAAATAAGCACATAGCTTGTGATATAGGTACTAGACAACGGATTAACATACTTATATAGTCTGGTTAATGAAAGCAGAGAATTAAAAAATCTGGCAAATTTAAAAAATCCCATTCCTCGACTATAGTACGACACATATGGATTAAAAAAACATGATATTTGTTTAATTATTTTTATAAAATTATTGTAAAAAATACCAATATTGGTATGGCCCTACTTTTTGATAAGAAGTATATAATTAAAATGACAGGCAACCAGTATTCATCTGGCTTAAAAATAAAACAATAAAATACATTTTTTTTTTTATTCGTTGTAATCAAAATCTGAATCCAGCAAATCCATATGGAATGAATCGTCAGAGTCACAGGTATCGCTGTTTCCTACATTGATTATGAAACTATCAAATTTTTTACTATTTTATTCATTTTCAAATATGAAAATTCCAAAATCTCAATTACCAAAACCACTAAAAACCGTTCGATTGACAACAGTGACACCAGAATAAGTTGCCATATAAAAAGTTTGCAAAAACCCCCCTTGTCTACTTCCGTTAGCCAGACTCTACCTACTATTTATTTTCGTAAATACATATCATACATAATACTCCCAGACAAATGCAAACAAACATGTTACATGGACACGAATATTTACATTGTGCGGGAATCGATCACTGACCACACGAATCCCGTGACCACTGGCGACTGGAAGACAATGTTACAAAATAGTAGCCTTAGTTAAGGCTTAATCTAAGTTAACAGCTACAGTACTCCATTCGAAATTAAAAATATGGAGTAAAAAAATGAAAAATCTAAATAAAAATCCGCGTGCATGTGGCCGCTCCGATGGATAATTGAAAATTTATCGCTCTCACAGTTTCTAGATTTTTCTATAGCCGGCCAGCGTTGATTTTTGTTTGTTTTTGCGAACAAATAAATCACGACAGCCTTGGTAATTCAGTTACACGGTTTCATGTGATTACTAAGGTCGGTCACACTAATTTCCTTAGGTTATTATTACTAAGATTATATTTTTTATGTTTTAAATTAGAGCGTTCTTTTACTTATACGTATTTTTTAACATTACTTTGATTAACTATCTACATGGCAGCTACAAATAATTTCGAAACATTTTCAAACCTGAACGAAATAAATTTTATAATTCCACTTAAGCATAAAGCTACAAAATAAGAGAAACCAAGTCGATTTAACATTTAACATAGGTGTCAAGCCATGAATACAATCCATAATAACATAACTTGGTACATACAAAGTTCCCAGTGAACCTTCCATTCAATTCCAGGAATAGACGTGATTCAGCGCCAGCAATGAATAGAATCACATTTTAATTTACTTTTGAGACGTTGAGGTTACGACCTCATTTGTACAGCGGTAGAGGTTGAGACATGGAGGGGACAAATGTTTTATACTTACATACATACATAACTTTACGCCTGTCTCCCCCTGGGGTAGGCAGAGACTAGGGAACGCCAGTTGCTACGATCCAGATATACCATTTTATATTTTACTAACAAAATAATGTTTTTTTTTTATTTGTGATAAATATCGGTTTCTTGTAAATTTTGACATGTAAGGTTTTTTTGTATAACGACATTTTTTTTTTATATTAATAATGACCTCTTTTAAAATTTGACAGTTTCATTTTTCTTTTTTATATAATTGACATTCACCAAACATTGTAATCTTTTCTTTTTTATTTTTTATTAATGTAACTGTCAATATGTATAAATTTTTTTATTAATCAATTTTTACAATGAATTATTTTTCAAATCCATGATACATTTTTTTTTCACCTTAAATATAATTTTTATCAGTATTTCATAATTTTAATGTTTTGAATATAATAAATTGTTACTCGTCTAGAAGAAACACAAAAATAATGTAAATCCGTAATTGGCTATAAGAATTATTCTCTATATTTTATGTATTAATTAATATTAAGAGCTGTGGATTTTGTGAATGAATAAATAAAAATAAATAAATAAATAAATGTATGTATGTACCTTACACTGAAAATATTGCTTTATCTACGTAGGTGCCAAAATCAGTTTCAGATATACAACCTATGTGGAAAATTTCAGATAGCACCATCAGGCTAATAGGATATTCAAAATTGTTACCAAAATTCATCCATCATCAATAACTTTGACAATGAAGAATGTATAAAAGTTTGGTATTTGCTTACTTCAGCTTTATTTGACATCATGTTCCATTTTATTGAAAAGTCCGTGTCATGTCGGCTAACTTCTTCCTACCGCCGCGTTGGTGCGTAGAAAGCTAGCACATTTGATGGCACGAAACATGCCATAATATCATTACTTCGGCCATAATGTGTATCGGTGTTTAACAAGAAGGAAACTCGATTGCTTCATATTTAATCTGATCTACTAAAAGTTAATTATCATCATCACAATTCTTTGTAATGATCCCAGTGCAGGGAGTCTCTCCCTGGGTGACGAGGAGGTATTAGCCGTAATCCACCGAGCTGGGCCCAGTGTTGGGTGGTGGATGTCAGATTTTTTTCTGACAAACCCTAACGACTACTGTATACAAATATAACTGGGACCGACCGCTTAACGTGCCCTCTGAAGCACGAAGCTTATACATAGTTAATATCAATATTCGATTTTAATTCTTGATCCTAACTTAAGAACAATAAAATGAATGTAGCATTGCCGTGTCGTCCAAAATACAGCTATGAAAAAACTTTGATTCAAAATTGTGCTCAAACTTTCAAGTCCACTTTTATTACAGACGAAAATCGACCTGTATCTTTGTCGATTAAAAATGAATAAGTTACTTAAACAAGTTAATGCACTTAGATCTCGACATATCAGTCCAATAGAGGACGTGAGGTAGGTAACAGTCGGGTCACCTTTACCCCCGCCCTTGCTCAATGAATTATTCCGAAGGTCTTCCACTGGACACACGGTTTTAATGGATTGCTTTTACCGATCGATATTTATTGCCTTTTTACAATATTTTCTGAACTTGTTTGTTTTAAGGGTTAAAAAACAAGGACTGATACATTAGCTTTTTGAAAAGCTAATGTTTAAAGTGTTGGGATGATCAGAAATTACACATGTATTGCGGATGTGTGTATTAGGTACCTATACTACGACCGGCTGGTGTAGTGGTAACATACTTTGCCTTTTATGCCAGAGGTCCTGGGTTCGAATCCCGGCGGCGGATATTTGTGTGAGTGATGAACACAGATATTAGTCGTCACGGATGTTTATATGTTTATTTATTCTAATAAAAATATGTATTTATTCAAAATTTGTATGTTTATATGTTTCTTAAGTATATCAGATATCCATAACACAAGTTCATTGAGAAACTTAATTTGGGCTAGATAATGTTGTGTGAGAACCATTTATTTTATTTATTTATTTTAGGCCATTTAACCCGGTCAACAATGTATTTTAATCAATATCAATTGATTCCAACTCCATCCTATTTATGTATCTCACTAGCTTTATCCCGCATACGAAGTTGCTATTCGAAGTTGTGGATATATTAACTACCCTTCTCGTGGAAATTTCAGAAACTATACAACCATTTTATGCTTGGTGGTAGGATCCCTTCTGGGTCCGCCTGGCTAGCGACCACCCTTTATATAAAGTCTGCCGCCAAATGTTACCGCTCCGGCGGTAATGTGTTCCGGCAATATTGTATAAAGAGCCAGTTCCTTCCTAAACCCGTGTGCTTTCATCTTCGACCTCACCGTCACTTACCATCAGGTGAGATTGAGGTCAAACGCGGGTTTAGTCATATATATAAAAAAAAAAAAAAAAAACACCAGACACCCACTGAAAGAACCTTTATACCAAGTAAGATTTTTCATACAAACTAAAAAGTCCTATATTTCCCGTTCCCGGGGGAATTTCGGGAATTCCTTCCTTAGTGCACCCTACATCCCCTAAAGAATGTCTGTTCCAAATTTCAGCTCTCTACGCCCAGTAGTTACGGCTGTACGTTGTCTGTCAGTCACTCAGTCAGTAACGGAACAGTTTTATATATATTGATAATATGTTTATTTTTCATATTAATCTTTCTTATGCAGAATAAAAAACCAACTTAGTCATTTCCCGAGAAAATAAAACAAAAAATCGTTAATAAAACCGCTGCATGTATTTCGACCCTAAAGTTTTAATATCATATTTCCAGGCTTTTCACGATATAAATTTTTTACTTACTTTTCAACGTAAATAATCTACAGACTCTCTAGCCAGAGATACAAAAGAGATTTATTAATTTTCCAGACTCAACAAACATTCTTCATAAAAATCCTATTAAAATTCCATACAAATTATCAATTTTTCTCCGTCGGGTGTTAGGGATTAATCCGCCATTTCGGGCCGGCTTTCGGGGCTTTGGCGAAATAACCAAAGCTATGAAAATGCCATACCGCGCCGGATATAATCCTCTGGATTATAGGGAAGGTGCCCGTTTAATGATCAATAGATTGGACCCGAAGCAATATAAGGAACAAAAAATACTATTCCATACTTACAATATCCTATAGTAACAGTTTTAATTAAAATATGCTATCCACGAACGGGAATTTGACGAGAAAATATTGTTTATATTGAACTGAAAGCGTAGAGACCGCGTCAAAGCTTCGGATAAAAAGGAGCTTTTTATTTTAGTATAAGTACCTACCTCTTTTTTAAAATGAGTATGTAGTAAAAGGCCACTAACATAAAAATTTTAATCCACAGGTTTGTTTGTAGCTCAAAAGCCCAGCAATATATTCCTACCTGTAGGTATCAAAAAATGAAAACAAAACGATACGAACGCATTCTGTCAAGGTTACATATAGAATGAAGATCGCCGAGCAGTCGTCGAAACAAAAGCCGGCGTCGACAATGGGTCCCGGGACGTGGACTGTATTGAGCAATAATTTGAACAAGTGGAGGACTTATTGTCTATTGAAAACAATCATCCCTCTAGGCTGTAGGGGCGGAGCACAGGGGACGAAGGGACCGGGGGAAGGAAGTTTTGAATGGATGCTGTCACAAAACGACCGCTCAACGGCACATATTTGGGTGATATCATGTGCGGTGGGCCTAAAAACGATGCCTCGATATAGCAATACAGATTTTGGGATTCGATGTTTCATAATGCTTCTTATTTTAATAGAAATATTTTAGGTTTGGAACCAAAGACAAATATGGACTGTACCAACTGCTTCTCTTCCCGGGCATACTGTATGTAAGTCTGTGAAGAGACAGTGGTTTTATTGGCATTTCTGCGGGATATAAACTGGCCCTCTGTCACTGCAATACCTAGTCTTTCACTACCATATTAATACCTCCAAATTAGTCAAACGTGACATAAGATGGACATATAGCCTCTGGTGTTCTGCCTACCCCATAAGGTATGTACGTGTTTGCAAATGCCTACTACAAACAGCAATTTATTCTTGTCTAAGCCAGGTACGCACGTAGGAACAGGAACGACCACAATCATTTGGTTTACGAATGTTTTATGCGAGCTTAAAACCGGAAGCACCTCATGCTCATGCCTCATATTGCACTGGTGTTGCCCCCGAGGGTATCATTAGTTTTCCTTATAAATGTAAATAGTAGGTAGTCACTTTTTGAAAGAATTTCATTACAAATTAATTATTTAAGTTAGTTAAGCTGAAACTAAAATTATAAGCAAATAAACTTAAAAGATTTATCACATTTTTCATTTATTTCAGATTAAAAGACCTTTGGGCCGCAACAGATAACGCAGTCAAAGTTGCTTTACACTGGGCCAAAATAATTTAATTCGCCTACAATTTTTATTATCTTGTTGTATCGACACGAAGAAGAAGAAGAAGGCTCACCTAATATTATCTATCTTCTATCTATCTATCTATCTATACTTATAATAAATCTGTAGAGAGGTCAATTCTGTACATGAAATATTTTTTCAAAATAACTATCAGGGGGTGATAAGTGATCGATACTGATGCCAAAAATGCAATCAGTAAAATTTTTGTCTGTCTGTCTGTCTGTATGTTCCTTATAGAAACAAAAACTACTCGACGGATTTTAACGAAACTTGGTAAAATTATTCTTCATACTCCTGGGCAGGTTATAGTATACTTATTATCACGCTACAATCAATAAGAGCAGAGCAGTGAAGGGAAATGTTGGAAAAACGGGAGAAGTTACTTCATTTTTTAAGCTTCCGTCGCGTGTGCAGTCTTAATGGTTAAAGCTACATAGAAATCATGTATGACAGAAATATTCTTCATAAAATTATATAAAAAATATTCCACAACAGTATATGTCTATATTTTATGGTTGACTTACAATAACACGTGTAAATCCCGATAGCTTAGCAGTTCGGAGCTTTCTGATTATATTTGTTTACTCTTACGTTTATAATACTCTCACTCATCCCTAATTAAAAAAAAATAACATTATTACCTATTCAATAAAAAAGAATCATAGAAATCGGTATAGAAACACCAAACTTATACATGAAATACGCTAATAACCCATCGCGCGTGAATACTGAATGATATAGGGATTGTTTTTGCGTAACGGACAACGGTTGCCGCGCTCGACGCGGCTCGCGGCGCGGTAGGGCGGCGGGAGTATAAAAAGGCGGGAGGCGAGCGCAAGCTTTTGCGCGATTTAATATAGGTAGGTACAGAAGGAACAGGCGTTACATTACCTCTCAAATTTCCCCAACCAATTTTAACTTATTATCGAGGGCATAGAGTTCAAATTCAAGTAAAAAATTTTGACAGATTTGTAACGCTTGGTGTACTGCCTTCTGTATACAGAGATAAAATGGAAATCAAGGTTTTGTTTATTTCATGATCGTTTCTGCCTCTTGGAAGTCAGAAACCGTAGATTTCTTCGGAATAAAAAGTAACGTATGTGTTAACTACTATACCAAATTATATTAATATTGGCTTAGCCGTTAGGCAGTGAAAAGCAGCCATACATAGGTAGTATTGTATGTACACTGATAATGGCTGGATGGATGGATTTTTGCTATTCTTTCACGCAAAAACTACTTTTAATGAAGATATTGCATGAATTAAGTAAAATTGAAGGCATTTTTTTTTAATCTTTATTTAGAAAGCTATACACCTATAAGGTTAAGACAGCTTTTTAAAAAAAATTGACAATAGAATAAAATTGAAGGCATTAAATAAAACACTTTTTAACCGGATTAATGGCGTATAATTTATATTTTACATTTTAACTCGACGTTTCGGTGTCTTTGCAGACCCCGTGGTCACGAGCGACTGTTAAAATTTAAAATGTAAATATACGTGATAAAATCAGTTAAAAAGTGTTTTAGTTAATAGTCATACATAATAGTTATCGCGAAAACTTAAGACAATATTAAAATTTAAGGCACTTTGGCACCCGATTTGTTTATAACGCTATGTGCCTTTGTAATGTACCTAATAGATAGTTACCTACCTATATTTGTGGTTAGGAGTTATACATATTATATGGGCGAAGATTCTTCATTTTTATTTTTGTTATTAAAGATAGTTAGGACCTTGGAGAAGAAAATAACCTACTCGAAATACTAATTCAATACAGACGAAGTCGCGGGCATATGTAATATATCTACCTACCTATACATTTTCACAAAACCTAGGTGAAACTGCGGATCACTGCTTTGTTGTAACAGCTTTTGAAGTAATTCTGTCTGTTTATCTATCAGTAACGCTTTCACAGCTAAACTACTGAGTCGATTTTGACGAAATTTAGAATAAGGTAAGTTTTAACTTCAAGGAGGATATAATAATAGTATTTATCCAACTCTAATAAACGGTATCCACGCGGACGAAGTCGCGGGTCACAGCTAGTCATTAATATAACCAAATTCACTTTTTATTCTTTATCATAAAAAAATCGTTCCAATTTGTTCTGAAAACATTTAAATGTTTGTAACAGATTTTAGATGCAAGTAGGTACCCAAAATATCGATAAATTATATCTATCTACCAGTCTTTTAATAATCATAAAAACCCTTTCTCTTTATAAATACGTTCTCTTTCTATATTAGATTTCACCTGCACTCTTTACGAGGCAAACTCACAATAAAGTCTCTATAACAGTAAATTTTATGAATCCTAATTGCATATTGTTTGAAAACACATCAAAACAATATAAAAATATGAAAGTGCTTCAAATTTTAATTTAGCAGCAGCGAGACGTGGTCAGGCAGCGAGTTGGGAAATAATAATCTTTTACAGCTCCCCGTAAAAGCTCAGTTGATGCCACCTTTCCAACTTTTTACAACTTTCCGAAGTCGGCACAGCGGTATGCCTCACAGCGGGTATGACACGAATATCATTTGCGACATGAATAATATATTGTTTTGAAAACAGAAATAAAGTTTATAGAAATTTTTTCAATGAGACTTGCGAGTAATTCCTAGCTTTACTATAAAACCTCACTCAATTTTTTTTAAATCAGAAGCGCATTTGTTCAAAGATAGTCAAATAAAATCTTTTTGAATTTTATTAAACAACTCATTTATATAAAACTAGCTGACCCGGCAAACGTTGTTTTGCCATATAAATAAAAAAAAAATAGATGTTGGCCGATTCTCATAGATACCGGTTAAGCACAAAAAATTTCACCAAAATCGGTCAAGCCATTTCGGAGGAGTATGGCAACGAAAACTGTGACACGAGAATTTTATATATTAGATGTATTTTGATTATGGAACTTTGTGGAAAATAAATATTGAATTCTGCGTTTAAAAGTCGATTAGCTGTTTCAATTCAACCACTTTGTTTCAAAAAACAGATTTAATATAAAACCAGCGGTGATGCCGGATTGTCGGTTTCAAGGAAACAAACCCCATTGAAATATTGAAAACCCATTCAAATATTAATAAGTTGTTACAGACGTTGATGAGTACTATTCAATAATCAACCAAAATACATTATTGATTAAAAAGTTGTCACCTTAGAGCCATTTCCATACTAAAAACTCTTTTGCGCGAACTGCGCGGCGAAAATATGAGGAGATCAAAAAAGATGAATATTAAAAGAAAAAACTCTTTGCTCCAAGTACATATTCTTGGGAACTCATATTTTCAGTCCCCGCCCCCAAAATTATCGGAAGGGGTCATTTCTGAAATATCAGAGCAAATAATCCCGATCATATCTGGAAGCTTGTAATTCGATATCGTTCCCAATAGTTCTGTGTCCACAGAACTTGCTAACAAGGGTCCTTGATATTCGAGAAGACACTGGATTAACAGGGCTTTCATTGAAAATATTTGCACAGGACAAGGAAAATAATATTTACAGACTTTGTCGAAACAGTTGTTAACTAGTAAACAGTGATCAATTAGTAAACAGTGTTGCGAGTCCGTGATTAATTTTAATTATGCTGTTAATTAATGGAAATTAAAATGTATGTCGCGTCACGCGTGTGATGTGCCCTGCTAGCGGTGTCTGCTGAAAGTAAAGCCACTACTATATAGGTATGGACTGTGCCTATAGTTGTAAAAATCCCGTTAGCTACCGTTATTTAACCAAATTTATGGTTAACTACCAATAAAATGCAGTTATTAACGGTATAATATCTGACACTGACAACGAAAAAGGATAAAGTTTTTCTTTCTTTTCTTGTTAACCGACATCAAAAAAGGAGGTTATCAATTCCACTCGTATGTATGTAAAATTTTCAGAATGACCGAGTTTTCGTATATGTTAGTCTATATTAAAGTCTGAACAAATGTGCCAAATATCAATAGTGAATGTATGTTTTTATGTATGTGTTCGCATATCTCCGAAACTACACGTCCGATTTGACTAATTCTTTTTTTGTTGTACTAGGTATCGTTCAACTTGGAGTATAATATAAGTTTTATCAAAATCGGTTCAATAGCTTTTGAGGTAGGGAATTTCAACCGACTATTTTTTGCGAGTCGAAGCTGGCATCATCGCGCACCTTGCGATTCAAATTTCAATCTGCTAGCGTCATCTCGCGGTGGTATTTATCCGTGACAAGCATAAAATGCGGTTAATTAACCGTTAATAACGAAAAATGCACATTTAACCGCGTGGTTAAAATCGTTAATAACCAGCTTCGCATCTATAACTGTGCCAGATTGAATTGATTGACTTTACGTAATGCTGATGTATTTTATTTTGTTTTTAATCGTATTGACTTTTTATAATCGCAGCAGTAGCGGTATGTCAATACCAGCTGCCTCGAAAACTCAGTAATCGCAAGTTCAATTAAATAATATGTATTATATGCTTAATAAGTAGATTTGACGACCACTTTGGCGATGGGGTAAACCTGATTGCCTCAGACGCCAGTGGTTGAGGGTTCAAATCCCGCAAGGAACAAAAAAAATGTTCCGTGTCTAGGTGTTTATCTATTTATGTGTTTATATTCTAGGTTCCCCCCTGGTTCGCTACATGGTATCCACAAGCTATGCTTACTTTGGGGCCATGTAGTTGGTGTGATTTACTGGGGTTCTTTTTTATAAGTCTGGTCGCGTTATGTGTAATATTAATATTTTTACATACTTATAACATAAACTATACTTATGTTAGTAGCTAAATGAATGGTTATTATTATAATTTATTAAATTACCTAAGAAAACCTAAGAGAGACGATATTTGACGTCCTTGATATCAAATTTACCACCGCAATTACTTTATAAGGTGTTTTTACTTTCATTTATAAGCACGCATTTGAATTACAGCTACTTTAGAATCTATTTTAAATTTTTAAGTATTATAAAAGTCTAGACGGGTCCTACGCGCTACGACTCGCGCTCAATAACGCTTTCAACAAACTTACTTAATTTATTCACATATAAAACTCTGATTCACGCTCCGAGGACGAGTGGATGTATTATGTTAAAATTGAATGCGTAATGTGCGTTATACGACGTGGTTAATATCTTAAAACACGAAAACGCCATTGCTGAAATGAAGACGGATGATCCGTCATTTTGTCTCAAACTTTGTCGAGGTGCGGCTCCCAAATTATGAATTTCGCACAAACGAGTTTTCACGAACAATTACTTAAGATTAATAACTGCGAAGGATTAATCCAATTTTGTAGTTTTAGATGAGACAGGGAGTAGACAGGCTGCAACTAAGCATTTTATTGTGAGAGTTGCCCGCAAACAAATAATAGCACTCAGGAATATACAAAGGCACAGTCCATTTTTTTATACAAACAAAATAAGTATGCCTCCTTATTTATATAGCGGAGTATCAAATAAACAAATTAAACAATGAAGTGTTTCTGTAGTATATTGGTTTTAATCCAGTGGATCATTTCTTTATAAAAAGACATGCCAACATTTGTTACTAAATATGCTAAGTAGACTTTACATAGAGTTTAATTATATAGGGTTGATTTGTCGTCACCGGCCAAATTTTTTTTACACAATAAGTATCATAGCGATAATATTTTTTTTTTTTTTACAAAGAAATAAATATATCTTCTAGCATATTACGCAAACCATGGTGTCACTGTAAATTACCATTTAAATAAAGGCAACTACGCGCTACTACAAAACATCTTGTAGCATGTACTACGTCGTAGTATTATCAATGAAATGCCGCTTCGTAAGTTCATCAACAGCGACTATTTTTTTTAAAGTGTGTGGTTCCATATTTCTACTTTTTTGTACTGAGCGACGCTAAAATCAAAGAAAGTTACATTTAAATTTGGCTGGTGACTACAAATCAACCCTGTATACTTGACGAGGAGGAGCTAGCTTTTTACTATATCGCCTAACTGAGAAACTATCCGCTGGTTTAGAGAAAAAACGAGGATATTAGAATATTGCTAGAAGATATTACCACTGAACAACACTATTTCGCGAAAGGATGATTGCTGACCAAGGGTTGTCAATACCACGCAATGGCCGCTTTTTAGGATTTGCTTATTCAAGGTTTAATAGATCTAATTTAAGTTCACTCACCCCTTTTAAATTATTATTTCTAAATAGCAAGAACTTAATTATGCTAAAATTTGCCGATCTCATCTAAATTATAAAGCAAAAATCACGGCAAGAGAGACGATCTTAATTAGCCTGAACTCAAAACTACAGAGTCAAGTTGAACCGTTCAGCTTAACGAGGCCGTTGTAAAAGTGCTCTTAACTAGGCATAAGCATCCGTCGCCACTTTTCGCTGCATTGAATTAGCATATCATCGCAAAATGTAACCACGCATCTGTATATTGCTGTAACCGCTCTGTTACACTGAAAAAATTTCGCATGTAAAAATAACTAAGTTTCGGTTGATTTTAACTAAGCGTGTTTGTCAATATACAACCTGCAAAGTTTGTTGCTAAAAATAAATAAGTCAAGTTTGCTATTCTTACTTGATCAGAATCAACCGAGTAAATCGGTTAAAACTGTTTGCTTAGAAATAACAAAGTAAGCTTGATTATTATTACAAACAAAATGTTTGCAAACGTAGCCAAATTTACTGTTAATATTAACAAACTTTCTTGGATAGTTATAGCCAACCTCCTCGGTATCTGTAACCGTTTTGCTAGGTAGCCACAACAGACTTTCTCTGCAATGTGAGTCATTTAACTCTGTAGCCACAGCCAACCTACTTGGTATCTGCAATCGTTTTGCTAGGTAGCCACAACAGACTTTCTCTGCAATGCGAGTCATTTAACTCTGTAGCCACAGCCAACTTACTTGGTATCTGCAATCGTTTTGCTAGGTAGCCACAACAGACTTTCTCTGCAATGCGAGTCATTTAACTCTGTAGCCACAGCCAACCTACTTGGTATCTGCAATCGTTTTGCTAGGTAGCCACAACAGACTTTCTCTGCAATGCGAGTCATTTAACTCTGTAGCCACAGCCAAACCACTTATATCCACCCTCGCCAGGACTTGAACCTGAAACCTCGTTCATAGAAGGCAAGTGAGGCCGGTAAACCTACTTGGTATCTGGAATCGATTTGCTATGTAGATGCAATCGATTTTTTTTGTACTTTCAATCGGTATCAAACATTTAATTTAAATGTTGTGTACCTAACAGAAAAAAAAAAAAAACAAAAAAAAAACTGTTATTGTTCACTTACTATTTATTGTCATATATCTGAATTAGAGATACGGTATAAAATCACAAAATAACAGTCTCAAAGTTTACAATACTAAACCCAAATTACAAAGTAGGCACAGTCAGCATTAGTACAGTACAGCAGCATAGGCACAGTAGGCACACAGGATTTCATCAGGCAACTTTCCAGCCAACCTGGTGATTAAACCTCGTGAAGATTCCACAATCTTGCTATGGAAGTACACCGATGCCTTTTCCTGTTCGAATACTCTAGTAATTTCGTGTACCCAATTTGCAAAAATGGTACTCCTTATTGCATTTGACGGATGATTGCTCAAAATGTAGGTTCCGATGTGCCTTACCAATCTTATTCTTGCCGTATTATCCAACGGAATATGTTTATCTAAATTTAATAAACCTCTTCTTCAAAGCTACTATTTAAAAGTAGCGGTAAATCCTGAAAAACAGAAATAAATAAATTATAATTTCTACTCATTCTACCTAATTTATAATATTTTTTCTAACGAGGCACTGTCTGCCGACATACAGGCATCAAACCTGGTTCGGCAGCAGATAATATAACTTGACACAACTTTTAGTAACATCGAACTTGTAAATTGTTGTATATGTTATATTATTTTGGTACAATAGAGTATTATTATTATTAATTTTTATTTATATCCACCACCACTATCACCAAACAAACATGGTTGGGTTAAAAGTTCTGGTCAAAGGAGTGTTGTAGGAATTTATCATGCAAATATTAATACTAGCCGGTCCCTGCAGTTCCACTTGCATAACTCCCGTTTCCGTGGGAATTTCGGGACAAAATATAGCCTATACAACCCTTACAAACCTAGCACAAAGAATTTTTCAAATCGGACTGGTAGTTCCAGAGATTAGCCCGTTCAAACAAACAAACAAACAAACTTTTCCGCTTTATTATATTAGTATAGATGTACCTACTACATACATATATGTTTTGTTTCTAACAACTGTCCTACATTTTTGGGCAATGTACAGTTCAAATTTATATTAATAAAACCTGCTTTCCTCCTCTTTTTTGAAGTCTTTACTAATAATATAAAGAGGAAAGATTTGTATTTTTGCATGTTTGTAAAACTACTAGAACGATTCAAAGATTCTTTCACCATTAGATGGCTACATTAACTAGAAGTAACATATTTTGCTAAGAAACTCCCTCGGGATCAAGAGCTACGCGGGTCAAACCGCGCAAAGCCGCTAGTCAGCTGTAAATTAAAGACACAACGGCATAGCAGTGGCAATAAATCACTATAAGCTAGTCTCACATAGTAGGTATTGAAACCCTCTACGTCGGCGCTACCTTGGCTCAAGATCACGCGTTCACTGGTCACTGGTGTGCGATTGTACGGTCTCTGTCTAATAAAATGTATAAGACAAAAATTAAATACATAAACGAACTTACCTTTGAACACTTCTATATATTCTTCCAGACTCCAGGCTTTCAGCAGATTTTGTACTTCTTCATCCATTTACATTAAATCACCTGACTATAAAAAAATACGATGCAGTCGGGGCCGCCGGCGCGGCGGCAGCGTCTTTAGGAATAAACAGTAGGTTCAGGCACAAAGCAATAGCATATAATCAATCAACTACGTTTTACAGGTAACACACTCCTTTATGCGTCGTCGCACTCACTTAATTAAATTATTAAACGTTCGAACGATAGACGGTTAGTTTGCGGCACGCGCATAACTCTAGCGCTGACCAAAACGTGGAGGGGATATCTGCGCATCGGCGGCTCCACCGGCAGCCGGAATATTTACTTATGAATATTTAAACAAGTACTCTGTTAAAAATAACTAACTTAATAGCAAACAAAATAGCTAACTCCACCCTGCTACCAATAAATAAGTATACTCGGTTAAATACTAATGAGTGTTCTTTTGTATTAGCAAAGCTAAGTGGTTGTTAGTAGTAAAGTACTGGTTATTTAAGATTAACCGTGAGTGGTAACGGTTAATATTACACGAATTACTCTGTTAAAGCTTATTGACTGAACTTATTAAAATTTAAACAATTTTGTAAACTGTAAAATTTGTAGATTGAGTTATTTGTATTTAATGAGCAGTATGGTGTTAATAAACAAGTGAATTTAGCCATGTTTACGTATATATTATTTACCAAGTTTACTTCCAACATTTTCCACGAGTCTTGATTAAAAATTAACAAGATCCTTTTAACAAAGCCAAAAAGGTACTTTGCTGGTTCCTCATTTTTTCAGTGTATTAGCTCACTCTGCATAATACAGGCAGCGTCATTTCGATTCCATCGCACGGTTTACGGCCTGGTTACGGGCTGTTGCGGTTAAATCCATGTCGTTAATTAATTAATAAATCCTGGTTAACACAAAAACTACACGGCTACAAAGTTCTGTTTTGAATAGGTTGTGTTTTGATACGGTACCTACTACTCGTATAGACGATTGGATAGATTGTAGTATGTTGAAAGGAGCACCCCTTGCTGTTTTGACTTTGACATTGAGGACATGTTCATTGCTTTAATTTTCTTTCATTCGTCGAACCAATGTTTGACTTTATCTTATCTGATAGTTACTGATAAGAAAATATGTTTTTATTTCATCATTATTCATGAATTCGGTAGTTTAATAAACTATTTAGAGAAATGAAAATACTTGTTATTAACATTCGTTGTCTATTTATAAATATTTAATCTACACTTTCAAATAATAAACGAGTAATCCAATAGTAATTTTTTGACTGAGAAACAGATGGAGATGATGATGTATAACTTTTTCAATCTATCAATCCGACGCTTGACACCTCAGTCGCTCGTGACCACGGGGTCTGCAAAGACACCGAAACGTCGAGTCAAAATTTAAAATGTAAATATACGCGATAAATCCGGTTAAAAAGTGTTTTATTTAGTAATTTTTTCATCCAAAAAACCTTAAGTTCATAAAATAGAGAATCCGTTAGAAGTTCTAAAAGTTTCTCAGAAATAATAAACGAGACAGTCCCGGCACGGCTGATTTATTACCAACTCGTACATATCAAGTATCGCTATTAGGTAACAATTAAAACCGTCTGTCGGCTCTTAGTTAAAGGTCACCTAGCAACGCAGCCCCCTAGACATTTCTACTTGTTGAGGGTAGTTCCACCCCTACCCCTTCTACAGTTTACTAATAAAGTGATCTGCTTCTCAAACATCTCGTAATTCCTTTGTTACGTCTATTTAAATCTGCTTTTATATCGTTAAGGCAATTTATTCAGTGTATTACGTTTCCTTGTTGTAAAAATTATATTTGCTAAAATTTAAATGAGTAAAAGCTGCATAATAAACTACATTATTTTATCTTACTAATATTATAAATGTGAATTTTTGGATGTATGGATTTGTTCCTCAATCACGGCAGAATGGCTCAATGGATTTGGATGAAATTTGGCATAGTGATAGAGTACAGTCTGAAATAGCACATATACTACTTTTTATCCCGATATTCCCGCGGGATCAGAAATTGCGCGGGTAAAACCGCGCGAAACAGCTAGTGTTTTATAATTTACTTATGACCTCTATATTTACCCGCGCAATTTAGAATTCCGTGAGAATTTCGGGATAAAAAGTACCCTACGTGGTATTCCAGACTATACACTATCACTATGCCAAACTTCATAGAAAGCCGTTGTGCCGTGATTGAGGAACAAACATCCATATATCTAAACTTTCACATTTACAATATTAGTAAGAAGTAAGATTCTTCTGTGTTTAATACGTAACCACATTCACTACTTACAGTGCTGTCGCCATTAAAGGTTAAGGTAATATAACCTTATACATATCAATTTCCGAAGGTGGAGGCCTGGAGTCCTAACAACAGGGTATCCTAGGTTAGGCTCCAGCAGTTACGCTCTACACAATTGAATATTGTTTGTGTATTTTTTTGAATATTGTAAGGATAGGACGATTGTCTTCAATGCCACCTGATGGAAATTGCGCATGAAGACTAAGGTGTTACACGTCCATCCACGAGAAACCTTTCACTCGACACTTAAAAGTTCCAGGACTGTAGTGGTCAGGAAAAACAGACGCAGGCAGATTGTTCCACTCCTACTGTACTATATAAATTTGATTTGAGTTGTAGAAGAAATAAAGATTTTTATTATTTATTTATTAATAGGCACGAAAGCTAGTAGTTTAAAAACACAATTTTAAACCAACATCCAGTAGGGAACAACCGCAAGAGGGACCACAATAAATACATTCCCCGTAAACAAAGGCTATAAATACAACTGTATCTTCAATACGATGCCCGCGAGCCCTCATATACATGTCAAAAGACCAATACGAGAAAACACCCCCGTTCAGTTTACATTCACCCCCTTCGATACTAAACGACCCCGTCTCAAAACACACAACACAAAAGGCTGTAATGAAACGATGTACGGCGAAAAGTGGCGGCAGTTTTTTACCAAAAAAACCGACTTCACGTCAAAACTTTGGCTGAGTTGAGACTTGAGAATGTCATCAACGTAAGCATTCTCCAAAATAATACATATTTATTCAAAAGTTTGAAATTTTCATTTTCAACAGATTTCGATGAAATTTAAATGGGACCAACTATGAAGTATCCTCTATCATATAACTATTATATCTCTAACAATTTTTAAAATCAATTCATGATTGTCCAAAATATCGTGTAACAAAGACACAAAAAAAACATACAGACGAATTGAAAACCTCCTCCTTTTTTGGAAGTCGGTTGGAAAATACTGAGAAGTAACGAAGATAGCACTAGGTGGCGCTATTGAAAAGAAACTGCAATTTGTTCGAAGTTGTAGATACTGAGGCTATTCTGAAAGTAACTCGCAGATAAATAATCTAATAGAAAACAAAGCAGAGATTGTTATATGGCAAGACGTTTTGTTCTATTGGTGAGGACTTATGGCTTAATACTACTGGGTATTACTGTTTTAATAAAAGACATGTTTCCATTTCTTTATATCTGGGGCTAGAGAGCACATGGTACTATGAAGAGAATATACGTAAAAACAAAGATAAATTACCTAATTTCAGATAGACATCGTATTTACATAGCCATTCCTCCTAACTTCAAATAACAGATTTGTGTCGAATGACAGGGCAGATGACGCGATAATGACAGTTTTAACAGAGATGAAACTATCAAAAATGGTAAAATGACGACGACCTAGGATGGCGGTTGCCGTTTAGAATAAACTATTACATTTTCGTGCGCCATTCATTAAGTTTATTGTAATTGGATATTTTGATCGCGAACAGCGTAATTTTTGCAAATCTATAATGATCAAGTGTTAATCTAATATTCAATTTGTTAACATCACCTTTGCCGTGAGTCTTCTAATTAAGTATAAATAAATACTTTATTGTAATCTAGGATCATCTAAACCAGGTTTTACCTCAAGAATTGATGAACAAACACAATTTCACAAATCGGACTGGCAGTTGCAGAGATTAACGCGTTCAAACTAATAAATTTGGCTTATAAAACTTTAATTTAACGACAATTATATAATGTATAAATACCTACGCTTATATTTTCGGAAATTGTTTATAATGAAAACAAAAAAAACGCTACATTTTATACAGTGTCAAGTTTGTCGTAAGATTACATACAAATCAAATAAAACCGCCTTAAGCTATCAAATAAGAAATGACCGCTTTGTTTATGTATTGTCTTTTTTATTTTCCTGTGTACAGTAGCCTAGTCTATATTTATCTACTATGGAAATAAGGAAAGTCCGATAGATAATTATTACCAAATATTTTCTTTTACCGATTAACTTCGGCTCTTTAATCTATTTATCTAATAGGTAGGTAGGCATTGATTTGATTTCACCAGCAGTAATCTTATTTTAAAATTAAGACTGTCATTCTTAACCTGAGTTCTTGACAAAGGTTTCTTTGATGACACCGTCGTGTCGTCGAGTTATAAACCATAATTATATTGCGATTAATTTGTTTAAAAAACTTCTATTATTTTACAGATTTATTTAAAATACTCCAATTATTAGATAGAACCGTATCTTTAAAATGTTACTATCACTAAAGTAAGTACTAATATACGGAAACACTAACAGAGCTATACTTTTAGTACCGTCGATGTCCAGTAGGTGGCGGTCACGAGACACGAGAGCACTCCGGATAAATAAATAATTCAGATACTAGCCCTAAAGTAGTAGGTCAGTGCCGAATTAAGAACCACGCATTAGATTTTGTTTTATACTACCATAATGCTCACATAACTTAGATACGTAAGCTAGACTTTTAGAAATATCAAAAGCACCGTTTTTAATATATTTTATAAAATACGTGGACAAAAAGTACGTTATTATTAAAACTTACAAAAAATTACCTTTTCTTCGTTTTCAAAAGATCCAAGATTTAAAATTCATGTCATTCGCTTTGAAAATAGGCATAATGAAGTAGATATTTGAACAGAAATACAGATCTGTGACGACGCATAGCGAAATGTACTTCCCGCAGTCAAATTAGCGAACAAAGTAAGCTGGCAACAAGATCTTTGTCTTTTTATAACAATTTCTAGGAAAAATGCGAGTCCCGCTTCGTAGTTAGCTTTGAAGAAATATTTGGACCGTGGGATTCCATCTTGTATGCACAGTAAACTAAGATTTTCTGTCACTCTTATAAATAATATTTTTCCTTCCTTTAACTATCGCGAAAGCTTTTTTTTTACATCTTGTTAGTCGGGGGAAATTGTTTTTCTTTTAACTGTGAAGAGATTCTTTAGAAACTTGACGCTTAGGCGTTGTTAAATTGTTTTATAACTATACTAGCTGTTACACGCGCCTTCTTTTGTTTAGTGTTAGATTAATAGGTTTATTTTTTAGTACCAATTTTCATCTCTTATTTAAAAAAAACTTAAATATTAAAAAGAAGAAAGTACGACGCACAGACTTTCGCATTTATAACATTAGGATGGAAAAAAAAGTATTTTTTGTTTTTTGTTAAAATATATTTAAAAAAAAAAGTAATGTATAGTTTTTTTTTAATGTCGGAAATGTACACAACCGATATCTTTTCGTTGAAGAAACCAGTAAATTATTTTCCATTATTATCTTGCATGTAGTTGCAGGTCAGAGTTTATATAAAACTGAAACCTGTGTTGCCATGCAGTGCTGGAGGCTCGAACCCGCGACCTTGCGATTCGGAGCGAGACACTCGCCGACGACGGTAAACGTTCGCTACGTTTGAGCTTGAAATTGAGGATCACTTATCATTGCCGCGTTGTCTCTGACGTCACACTTAAATTTATTAATAGAAATGGAACGATTATTTGTGTTTTTATATTTTATTTATAACAAGTTTATATTTTTATTAGCTTAATATTATAGATGATAATTTAATGTTCCAAAATTTTTAATAAAATCCGTTTTTACATAAAAAATATTGTTTAGGTTATAGCTCGGCTTTACTCTTACAGCATTTGATGCAGTAGGTTTTTTTTTAAATACCTGGAACTTTCTCATATTGAATGTCAGCAAACAGAGCTTCAATAAATTCTCTGTATATTAACGTCTAGGCTGTGTTAAACCCGGGACTTTTTGAAGCAAAGTTCCAAGCTCGAGGGCCTTCCAACTCCGAGACAGCGCAGGTTCAAGTGCCGGCAACTTAAATATTCCTTTTGCTGCACTCCAAACTCGATAAAAATCCTATTCTTAAAAACCAGTTACACAGTTGAGGACTGTACTAATGAGGAAAGCTTTTCCACCAGCTTCTAACTTCTGGCAAATAATGCAATGCAGTAAACTGACAATTCGAAATGTCAAATAGAAAAATAATGACACCAGTTAAAAACTTCGTTGTGTAAGTACTGAATGTGAATGATTGAAAACGAATGAGTATTTGTCATAATGCGTTTTGCGTAAAATTTTAAAGAAATTTATAAATAATTGAATTTGAGGCGTGTATATCTTTAAAGTAACTTTAATGAATATAATTACTTACAAACATAACATACCTTGTGCCAAGTTAAATCGATTTTATAAATTCTTGCTTTTTAAATTCGTTTTGTCGTTAAAAATTAAATTTCAAGTATAGTTCGCTGACAGCACCGTAAGAAAAGAAAAATGTTGTGAGACAAAATATTTTTTTTCCATACATTACGATATTCTTATTTAAAAAATAATTACACTAATTCACTTAAACCACATCACTATTTTTTTCCTCTAAAGTGGGCACACTGGAGCTCTCATTATACTGCATTAAATTATTTGCCAGAGTATAGTGGCGGAAGTTAAGCTTTGAAGCCGCATAAAGGCTGTTTAATTAAACGACTTCTTAAAAGCGATGTTTTATTTATGACAGCAAGCACCCTTCCTTAGTCACATACATATGTCGATTATTAAAAAAAAAATAGCGGTGCCTCATGGGTCAGCCGAGTACTCTGCGTATAAAGCAATATTACCAGCCGCTGGTGTGTGTTACAGCGATATTACCCGAGACAGGGTAATAACAACCTTTGATGCTCGACGGGTTAAAAGGTTCATAACATGCCCACCGTATAAGATGATTCTTGACATTTTTTAAACGGATAATGGCGGGTTGAGAACAATGTTTAGAATTGCAATAAAGCTGAATTTTGGTAGAAGGGTGTAATTTCCGGGCGTATTTTCTGTAGGAGCCTATTTATCTTGCAGAGAGTAAATTTCGTTTCGGTGTTTACCAGTTATTATAGAACAAATGAAAGTCCTACTAAAAACTTAATTCAGTGTGTTTCGTTCATATACCTAGGTAGTAGTTTTCAAAGACAGTTATTACAGATTATACAATTATCGATAAAGAAATCAAGTGATAATAATAAAAAAGTAAACGTACCCCGATGGCCTAGATCAAAGACCTCAAAACAGTCAATAAATCATAATCAGTCAATCATAAATACCGGATTGAAACATGGCGGCTGATTGATCAGTCATCACACTACGGAGCAGTGAATAATGGAGGTTCATCAGGTTAAAGTGCTACAAACTTATCTGAGACGGTGGGGAAAATTGGAACTAAGATTTATCCTTACTAGAACTAGAGTTATGGACTCAATAACAAAGACACTAGCGCCACAGTTTCAGGGTCAGATAATTTTGTTCCACTGCTCAACAAATATCAAATGTAGAGTATACAAAAAATATAGGTAAAGTCGCCGTGAACGCCAAGCTAGACTAACATATTGCCTAGATGCGGTGGTTCTAAGTTTTATGTTCCTTAATATTATGTTACATAACTTAATTAAAAGTCACCCTGTATGTTGATGCTGCGATCCAAAGTTATGGCTTATTGTGTGAGGTAAGATAGTTATATTTTTTATGTTAAAATGGTAAAAATAAAACTACTTTTTAACCGGACTGTCGCTCGTGACCACGGGGTCTGCAAAGACACCGAAAAAAAAGTAGTTTTATTTAAATTATGAATCGTGAAGTAATAATTAAGTTACAGCTCACTACGTCTGTAAATCTAAGCAAGACTCCCTAAATTGCTTTTCTTGTAAAGTGCTGTACATATAGAAGCTCGCTCAATAAATAATCTAATGTGACAACAGTTATGGGAAGAAATAGTTTCTTTTCAAAGACCTTTTTCCGAAAGCCTTTGTTAGGCTTTTTTCATTATAGCACATCCATTTTTGAGTAGGCTGTACCAACGTACAGCCTACATAACTTCTCGCTTGTATCCCTTATAGTGTAGGCAGAACACCAGGGGATATAAAACCATCTGATGTCACTTTTGACAAAGGAGGCATTATAATGGCAGAGAGACTATTGCAGTAACAGGAGTCAGCCTATCGCCTACAAAAAATCTTCAATAAAACCTCTGTCCCTTAACTTTTACAGTATGCCCGGGAGAAGCAGCTGGCACATTCTATGTTTTTCTTTTGTTATTTAATCTATAATTCTAAACGAATATCTCCAAATGTATCAATCAAAAATACCTGAATATAGAACAGAGTTCAATAACAACCACAACAATCAAGCCACACGTATCGATTGTAACCTGAAACACAAGGCAGATGTATAATAACTGGCAGTGCTGTGCAACCGCATGAAACGCTCACTCGAAGTTATGCTACTGTTACACTGTTACTAAAATATAATGCTAAAAACGTGCTATTTACTATGCTCAATATGAGCATGCCTAGGAGCAGCTCACATTTGTTACTACGATCGATACTAGCAGCATGCTCAATAAACAATCCTGTGGGCCTATTATGGATCTGAAAACCATGAGATGATATCAAGAAATACTTTGACGTAAAATATATCATGCGATCTTTATTCGGTATTACTACTCGGCGACATCTCTTAGCTAAGTTCTTGCCATGTAGACTGAATACAATAACATCAATATGTAAAAATATAGTATTTATAAATGAAAGCATTCGAAACGGAAAAAAAAACAAATGAAATCAAGAAACAAAAATATCATAGAGGTGGGTGCGATCTCACCTTTTTCTATTGGCGTTTTTAAGTCATAGATGATATCATTGAAACTGTCATTGCAAAAAGAAATGCCTCTTGCATGCAATGAATTGCAATGTATGTATGTATATGTATTCGTTCATTCATTATATCATAGAAATCTTAGAGAAAGAATAAAGTATAATTATTACTCAAAGATAGAAATCTTGTTTATTATGTCATGAAAGAACCGTAATAGGCCCGCTGTTTAGACGCACTCAAAGCACGTCCTCTTCCCCGCTGGTAACATGCTCTCAAATCGCAAGCCTATCGATTCACGAGCGTGCTCGAAATGAGCATGCTAATTTTGAGCACATACTGAGCATGTGTAATAGTCGCTTTACTCTGACGTCAGCTTCAATAGCTCGGCAAGTGAATGGAGACTTGCTGCGTGTTATTTAACGGCTGATTGGAAACTACATTCGTTTACTAAATGACATTCAACTAACACTAGTTAGTCATGTATTCAATGGAAGCTCTTTGTGTAGCTCATCGAGGGCAATACTAGTTTTGAGGTTATAATTTGAAAGCGTCGTTAGTTACGAGTTTATATCCAGAAAAGCCAATATGGCCGATGCTTGTAGGGTTTGTGTAAACTTTGAAACGGGACATTTACCATTTATTTATTCAAGATATTTCGTACATAGTATACTTACAACTTATATTCATCATTGTAATACTTACAAAGTTACACATGACATCAGATGGTCTTATAGCCTCTGGTGTTTTGCCTACCCCTTATGGAATACAGGCGTAAAGTTCTGTATGTAAATATGAAAATATTCCGTTACCAAAAGCCCGTTATCAAATGTTAATTACCCCCCGTTCACACATGGTACGTTTTACAGGATACGTTTTACCGAATAGGTTTTTTTTCATCGACGGCGCATGGAGTTGTATGGGCGACTTCACTTATGGCACAGTATTCAGTATACGTATTTTCGATACAAAAAAGGTATCCAGTAAAACGTATCATGTGTGAACGGGCTGTTACCATGTTAGTTCTTTTATCAAATTCATTTTTTTTTCAATTTCAATTCAAAGCGATCAATTTCACTACATGGTTAGGTTAGGTTTGACGACATAGTTTATATGAAGAGAGTTCGCTTGTCATGCGGAGCATACCACCAAATGAGATAGGTCATACTGGTCACATTTCACTTTAGAGATTTACCCAAAGTTTACTATAAGGCAGCAAACTGGACTACAGAAAGCGACTGCAATATCCGCGACACAATAGAAAGCATTGAGTTTCTATTGCACCGCGACAAATCGCTCTAACGCCCGCAGGCGTCGAGAACAGCCCAGATTCCCCGCGTCGCTGCCCGCGCCTCTGTCGCTCTCGCTGTCGCTGCCGTCCAGTTTGCAGCCTAAGAGAACTCCGCGTTTACCCGGAGGCTTTTCGCGGACCAAAAGTGAAAGTTGTAACATTAGAGCTAATTTTCAATTGTCTACAAATGTAGCCCGATATGACTATTCCTTTGCGTCTGATTTGACATACAGAAAAAATCCATTATATTCTACATATTACATGAGCCAATATGAACATTTCAAATAAACGTCGTTACAATACAATATTCATACAGACCTTATCCATTAAAGCCTATTAACCGGCAGGTTGCGTAGGATTCCGATTTTAATGCTAACATTAATAGAAACACGCAATACGAGAATTAGGAAATAATTAATTGTAGGCACAGCCAGAGCACTATTAGTATAACTACCGTTTATATGCGAGTCAATTTCGATGTTCAGAAAATAGTTCTACGTGTCATTTTTGAGCTGTAGCATGGTGCGACTGGCAGTTTCCAGAATGTATCGTTTCACTCCTGAAAGTTGCCGTGATTTACCACATTTATTACAGTTACCTATTTTAAATCATTAATAACTGAGGTGCCCGTTGAAACCCAAACAGAATGATGAATGATCTAGTCTACAAATAAAGTTTGATTGAATTCTAAAATCTAGTTGGTACAGACAGATTTAGCGTCACTGTCTAACTTTTAGGACACATGCGGGTGCGCACCACGCTACAGCGCAAATATTTTTGTCTTTAGCACGGATGTGGTATATGGCAAGTTATTCAAATATTCTTCTACTTAAAAAACTTTGTAAGAAACCTTAAAAGTATCTCCATCAAAGATTCTGAAGTTCGATTCCCAGATGAGCCATTTTGAGAAACTATGTACAGTCAGCTACAAAAGTTGATCAACATATTGAAATTTTCAAAGTCGCTTTTCCCCATATTGTGCCTAGATAATTACTAATAATTACTAACTTCTATGTTTTATTATTGCAACTTTACATAGAAGTTAATCAATATAAGTCGTTATTTAGGCACAGTATGGTGAAAGACTACTTTGAAAATTTCAATGTACAAAACCAAATTTGTAGCTGACTGTACTTCACCTAATATTTTAAAGTTTTTGCATTTTAAATGCCTAATTACTCTTAAATAACTGAAAAAATGTGTTAAATAAAAATCACCCGACTAGGAATCGAACCTGGGACCTCTCGTCCGACAAACGAGAGGTCCCAGGGTCGAGTCCTGGTCGGGTGATTTATATTTAACACATTTTTTTCATTTATTTAAGTGTACGTCACCTATCTTCGTTCGTGGTAGAAAGGATAACTCTAGTTTCCATCTTAAAACAAGCATATTAAAGCTTACTTTAATGCCGCATATAGGATGAATCATTTTGAGTTCCTAAAAAATATACAGAAGAATTGAGGAATTTTTGAGATTGATTTAAAATAAACTGCCGTTTCAATAAACAAAACAAAGAATAGTTACGCAACAGCTTGTCTCATTCGCTCAGACAAGAAATAAATTCAAATGATAAATAAAACACTGAGTAGGTTACCGTTTTCAGTATCATCATAATTTATTAACCCGTGTCATTTATAAGTGAGGCACTTATAAATGCAGGATGCCACGTGGAAAATGAAAATAAAATAACTTTTTAAAAGATTGTTTATGTTGGTTGCTTCCATGCTGGACTGGGAGCGAAAGAAAAACATAGAATGTACCAGCTGCTTTTCTTCCCGGGCATACCGTAAAAGTCAGTTAAGGGACCGAGGTGTAATGGGAGGCTTTTTTGTGGGCGATAGGCTGACCCCCTGTCATTGCTCTCTTCACTATTATAATGCCTCCAAATTTGTCAAACGTGACATCAGATGGTTTTATTACCTCTGGTGTTCTGCCTACCCCATACGGGCTACAGGCGTAAGTAATGTATGTATGTATGTTTATGTTGGTGGTGTATTCGCTTTGGGCTGTGTTTACCTATATGCTCTAGTGTTTCTGCAAGGATATTTTAAGACTGGTCAGTCCTCCACCTCATCGTCCCTCAAACGATCAAAACTCAGTTCAAACGCGAGTCTTCAAAATAAGTCCCTCAAAAGGCATTTTAGAATATTACTTTTTAAGCAAATTCGAAATGATTCAATTTATTATTAATACAATGTAAATAATACAGCTCTGTACCTTCAGGTGGAAAAGCAACTAGGCTTTTTCAAGTAAAAAACATTAAAATAACAGAAACCGCTCCGTGATGATAACTGGGTTGACATTTTGAAAAGGGTTTGCCTGTCTGATAAATATTTCATGCTCGTCTACCCTGCTCAAAGGGTACAATTATTCCTTATTTTTCCTTACCTATCGATAATTTAGGCCGTTTTCTTTAGTCGCGCCAGAAGGTATTTTTCTTTAAAAAATAACAGGTATTTCTTGATTAAGAAGCAAGCTCTTTAAAAATATTGTAATCTTGTGGTAAATTGTGTATTTTTATATATGTATAAAATATCCTTTAGTCCCGCGATATAATTTAAAATACTGAAGAAAAAAAATCGTTTATTTGGTTTGATACACATAATAACAGAAAAATCAATTCAATATTTGACATGTTTTGTTAGAGAGTTATTCGATTATAAAATAATTAATTGGAAAATTTCAACAATTTTTATTTAGGATTTAAATTTCATAATATGAAAAGATTGATGAACGTGGAAGAAGCGAAAGCGGTATGTCTGGATCGCAGCAATTGGTGTTCCCTTGTCTCTGCCTACCCCAAGGCGTGAGGTTATGTATGTTACATACATATGTAATATACATATGTATGTTACATGCATATGTATGTATGTATGTAATATCCAAGATTATTTACTCTCCGAATTTTCGTTACATTCCGATTTAAAATCTCTGGACTATTATAAACGAGGTGCGATATAACAATTTTGCCTAGGTATACTTACTCTTCTAACTTAATGAAAAAGAACATACAAGGAACCCATAAAACACGAAGATTTGATTGAAAAAATAAAACTTCTGCCATTAAAGGCGCCCTTAGCGAAACTCAATATGAAGTTCACAAGTTATTCCATTGAAGACACAATATATTTCCTAATACGAGTACAAGGCGCCGTTGTTTGTTACAGCGATGTACAATCAAGTGCATTAATATGTACACACTTTGCAACTTATTCTGTGGTGATAACGTTCAAATTACAATGAAAATGTATAAATATTATTAGACGTGACTGTACTTCGAAATTTCAAGTTCCTTCCATCTTATTTTGTGAGGTAATGGTCTTCGGAGTTTTCATTACTTAGACCATAAACTAAACGCTTTTATGTTTTGAGTTTGCACGGAGGCTTTACTTATGTTTCTTATTAGCAACAGTCACTAAAATTTCAGAATTAAAATGTGTTGAAATGCTATAAAATAGAATCTAATGAATTAGAAAAGCTTAAGACAATATTATCAATAGGTCTCCTACTGTTTTATCAGTAACTTCTTCCAAGCTCAATCTGATGGGAAAGTGACGCGTTCGCGTAGATATTGGCGGCAAATTAAATAAAAAAAATATAATTAACTTAATAGCACCACAACTCTTTGTAACTCACCCACTGCATGAGTCTCTCCTCTAAATGACGAAGAGGTATAGGCCATAATCCACCAAGGTGGCCCTGTGCTGGGTGGTGGATGTCAGAATATTCAGGGCGTCGTAATGACTTCTAACAAACCCTAACGACAAGTATACAGCACCCGGGACCGACTGCTTAACGTGCCCTCCGAAGCACGGAAGTTGCCGTGAGAAATGAATGGTCGGCGGTCACCCATCCAAGTACCGACCGCGCCGAACGTTGCTTAATAGGCAGAACTTAAATAACTAAATAAACTTTTATTCCTACCACCAAGCAAAAGGCACCCTTCTGTCTTTGTACATCTGGCAAATCCCAAACAAAATAGAAACCTCTAGGAGAAAATTCTTTCAATTACCATTAGAGATATAGAAAATAGCTGTTGAGGCAATAACATCCACATAAGTTTTTCGAGGTTGACAAACCTTTATTTAGAGAGTAGACAATAAACATTTATTGGTATCTCAAATACGTCCCTTATCGAAATCGAAATGACAACTTGTAGAGCCATAGACGACCACTCGACTATAACCGCTATAAAACTGTTTAAGACAATATGGCCGTCCCATAATTTGGTAATAGTTATACATATTATTGTGAATTAAATTCTATGATAAGCTTTTTCATATCTGGTAAACATCATTTCGTGTGCTTAAAACAAACTTTGTCATTTGAAAAAATAATGAAAAACAAACTATTAACACCGAAACCTCTTTGCACCTCTTTTTCAGTCAAAATATCTAACCAAATAGCTCAAACACGTAAGTACTGCCTATAGCTCAAACAGAAGCGCCTGCCGCTAATATCTGAGCAATGTGCATGGAAAACAAGTTGCGGCGTACAGTGCTCAGGCGCGGGTAGTCCGCAACGGAAATAGCCGTGGATTCGACACGAGTCGATTCGATACGGAGAGCTGACAGTTCGCGACCGAATTGTATTGGTCGGCCTTTTATAGTCGCGGAAATAGTGAAATATGTTTATTTAGATTTTTCGAGTTCAGTTTCCGACTGACCTATAATAATATCTAGGAACCTAGTATGGTATGAAATTTCGCTCACATATAATAGCTTTAAATGAAATGTAGAATGTTTTAACGCGGTCTAAGGCACGGAAAGACAAGAGTTGACGACAACTTTGGCGATGACGTAACGTCCTCAGACGCCAGTGGTCGCGGGTTCGATTCCCGCACATGGCAAATATTCGTGTGCATTTAACACGAAAAAAAAAAGGAATTAGCAAGGTAACTTTGTTAAAGTAGTTGTCATGGATTTCCGCAAAGTAACGCCTGATTCAATCAATTGTATAACAATGTTTATCCGTTTCCTAGTGCTTATAACACAAGCTATTACTTTAGGAAAAGATGGTTGTGTCTATATGTCGAACAATATTAAGTTTTAATTTCTGTCTGTATCAAGCAGCTACAAATTGGCTCTCTTTTCCAGGAATCGAACTTTTATTAAGTATTTCATAAGCAACAAGTACTATACAGTCATCAGTTGACGTCACGAACACGGTAATATTATCTACAGTACTCCAACTAGGCCGCATCTTTATAATAAATGCCTACAGCGCTGCAGCGCCGCGGTACGTTCACAAGCGATGCCCGCCTTCAGCATTTTAATTACATTTAATAATAATAAATAAAATCCCCAGACAATCACACCAACTACATGGCCCCAAAGTAAGCATAGCTTGTGTTATGGGATACCATGTAGCGAACTAGGGGGGAACCTAGAATATAAATACATAAATAGATAAACACCCAGACACGGAACATTTTTTTTTTCTGGTTCCGTTCGGGGATCGAACCCGCAACCACTGGCGTCTGAGGCAGATAAGTTTACCCCAACGCCAAAGTGGTCGTCTATTTTCGACATTTGCTTACTTTGTGTTTACTTCCATTTAGTTTTGTCATTGTAAATATAAACAAATGAAATACTTTATGAATTGAATAGGAAATGTCCAACAAAAATGCGTTTTGTGTCAAAAAACCATGTTTAACTTTGCATAGCAAATCGGTCTTATAAATCAGCGACCGTAAAATACTTGCGCCTCGAATGAGACGTACGAAATTATTTATTATTAATTTTTAACATATAAAAAATCCGCATTTTAATGTAAAGCTCAATCAAAAATTGTTTCGGCATGCAGACAATCGCGACTGGTCGCATGCCGAAGGCGAGCCGCGTAGGTAAAGCTCCAGTTTCGTAGGTTAGTATAAAGTTGAAATACTGTATAGATAATATTACCGTATCAATCAGCGAAGCCTCATTAACCGCTCGCAACAGTTCTCAAATCAATACTAAATTCTAAGAACCAATCGTTTAGGAGCAACGAGAGTTTTAATTATTTTGTTATGTCAATGAAACCAGCCTCTGCAAAGAAATAAAGTTTTTCTTGGCCTAATTGGTTTTTTATTTAATTATGCTGTTTGAAGTAAACTAATTACTAGATTTAACAAGTTTCATTGTTGAATCCTGCCTTTTGATCTTGCAATGACGTTATATTTAATTAATTTGACTATGGTGTAAATAATCTTTATTAAAACTATTGCTTACTTTTGTATCTAAAACAAGTATTTCATTATTGTAATGTAACTATAAACGCTTGAATTCAATTGCGATTTTTATTTATTTTAAGACGAATGCTGGACTGGGAGCGAAAGAAAAACATGGAATGTGCCAGCTGCTTCTCTTCCCGGGCATACTGTAAAATTCAGTTAAGGGACGGAGGTTTTATTGGTGTTTTTGCGGGCGATAGGCTGACCCCCTGTCACTGCAATAGTCTCACTCCATCATAACAATACCTCCGAATTTGTCAAAAGTGACATCAGATGGTTTTATAGCCTCTGGTGTTCTGCCTACCCCATTAGGGATACAGGCGATAAGTTATGTATGTATGTATGTACGAATATATTGTATCAATCTAAGGTATGTAGAATTAACCTCTGCGAGCTTAGACATAACAAATTATTTATCATTCATAGTTTGTTGCAATTTTGATAATGGAATTAGTTAGATTTAGAAACTTTAGAAAATACCAAGTTCCACAATGGCGCAAAAAAAAGATTTAGGAATTAATACGTATCAATATTTGGCTCAGGATGAACCAGACCCTGGACGTTGCTCCTCGTTCCGTGTTAACGCAGGTTGCGCTTGCGTCGATGACAGTCGTTGTAACAACAGCGTGTTAGTGTAGTTCGTTACCTGAAACAAGAAGAAAATCATATTCTTAGTATAAAAGTCCATAAACAATTGGACACTACAAGTCCGATATTTGTCTACGCGGACTGGGAGCGAAAGAAAAACATCGAATGGACTGGAATGCAGTAGACTAGAATGCAGACTGGCCGCATGCCGAGATCGACTTGCGTAGGTATAGCTCGCGTTTCGTCCGTTTCTATGAAGTTGAATTACTGTAGATATCTGTACTGTGCTACCGTAGCTACTTCTATTCTCAATAGCCTAACCCCCTAAGCTATAAGGTGTGTGTCCGCCAATCACAAACGCGCAACGTTAGACCATGCCCAAAATACGATTCGTGAATGGCGGTTACCGTAGCAGGTTATAGAAAATTTACCTAAATAGCATAATATTAAGCTTCTATCTAGGTTGATTCTTGACCATGGTTAAAAAAGGTTACATTTCTATGGTAGAAATAAAGTGTGCAAATTGGAGAAAAAAACACCCAATAGCTAACACAGAAAGCATAGTTGGCCTTGTTTGATGAACTCGATAATAGTTTAGTAAATATTGCTGCAACTGAATCAGAGTTGAATCCATATTTTGGTCTAGATTTCTTCTTTGCTTCATATTAAGCACAATCATACGCTTCCACGATGTTAGTAGTAAAATGGTTCCAGTATACCTACGGCTATAAAGTGTCAAAAAAAGGAGTTTTTAAATGGTATCTTTATTTTACATTTTAACTCGCCGTTTCATTATCTTTTCAGATTTGGACTTTCGTAAAGATATTTAATACTAGCCACCGCGCGCGGTTTTACCTGCGTAACTTTTGATCCCGTGGGAATTCCGGGATAAAATATAGCCTATAACCTTCCTCAAGAGTTGGGCTATCAAATTCAAAAAGAATTTTTCAAATCCCACATGTAGTTTCTGAGATTGGCGCGTTCAAACAAACAAACAAACAAACTCTTCAGCTTTATATATTAGTATAGACAATAAATCGTGAACAATTATATAAAGCCCATAACATCATATATTTACCTAATAAGCGATGCGAGCACAGAACTTTCGTATGTTTACGAATGTTCGTATAGCATGGAGTCGGTTGCGAGTTTTTAGTAACATTGTAATTTTTTATTTTAGAGTTATTTAAGAGTACATGTTTACAAACATTCAAAATTAACAAGGCACACATTTATTCAAGCTGGCCGTGCGGCAATGGATAGATTTCAATTATTGCTTAGAAACTGTCTCCATATTATACGAACATTCGTAAACATACGAGTCGATAAAGTTCTGTGCTCGCGCTGAAGTGTAGGAACAGGGCAGCTGAGAGCGATGATACGGTTCATCACAGCACAGGGACAATATTTCATAAGTATGTAATCGTATTATGTGTATTGCACTATAGGTATGCTTTAGACGGGTGGCATATTGACGATTTTTTCTATATCCACATACATCTTCGACCTCATCAGAACCAGCCGGGAGACGACCACTCCTGGACAAAGGCCTGAGGTTGTCCACGTCTCACCCGGTCCAGCTCGACCCATTTTGTCACGGGACCTCGTATGAGATTGAGGTCAAAAAAATATGTAACTGACAGATATTCAACTTCCAATACTCCCTTGTATGTTTTTAATTATACCTACACTAGCGACCCGCCCCGGCTTCGCACGGGTGCAATGCTTGTACTAAATACACTACAGAAAAACTGTGAACGTTGTATATAAAAACATAGCGGCCCGCTCCGGCTTCGCACGGGTATAAAATATATAGCCTATGTTTATAATAAACGCGTCCGATCGCTGCTAAATTCAAAGTGCCGCTCTTGCCGCACCGGGCGGCCGGCCGGTACCGCCGCAAACGCTACGTCCCGCAATTTTTAAATCTGTAATATCTTCGAAAATATTCACTTAAATCATACGGTGTAAAGGGCCATATAAATCTATATTAAATGAACAATGTATTCAAGGTATTTAATTGGTTAAGGATTAATGCTGTATTGGTTAAAATCACTTCGAAAATTAGCCAATGTTTGTCGTAAAAAGTAAATGACAAAAAAAAGTTAATGTGGGTTATCCATAAGAGATAGACATATACCATCACGGCTTTTCTATAGACCTTTTTAATGTGTACAATACTTAGTACATTATTTTTATAAAACTCGTAGGGTTCAGCCTGCGTTTGCAATGTAAGCGGAAAAAATGTAATTATTTACGACATCACATTAGAAACCTCAAAAATACCAGTACTTCTCCACTATTTAATGGATGTTATTATACATATAAACCTTCCTCTTGAATCACTCTATCTATTAAAAAAAACCGCATCAAAATCCGTTGCGTAGTTTCAAAGATTTAAGCATACAAAGGGACATAGGGACAGAGAAAGCGACTTTGTTTTATACTATGTAGTGATGTACCTTCACACGAAACCCTGTAATAAAATACACGTCAACTCAACAAACCGTCTTGTTTGCTTCACGCAGCGATTGATCTGTCAATAACAAGCGGTCTGATTGACAGGTTTTATTCAATCACGTACGTAGGTGGGAGGTTCTTACTCGTAAATAATATATGGCGCGGAGAAACTACTTTCTTTTATAGCAATTACGAAAATAGGGTTTCCATGGAAAATAATATACATCGAATGTACTGGGATTACTTATCTAAGATTACTCACTGTTTCCTTCGGATAGAAATAAAAATTCGATCGGATTATTTTGTGACGTTTCATTTCACGTTGTTTTGCTTAGAGATGCCACGAATATTCGGCTACTATTTGGTATTCGGCCAATTCGGCAATTTTTTTTAATATTCTGTATTCGGCCGAACTTTGTATTATTCAAAAAAAATCATAAAAAGACACGTCATATTACTCAAGATTCTATATATTCTATATTTAGTAACAAATTACAATCTCTTAGTAAGTAAAATTAAGCAGTGTCAAAATTATGATGGATGAAAACAAGTTTTTCAGCATTTGTTGGTAGCAAACGAGAGAGGAGACAGGTTGCGGCAGGTTGGTTCATGTTTACGCGCTAGACAAGCATGTGTTTTGTGCGGAATATTCGGCGCTTCGGCCGACAGCGTTGCCGAATATTCGGTATTTGGCCAAATCACTATTCGTGGCAACTCTAGTTTGCTATACCTACATCAAATAAATGGACGTTCCACTTTTACTTCCATGGCATGAATGGGAAGACGAGGGTTATACACGTTTATCTACAACATACCTAGCTTAAAAAAACCTGGACTATAACGATAAAAAATCAGTCGCAGACTTAGACTACCCGTATTATATGGTCTACCAGGTCACGTGCCGCGATTGACTCAAGCTTAAGTAGGTAAAGGACATAATAACATAGTAGTATTCATTTTATTTATAGGGAATTCCAGTGAAAAATTTAGTACCTACTTTTATTACATAAATAAATATGATCAGAATCGAATACAGAGTGCTCTCCTTCAGTATCTAAAATTGTCACCAGTCACCCTGTATAAGTTTAACGTTTATAATATTAAGTAACATCGCACCCTGTGATCGCACCCGAGCGCTACTAGTCCCAAACAAAGTTTAATGTTCTGTAAAATGTGTTTCAAGCTGTTTAAGACCATTCAAGACACGGCTATACTGCAATTAACTACTATTACTCAGCAGTTCATACTAACCCTCCGTAATATGCAGGGTCAAGAATCGCCCAAAAAGTGTTTGTTTAGGCTCGTCCTTATTGAGGTCTTGAGTTGACACAAACTCTCAATATGCTATCGTCTTTTATTTTGTCAAACTGGGAGAAGTGTTAGTAAGAAATAGTTGATATTAAATGGAAATAAAAAGGTAGCTTTTTATAAAACAACGTAAACTTTATTTTCGTTTATTTTCGTAACAACCATGTTTATAATTTGATTGTGAAAAAGATACAAATTGAGGTTGAAAATTTACAAATTATAAATGACTGTTTTCCGCGACTTCGGCCGCGTAAATCGTGATCCCGTGGGAGTATCAGGATAAAAACCGATATTTCTGCTCTATCAATCAAGCAATTTCGGCGTTTCATGGAAACAAGTACGATAAGCAGAATTTATTTTTTTATTTCGTAGAAACATGTGTAGAAATAAATCCCATAGTGCTTAATAAGGATTTCATCAAAATCAGCTGGAAAGATACACTTTCATTTTAGAAAGCAATTAAACTACAATTCCAAAAAAATATTAATTTATTCTTGTTAACTTAAAAAAATATTACACGTGTAAATAACACGCTTCAGCTACGTCACTGCCGTTTCACCAACAATCTCCACACGAAAGTTAATTTCAGTTTCATAAGTCTGTACATTTTATCTAGTGGGACACTCGGACCCCTCAACCGTCCGGGGGGTTAATTAAAACCCGCATAAAATAGCGCTAAATGAAGGGTACTTGCAGGAAACTCGAGTAAAAACCTTTTCTAAAATCTCCTATAAGGCTTTATTTCGAGTGCATTTGAGTAGCTTTTTGTTTACAAGATTGCCCTCTACATGCGGTCGTCAGAAAAGTGTGAACAAAATTGGATACCGTGGAAACTGCAGCGCGCTTTAAAGTTAAATGTTTTGGAACATCGTCAATGTACTACTTAAGTGAGAAAAGATGTAAGAAGCAGCGAGCTCATTTTGAAAATTTACTTCATGAAACTAAGTAACAGTGCCGAGCAGTGATTTAACAGAATTAACAATTAATTTAAATAAACAGAGGAGCCTATAAATTAATAAGCAAGCTTAAAGCTTTACTGTACTCTATAAAATAAAGCTTTTGCTGTTTAATACAGAGCACAAATATAATTAAATTTCAGAGAGATATTTGCTGGAATCAAATGAGTGGCCTCATCTGTGGTTTTCTCAAAGAATCTCAAAGAAAAACAACTCGTTTCCGTCGTACAAATTTTATAAGAAAAAGGTTTTAATTTTAATCCCAAAGACGAGATTTCGTCGTAATTCGTTGAAAAGTAACGGCGCGACGGTGGATTTAATTTCGGCACAGCGACGCGACGACGCAGCGCTCTCCCGGTACACAATTAAATTTCACGAAACTCAATCTACATACCTTTGTCATTTCAAATATATACCGCAGTGTGAGGGTAGCATCAAATGAATATTGAGGTCACTTATAAGTTTAAAATTAGTTTCTTATTTTGTTAACTTGGTTTTGTCAAATAAAAATTATTAAAATTAAATCGCCCAAACCGACGCGACACTCCAACCATGAAGACATCAAAGTATGTTTTCACTTGAGCTGTGGAGATCATATAGTGAAACTAGGGGGCATCCCAGCATAGGTAGGTACAAACCTGGTATACCTACTGGGACTTGAATCCTGGACTTTCACGTCACAGTCGAACACTCTACTTCTGCGCCACGGAGTCCATCATAATTAAAACTACATACCTCCGTTCTCCCAACATCTTTCCATTTTAAAGAGACTTAGAGGTTAGTTACGGCTATGTTCGTACGCCCCACAAACTAGGCGTGCATAAGTAAATTGACACATGATACAAACACAGGCATAACACGAAAACCACTCAGCCAGTGTCAACAGAACCAGTGTCAATAGCTGAGCCCGTTTTTTATTAGCTCCGCAAACAAATCTACTGTGAATCAAAATTTTAATAATTTTTAGGTATTTGTTTTAAAAAACTTGTATGCAAGTTGGTCCGTATAGGGAAGTTTTTTAGAATAGACCTACCGCCTCTGGAGCGCCGTGTGTCGTAAAAAGTGGTTAATACGGGGGCGCTTGGTGGTAGGATCCCGTCAGGGTCCGACTGGCTAGCGACCACCCTTCATATAAAATGTGCCGTCAAATATGACCGCTCCGGCCCGTGTGCTGTCATCTTCGGGCTCATCTTCACTTAACTTACTTGGTCTTAAAAGAAACAAAACCTACTTGTTTAAAAAAAACATAACCACAAGTTAGACTTCAACGACCACTTTGGCGATGGGGTAAACCTATCTGCCTCAGACGCCAGTGGTTGCGGGTTAGTTTCCTGCACTGAACAAGAAATAAAAATGTTCCGGGTCTGGGTATTTATCTATGTATGCACTTATATTCTAGGTTCCCCTAGTTCGCTAGGGATATCATTCCCATATCACAAGCTTTGCTTAGTTTGGGGCCATGTAGTTGGTGTGATTGTTCGGGGATTTTATTTTATTTTTTTAAGTTCAAATCCTGGATTAATTGGGTTTAGGAGGTAACTGGTTCTTGTAAACCAGCGCCGAAACATAAGTAAGTGGGCGGTAGATATTTAGCGGCGGACTTTCTCCGAAGATATTCATAACCCACTCGCTCGCGTTAGTCACCACTTGGATACCAAGTTTTAAGCTTCATTTTTTTATCAAAAACCTACAGTATACGACGATCGGCCTGGTGTAGTGGTAACATTATATTGCCGTCTATGCCAGAGGTCCTGGGTTCAAATCCCGGCGGCGGAGGATATCTGTGTGATGAACACAGATATTAGTCGTCAAGTCATGGATGTTTATTTAAGTTTTTAAGTTTATGTATCTATTCTAATAAAAACGATGTATTAATTAAATATGTCTAACATTTCTTAAGTATCGAGTATTCATAGCACAAGTACTTTAAGAAACTTAATTTGGGCTACATAATATTGTGTGAGTATCAAAGTAAATTTATATCTATTTATTTTATACATAAATATCTTTATATCAGCCTTTATTACGTTTTAAAAAAGGTTGTAGCAAATCCTTTTGTTGCAGTTTTAACCAGGCTTCGAAAAAAAAATACAATTTTTAGAATAAATATCAAAAATCCGGTAATTTGATATCCCGTATATCCCGATGTATATCCCGGGTCGGAAAAAGAAGCGAATTTCATTCTGTAAGGGGATTACGAGCTTAATTTTTTTTAAGGCATTTGTAAAAGAAAAAAGTATTAAATTATTGCAACATTTATTATTAAAAAAAAAAACTATTAACAAGTAACAAAAGATACTTTTATTACTTAGTGTTTCTTTGAGAAATATGTTTTTTAAATAACCATTTTCCCAACTTTAAATGAGTTTGCCATTTTGGGAAACAATCTAAATTATTCCGAATTATAGTGTTTCGCTACGTGTTGCCAGGGTACACATTAATTTCCAAAATTTTTAGTTCAGAAGACAGGAAAAAATAATTAATATATATCGCGATATATATCAACGGATATATATCGGCGAACCCCGGTTTTAACTGCTGGAATTGTGTTTCAAAGCGTAAAATTAATAACTTCAGCAGTATCAATTACTAATGATCCTGGCGCACCTGGTACAGTCGGCGACAAAAGTCGCTGATAAACTATCGAACAAAATAAACTGCGAAACAGCTACAAAAGGCGCTAAGTACTAAGATTATTTTTCATGTTGGTATATTAAATCCATTATTTAATTTCATCGGTAAATATTTTGTTTCATTATTATAAAATTAAGAGTAAATATTATTAATTAATATTCTTTACGTGATGGCTGAAACACCTTCATAAAAATAAGCTCGAATTTCGCACACAAAAAAAAATACATATATAAAAGAAAGAAATATTTCATTAATTTTAAAGCGAAATATCACATCTTGCACCGTTGTAAAGTAACTTAAAAAAAGTCTGACTTCGGCAGAAAAGTCTTCTTTAAAACGTCACACGGACTAAATAAAAACAAACCTCCACACTGAGGCTAGAAGCCAATTAAAACAGGCAACACTACCGTATTTATTATTTTCACGTTCAACTCTTAATTAGTTCCGGAGAGCAATTTTATTGACAAACTCCAGTGTACAGTCCGGTGCACTTAGGAATTTATCTCCCAGTAGAAAAAAAACAAAACTTGAGACAACTTAATTACACGAGCTACTGGTGACCGCGCCTGTACCGTCCGCAGAAAACTGTGTTGACTTTTAATTCGGTAGGACATTAATTTTAATGAGAACCGATCCGATTTAGTCTATCGAGTGGATTTCATTAGAAACTTCGTACAAAATAGGTTTTGGTATTTTTTCAACGTAGGATACTTTTTTTATCTTAATTGTAAGAAAACAAGGAACACTATTAAATTTAATTTAAAATAATAATATAGGACAATATGAACCGTACACTAGAAACCTTTGTGGCCTAATGAACTCCACCCACGCCTTACCATCTAGGTTTGAGTTACCTATCAAAAAGCCTGAAGAAAATTTAATAATAGATTTTGATCACATTTTTTTTATTTAATAATTTATGTACACAAGTTACGATATAGTTAATAAGAAAATTACAATAGATTTAGTATTTTAGTACAAAGGTACTGATGACTTATTCCTGAAGAAATTTCTTCCAACAGACCTATCCAGTAGTTTGATAAAAATGCAAAAGCTGTGTACGCAGAATAATTATACTTAATTACCTACATATTATTTATACAATACATATATACGTAAATATAGATACTTAAATTTACCAATACATACTTATAATATGGAATGAGATTCCAAAGCACTGGTATTTAAAAATGCTCCAAAGACGCCAATCGTGTTTCATTTCAACCGTTTTCAGTTCATGTCAAATCACAATAAAATAGTAAATAATAAAAAAAATCCCCAGACAATCACACCAACTACATGGCCCCAAGTTAAGCATAGCTTGTGTTATGGGATACCATATGGCGAACTAGGGGAAACCTAGAATATAAATACATATATAGTTAACACCCAGACACGGAATATTTTTTTTTCTTGTTCCGTGCGGAATCGAACCTGCAACCACTGGCGTCTGAGGCAGACAGGTTTACCCCATCGCCAAAGTGGTCGTACTTATAACTTATTATAAAGTTGAAAAGTTGTTTTTTAATCTAGAAATTTTAAAAGTATTATTTAAGAGTAGTCATCAAGCATTCTACGGCATGCAAACAATAAAAATCTCACAGCGCTATTTTCCCCGGAGAGGCCGATACTAGCTTAAGACAAATTGCAAATAAATTAATAAGCAACTGCGCTGTTATTCTTCGAAAGCTGCTTTATATCAAGTTGCACATGCCACAACATAATCAACGAATGAAGAGAATTAAAAAAACTGACTTCACTAACAATTTAAAATCCCTGTCAAAATTCTCAATATAAGGTCATCAACGTGAACATACTCCGTTTACCTACATATTTATTCGAAAAATTCATTTTTATCAAAAAGTACTAAATCGATTTCGATGAAATTTATATGAATATCCTCTATCATATGAAACAAAAATATTCACAATCGATTCAAACTTTAAAAAAAAGACGTGTGGCACTCGGAGACTGCCGCGGTAAAGCTATTGCATAGCATTTTTTATCAACTTATGCAATTATAATTATTTATTTATTTTATTAATGCAGTAATGTTTGATCTAATATGAAGTTCCACAAGTTCCTAGTAGATGGCGCTGATTGTTTATTAAAGCCCGCATGTAAAGTTATGAAATCAAAGTATCACCGCTGTGCCGGTCGGAGTGGGGGGTGTTAGGTTTTTTCGTTGCGTTGGAATTCTGTTGAAAAGTTATCCGCATGAAGCTTGTGCTCATAAAGATTGGTTTACCAGCAGAAAGTATAAGAACAAATTTGTACAGCTTCGCCGCTCGGCTCGGCCCGTTATCTCGCGATATTACAGGCTTTACTCTGTACCAGTACAGATAGCAATACTGACGTTAGAAGAAATTTTAAAGCAGTAGAAATGTTTGTCTCTGTATTAAATTGATGTTTTTATATCTTTGTTTAAATGAAAAATAAATCAAATAATTGGATGTATGTTGTCGCTATTAAAGCAGCTGTAAATTTTTGATGAAAAAAACGGAGTTCGAAAACGTACATATATGAATGCTTCCGTGTTTTTTAAATTGTATTATCTAAGTTTTTTTTTTTATTTTGGTTGTCACTTACGAGTATCAAAATACAAAGATTCCATGAGTTTAGTATTTATTTTATAATGTTTCCGAACGCTATGTTTTTATGCTCAACACTTCGCTTTAATTAGACTTTTTGATTTTTCGGTAAATTTTTAAAATCGAAATATATGTATTAATATAGTATTAGTTATTTCAACTGATATAACTACTAAAACTAAAAAAGAACCCTATGATCTTAAATCCAACGATACTCAAACATGACATCAAGTTAGATTCTTTTTTGAACACCTTACTTCACTGCGCTTTAACTCGCCGAAGAAACAAGAAAAGATTCTAGAGAATAATAAAACGAAAAATACATATTCCATTGTCAAGGGAATCAAATCCATAAACCCTCTGTTTCAATGAACGAACGGAATGAAAATTCACTCATAACTTGGTAATATAAACTCCCAGCATAGAGAGGTCCGTGGGAAAGAAATCTAAAATTTAAATCAATGAACGTCGATCTCTTTCCGAATGAAAATCCTTCTGTTTGAATAAATAAAGATAGAATACAAAATCCCACTCAACTAGTACTCCCTGCTGCAACTTAATTAATTACGAGATGCCAGCCAATATAAGCTGTACACCATTCAAGCAAACAGGTAGCGTACTTCAGAAGCTCCATTTAAAAAGGGAGGGACTAGAATCCCTACTCCCTCCCTGCCTTCCCTACTTATCTCTTAGAAATTTATTAGCCCCTATTCAGCTTTAAACAAACAAGAAAAAAGCAATTAATTAAATATTACAGAAATTAATATGGTGCACACGATACTGAGAAAACAGGGTTTTTAGTTAATTCGCAGTCCCCGGTCCGGAACAATTTATCAATGAGCTTAATTAATGCGACAGATTTTTTTCTAGAAGAAACCCACAAGGGGGGACAATTTGACAGAATTTTAATCTTTGTCATTTATACATTTTCTTATTTTTTGAGGAAAGAGCTTTATTTATTAAAAAAGCTTTAGATATGAAAGAGCCTCGAATAATATTAGAAATTATACATTTCATTTACTGAGAGAATCGGACCAAATTAAATACAGCAAGAAAGATAGCAAGGGAATAATATTTATTTCATTTGGTTTCAGCGTGGAAACGTTTTAGGGTGATGCGATTCACTAAGAAAAGAAAATATATTTTGCTTGGTGGTAGGATCCCTTCTGGGTCCGCCTGGCTAGCGACCACCCTTTATATAAAGTCTGCCGCCAAATGTTACCGCTCCGGCGGTAATGTGTTCCGGCAATATTGTATAAAGAGCCAGTTCCTTCCTAAACCCGTGTGATTTCATCTTCGACCTCATCGTCACCTAACATCAGGTGAGATTGAGGTCAAACGCGGGTTTAGTCATTATAAAAAAAAAAAAAATCTGGGAAACATCTTAGTTTACGATTATCTTTGACTATACAGGCGCCGCGCCGGGGGCGCTTTTCTTGTAAAGGACCTGGGTCGGTTCCCAACAAGGCACATTTAAAAATTCTGCCTTCAGTCTGTACCTATTCAGTATAAAATATGCTTTCTCAGTAATTCATGGCTACATCAAGATACTTTCTTATGAAGGGCTAAGTCAATACACCTCTACGTAACTATCCGCGCTGTGCCGAACAGATAATCTTACTAATATTATAAATGTGAAAGTTTGGATGTATGGATGTTTGTTCCTCAATCACGGCAGAACAGCTCAACAGATTTCGATGAAATTTGGCATAGTGATAGTGTAGAGTCTGGAATAGGCTACTTTTTATCCCGATATTCCCGCGGGATTCGAAATTGCGCGGGAAAAACCACGTTATAATATACACTTTACATCAAATTGGTATGACTCTTTGAAATATCTTACATATTTAACAGCTTATTGTAAAATAAGATCCTAGCATCCTAGTCGAATAAGTGACTCTAGTTCTAAAGGAGGTCAATTTGCCGTCATACAAGCTGGCCCATTTTAGTACCGTGAGGTACATGGGCACCAAATGGTGAGGAAGACTAAAGGAACTCGGAAATATGCAAATATTTGCAAAAGAGAGGATTAACTTTATGAAATAAATTATTGAAAGTTGTAACAAACTAAGGAAACAATCACGGTGAACATGAACACAGCTTAGAAAAAACGGTTTTAACACTGACGTTTTGTTCTTCTGTTGGCAAATACCAAAATGGCGGCTATCTGTTATTCAATGAAATGTTTATTCCTTTCGTTTCTGCGTTCCGGGGTGCTCTCAAAAAATAAACAAAGTAAATGTCGAGTCGAGTTGATGAACACGAAGTTAACAGTTCGACTTGACAGTTAAAGATAACGGTTTATGAATTTGTCTTGTAAGTGCATAGGTATTAGAGAGAAAATGGCTTGCGCGTGAAGCCCACAAAAATATTTTTTTCTTGGCTCGAACTTCATCTTTGATCAAAACTGTAAATGCGGTTATACTCAGTGGTTAGTACGGTGTTATTGTTGGAAATGGGATGCAGAACCAAAGGTAAGTTAAAAAACAAGTGTACGAGGCAATAATCGTTTATTGAATGAAACATTTGAATAGACAATTTTAAATAATGCTTGAGTGATCGATTGATAGGTTTGTACAGAGTGATTGACAGAGTGACTGATAACTGGGATTTTTGATTATTCCAACAGTCCCCCTCAAAAATTCAAGTCTTATAAAGAAAACTAATTCAATCATTAGGTACAATACCTTCACCCTTTTTAATTTATACATTGACTGATGGTACCATTTTCGTAAACATATCAGCTAGTTGGTTTCCTGTGGAAATATTTTCTAACTTTATTACTTTTTTTCTTAGTAATTTGTTCTCTGGTAAAGTGGTACTTGATATTAATATGCTTTGACCTTTTGTGATTAGTGGGATTAAAGGCAATGCAAATGCAACTATTGTTATCTTCATATATTACAATGGGCTGTGTTGTATGGAAATACTATTTAGTAAGGACTTAATCCAAATCCCTTCTCTCACAGCTTCGAAAAGTGCCATGTAGTCAGCTTCTGTTGAGGAGGCGGGTACTGTGTTTTGTTTGCGTGTCTTCCACGACATTACACAGTTTCCAAACACTTGGAAAACTTATCCCGTTGTGCTTTTTCGGTCTAACTCATCGCTTGCCCAATCAGAATCTGCATACCCGGTAACTAATTGCTTATAATCGCACTTTTTATAGGTCAAAGTCAAAGTCAAAAGAATCTTTATTTCGTAAGTATTTAAATACATTTGAAATAAGTCACAATTTACAAATTGAACTGAATCTACCACCACTTCGGAAAGTCGATCTGTTGAGAAGAAGTGGCAAGAAACTCAACAGCAATCATCTTTTAAAAATACACAATAACAATAACATTTAAATTAACAGTTCCTTTGATATACCTTAGAAGATGTTTTAAGCAATTCCATAGCTGTGCGTTACTTTTACTTTGATATCTACTCAGTATACTTATTGCGGCACAAATATCAGGTCGCGTTCATAGCACAGCGTACATTAGGCATCCTACGATATTTCTGCAGGGTGCATTGTAGTGCACGTCTGAGTTTAGAGCTGTATGGTCTAATTTTGAAGGGAAAGGTGACTTAGATGGGTTGCAGTCACTCATAGAGAATTTTCTTAAAACATTTTGTAGGTATATTGATTGATCTAAAGTAATTGTATTTCTAGTCCTTTCTAATCTTATACCTAAGAATAGTTCAATCTCATTTAAATCGGTCATACTAAATTTCTGCATCAATAAGTTTTAGATTACTTTGCATTTTTATACAGATCACTAAATGGTCTACATATAATACTATATATACATTATTATCTATGCATTGTTTATCAAGTATATACAAACATGGATCAACTTCAGAACTTTTAAATCCTAGTTCTTTGAGAACACGATCGAAACGTTCGTACCAGCATCGCGACGATTGCTTTAAGCCATATGAAGTCTTATTCAGCTTGCAAACTTGGTTAGGTTTGGCTGAGACACCTTCAGGAACCTCCATATAGATGTCCTCTTTGAGATTACCATTTAAAAATGCTGTCTTTACGTCCATCCATATGATGAACTTGTAAGTCAAATTGGTTAGAAAATGCTAGAATGAATCTAAACGTCGAGATGCGGGCAACTGGTTTAAACGTTTCGTCATAATCTTGTTGATACTTTTGAGTAAAACCGCGAGCTACTAAATGAGTTTTATAGCGCGAAGGTTCTCCGAGCTCATTATTTTTAATCGTAAATACCCACTTACAGCTTACTATATTAACATCTTTAGGCCTATCTAAAAGAGTCCATGTTTGATTTTTATACAAAGAGTCAATCTCACTTTCTACAGCTTTTAACCATTTAATCGCTAAAGTAGGTAGGTTATGATTGTACGGCTGTGAGTGATAAGAGATACAAATCTGGATAGTCTATCTTTTTATAGTCTATTGTAGGTAGTTTTTGAAGTCTTTCACTTCGCCTTGTTTTATTTGACGAATTTGACAAATTGGCATCCGATTGGTCATCGGGAAGAGATTTGTGTTTCGTGCCTGTTAGCTTTGCTGACTTATTATTGTCAGGCTTACCAACTTCGGCGGACATTTTGATAATTGGGTTTATCCACCTGTTTTGTGCCTGTTAGCTTTGCTGACTTGTTATTATTGTCGGGCTTACTAACTTCGGCATCAGGATTTTGGTTTATCGGCCTTGATTGTACATAATTTGTTTCACCTGTTTTGTGCCTGTTAGTTTTGCTGACTTGTTATTATTGTCAGGCTTACTAACTTCGGCATCAGGATTTTGGTTTATCGACCTTGATTGTACATAATTTATTCCATCAAAAATAATATCTCGGGCGATAAAGAATTGACTATTTTGAACGTTAAATAGTTTATAACCATTTTGATCAAACCCGACAAAAATAGCTTCAGAGGACTTTTCGTCAAACTTACTTTTAGTTGTTTTGTCTTGTATATATATGTAGGCCGTTGAACCAAAAACCTTTATGTGACTTATTTTAGGTCTTTTGCCATGCCACATTTCATAAGGTGTTTTGTTTTTTTTTTTTCGATAACGCTTTGGTGGGTAGTCTGTTTATTAAGTAAGTTGATGTTAACACAGCTTCACCCCACATTGATTTATCTAACTTCGCACTTGTGACCATGGTTCGAGCCATTTCGGTCAATGTGCGGTTCATGCGTTCTGACACACCGTTTTGCTGCGGTGTATATGGTACCGTCAAATGGTACGTTATGCCCTTAGAAACACAAAACTCTGTAAATTCATTAGAAAGATATTCCCTACCTTTATCACAATAGGTACAGATTTGTGACTTTTGTGTTAAATAAATTCTCACTTTTAGCAACGAAATCCCTAAAACATTTAAGTACCTCAGATTTAGCGTTCATTAAATAAGTTACAGTATAGAGGGTACGTACAATCGTCTGTAAAATTTACGAAGTAATTTTTTGCCATCAATGGTGCTTGGTGTGATTGGACCGCAAACATCGGAATGAATAATGTAAAGGGGGCCTATTCTGAGTTTTATTACTCTTACTTATCTTTAGCTTGCGCAAAGGGCAGTCGACATTGTTTACCCAGAATACATGACTCGCAAATTTCGTTACTAGGCATTACATCACTAAATAACGAGCTATCACTTTCGTCTAGCAAACCTTTAAGGATATAAAACTTTTGTTTATAGGGGTGACCTAATCGGCTGTGCCATAACTTGTAAGAATCAAGGGAATTTTGTGCCAAATTTAAATATTTTCACCGGATATAATACATTTCTTATTTTTTTATACCTGCACACAGTTGTTGGCAAAAACCACTATCATCCCCGCATGTTGCATTCGGTTCACGGAAAGTAAATTATGGCGTACCTCGGGTGAATACAATACATCATCAATTGAACCATTAAAACCAAAATTAGTCGTCACCTTGATACGCTTTACCGTACGCTAGAATCGATTCTCCATTTTTCGCAACGCCGATCTTCATCGGTGAGGGTAGTTCGGTGTATAAAGTAAACACGCTCAGCGTATTCACGGTGGCACCAGAATCTAGAAGAAAAGATATTTCTTTCTTAGTAGAATTAGTTTAAGGTTTAATACTTATAGTTGGTGAACATGAAAGCAAAACTGCCCTCGTCATCCTCGCAGGGCTCCACGTGGTGTGCTGCGCGCTTGGGGCCACCGCTGCTGCTTGGCTGGCCGCAGCTGCTGCTTGGCTGGCCGCCGCCGCCGAGTATCTTCTTGTAGAACCGACAGTCCTTCTTGAAGTGGTTGCGCCTTCCGCAGTAATCGCAGTACATGTTCGATGACTCACATGTCGTAGAATTCCGGTTGGCAGGGAAATTCGGATTTCGATGTGTAATCGTCCTTTTTGGCTGTTGGTAAAACTTGTTTGTACCTTTGGCTATATTTTGTAATACCTTTGGTTATTTGATTTTTCTTTAGCCAATCAGCGTCTGGATTCTCAGGAATAGGATCTTCGATCACAGCACTCACTTGTAGTTCTTCCAGGAGAGATTTTATGCGAAACTTCCACATGCTGTAGCGTTCGCCGATAAATTGTTGGATGTTACGTTTATTGCGGGATTCCATTTTGAAGCACTGATTTTACACGTCGCTCTTTTTAATAGACACGTTGCACTGATTTTAGATTGCGTGGCCTGGGCCCATAACCTGTTGGAAATGGGATGCAGAACCAAAGGTAAGTTAAAAAACAAGTGTACGAGGCAATAATCGTTTATTGAATGAAACATTTGAATAGACAATTTTAAATAATGCTTGAGTGATCGATTGATAGGTTTGTACAGAGTGATTGACAGAGTGACTGATAACTGGGATTTTTGATTATTCCAACAGTTATAAACCGCGGAGTGATGGCGGAGTGTACCTTGGTATCAAAATGGGCCACCTGTAATGACCTTCTTTTTTAACGTTTAGATATGTATTTGCTTTCATTTGTAATTTATTTTGTATTGATATTTACTTGTACTTGTATCTTGTTAAATTAAGTTTTTTATTGTAAATTTGCACATGACGATGAACGCAAGTGTACGTACAAACCTAAGAAGGTTTTTGTTACACTTGTTTTGTAAAAATGTTATTGTATCTTTGTATTATTAATCATCAATATATATAAAACTGTTCCGTTACTGACTGAGTGACTGAGGTACTGAGTGACTGACAACGTACAGCCGTAACTACTAGGCGTAGAGAGCTGAAATTTGGAACATACATTCTTTAGGGGATGTAGGGGTGCACTAAGGAAGGAATTCCCGAAATTCCCACGGGAACGGGAATATAGTAGTTTTTAGTTTGTATGAAAATTCTTATTCCTTCAGTGCACCGATGTGAAACTTGGCGTAAAGGTTTTTCAATGTATGTCTGGTTGTGTTATGAAAGGAATTCCCGAAATTCCCACGGGAACGGGAAATATATGATGTTTTAGTTTGTATGAAAAAATCCATCCCTTGAGTGCACGGATGTGATACTTGATATAAAGGTTCCTCAATAAGTGTCTGTTTGTATTATGGAAGGAATTCCCGAAATTCCCTCGGCAAGTGGTTGGACTTTTTAGTTTGTATGAAAAATCTTATTCCTTGAGTGTACGGATGTGATACTTGGCATGAAGGTTCTTCAAAGAGTGACTGGTTGTGCTACGAAAAAAAATCCCAAAATTCCCAGGGGCACGGGAAATACATGATTTTTAGTTTGTATGAAAAAACTTATTCCTTGAGTGCATGGGTGTGATACTTGGTATAAAGGTTCTTTCAGTTAGTGTCTGGTTGTATAGTTTCTGAAATTTCCACGAGAAGGGTAGTTCAGCGCATACGAAGTTGCGGGATAAAGCTAGTAAATAAATAAAAATCAAACAAAACAATATTAGCGTCCACTAGCAAAAGTCGTTACGTCTAAGTTACAACGGTCGGATGTTGCCAGTTACATCGTTCTACTAATATTTTCTTTATCTAAATGATTTCGGCTACAACTCCGGCTTGTTACAACAAGTTTCGAAGGACCCTTGTTTTTGCAGGACGTGCTACCCACGGACGAACCCAAATTATTTTTGGATTTCTCTTCAAACCTTTAGAGCAAACGAAGTGATATTGAAACGATTGAACCAGTGAAAACTGCTTTCGAATAAATTGTCATTATAACCGGTAAACACTATATTCTCTGCATATTATGATGTTAGAAAAAAAAAAATTCAAAAATTCAAAAAGTTTTATTCATCTTAGGAATTTCACAAAACACTTGATGAAGTCAGTCATCACATACTTCGGCTTTAACTAGTAACTAGTTAGTTAGAGTATGCACATAACGATCATAGCATCATATTCCCTGATTATGAGACGACTGGCTGGTGTAGCGGTAACATACATTGCCTTCTATGCCAGAGGTCCTGGTTCTGGGTCCTGGGATGAACACAGATATTAGTCGTCAAGTCATGGATGTTGATGTGTTTATTTAAGTTTATTCTAATAAAAAATATGTATTTATTCAATATGTATGTTTATATATTTCTTAAGTATATCAGTTATCTAGTATCCATAACACAAGTTCTTTAAGAAACTTAATTTGGGCTAGATATGTGTGAGTGTCAAAAATATTTATTTATTTATTATTACGAAACAGATCATTGTTCGCTAGTTTTGAAAGTAAAATTTTCACTTCCACGGTATTACCTATTAGATTTAGATATTGATTCAAATTAAAAGGTTTCTATGATACTAATTATTCGAATTAAAAGGGTTTCTACGTATGCTAAAAACTGATATGTAAAGGTAGGCTTTCAGTAACTTACCAAAAAGCTAGGGTAAAAGTGTAGATATAAATTTCTATACCATCTTGGGTTCAATTGACAGGAATATCTATCTTTACTTTTAATTTTTACTTTTTGGTAAGTTATTGAAACCGGCCGTATATTGACACGCATAGATTTGCTTGGATATTTGTAAAAGGGCTTGATTGCCACCCTAAACTTTCACATTACGAAATACTAACATTATAATTAATTTAGGTAATGAGAGGGATTTCTATTTGTTGGTCAAAACTTAACGACGCGGTTTTATTTGAAACAATTAAGGGAACTAGTACTTAATTATTTTTTAATGTGGTCCACGCGGCAAAGAGAGTATAAAACGAAAAATATTCATTCCTAGCTTCATTCGGTGAAGCCGACATACAACAATGAAGTCCCTGGTGAGTTTATTATATTGTATTAGATATTATGTTGATATTTCGGAGAACTTCTTAGCAGTTTTCAAAATGTTTTTTTACAAAGCAAATTTAATTAATGTATACTAATGTAATATGTTTGTTTTTATGTGGTAACATCGGAATGAAACAATCGTATTTGAAAAATGTGGCAAATTTTATAGAGTAATTACTTATCGAAATTGAATTTCAATAATCAATTGTAGTTGTTTGATAAGTTTTAGAATTGTTATTGGAATCATTTCGCCAATTATGTTTTGTTGATCCTGTTCTTGTACTTTTATTTATAGGACATAAATTAAAGACTGTGGCTAACATATTGGCGCACGATAAAATCGAGCTAAAAATGCAAATTAGGTATTTTATTGAAATGAATCGTGAAAACGATGATATATTGTCTAAGATTAACTATTCTTATGTGGAAATTCCAGATCATATCCACTACTTTCGTGCTATCCATCATCTATGGAGCAGTCGGCTTCGGCTATGGAGGACAGCAGATGGGAGGAGGCTACGGCGTCCAGGGAGGCTACGGAGGGTTCAACGAGTTCCAAGGCAGAGAGCAGGTCTCTAACCTGCAGGTGTCCAGCCAGCAAGTCCAGCAGTCTTCAGCAGGAGTCGGAGCCGCTGGAGCCTCGGGCGGGTTCAGCCAGGGCGCCGGTATGGGACAAGGAATCGGCATGGGCCAAGGAATCGGCATGGGCCAAGGATTAGGAATGGGACAAGGAATTGGAATGAGCCAAGGAGTTGGTCTAGGAGTCGGCATGTCCGGTGGTTTGGGAGGAAGGAGATGGAAGAGGCAATTTGGATTCGGAGGGCGCGTTGAGAGCCAGGGCGCTAGGGGTGGGATCAGAGGTGAACAGCAACAGAGCAGTTTCACACAGGTAAGCCATATTTATGATAAAATCACTTAAACATTTTCTATGCATATAATTCTAAATCTTAAAATACACACTGTACACACAAACACGAAACTTAAACCAATCAAACAGCAAAATAGTGATTGCCCCTTCAAAACTCGATGGACTTTTTAAAGCACGCTTTGTCTACCATGTATGGATCACATACACAAGCTTATCAATATAGAATCAATTGTTTAACTCAGCGTATAATTCATTGAGATTTAGATACTTTATGACATACTTCATATGTGAAGAAATTCATCATAAATATATGCTTCGTTTCCACAGATCACCCGTGGACAGCAGTCATCAGGCCGCCTGAACGCCGGCTTCAGTGGCTCACGTACTGGCATCCGTGGATGAAACCTCCAGAAAACCACTCACTACTTTGAAGTACCCACATCAAGATAAAACTGTGAAACTTCATCCGTACCGAAAATCCCGTTCAATATTTGATGTTCCTCGTTAATAAATATGACCAATAAAATAAACAATTCAGTTATTTTTCAATTTCAAATTTCAATTTGTCTGAAAAATATATAATTTCAGTTGAAACTTGATTTAATTAATCCCAGTTTCCAGTGATACGAAGAAAAAGCTATTGCATCAGGTAAAATAAATCCCTGCATTAATTGAACCGGCAAATATTACGCAATTGTTGTTCTATTTTAATTACATATTTTGGATTTATGAATATCTATGTACAGAAGGCAGGGGATCGAGAGTTACAAACCTGTCCAATTTTCCCCAACTAATTTTTTACTTTATGTTGAGGGCATAAAGTTCAGATTCAATTACAATTTTTTTGACAGGTTTGTAATACATGATCTGCTGCCTACTGTACATATTTATGTAATTATTACTTTCGTTTCAAATGTGTATTACATACATACATAACGTCACGCCTGTATCCCTTGTGACGTAGGCAGAACACCAGGGGTTGTCCATCTGATGTCACGCTTGACAAATTTGGAGGTATTATAAAGATGGAGACAGACTATTGGTGCGGTTTTTCCCGCGCTATTTAGAATCTTGTTAACAATACCTTACAAATATATTGATAGAGATTAGCGCGTCCTAGTAAACAGAACAACTCTTCAGTTTTATTATACATATGTATTAGTGAAAATAGCTACGTGAACTCCAGAAACTAAAATAAGAATATTATCCTGTTTTACCTGTCTGGGTAAAACAGGATAATATTCTTATTACACCTGTCAGGGTATTACCCTGTCTTTTCGGTAAATAAAAAAAAAAGATTCAGTGTTATAAGATTTTTTTCATCAAAACCAAACAATATAAAATATATGTTTCTAATTCTTTACTCAAGCAAACAAACTTTTGAATCACTATAAAAAGACTAAGTAACTTCTCAAGCTACTGCGATGAAAACTTTACAAATATCGAGCTCATAACTTAAGGTTTAATGCACTATATTCATCGCAAAGAAAATGGCTGCAAGAAAGGAGCATAAAATATAGCGGGATCATTTCTCATTTTCTAAGCTAGATTTCATTTTTCCCCCGGGACCGCTGCATGGCATTACGACACCAGCTAATGCTGACTACGTAAAGTACATAGCTAATGGAATATACTCGTATAAAACTCAAACGTACGAGTACCTACGCTACATTCAATGCGATATTCATGGCTTACTTCACCTTGAATAGGCTCTTTGGCGTTTATCTTCGGGAGTATGTATTTACCTGGAATAAAAGAAAGGAATATTAATTATGTTTTTTAAAGGATATTTCACATCTTTACTGAGCTGAAGTAAGTTGTTTTAAAAGCTTATAGTCTGGTCAATTTAGACCAAAAAATGAGAGTGAAGTTACATAAAGTTCCAACAAGCTGAATTTCAGTAAAATTGTTCAAAATATAATTATAAACAATGTCTAGAAGTTCCCATCATTCCCCTGTAAGGAAAAAAATTAATTCAAGGTCAAAGGTCAAAAAATATGAGTTTTTCGCGATTTTCAGCAAAACTGTAAGTTTTATCATAAAAAAAGTACCTCAGACAAAAATTGTAGATCATAAAATAATCGATAAAAAATGTTTCAATACTTTTTTTCTTACGAGCCACCGTTTTTGAGATATAACGATTCAAACTTTTGTAACTTTTTGAAATTCAACTTCACAGAAATTCAGCTTGTTGGGACTTTATGTAACTTCGAATGTCTAAATTGACCGGACTATTAACATTGTTTTGGTTGATACAGCACGTTTGTATTTTATCAAGAAAGTGCTATAGGTAAGTGGGGAAAACCGCGCCAAATTTAAAGTATCTTATAAATATGTGAATCGAAAAGGGTTTTATTAGTATTGTCTTAAGTTTTCACGATTCATAATTTAAATAAAACTACTTTTTAACCGGATTAATCGCGTATAATTTATATTATACTTAGCGACTCGTGACCACGGGGTCTGCAAAGACACCGAAACGTCGAGTTAAAATGTAAAATATAAATTATACGCGATTAATCCGGTTAAAAAGTAGTTTTATTTAAGGGTTTTATTTTTCGATCGTTTGAATCTCGCTGAACTTCGGGTAGATTCTTTCCTAAATATTTAAAAGACCTTCTATTTCTTTTAACATACGAACATAGTTTCAGCTAGACGGTTTCTTTTCGGAGATCCCAGAGCTAAACATTCAACATTTATGTACCTATACTTTTTTACACAGATATATATTTGTCGAATGACAGAGCGGCCTAAGTGACACGCCATGACACTGACGAAACCATTACCGAATAAGTCCTGAGATTGGCGGTGGCGAAGGACGGTCACTTTTGGTGTTAGGAACATAATTGTTCACGTTGCAGGTCACGATTCTATAAACCGAGTCCATTTCGGAGTACTAGATAGAATAACAATGAAATTGGAAGTTCGAGTAAACATTTAATCTGAATTTGATCTGATGTCTTAAAAACTTGTGATGTCGAGGACATGATCAATGATGGTTGGTGTCCAGGGGTTAATGTCCTGATTTGGATTTAGGCGTTTACTGAGATACTTTCTAATTCCGCAGTGTGTAATACTCTAAAATAACCATGATATGAATCTTAATAGTAGGGTTCGCAAATTTAGGTGTATTATTATTATCAAGCAGAAGCCACATGATCCGCTTTAACGATTCTGCTGACTGGGATTCTGCAACCTGTCATCCATCAAACTCTGTAGTCAATAACACATTCGATTTATATCATTCAAACCACTTAACCAAATTATTGAGTTAGTCTACTGTCTAAAGCGAGCGATCTTATTTGTTGGTAGTGCCTTGCTTGTGTACGACCAATATTACCAAATATCGCCAAATTAGCGATGATGTGTGATAATTTCGTTTGAATAATTGCGAACTTCGTCGCGTATAAAAATAAGTAAATAAATAATATTTTCTGACGACACTCACACAACATTATCTAGCCCAAATTAAGTTTCTCAAAGAACTTGTGTTATGGATACTAGATAACTAATATACTTAAGAAATATATAAACATACATATTGAATAAATACATCGGATTAGCATAAACTTAAATAAACATACAAACATCCATAACTTGACGACTAATATCTGTGTTCATCACACAAATATCCGCCACCTCCGGGATTCTAACCCAGGACCTCTGGCATACAAGTTAATGTATGTTACCGCTACACCAGCCGATCGTCATAAATGAATGTAAACACAGCAATCAAGAAACTCTTGAAAATTTTTAACATCCTCAGATTTGCTTTTGTCACTCCAAATCAAAGAAAGGCACGGATTTTCTCAACCAAATGCCTCACAATTAAATATACGACCTTCAAGACATAGGCACGGCTTTTACGGCACATTAAAAACGTGCGACAAAATGAGATACTGGGGATTCATAAAAGGAGCACGACGGCACGGGGCGATGCAGAGATGGAGATTATGAATGGAGAAGCCAGGCGCGACGCGGCTCTGGAGTTGTAAAATTTTAGTACCAATGTTTCAGAGCACTTACAATTTGCTTTGCTAGCTATGTGTTTAATTTATATGAAAATAAAGCTGCTAATGAGTATAACTAAATAATACATATGCAAGGTAGGATTCATAGAAATATACTGTAATTTTTTTATAACTTGTAGGTATCTACTTTTATAAAAAAGCTGACTCTAAGGAAGATCCTCTTTGTTATAGAATCTGTAGTTTGACATCAAAGATACCTATTATCAGTTTTCCCGTCATTTGAACCACAATCCCAAGCCTATGAAAATTGTCGCTAGAAAAAAAATAGTTTAAAGCTGTCTCCTATTGCGTTTGTGGCCAATATGGTATTCGAAAATTTGAAAAAAAATGTATTCTCTATCCTTAATACGATGCATAATAAAGACACTTTCAAACTTATTGCGATTATATCTGTAGCCTATAGGCCTATAGGTATATGACCTATAGGTACTGTGGAATTCGGACTCGAACTCGTTGAATTCCACTGGCTGGAAATATTTTGATAGCATAATAATTAATTTAAAAATTAAGAACCTTCAGGATGTCAAGTAGACTGATATTTTGATTGTCATTCCCCAGTGAGCGTCCAAAAAAAAGTGATAACAATAAATGTTTAAGTCTCACGCATTCTAGCTGTTTCTTTTATAAATGTAATAATTCGAAAGTATCGCCTCTACCTATCGATTCCGGAAAGGTCGTTACAGTACGTTTAAAAGGAGAAGTAACCGTAACAAGTAAGCGTCAAAATAAAGAATCGTTGCATCTTCAAAATATTCCGCAAAGCATTCAAAACCTCACTCCAAATGCTCATATGCACCGGCAGTTGTGCACTCTCACACCCCACCGTTCTGTTCAACTATAGCTGGCATTACCAATGGGACCTCATCCGTACATGGACGCGACAGTCAAAGGTAAATCGTGTTACCTCACGCCGCAGAGCTCCGGGCCGGGTTCGAATCCCAGCACGTTGGAGGCAAATCGAATCACGCGGCGGAATATTCAAGTATGAAACATGAAATAGAGGATTTATTGAAGGGATACATTTTACGACCGTTTTTGTACCTGTGTAGAGCAGTAGTGTGAGAAATATAAGTGAGTCTTTTTCTTTTCTTTTTCAACGAATCAGAAAAGGATTAACGTGTAATGGGTAAATAAATACATAAAATATTAATAAAAGAGACTTCATAAAAAAATTGAATACTATAATACGTTACGAAAATATTATAATTTACTAGCTGACCCGGCAAACGTTGTTTTGCCATATAAAAAAAAATAGATGTTGGCCGATTCTCATAGATACCGGATAAGCACAAAAAATTTCATCAAAATCGGTTAAGCCGTTTCGGAGGAGTATGGCAACGAAAACTGTGACACGAGAATTTTATATATTAGATATTCATATTTTTAACGAAATTTCGGTTTGTTGCACAAAAAACATTCAGTTTACTTTTTATAATCCAGATTACACACTTCTCTGCTGCACAACCTATCTTACTTAATCCAGTGACTGTAAAAATCCCACAATATAAATTTTATTTCAATATGAAAATTAATTTTAAAATCCAAGTTGCACGCGAAAATAATCCTAAAGTTTAAATTTCGGTCATCACCCAAAGTATGTGGAACATAGTTTGCAATCAGACTATTGTTTGACAAAATTCTAAGCTGCACTCGTCCTCCCTCCAGGGGAATATAGACCTTATTTCTTTGGGAGGTTTGCCTAAAGTCGTATCTGTTTGTTTTTACTTGTCCGTCAGCGAAGAGTTGTGGAGAATGCATATATTCATGAGCTTTGTTGTTGAGTTTCTCTGCATTGCTGATGGAGGCAAGAACTGTTTCAAGTAACTGTGGAGACCACAGATATACATCTACATAGACAACGCAAATGCATGTACTTTGCTTGTCCGAACCCCGACCAAGCGTCAAGGTTGGTCACTGCTAGATTCAGTCCCCGCGTAGTATGTCTGTTAGAAAATCGATTTCACAATATCGATATCGTTTTAATAATTGAATTTAATCGGCGGCATCGGTGTCTTTGAATCTGTTTGTATTTCCCAGCAACAAATATCAGCTGTGACATCACAAAAGCTATTAAAAAGTCGGCACGCTTGGTTTCAATACGTTGTCTATGTAGATGTATGTCTGTGGTGGAGGCGCACCGATATTCAACTTGTACCCTGCATTAAAACATGGAAGGTAGAACCTTTCTGTGAAATTGCAATATAAACCGCTTACTAAGTTTGTTTGCAGTTTTTAGTGTATGGCTTACGTTGTTCTGAAATAATATCTAGCTTATATTACCCCCGGTACTATTACTTATTCTGTGCTTATATGGAGCAGTGGTTCACATGCTATTGCGTGAGTCTTTACTTCCAGCCTACCTATTATCGATTTCGACCTCCTTCAGAGGATACATGGAAGCAATATCGTAATAGTGGTGGAATTAAGGAACAGAATGATAAACCACTAAAATTTCAAAAACATCATCAATTATTTCAAATAAAATAAAATATTCTCGATATTTCGGCACTGTTGTAAGAGCCGTTATCACGACGGTACTGGAATATACTGTTAAGTATCCCACTTCAATAGTAAATTTAAATATTGATTAACAAAATAGTTTAAAAACTAATCATTATGAAGTTCAAAGGCTTCATACGCCATACTGACGCACGAAAATATTCCACATACCGTACTTAAATCCTTCTTTACCGAGGATAAAAACACTCTAGCGAAGTGTACCAACTTGACAAAACAAATATAACACGACAATCTAGTCGGTATCCGTCTTCCCAGGCGGGATGTTCCTGTGACGTCCCAGTTCTAATCCCGGAGTACTTCGCACAGCACTCTCACGTGAATGGTCGTCCGCTTTCTACTGACAGAACGTTAGCGGCTTAAGGCGCTGCTGCATTAATTGATATTTTTGTAAAGGTTTTATTTGAATATGTTTTTGCTCGATGAAAATTAATGAAGATAGGTTAAGTATTTCACCAGTAGGTGAATAAATAACACGTTATTCTGAAATAACATTTAGCTTTTATGCAGCAGTAGTTAAGATGCTATTGCGTGAGTATTTATTTCCACCTCATCTATTTTGATCTCCTTCAGAAACACACGAAAGCAATACAGAAATAGTGCTTCTGAAAGGAACAGAAGGATGAACCAACCAGTTAAATTTTATTCAGTCAAACTTAAGTAAGCACCGAATTAATATATTATTAATGATGTTCACAGGCTTCATACGCCGTACTTACTCATGACAACATCCTACATAGCAACGTACTTAAAGCCAACATAGCGGATACTCACAATAAGTGTGTCAACTTGACAAAACAAATGTAATACAACAATCCAGTCGGTATCTGCCTTCCCAGGCGGGATGTTCCTGTGACGTCCCAGTTCTAATCCCGGAGCACTTCGCACTGCACTTGAGTAACATAACGTGCTCTCACGTTTTCTACTGACAGAAAGTTAGCGGCTTAAGGCGCTGCTTTACTTGATATTTTTGTAAAGGTTTTATTTGAATATATGTTTTTGCTAAATGAAAATTAATTAACATATATATATTTTCATTACCTTTGAAACCTAATACAGTCACTTGCAAAAATCAGTTTACTTTCCATAATCCAGATTACACACTTCTCTGCTGCACAACCTATCTTACTTAACCCAGTGACTGTAAAATCCCACAATATAAATTTTATTTCAATATTAAAATTAATTTTAAAATCATTTTAAAATAACATTTAGCTTTTATGCAGCAGTAGTTAAGATGCTATTGCGTGAGTATTTATTTCCATCTCATCTATTATGATCTCCTTCAGAAATACACGAAAGCAATACAGAAATAGTGCTTCTGAAAGGAACAGAAGGATGAACCAACCAGTTATGATACTATGACTATTTTATTCCATTCTTGTTCAAATACTCTGGTCCCAGTTTGTCATATTCGTATTGTGCATCCATAGCTAATTGCATCTGCTATGTAAGCAATTTGGTTGTGGCATGACATTGGCTCTCACAATTAGCTGTCTTGTGTTTGTTTTTTTTTTCATGTCACGGTCAATTTGTACTGTACCTATTTGTATTAATTTGATAAATCTGACTGAAAAAGAGTGCCAAGAGTTTTTTTCCGCCGGCTTTTTTTGTCTCTTGGTCTACTGTAATATCTTATTTAACAACTATCAACAACTAGTTAAAGCCGAAGTATGTGATGACTGACTTCATCAAGTGTTTTGTGAAATTCCTAAGATGAATAAAACTTTTTGAATTTTTTTAATTAAATTTTATTCAGTCAAACTTAAGTAAGCACCGAATTAATATATTATTAATGATGTTCACAGGCTTCATACGCCGTACTTACTCATGACAACATCCTACATAGCAACGTACTTAAAGCCAACATAGCGGATACTCACAATAAGTGTGTCAAGTTGACAAAACAAATGTAATACAACAATCCAGTCGGTATCTGCCTTCCCAGGCGGGATGTTCCTGTGACGTCCCAGTTCTAATCCCGGAGCACTTCGCACTGCACTTGAGTAACATAACGTGCTCTCACGTTTTCTACTGACAGAAAGTTAGCGGCATAAGGCGCTGCTTTACTTGATATTTTTGTAAAGGTTTTATTTGAATATATGTTTTTGCTAAATGAAAATTAATTAACATAGATATGTTTTCATTACCATTGAAACCTAATACAGTCACTTGCAAAAATATAATCATATTCACAAAATGCTCACTTTGTGATTAGTATTTTGTTTGAATGGGTCCCAAAGAGTCTTTTTCCTTTTTATTAGCTGCCTTCCCTTTCAGAGTAAGCATATTGGAGTTATGAATTGTAAAACCCCAAAATTGTAGTACCGCTTCAAATACATACACCATACGATACGTTATTAATTATCTACAGAATGGTTTTCTACATAGATAGAAGTGGGACGAAGGGGCTTATTTAATAAGGTTTCCATACACCCAAAAAACCTGGTTTCAGCAATATCAACATTTGATCCGTTATTGATCGCCTATTCAAATAATAGAGGATCCCTTCAGTCAATTTTTTTAATCTGGTCCATAGTGCTCCGGCCACAGGCATTACGCAACAAATGTTTGCGCTCCAGTCTAAAGGGCCGCTACACACTGTTAAGATACTATAATATTTTATCTCAAGATACGATATTACTCGCCATACAATTAAATGGACACACAACGAAGATAATATATATTTCATATCTTCCTTAGTTAGACAGCAGTACTCAACATAACATCTTAAGTTATTTAATATATCTAAAGATACAAAGTCGAGATTTTTAGGTAAGTTTGGTGCAAAACCGTGTGGCAAATTGTACACTCGAAAACTTACAATATATTATTGTATCTTTGTTGTCTTTGATATCCTAATACACATGTATTAAAATTCGCAAGTCACGTTCGGGCACACGAGAGAAAACGGAATCCGAGCAACTGACAGGGTGTCGCGGTCGACGGAAACGTCTGGGAGGACATCATCATATACGAGGGGAGGTCAAAAAGTTCGCGGAAGTTGCGAGAGTATATTGAAAAGGAAAAATAGTTTCAGTTTTTATATCCATCTTCTTTGCCTGTCATTCCGCGAACTTTTTAACCTCCCCTCAAAATTCAAAATTCTAAAAGTTTTATTCATCTTAGGAATTTCACAAAACACTTGATGAAGTCAGTCGTCACATGCTTCGGCTTTAACTAGTTGTTGATAGTTGTTAAATAAGATATTACAGTAGACCAAGAGACAAAAAAAGCCGGCGGAAAAAACTTCTTGGCACTCTTTTTCAGTCAGAATTATCAAATATTCGTATTAATATAAAATATCTTAGCCGTGTGTAGCGCCCTAACAGCATTCGAATCAAAACTACTCTCGGTAATTAGAAACTACACGCGCGTGTGTTTGCGCGTATATTTAGGTAGACGCGGTAAATGAAAAGGTTAATCATATTGAGAGCGTTTCCGGTCGGAAGTACCCGTGCCAGTTATATTGTGGTTTCATTTACCATTTTCAGAAATTTTCATTTGAACGTTGTTTTATATTTTTGTAGAGTTGCGGTGAATTTGTAGTGGGTAACTATGCGGAACAAAAAATGAATCAAGTTCCACTGAATTTAGTTTACTTAATTACTGCCATGAAATTAATTTTGTGCGTAATTGAGATACAAAAATATTTATCAACGCATGAAACATGAACCAAATTTTACTATACTTTAAAAAAGGTTTTTACTAAAATGCTGGACGTTGAAAAAGCTTCGGACAGAGCTTAATAACCACGGCATACTATTAAACAGGACCCAGCAGCGATATAAAGTGCTGTCCAAAACATGGAACGATACACCAGCTCAAAGCCACTACGCCAAAACAACTGCGTAGACGGTGCACTGTTGATGGGAAGTGAGAACCTCCACTCATACATACATAAATAACTTCACGCCTTATGAGATAGGCAGAACACGAGGGGCTGTAAAACCATCCGATGTCACGTTGATCAAATTTAAAGGTATTGCAATGATAGAGTGAGACTGGGGGTCAGGATATCGCCCATGTAACCCCAAAAAACATCTGTCGCTTAACTGACTTTAACAGTACCTATGCCCGGGAAGATTTTTTTTTCTTTCGCTCCCAATCCAGCATTGAATAACCTACATTACTTACACTCCAATAGAAATAATACCACTAATACTTACCTAACCCAACAAAATGTAAATTAGCGAAACAGTTTAAGAACACATAAGACTACAAACGACCGGGCATCGATCCTTGAACCAAAAGCCGGGTCGTAAACCCGGCCAGCTGCGGCGCTGTCACCTTCACCCACATACCCCACGGCACGCACTGCGGCAAAATTACGCGCGGTAATGAATCCGTCCCGAACTTTGTGAAACTTTTGCAAGGAGCTTTGGCAATAGAAAAAGGTTCAAAGCTTTGAGATAAATCTACACTTAAATAGATGAAAGATTTATTTTTCTTTTTTGTTAAATATTGTGCCATAAGAAAACTGCATTGTCTAGCACAAAATAGGGAACATTTTACAAAGAAACTGACACCGTCAAAACTGTAGTTTGTCTCTGCCAGCATTAAAAATATAGAAGTTTGTGCCATGAAATTTATTTTTAACGTGTTTTTTATGTCATTTTAGTAGCATATATGAGATCAATTCAAATCTAAATCCATTGCGGCGCCTAACTACCAATAAGTGCCCATAATATTCTCAATCAGAGCTCGTGCCTCATCTTGTACGTACTTTAAATTCATATTGCGTCTGTTGTTACGCACATGTATAGTTTACACTTATAATTCTTTACACATCGTAATTAATTTTAGAACAACAAAAGATTCAGACGAAGACGCATGATTAAGGACTTACCTTCAGTGCAGTGTGCACATGCCCGCATCGCGTATGCACATTCTTTTGAAGAATATGTTACAAAAAATTGTACTATAAATACACAAATAAGGAATTTATAATACGTCTTTATTAGGGTGAAGTGTGACTATACGTGAATTAATAAATACTACGTGTCCCCTATCTAAGCTCCAAGAGACCTACTAGTAACAGAGTAGAGACCACTGAGGTCATTATAGCAGACACCCAAATTTGAACTCCTTTTAAAAGTCCTATGTTGGTAACTAAGCATAATAAGGCAGATTAAAGTCAGCATAAACGTTTACATAAGTGAGTTATAATACATACATAACTTCACGCCTGTATCCCGTATGGGGTAGGCAGAACATCAGAGGTAATAAAACCATCTAATGTTACATTTGCCAAATTTGGAGGCATTACAATAGTGGAGAGAGACTATTGCAGTGACAGGGGGTCAGCCTATCGCCCACAAAAAAGCCTCTCATAACACCTCGGTCCCTTAACTGACTTTTACAGTATGCCCGGGAAGAGAAGCAGCTGGCACATTCTATGTTTTTCTTTCGCTCCCAGTCCAGCATAGAAGCTAAGTTATAATATTACTATGAAAAAAGAACGCGCTGTTTTTCTATACGTCGACGGACACAGTAGCATTTGTTTTTCCGCTCCAAATTATCTAGGTATTCAGTTTTACGACGACATTGATTATGCAGTCAAAATATGATTTGAAAGCTGGTAAAATATTGCAATGGCCTAGTGTAGTATGTTATGACATAGTATACTTAAGATACCGTTAAACAGTACTCCAATTTCGATAGAAATTTTTGCTCAAATTAAGTGAAACACAATGAAACACTAAGAAACCCCCTTTGAATCGTAATACTAAGTACTTTTAGGAAACTGTCAATTTTGCGGAATTTATTAAAAACCTTTATAACCTCTGGTCAGTTGACTGTTAATACCGCTTTTTGCCGTGTCTGTTGAAACCGGGAGCCGGTATGCGAATATACAAAGGCTATACTATTTGAGTCACGAGTCAGACTCTAATAGAGGAGCTTTTGTTTATGCATATAACTTGACAATACCTAATCGAACTCAGTAAAAAAATTGACTGAAATGGATTAGCTTTTGCTCTTGTAATTTTCAAAGAAATGCAATGACAAAACCTACTACTGTATAATACATATTCACTCAAATAGATAAGCTTTTGTCAAGGTGAAAAGTAGGTATATCTTTGTTTGATATACATTGCGATGAAAGCGATAAGCTACGAGAAGGGGAATCAGTACGGTTAGGTGCGACGACGAGCGCAGCGAGGAGGAGCATGTTAGGTTGCATATAGTAATACACGTGCGCGAGCCGAGCGAGCGAAGCGAGCGGTGCCGCGGCAGCGGCCGGCGAAGCGCCATAAACCTGGTCAGCTATTATAGTCAACCCTGGACAATCCCGACATGTTCAAAAGTCAAACGTTAAGTCATCAAAATAACGATGGTCATAAAGCATGCACATTTTATTTCTATCTTTGAAAATCAGAAACATTGCCATTTAAGTATCAAATTGAAGCCAACGATCGGTAAATATCGATATCAAATGGGATAGCTTTTGTTGCTGCAATGTTACATTGAAGTTATCTCACAAAGTCTACACGACTTCGGTCAATTTCTGTACTAGAATGGATTAGGGTTTGGGCAAGTTTTTGTCATACAAAAGCTAAGCCAGTTCAGTTTGCACTTTCACTCTAATGGTATAGCTTTTGTAAATACGCAGCCGGTATACTCAACAGACAGTACCATTTTGGAGGTAGAATTTTACTCTTTTTGGATTTTCTCTGATTCTACTGGGAATTATGTCGATTGAGATTGAAAACCTTATTGTGAATTAAATATTCTTTATTTGTTTACAAGCATTTCTATAGAAATACTTAATTATAGCCAACAAAGAACTTTCAACATAAGGTAATCTAAGATTTGAAAATTTTGATGTTTACTATGGAACGCAGACGATGGTCGAGTTTTGACTGTCAATAATATTTGTTATTTCACCTAAGGTGCGCGAGTTTTAAACCTCACTGGCTAGCCTGTTTCTTCTAGTGAGCATTTGTAATGTGTTAGAAAGGATTGACTATATAAAAAAACTTCCTTTCGTAAAAGAACGAGGACACACTTAGCTATACCGGCTCCCGGTGTGTCCACAGATAGGCATAAATGTCAATATACCGGGAGCCGGTATTTCAACAGATAAGAGGATATAAAACCACTAGCCACCGCGCGCAGTTTTACCCGCGTAACTTTTGATCCCGTGGGAATTTCGGGATAAAATATAGCCTATAACCTTCCTCAAGAGTTGGGCTATCAAATGCAAAAAGATTTTTTCAAATCCCACTTGTAGTTTCTGAGATTAGCGCGTTCAAACAAACAAACAAACTCTTCAGTTTTATGTATTAGTATAGATTATACAAAGAGCTTATTGAAATAATCAACGAATGCAGACGAGACATTAAAAAACCGACTATACCTCCAAAACTTTGGCTGAAGTAAAAGATCGTCAAGGTAATGTTCTCCGTACTTATACATATTTTTTACAAAAATTTAACATTTTTCATGAAGCACTTATTTGATTTTGATGTAATTTATATGGGACCACCTCTGAAGTAGGTATACTCTATCATATGAAACAAGAATATTTTAAATCGATTCATAATTGTTATCAAAATCGTGTAACAAAGACACAAAAATCATAACTGAATTAGATCATTTTAATTTAAGTTTAATGAAATTCAAGAGAGAATTGCAAAAAAAACTTTCAGTGCTTTCAGTAAATTTTTTATTTATTTTTAATGTGAATGTTGTTAGGTACCTACTAATTTTTTTTTAATGTAAATGTTGTCCTAAACAAAAAACTTACCTGTTTGTACTACTATAGTAAAAAACAAAGTAATATTAATGTTCCAGTCTCCCAAATGTTTTTAATTTTAAATGTATTACCAAATAGTGGAAACTTCACTGGTTTATGTTATACATATATGTAATTAGTATTAAGTATTTTTATAACTGTTTGTTTCCCAAATAAAGAGAAAAAAAAATACACACGAATTAAGAAGCTCCTCATTTTGAAAGTCGGTTAAATAATAATAATAATAAAATCCCCAGACAACCACACCAACTACATGGCCCCAAAGTAAGCATAGCTTGTGCTATGGGATACCATGTAGTGAACTAGGGGGGAACCTAGAATATAAATATGTCGGCGGTGCTAGAACCTTATAGTTTATTTGGATTGACTTCGGATGCCAGCACCTTCTTGGTACTTGACAGAATCTACGTCACGAGTTTGTCACCAGCAGAGAGAATAATAACAATACAGAAGATGGACAAGAGAAAAGTGTCCTTCAAGCAATTATTCAAGAGAAGCTGATTTTCAAGAGATCATCAGCAATGTAGTGACACGCCAGTGAAGATGTAGAACTGTCATGCACCGAAGATCAATCAGTTCATCACCACAAGCATTGTCGACAGTAGAAAAACCGACCCACCCTAAAGACGCCGACACAAAAGACTGTATTAGAGAATCATGATTGAAATCCCCAAGAATACCTGATGTTGAATAAAAGAGAGAAATCACCCCGATTCCGACAAATACATTAATAGATAAACACCCAGACACGGAACTTTTTTTTTCTTGTAACGTGCGGGAATCGAACCCGCAACCATTGGCGTCTGAGGCAGACAGGCTTACCCCATCGCCAAAGTGGTTGTGGTTGAAAAAGTACCTTTCATCAAAGGGTTAGATTCTTAGACTCTGTAGTTGACTATCCGTGTTATGGACAATAAATACCGTGATACGTAATTGCACAATACCAAAAAGGACTTTTTAAAAGTTAAACCGCTTTTAAGTGTAACTTACATCATGCGGTTCAATAATAAGCTTTAGAAGCTAATATTGTGTTACGGAAACCGCACAGATCCAGACACGCCGCCATTCTAAGTTATCCTACACAGCAACAAGTTACAGTAAATAGTAGTAATTAAACACAGCTGGTGTACAAGTTGTATGTTCTTGGACATAACTTAGCTCACGTTCAGTTTGATTAGTTTCACTTATGCGGCCTACGTAAGATACCTAAATAGATATTTATTTTCGTTACTGATTAGTAATGTTGATTAATCTGATTTTACCGCCATTGATTATATACCCCGGAGTTTCTGTTTTTTTTATAGACACTCTGGTTAGAAATGATTCAGCGCTAAAAATGTATTTTAAAAGGTTTTTTATTTAATAAAATGAATCGTGGAAACATATATCAATCTTATACCTCATGAACTTGATAATAAAAAAAAGAAATCGTTCTAAGAATACCGAAAACCTTCTCGTATAAATCAAATCCGCCCATACACAATGAGATGCATTTGCCTAACAGCATTTCTTTCTAGCAACAGTATACGCAAAGACCCAGATTCAACAGTGAGACAATCACTCAGGACGACTGTCTAAAGTGGAACGCCATCTACCGAAGTGGAGTAGTATTATTGTCGCTGCGGTAAGAGGTGGAACACAATGTCTCAAAAGATGTGCGAGATGGGATATTATGCTTTTAAAAACACGGTTAGTATTCAGGAGGTATTTCTTGGAAATTGATGAGAGTTTTCTGCGGAGTTTCGCCGTGTTTTCAAAGTTGGTTCAACTAAACTTGCATGAGACTCAACACACACATTTGGTGCTTATTCAAGACGCAGTGAAATAAAATAACAAGAACAAATACATTATTTACTTAATGTCTACAAACGTTTGAACTCAGAACTCTTCTATCTCCAGCCAGATCATTACTAACGTTGATGCAAAGGCAAAAACGCATGCTTTTTAATTAAGGATTTCGTAAAGAAGTCATATAAGAAAGCCATTAAAAATAAGTCTTAAAAAAGTCTTTTTTTCTATTACTTATCTACGTTTTTTTTATGTTCAATTAAAAGAATTGATCGTATAGAAAAACTCCGTATAATTGCAAAACATCTCTTAAAATATATCAAAAGGTAGAGACACATTTCATCTTTAAGATGTATTACAGAAGATTAAGCTTCATTTTGAAGGCTGAGATTTTTGTGAAATTTTCGTAACGGGAAACATTAATCTTGAAAAACGTCAATTATGGGGAAAATGTCAGTCGAAGGACAAGCCGCTCGGGGGTCCCTTAGGAACGCGCTGGGTTTATGCCATGGTGCTATCCGGGATATTCTCTGATAATCAACATTACAGTAGATACTTCGCGTCAATCGTATCGCGATAACTCAGTGGTTAGATACGTAATAATCAATTGATTTCAACCAAGCGCGCCTGCATACAAATTATTAAGTTAATGTAAATTAAGTTAAATTTAGATTCATCTCAGAACGAATGAAAGTCAAACCGGAAATTCAAACATTCGATACACCCACGAAAGTTCTGCAGCCAAGTAAACTGCTTATACTCTATTAATACATACATACATACATACATAACGTCACGCCTGTGTCCCTTATGGGGTAGGCAGAACACCAGAGATTATAAGACCATCTGATGTCACGTTTGACAAATTTGGAGGTACTATAAAGATGGAGACAGACTATTGTAGTGACAGGGGGTCAGCCTATCGCCCACAAAAACCTCTATTAATCTCTCTATTAATATTATCACTCTATTAATATCTAAACATATTGTAATTGAGCTTCGAAAGCTTATTTTCCTTATGATACAAGTTTGATTAAATCGACCTTTCCGCTTTTCCTTAATTATGAATGCGAAATTAAACATCCTTTATTTATCATTACATATTGCTGTGAAATTATTTTCGATTATTCTAACTTTCCTGGAAGGCACCGGGCAACAAGAACAAGCAACAAGATCATCTTCGTATAATATATTATATTATATTGTATAATGTATATCTATACATATAATAAAATGGTAGGAAAGTCAAAACTGTACATTGAATATTTTTTTAAAAGAATACTTGGGGTATGATCTACAATCGAAACAGAAACAAAAAATATAGTTTTTAGAATTTTTGTCTGTTTGTCTGTTTGTCTTTCCGGGATAAACTCAAAAAGTAGCAGTGTTATAATTGAGGATCAAACGAACTTCTAAAGTGAAGTTCGATCCTAATTATGTGAACAGCTTCTTTCGAAGCGATTGAGGTTTACTTTATGTAGTAGCGCCACCTACTGCTAGCCTTTGCACGGATTTTAGAGTCTATGATAAGGGTTTTTTTTTTTTTTTTTAACAACTGTCACGTTTCGCTCCCTATGTCAGCATCCAGTCTACAGAACTCATTTTGTTTAAAGTCAATCTGTCTTATTCCTGTTTGTTCATTTCACTATATTGGGGTTGGGTAAAATACAAATATAAATTGAAATTACTCCATGTTGAAACATATTCATATTATGCTTATTTCAAAGCATAATAACGGGTGGGTTTATATTAAATCGCTTCGAAAGAAGCTGTTCACATAATTAGGATCGAACTTCACTTTAGAAGTTCGTTTGATCCTCAATTATATTTCACAGCTTCTTTCTTTGCGATTGAGGTTTACTTTATGTAGGATGTTTAAAGATTAGTTATAGTGAAATGAATTGGCAGAGTAGTAAGGTAAAACTCTTCAATAGTAAATAAACATACTTATTGAAAACAATTCAACAATGATTAGGCAAATTATTTTTCGTTACAAAGTTTGTTATAATTTCTAGCAAGGACTGAGGAAGAATCCGACCATCCTGCAGTCTTTTTGATAGGTCAATAGAAACTCCTAAATAAATAGCTCTTGATGTAGCAGCATGTCATGTACTATGTGCACTAAAAATATTTTCATCAATACCACTGAGAGTTAAAGTGTTTTTAACCCAGTGACTTAAAGTTTGGAAACCTATATGTTTCTTAAAACTAATAAACAAATTATCAGGTTTCCTTAAATTTTCGTTTTATTTATATACCTACATCTGTAAGGTTTTTGCTGGACAAATTTCTGGACGAATATTAAAAAACGGAAACTTTACCAAGGTCTGTTTACTATTAAATTTAGAGGTTTTTATAAACCCTTTTATAAGTACCTTTTTTAGTTATTAAAATATTTTTAATCTTTGTCACGGATAAAATTTGAACACGATGTTCCGTTACAAGAGCTATTAGTGTAACAGTTTTCTTGGAAAAGAGTCTTTAAGTCAAGGTCTTCATTAGGAAATTTTGTAGGTAAGTAGCTCAATACAACTGCTGGATCCCAGGTAAGATCCTACTTGATGTGGTTGGTCTTCACATAACGACTCCTTTCATGAAACTTTTTAACCTGTCATATTGGGAATTTATGTTTAATATTAATGATAATGCAGATCTATAGCTATTAATAGTACCGTACTTAGCACCTTTTTCGAAAATTTCAGTTAGAAAATGAACAATTATTGGTTTAGAAGTTTGAGTAAAACTAAAATTATTATTTTTGCAATATTCAATCCACGCCTTGATACCTCCTTCACACTGTCTCGGTAAGAATTATCCAACAAAGATGCCAACATAATTTCAACGGACTTTGAAGACAGTGATCTTTTTACTAACGCTTTCTGAACAATTTCGCGGCAACCAAGGTTAGTGTTTAATGAAGGTTGAGCGCAGATCTGAAAGGAGATTTCAGCGAATTAGTATTTAGTAAATACAACACAACCTTTAAAACCTTTTAAACAATGGCAACCATAGTTGCGTGGGCCAGTATGGTACTACCACAATACCCACAGACTTTTCACTAACAATTTTCTGAAGAGTTTTTGCATCTGGGTCATTTTTCCAGGTTACATAAATAGGACATTATAAGTTGCATCTGTTTGCAAAAAGATCAACCGATAGTATTCCAAACCTATTTGTTATATTATTAAAGGTATAGTCACTTAGATCCCATTCAGTGTCATTAAACTGTTTTCGTGACAAACTCTCAGCTTCTATATTATCTTTTGAAGTAATATAAGATGTAAAGATATTGATCTTACGCATTTCACGCTATTTCCATTGGTCTCGGGTAATATGATCCATATGTGAAAACTGAACACTACCCATTCTATTTATACAGGTAATGGTAATATCTATTCTTAACAATATATCACAATCGTAACTACCATAATTATGCGAATGTTTTAAGTCCGAAAAAACTGCTTTTAATTCCAGAGTATTAATGTGTAGCGACGACTCGCTTTCCTTCCAATGACCCGCTGCCTCTTTTCCATCACAAAACCCGCCCTAGCCAGTATATGATGCGTCAGGATAGATAGTTTTAGTGTATTGGCCTGTTCTAAGAGGAGAAAAGCCCTCTTCTAGATAATTTAACCACCAAGTAAAATCATCTTTATTATATCTGGGTAAATTCACTACCTGATCATAAGTAGGATTTTTATTTGGTGACAATATTTTAAATTGCTCGAATAACTTTGTGTATTATTTTTTCTATTTTAAGAACTTTTTTTTTTTTTTTTTGTGGGTAGTTTTAAAATAATTTTCTCTGAATCAAAAATAAACCCAAGGAATTTACATTGTGTTCTAGGAACAAAGCAACCTTTTTTCGTATGCATTATGAAACCTAAATTTATTAAAATATGTTTTGTAATCCAAACATTCTCATTACAATCATCACAATCTTTGCCAATGTAAAATATATTATCTAGATATATTATGGATGAAAAAATTATCCCGACGTAAAAATTCCATGACTGGTTTTAATATTTTAGTAAATACTTATATAAAGAGCGGTGCATAAGTCAAACGTTTAATATTTGAATTCATATAAAACGTTGTTATATTCAAATCGAAGGTACTTTCGGAAAGACTTATCAACATTGATGAAAAAATAACATGTAGCATTGTTTTGTTAACTTATCAGCGGTTCTGTAATCTTCCATTTTGAAGTGTTTTGTAGTAAATTAATTCAAAGATTTTAAATTATGTATGAAGCGATTTTCACCGTATAGCTTGAGCACAAGAAAAAATTTGTGATAAAATTTACCTGGCTCATGAGAACATACGAATATAGCATTTATTTTTAATAGTTTATCCAACGCTAAAATATAATCTTTATGGCCATGTATTGACCTTGGGTAAACACAAGAGCTACTTTGTTTAGCGGGCAGATATTTAAAAGGTCTTTAGTAACCAGCTATTCACGATAATATTAATGGATCACTCGTTATCTAAGCCCATTTTTGATGAAAATATCGTAAACGTCCATCGCACTGCACCTGGTGGTTTATTTCCGCTGGTTGCTAGTGTTCCACGACCGTTCGTGGTAGGTCCTACGTGGCGGGTACGTGTAGCTCTGCTGTGGAGCTCGAGCCGGCAGCTGTGGCTGCGGAGATGACGTCGTCGTTTTTTGCAATTTGCAGCGTTTCAGCAACATCTCCTCCCAATAGATAATCATCGCAACTTGTATTGGTCAGCGTGTCACGCAGGCATACGTTTATGGAACTCATTATTATGTTACGATGAGTTTTAGTTTCCCTATTCTGGCTATCGCGACAAGCGTAACTCAGCAGTTTTAAAAGTTTTTGCTTCAAAGTTTCATTGAAAATGATTACCATCGCTTGCGATAAAGCTGCCAAGGCGATTCCAATTTGCCCTTTTTTTTTTTTTTTTTTTTGTTGATGTATAGAATCTCGTTTGGTAAGAGTTTCAGCCAATGCTGCTTTTGCTTCTAAATTTAATAAAGGGAGCAAGTAAATATTTGCAAATTGCGGGTACAAGATAGTCCTCAACAGGCTTATCTTTAGATTCTTTAGATCTTCAGCCGACAACTGCTGGTTTTTAGACCTCTTCCGGGACATTAATCGTATCAAAAAAAAGGCTGATAATGACGGAGGTAGCTCGGGCACTTCAAATCTTGGATTCGGCGTGCAAGATCGTCTCCACCGCAAATCAGATTAATCGCCAACGGCGATATTATCTGGTAACTGACTAATCAAAAGAATTAATTATATGCATCGAAACTCGATGACTACACGCACATACCATGTGGGTAGTTTTGTGTCAACGACATTTTTTCTAATATTTATTAAAATTATATTAGAGATTCTCCACCGTACATCAGATTAATCGCCAACGGCGATATTATTATCGAGTAACGGACTAAATAGGAGAATTAATTGTATGCATCGAACCTCGATGACTACACGCACATACAATGTGGGTAGTTTTTGTGTCAACGACATTTTTTCTAATATTTACTAAAATTATATTAGAGATTCTCCACCGTACATCAGATTAATCGCCAACGACGATATTATTATCGAGTAACGGACTAAATAGGAGAATTAATTGTATGCATCGAACCTCGATGACTACACGCACATACAATGTGGGTAGTTTTTGTGTCAACGACATTTTTTCTAATATTTATTAAAATTATATTAGAGATTCTCCACCGTACATCAGATTAATCGCCAATGACGATATTATTATCGAGTAACGGACTAAATAGGAGAATTAATTGTATGCATCGAACCTCGATGACTACACGCACATACAATGTGGGTAGTTTTTGTGTCAACGACATTTTTTCTAATAAGTCCCAACACCGTTGGGTTCTTCGGAATTTGTAATTTGATGTCTCAACCTCCTCGAATTATTTTCTTGAGAATTTTCTCTTCCTTCGATGCACAATTTTTACCATTTAAACTTTTAAAATTTAACTAGCTAATTAATATATTTTAGTCGACGTGCGCAGGCTACAGCACGGAAACGCAGAATGAGTTCTGTAGACTGGATGCTGACATAGGGAGCGAAACGTGACAGTTGTTAAAAAAAAAAAAAAAACCCTTATCATAGACTCTAAAATCCGTGCAAAGGCTAGCAGTAGGTGGCGCTACTACATAAAGTAAACCTCAATCGCAAAGAAAGAAGCTGTGAAATATAATCGTAGGTGCGTTTGGTGCTGCATAGCGTTCACGCAGACGACGTCGCGGGCAGCAGCTAGTTAATTTATAATTGTGTTGGCGATAACGATAAGTTTGCGATATTAAGATGTTTGTATGACTTCATGGTAGCGGAAGTATGTTGGTAGTACTGTTACAGAGGGCGCTAAATGCAATGAATGCCTGACATTTGATTGCAGCGCCATAGGTGATATCTTGAAGTAGGGTGATGGCAAGTGGGAGATAGTCGGTTAGGAAGGCTAGGCGCGCGGACGTGTCTAAAACTGACGGGTAATATAAGCTCGGTATTAATTGGTTTTAGCGTTGTAATGGTAAAGTAATAACGGAACGTAACAGCGAATAAAGATTGTATTGTGAATAAGCCTGTATCTTAACCAAGCCCACTCTCGGTACTTAGTAACTGCCTTGTGATTATTTCTATCGTGTTTAATAAGCTTCATCGCTTATAATTGATAAGACGTGTGTTTCCACTTGGCTTGTGAAACACTATTAAAGTTTAAAGACACATTTGTTAAAATATTACAAATACATAGTAGAAGCTGTATAGGTAGATAGTATAGGTAGAAGCTGCTAGGGTAGGCAGAACACCAGACGTCATAAAACCATCTGATGTCACGTTCGACATATTTGGAGGCATTATAATGTTGCATAGAGACTGTTGCAGTGACAGAGGGTCTGCCTATCGACCGTAAAACCTCCAATAAAACCTCTGTCCCTTAAATGACTTTTACAGTATGACCGGGAAGAGAAGCAGCTGGCACATTCGATGTTTTACCTTTGCTTCTAGTCCAGGGTGAAATGGTTTTATTTTTCCTGAACAGACTAATGAAGCAGTGTAATGGTATATTATGTAACAAGTGAGCTAAGTTGCTGATTACAGTCGAGGCTTAATAATGAGCCGAGACTGTAATTAGCAACGCTCACGAGTTACATACGACGTTTTTCAACACACTTGTGAGTAAAAGACAGACATACGTGGTCATAAAATAACAAACACACTTTATAACAAAGCTGTGAATTGTGATTGAAAAATGGCGCCGAACCTCGCGCATGCGCGTAGGTTTTTTTTTTCGTCAAATGTGTCAATGTCTGTATAGCATATACAGCCTATTTTAAGTGAAAATGTTTAATTTGGAGTGGTAAATGCAAATATTTTAATATTTTATGACAAATGATTGTAAATTGTGAATAATTTGTTTAATATACAAATTTATTTTACTAATATAAGGCGCAAACATTTAAAAATGTATATGGATTTGAAGTGGTATAAAACCTCTTTGTTGTTTCTGAAAATATTTAGTGTATAACCCGGACCAATAAAATATGCTCTGTTTTCTCGCATGAGCACAAAGGTACAATTCAACTTTGTAGGAATCATTATATTATGCACTAGGGTATAATATATTATGCACGCGTGACTTATAGCCCAGTTTATAGTTCTAAATTCAATAGAATAACGCTCACTTTACGAGCAAGTGTGTTGAAAAATAAATTAAATAGAACCAAATTATTCCGGGAAATACTATTCAAATACATTCCGACGCAATTATCCCGGAGTCGATCTCATCAAAATAAAGTGAACAGTAAAGTCGGTTAATTTCCCAACGGCACCATAATCAAATCCCTGATTAAGATTCCATCAAACTATGTTATTATACACGCACTGTGTACTTTTGCCCTTATTTCACTATTCAGGGCTAATTTGATTAAATTTCAATACGCTTATGAAATATGAAATTCAATACTGGAGTTTTACTCTGCACACTAAACTATTTTGTTTTAAAATTTATCCTACATTTACACATTAAAGTTCCTCCGTAGTTCTAATGGTAAGTGACGATAAGACCGAGATTAAGACATAAACACGCGTTCTATCTTAACTTGAACTTATGTTATAAACTACTAGCTTATTCCCGCGGGAATATCGAGATAAAAAGTAGCCTATTTGCTATTCCAGACCGTAAACTATCACTATGCCAAATTTCATCTAAATCTATTCAGACGTTTTGCTGTGATAAAGAAACAAACATCCAGATATGCATACATCCATCCATTTAAACTTTCACATTTATAATATACAAAATTTTAGTTTTCTTTTGTTGCGATAGATGTCGCTGTACGTCGATTAAATCGCGCAAGAAGAGTTATAAATGAGTTAGGTATATTTACTTTGTACTCACTATATCACAATTATAATATTAGTAGGATAAAGGAACCGAAGATAGAGCTCGTGGGGGGGGGGGGGTGTAAGAATTTAGACAAATCATTGTGTTTAGTACACTAATGATTAAATTAATACTGACAAAGGTAAAGATACCATTATAAAGAAATATAAGCCTACGTCTCAAAGACTTCTAATTCAAACAATGAAGAAAATTAATCACTTATAACCAAAGACAGCTTTAAAGTAAGATTGAATGAACACATCTGGAACATTTAATTGTACATATAAAATAATCACGATTCGGTAAACTCAATGTTTCTTACGATTCGCTCGATTTTATTGTCATTGTTAAGAGGCTATTAAAACACTCGATTTAACGTCTATATTACTTGAATATCGACTCAAACTTGATAAAAGAAATTCGTGCCAAACGGAAAAAAGTTGAGACTTTGATTTGGTTAACAAACTTTCCATCCACATCTTGAGATGTAAGTTTGGAAATAAAAATTGGTTCGAATTCTTTGATGGTCTGGAAAATGCAGGCCGAATATTGGCCTCGGACATCCTCACAAACAGATATTGTCTTTCACTTTTATGATAAGCATCTGCAACAAATTTACCCTATAAAAACAATTTGCAGATCATATTCATTGACGCGAAATATAGAAACGAATAGTTTGAATTGAAACCAGGTCGAATACAAAGCAATCAAAGGCAGTCTTTCAGCTCGCTCTTCTATATTGAAAGCATATAACAGTTCATCGCAGTACATAGTTCAGATCCCGTCCTATTAAATCTAGCGTATTGGTTTGAATTTCATATTATAATCGATCTTGCGGAACGAGCTTATTCGATTAAAGCTGCGAGCTTTCATCCGCGGTAATAGCTGGAATCCGAGTTTGTCTATGATAACTGAAATCATATTTCTGTGGGTAGTTTTTCAAAACCTTGGATAGAAAGTTCGTTGAACGTAAAGTAGAGATTGACATGCCAGACAGAGAAAAAAGCTTTTCTTTATGTCAGCAAAACTTTTTGCGACTTCATTGAATAACTTTATTCATAATACATACGAGTATAAAATCTTGAACTATAATACATGAAAATCAGCTTAGTAGTTGGTTGAGTCGTAGGTAGACAGAGGACTTTGTTTTGTAACATGTAGGGATAAGGTCGAATTTCTTCGGGCAATGTTCTACCAGGCGAGCAGAGTTCCGAAAACACGATACGAGTCTTTATTTAGTAGTCAATAAAGTCACTTTTATTTTTTCTGCAGTAACAGGAGTTAAACTTCAATTTGAGCTGATGATAAGTAACGTTTAAACAGTAGACACATCAGCAACTGGATCTTTATAATCAATAGCGGGCCCACATCGTCAGTGAATCAAGATATGTGGCAGTAAACTTTTTATGAAGGTTCTCTCGCTAAACTTACGGTAGATACCGAACGTTGGTCACTCAGATAAGTCTACTTTTACGACATTACACCGACGATAGTGTTATTCTAAGACGCTCATTCAAAAAGACATGTCATGTTTATCATTTACTAGCTGTTGCGCGCTGTTTTGCAATGAATCCCGCGGGAACATCGGGATAAAAAGTGCTATGTGGTCTTCCAAACTGTAAACTATCACTATGCCAAATTTCATCCAAATCCGATGAGCCGTTCTGCCGTGATTGAGAGACATACAACCATCCAAATTTTCAGATTTATAATTAGTAAGATTTCTCTAAACGCTCATTTCTAACCAACCCACGCCCATGCGATACCATGAAAATTCAAATCCTATATTTATTATGGCAACGCCCAGCTTATAATTGAGGTATCAAATAATCGATACCTTAAGGTAAGGAAAGGTTACCTTAGTGAGAAGAAGGGCAAGGTGTAATCAGCTTACCGGCGTAATTAACGTGGCTTATCTGATTACATAAATATGTAATCCTGGGACAGGTGTGAGACAAAGCCGGGTTTAACGAGACCTGCCTGTTAATTATTGCATCATACTATGATTTTGAAAACGTTATATAAGGGACTTCCATGCTGGACTGGGAGCGAAAGAAAAACATAGAATTTACCAGCTGCTTCTCTTCCCGGGCTTACTGTAAAAGTCAGTTAAGGGACAGAGGTTTTATTGGCGTTTTCGTTAGCGATAAGCTGACCCCCTGTCACTGCAATAGTCTCTATCTATTATCATAATACCTCCAATCTGCCTACCCCATGAGGGATACAGGTGTGAAGTTATGTGTGTATGTATGAATGTACCGACAGAGAAGAATGGAAGAACTGCACAGCAGTGGGACAGCGCAGGGTGATATAATAATGTATGTAACCAAGGCAAATCAAATGTAAAACAAGAAAATATGATTAGGTTTTCACGATTTAAGTACCTATAGCTTTTTTTTAACCGAATCGAATCACATTTAATCGGAGGCACTATTTATACGTGGTCATCGTATCGCCGTGGTTACTGTGTGTATCATACGATATCACAGGTTAAGCAACGTTCGGCGCGGTTACGGGCACGTTAAGCAGTCGGTCCCGGGTGATGTAAACTGTAGGATGGTTAGGATTTGTCAGAAGCCATTTCTGCACCCTTAAAATACTGACTTCCACCACCCAGCACTTTTTTTTTTTTTTTTTTGTTGACGAGGGGGAAATCTTCCGAAGATACCCGACATCCTGGGGTTGGATGCAGGGTTATGTGGGATTTTTACCCACTAAAACCCCCCCGATGGCCTTCCTCTACATCTTGGAAAAGAGCTCCGGGATCTCCTGTGGAACGCACCGGAACTCTTTCGATGTTCACCACTTCTTGGCTCTGCCGCTTATTTCTTTCCTTCTTTTCTTGTTGTTTGCCATCTCTGTGACTGCTAGTACGTCATTTACATCTAAATCCCCTATTTAGATGCTGCAGTCGATCCTTTTAGTCTGGCTCTTACGACAGGCAGGATATACCGTAGTTCAATTCTAACGCTCGAGACTACAGGGCACGGGACTTGATTTTATTGTATATAGCGACCATACCTCTTATACTACCAAAATTAGTGATGATTTGGAATATTTTCGCTCGTTTGTCTACCCCTGTTTATGGTGGTTCTTTCACGGTCCCTCTCAGCGGACTCTTTAAGTGTCATCACTTTTTCACAAAAGTCTCGAAATGACCTCCAGCTTTCAGGATCTCTCACTATGTTCGCTATGACCGAAGGCAGGCTCAAGTCCGTTCCGATCTGGCCAACTAAGTCCCCTCTTTCAGACATCCACGCCGGGCACACTTCAAGCGTATGCTGTGCACTATCTCGCTCCGATACGCAATGATGACACTGCGCGGTTGATTCGCGGCCTATTCTTTTTAAATATTCTCCAAAGCAGCCGTGCCCGGTGAGTATCTGAGTCATTCTAAAAGTTAGACTGCCTTTCTCACGGCGTAGCCAGGATTCAAAGTTTGGAGTTATTGCCCTCACTACACGCTGGTTGACGCTTCGTGGCTCTGCTAATTGTTGACGCCAGATGTTCATCGCTTGTTTGCGCATTTGTTCCTTTAGGACCAAGACTTCTCTGCTCTGATCTGTGCCATTCCTTTGCAGTATCATACGAGACTGCTCGTAAACTTTCCTGTCCATTTCTGCCAGAATGTCTAGAGGCGGAAACCGAGCTAGTAACGTTGCCGCTTCATAGGATATGGTCCTGTACCCCCTAGCAACTCTGATAGCCATCAGTCGTTGTGTGCTCCTGAGTTTAGTCCTGGCGTGTCGGTCAAGCGCTAATCTCCTGGACCATATCGGTGCCCCGTAAAGAGCGACCGATCTTAAGACTCCTGCGTAGAGGCGTCGTACGCCTTCTCGTGGCCCTCCAAGATTGGGCAGTATGCGATGCATCGCCCCCGCCACTCTCTGAATTCGTGAGGCAACAGTGGTAAAGTGACTGTTAAACCTCCATCTTCCATCTAATATGAGTCCAAGATACTTCATTTGTTGACCTATAGTAACCTCAGCACCTGCAACCATAAGCGTCAGTCTCGGTGGTTCTGATTTAAGCGGCAGTTTATGGAAAAACAAAGCTTCTGTTTTGTGAGGTGCTATTTTTAGACCTAAGTCATGAATTTTTGTTGTAACACTTGCTAGTCCTATCTCTGCGTTTTGCGTGACTCTCTCAAAAGTATTTCCTTCCGCTATAACTAACGTGTCATCCGCATAACAGATTATATTTACACCTAAGGGAAGTTCAGTTTTAAGGACAGCATCATAAGCGAGATTCCACAAAAGAGGGCCTAAGACTGACCCTTGTGGAACGCCACAGCATACTTCTTCTGTTTGTTCTATTTTGTTGCGATCTATATATTTGATTTGTCTATTGCTAAGGTAGGCGTTAATAATGTTTTGCAAATAGCAGGGCACGTTGTGATGTTGAAGAGCAATTTTAATCGCATCCCAGGGTAAAGAATTAAAAGCGTTGACTATATCTAAGCTAACCGCTAGTACTACACAGCCTCGGTTAAAAGCTAGCTCCGTAAGTTTGCGTAACCGCAGGATGGCGTCAATTGTTGATCTACGCTGACGAAACCCGTACTGGTTATCCGATAAATTTGGACCATCGCTTGATAGATGTCTATTAAGGCGCCAGGCAATAACCTGTTCAAAGAGTTTGGCTGTGTCGTTTAAAAGACAAAGAGGCCGGCAGGCTGATGGATCATCTACGGGTCTTCCTTCTTTTCTAAGCAATACAAGGTTAGCTACTTTCCATGACTTTGGGAACACACCATTTTTCAAACAATTGTCAAAAATACGTCTTATTCTTTCCCCTAGCACAGGTATTGCAAGGACTAGTACTTTTCCCGGTATTCCGTCTGGTCCTGGAGCTGTATTGCGTGCTCCCATGCGCTTTACAGCGCGGTTGAACTCAGTTTCTGTCACTTCTAGCTCAGGGGACCAACTGTTTTCACCTGCAATCATCGGTATTTCAAGACTTCTTTGGACACGAGGAAAAAGAGTGGCTACTACTCGCGTCACAAAGGATGGTTGCATGGATTCCGTCAACGGAGGAACCCACGGACGCAGTTTTTCAAGAACCATCTTGTATGGCCGGCCCCAAGGGTCTCCATTGAGTCCTTCTAACAGGTCTTTCCAGCCTTTGGCCTTAGCATTTCTTATTGCTACCTGCAGTGCTTTGGTTGCTTCGCGATATGCTGCGTAGGTACTGTTTACTTCTGTGGCTGTTGTTTGCCGCCGTCTGCGGGCTCTCGTGTATTGGCGTCGTGAATGTTGGCACATTTCACGCAAGTGGGCTATATCAGCTGTCCACCAGTACATGGACCTTCGTGGTTTGTACTTTGCACGAGGCATCGAAACGTCACAGATAGAAGTTAAAGTATCCTGAAGCCAAGCTGCCTCGTTTTCAGGGTGGTCTGTTTCGGTACTAGTCGGCCAAATAGCAACATTCGCGGCTGCTATAAAGTGATCTCTATCGAGGCGTTTTTGGCACCATCGGCGTTGGAGACTTATTCTTGGGAGAGGAGGTCTATTGTTAACACAGAATCGGATATATCTATGATCTGATAGAGTAATTGCATCTTTGGCTACCGCCCATTCGGTCACTAATTGGGCCGCAGCGGGCGTTGCCCACGTTAGGTCAACAACAGACTCCCCCTGCCACCGAACGCATGTGCTGACGAATCCCTGGTTTACTAGACAGAGACCTAGTTCCGCTGCCCAGTCTTGAATGGTTCTTCCTTTTGCATCATCTGCCACATGGTCACCACCCCATAAACTGGAGTGGGCATTAAAGTCACCTAAGACTATAGCTGGTCGTGGGAGGCTTCGGCGGAGGCAGTTTCCAAGTCTTTCAAGGTATTCTTCATACACGGCTAAACTGCAACTTGGTGATATATAGCATCCAATAATAGCCATGGGACCCCATTCTACTGCTGTATATCCTTGCCCTTTTTCAATAAGGGAGCATGGTTGATCCTTGTCTCCTCCAGCCCAATAAATGGCTACTGAAGCGTCGTTATCGCCGAACCATCTAGGGTGGTCCACCACCCAGCACTGGGCCATCTTTGTGGATAATGGCCTATACCTCCTCGTCACCCAGGGGAGAGACTCATGCCCTGCAGTGGGCTCATTACAAAGAGTTGTGATGATGATGATGACTATACATTTTGACAAGACGGTGTCTTCACAGACAACCAAGCAGCCTCAATAGCAGGCTTCATAAAGTCACGAACTCGTAAATGGGTCGATGTTTACGCTTTTCTATTAAGATTCCCTAAAATATTCTGAACTCACCCTTCATAAATTAAAAGATATTGTAACCAAAAATTGTGTATGCATTACAAAACATCTGAAGACTTCCGTGGCAAAAAAGTCCACGTTCTAAAGGCAGTTTTTTTATAATAGAGTGCAATTTTGTGTTATTTCTTCTTGGCAAATCGACTTCTCGAAGTGTTGGTTTAATTCGAATTGTATTTTCAAATGTTTCGATAAAATAAATAAAAAATAATAGGTAATAGAATAAAATCCTCAGACAATCACACCTAAGTAAGCAAAGCTTGTATTAAGAGATAACCATGTAGCGAACTAGGGGAGAACCTAGAATATAAAATACATTGTATAGATAAACGCCCAGACACGGAACATTTTCTTTTTCTTGTTCAGTGCGGGAATCGATCCCGCAACCACTGGCGTCCGAGGTTTACCCCATTGCCAAAGTGGCCAAGGTAGGTAGTTCTTTGATTCTATTATATGATTGGTGAACAGATGGGATTCTCCCCTACTCCAAAAAATAGTAGGTTTTCATGCGACTGGCAACCAGCCAGGCGCTTTCGTTAATTAAGTAACTGTTTTTTTTTTTAATATATTAATTTGTGTCCTATAAATATTAATTGTGACTAATTGAATGTTTAAATTAGGAAGTCTCATAATAATTTAATTTCACATATTTTTTGAATTTTTACTGACATTTTGCTTACTTGTACTATTATTAAATTTTTTTTTTTTTTTAATATTTTAAATAATTATTAAATCTGACATTATATATCTAATTCCTATTGACATTACTTGCAAAATTTATTAACAGTGTTCTTTTTTTTATTGTAATTATTGTTTTGAATTGTATATGCCTACTTTAATTTAATCTTTATTTTTCTGATGTAAAATATGGCTCTGGCTGAAATAAATGATTTGATTTGATTTGATTTGATTTGATTTGATTTAGCTCCACAAACTTATTAGAACTATTTTGTATTCTTATATACTTATGTATCTATCGCAGCTGCAATAATACAAAATATTATATGTAGATATAATATAAAAGTTTTTCAAAACGAAGACGAGGTAGGTGGGTGATTCTCAGTTGAGGCTCTAGTCTGGTTGAAATTACATAGGCCACGCCCCCACACTAGCCTCAGCAGAGATAGCGCTATATAACTCTCAACGTGAAGAAATGAGAAACCATCATGGCACTACCGTTTAATTTAAAGGCATACGAAATCAATGGGTCTGATTCGATATTTGTAAGCAACTAATGAATTCGCCTTTGAAGAGACTTTCAATTAAAATTAGAAAAAGCTATGTCGAGTTGGCTACTAATTAATGACGAACCGACAGACATTTTAAAGGAAATTCAGCTTTGCTATCGTTTAAATTTTGCGTTATAGTTGTTTGAAAAAAGATCTGAATTTAATAAACATCCATCTATTTGCTAGTTCTAAGGGTTTGGTCACTTTCACCTCCAGATACCCTACCTTGCGTTGCCGATTATAGGATATAAGATGGTAGGTCGCCATTTTCTTCGCGAACAAAACCGCGCGATTTTTTGTCTACCTTGGCGACTAATCCGAGTGACCTTGCTTGGTAGTAGGATCCCGTCACGTTACGACTGGCTAGCGACCACCCTTCATATAAAATTTGCCGCCAAATATTAGTGCTGTGTTCCGGCGATATTTTACGACGAGCCAGATCTTTTCCCGTGTGTTTTCATCTGCGACCTCATCTTCACTTACCACGCGTGGTTAAGGTCAAACGCGGTCTTCGATAAAAAAAAAACATACAGAAATGTAAACTAAACGCAGATAGTTCCTCTAAACTGGGAGCCGTCCGCGTCCACGCGGCATTGTTCAAGTGACGCCGGCGCCGAGCGCGCCCACCACCGTTAGCGCTAATGAGGCCCCGTTTGATGACGTCACAGTAATGTGTGCACCTAATGACACCTATTACACAGCCCGCAGAGGTTTCTCACACAAACCAACCTCGTTTGGCAAGTAAGTAATGGATGATATCTTTCATGCACTATTAGGGATTTTTCTTCAATTCTATCACTATCTTCACAACTCTTTGTAATAAACCCACTGCAGGGCCTTTAGTCTCCCCTTCGGCGCCGATGAGATTTAGGCCGTAATCCACCAAACTTGCCCAGTGCTGGTTGGTATATATTTATTCAATTTACTAAACCGATTTTATTTGAAAGACTAAAAAAGAATTCACAAACAGCATTCGAATACACCAATAACAGAACCTTAAACTTCTACAAAAAGGGATAATCGTTCTTCTAAATTATCCAATCAAAACTCTAAAGCAGTAATCTAAAAACAACCCTCAGTAACAATTCTAAAAACACGCGTCTCATACAATAACCCCAAACCCGTGGCGCCAGGTCACGTAAACCTATCGCCTGGAGAAAAGCCCGAAAATGAGCAGAATGTGCGAAAACAACGCAACGACACGAAAACGTACGTGCGTGACCGCGGAGCGGCATCAAATGAAATTTTTGACGCAGATATATGATCCTAGCCTGTAAAATATGATTCAGCGATGACTACAGTTTTATGATCTGCTCAAAAACAAAACATGTAGGTATAGTCTGCTTTATCTAACATGTCCTATTAATATTAGGTAGACAAACATGCTTTCTAAAACACAGTTTAGTTTTCATAGTATCGGATATCAAAAAAACATCACCATTACAACTCCGGGTAATGAGCCCGCTGCAGAGCTATGAGGCTCTCCTCCTCACTCCTGGGGTTGTCAACCTGTTTTTCACTACATTATACTGTTTACTGTTGAACAAAAATAAATTATACAAAATACTGTTTTCAGCATAAAAATCAAAACACTTTACATGCTTAACTTTAATTAACAATTTGTGCAAGAAATTCTAAAAATATGTGTTTAAAACATTTATTAAATTGAATTCTGTTTATTTTTCCAAAATTCTGCTAGATATTTTTTTTCATGCTCAAATATACTTTTTTCTAGAAATAAAACTTAGCAACTCTACCTCCGGGTGACGAGGGGGTAAAAAAACATAGGTAAAGATAGTTAGCTTATTTATTTATTCACAGATGCCCATGCCGCTAAAACGAGAGTCAATTTATGGAGTGAAAAGTTTGCCCAACCCCCCTTGCCTCTGTCTGAACACCTTCTGCCCGGAATAGATTTGCCATGGCCAATTTGGAAGTCCCTTAACAGACTCCGGACCTAGATCGGCCGTAGTAAAGAAAATACTGTGAAATGGGGTTTCAGCGTTGACGGAGATGAGCAATGTTTGTGCGGCGCGACTCCACAAACAATGTTACACCTCTCCTGCCCCATGTGCCCGGAAACCTGCACTACCGAGGACCTCGCAGAAGCCACCGATAACGCCATACAGGTGGCAAGTCTCTGGGCGGGCAAAATATAATATAATTTCATATTCATCGACACGCTAAGAAGAAGATTATAATAAATATATGTAAAGTAAGTAATAATAGTTTCATTTCTAAATTATAACCCAATACAGGCGCATTCAGCAAGCATTATGACAAGTAAAAAATACTATCTTCTTTCGCATTAACTTTTCCAATTTTTAATTCGTTCCTATTTTCATGAATGTCTACAACTTGAATATTTAAGTAAACGACATTCTGTCTGGTGTCCTATGAACATTCGTTAATAAAATATGAGTGGCAGTCAACGGGAAGCACGGTCGCATAAGCAGTAGTCTTTTTCAACCGACTTCCAAAAAGGAGGAGGTTCTCAATTCGTCTGTATGTTTTTTTTGTGTCTTTGTTACACGATATTTTAGACAATTATGAATCGATTTTGAAAATTCTTGTTTCATATTACAGGGTTCGTAACTATGAACTTCATAACCAACTGGTCCTATCATCTTTATCCATTATCAAAATCAGTTGAGTACTTCATTGAAAATTTCAATTTTTTGAAACAACATTATGATTTCGGAGAATGTTTACGTGTTGATGACATTATAAGTCATCAACACGTAAACATTCGTCTTTGCTGACCACGGGGTCAGCAAAGACACCGAAACGTCGAGTTAAAATGTAAAATATAAATTATACGCGATTAATCCGGTTAAAAAGTAGTTTTATTTACATTATAACTCAGCCAAAGTTTTGACGTGAAATCGGTTTTTTAATGCTCTGCATTCGTTGAATAATCATTATTCCTTTTTTTGGATGGATTTTTTTTTCTTCAACAGTCCTCATAACGTTGCCGATATGATCTGACACATCTATATCTTTAACCACACAAATAGATACATTGTCTTGTTTCCGTAACTAAGAATCCAATCTAAAAGGCAAGTTATAAATAAATGATCGCCACAAACACACCATGAACTTACTAATCACCGGGTAATGACTCCGCCGTGGAAATTAATTGCAACAATAGACCTAGTTACAGCCCGCTAGTGTATACAGTTCACGTATGTCGCAGTAAATTCACATAACTCACCCCCGTGATAAACAACAAGCTGCTAAGTGAAAATAATGGCCGACTGATGACGATTTAAATTACACGAAATTTATGTTGATGATAAACAGCATCGAGTCTCTATATTTATAGCCGCATCAATTGTTTGTCGTATTTTGACTGTATTTAACTATAGAGGTTGTTTGTAACAGTAGATTCTCAATCGAAACACTAATTTTAAAGTTGAATATTATGAAAACGAGAATATTGTGTATTTATAGCCATCGCGAACACGGCTTCGGTTAATGTGCCCGTCTGGTTAAATTTAAAACACAAATCTAAAATATTATAGTTATTATGCACGGATGTGGTTAGATAATAATGTTACTGAATATACAATATATTATACCAATACCAAAGACTACTTTATCCACATTTTGAAATAAAACAATCTGATATAATTTAACCCAAATAAATGCACGGGGACATTTTCACTTTACGTTCCGTACTTTAAAATAAACATTTCTTTAACAAATTGCACCGTGGATAATAACTTAACAGCATCTACGACCATAATCTAATCGTTAACAAAAAGCTACGTGCTCCAAAAACAAGCAAAAGTTGGTATTTTACTTAAAATAATGTTTGGAATAAGGCAGTTTGCCAGACGAGCTGGCGCCTCGAAGCGGAAAATTCCAGTTGAGACCGGTTTGAACCGGCTGCACAGTCGATCCGGACCAGCACGGTCATGAATATGGATTCCAGAATGGATTATGATGCATTTTATTCGCTAGACTCGGAGAAATATCGACGTGAGTCTAACTTTGCAGCGAGAGAAATGTCGACATCGAAATAAACTTTGATAGCCCCTGATAGAGTTTTCATATCAATAAAAGTTACGTTTTCCCGAGTAATACGATAGAAATGATATTTGCAGAGGAAGTTTTGAAGTTTTGAAGCTTCGGGTGTCATTCTTCATGCGGCTATAATAATCTCCATCTAGAAACATCGATTTGGCTTATTTCAAGAGGCGAATATGAGCATTTTCTACTTTAAAAGGCGATAAAAGTAGGACAAAGAAACCCCGATGCACGGGTAAAATATAAATTAAAAAAAAACCTTTATAAAGGATCTCTTTGAGAGCGAAGATAAAATCCGCAATTAGTCTCAAATGATTGAAATTTTCCGGATCAAATGAAGGTAGAATTTTATTTTAAGACTTTCGTTCAAATTCGCCCGAGGGTTCATTGAAATATTTCGCCTTTGGCATTTAGAGAGCAATTTGATGAACTGCGCTCCAACTACCTGGGGTTAAATGTTGGTTTACAATTAACAAATGAGTATTTGCATTAATTAAAATATCTGTAATTGAAACCGTTGGCGAACTGATATTTTGTAGAAGGTTGTGTGTGTCGGTCACGGTGGAGTTAATGTTGGAGTTCGTGCTTTTGTCGCCGGGGATTCTAATTTCGAGCTGGAAATTTTTTAAATATGAAATAGGTAGTTTTTTTTCTACGCTGGATTATGCCTGGGTGTAAACTAAGAAACCTCTAGTTCCAATGTGTATTCTGGATAGGAATAGCATATTGAAACTTACAAACTGTTGGTCAGTTCTGGTTATGTATTTATTAAATTTTACATTCAATGAATATAATCTAAAATTTGCACGATTATCCCACAGTTATCGACGGTTGAACATGCTGCACAACACTTTGATTGAAGACCTTTTACAACCATATTCTGCGAATAAATGATATTGAATTTTATTCTAGCTTATAACGGTGCTTAGCAAACAACAGAACTCAACGATTCTTTAGCTTGATTTAAACATTCACAAACTCTATAAATAAATAAAAAAGAAACCTGTTTCAAATAATTCAAATCATACACAGATGCAAACCACAACAACATAAATCACGCACACCATTTCAAACTTGTCGTTTTTCTCCCAGGTCTATAGTGCTCAGTTCTCGTTGATAATAAATCCAATCCGATAATTTCAAAGTTTGTCCGAAACGGGCATTTCACCGTGACATGCGAATCCGTCGCGGCCTGAGTCGTGGTAGACACGCCTGGCTTTGCTGATCGTTCAGAACGTATGGAAACAATCAATTACGGGACAGCCATAAAAACTGTGTTTGTGTAACGTGATGGACTGGCATGCAGATTAAAATTGCGTAGTCTTATTTTTTATTTACATTAAAGGTACATATACATAGTTACATAGTACATAGAGGAGTTGTATCTTTAAGTAAACGCTGAGACTACTCTGTTTCTTTTAAAGAAGTTAAATAGTTTTTTACATAGCGTCTTCATGTTTGGCCGATCTTGACCGAAGTAATATTAGAATGAGATTAGATACATACATAACTTCACGCCTGTATCCCTCATGGGGTAGGCAGAACACCAGAGGTTATAAGACCATTTGATGTCACGTTTGACTTTAGAGGTATTGTAATGATGGGAGAGAGGCTATTGCAGTGACAGGGGGTCAGCCTCTCGCCCACAAAAATGCCAATAAAACCTCTGTCCCTTAACTGAGTTTTACAGTATGCCCGGGAAGAGAAGCAACTGTTACATTCTATGTTTTTCTTTCGCTCCCAGTCGAGCATGGAAGCAGATTAGATATTTGAGTTCAAACACGTATTATGTTTGGGTTTCAGAAAAACGGCCTTCGTACTTATATTGTAATTGATAAAGGGATGGATGGAATGTAAGAAATTGTTTACGACTTTACGCTTAAACGAACTTTGTACAAAGGAAAGGCACAGCCTTGAATAACACATAGGACAGTAAGCCACGTATTATAAAAGCTTGCTGAGGTTTTAACTCTATTTAGGTCAATAATTTTTGACAGTAGTCTATAGAGAATTGAAAGCGAATCTATGCTCTCATAATACTGACTTTTATCCCAAAATTCCCGCGTAAATCCCGATGACGTGAAGCCGCGGGCAGCATATGGTTTTACAATATAAACATGAAGAGCACGTATCCTTGCGAATTATTAACTTTTTTATTTGTCATGCGCCGGCGCGTCTGAGGAGCCACATCCTGTTAGTCAGACGCACGCGTGTGTTGAATGCTGCTAGATTGAACTCAGCACCTGTGCTGGACAAATACTTACCCTAATCTACATAAAATTAGGGCTCAATGCAATATAGAGATTATTTAAAATGTGAAGACTGTTTGATACGTGTCGCTTAGGACGGATTCATAAAACTATTTCGAAATAGTAATTGTTTAAAAGTTAGTGTAGGTCCCGCAGTTCCAAGGCCAGTGTTAGGTTGAAGACTTACAGAAACATCTGCCCTACCGCCCTTGGAGCGGCACATGTCATCAAAGGTTACCTATACAAATAACTCATACTAATACTGCGCCCAAATAAAGCTTGGCCAAGATATGTTCAGACAATGGTTTAATTAATGACATAGTCTTGGCTTGTCATTTTGATTTAAAAATAAAAATATGTTTGTATAAGCCTCCTCTTTATTCATTTTTCATTCATAACGTCACGCCTGTATCCCTTATGGGGTAGGCAGGACACCAGGGTTTGTAAGACCATCTGATGTCGCGTTTGACAAATTTGGAGGTATTATAAAGATAGATAGAGGCTATTGTAGTGACAGGGAGTCAACCTATCGCCCACAAAAACGCCAAGTAAACCTCTGATCCTTAACTGTCTTGTACAGTATGCTCCTCTTTAAAGTTTTAAAATATGTGTTTTAAAGTAAGTCTATGCACGGTTTTTATTTCGTAGTTTAAATTGAAGTGCATAATTTTAAACCGCGGAGGGACGTATCAATACATCATCTACACAAAAAATATCTCGCCTACAAAAAAACGCTAAACGAAGTCAATCTTGAATCGTAAACGGGCGTCTTCCTGTAAACCTCTGACTTAGGGACGAGCAGCCCTGATTGATAGACAATTAAAACGAACAACCCTACCAAGGGTTGGGGAAACAAATGGCGGCCATCCATCCAGCAGCACCACGCCACGCCGCCTTACGTCAGTGGTTGCGTCTGGAAAAATTGCTCTGTCCAAATTGCGTTGTTCGGGAGACTTGAGAAATGTAATGCATTTTTAGGTTTTAATACGCGTTTGTCTAAAATAAATAAAAGAAGATCTTTTTAAAGTAACTATTTATGAGTTTTGCCTTTTAAACACTGTTTCGCGCATTTGGAAATCCCGGGATAAAAGGTAGCCTATGTGTATAGTCAACTATTATTATCACAAATTTGATCCAAATCCGTTTAGCCGTTGTGCCTTGATTAAGAAACAAACATCCATCCGGACATTCATCAATCCATACGTCCAAACTTTCACATTTATAATATTGGTAAAACGTCTTTTCTGAGCAAGCTTTTGAATGCTAGTGACATTGACCACCCTCTGAAGAGTCGTGAATCCGGTCCCTTGCAAGTTAAATTATTTGCAAATAACTAAAGCTTTATTGTACCGCCCCAGGTTTACAACAAAGCCCTTAATTATTAAGTAAATGAACAATCGAAAACCGGAGATTGGCAAATAATTTATTCGTACGTTAATAATATTCCCTCATAATGAATTTCATCAAGGCTGTGTGATATATTTACAGCTATTAAAATGTACGCAAGCTTGTTAACTTATAAATGTCCTGGCAATTTGTCATCTCCGGGATATCAGGAGCAGGGGCATCTCCTAAATCTCAATAGGTCTCGTATGTACGCGTCTTTACCACAATTTATGTGTTAGCAGTTCCCATTACACACAATTTAGATGGCTTTTGCTTATGAAAGATTTATTGCGCCGCTTGGACATATTTTGTGGCAGATTACAGCGCCAAAAAGGAAACTACAGTAAAAAGGTGAAGGAAAAAATAAAAGAGGAACGGAAAACCTCGCAAAGATTTTTCGAGTTTACTTTTTAAGTCTTTTAATAATGAAATACGATGAAAGCTTTTTATTTTGTGTGGAGTTCTCGGTATAAGTAACATTTTTTAAGGAACGCGACAAAGTAAATATTAAGTATATACTTTTTATCTCATGATGTGTTTTTTAATCTACCGGGATTTTGTTGCAAGTATTGCAAATTTAAATACAGATGACACAATATATAAAATATTTTAAGATTCGAAAATCTATTCAATATGAAATGTGAAGAAATGTTGTAACTTATCGATATAGCAAGCAATTCGATTATTCTTCTTTTATGTTCTTAGGGGCGAACGATTCAGGTTATCCTATTGTAACATCAATGCTACGACTGCCTGCGGCACAGGTAAGTACGTTTTCGATAATTACACTTCCTAACTGGAACAAAGCAAAGCAGTTCACCTGCGTTAATTAGTAGAACCTACGGGCAGTTCATTTACCTGTACGAAGTGCATAAATATGCCGAATAGATGAAGCAATCTCTATTAGGTTTTGGTTTGGATATGATGTGATACAAACATTATACTATTAGATACTATGATTAAACTAGCATTTCTACCTCAACAGGCTATGTAAAAAAATCAAATATATATTTAAAGTTCTTCCATTGCATTGCCATGAGCTAGGACAAGCAATGAAAAGCTTCTTTGTACATTCTGTTTTTCTTTCGCTCCCAGTCCAGCATGGAAGATTTACTAATTTTATATCCACAATAAGCATTCTAATAAAAAGTAAATGCCTGATTAAGGCTCATTCTTGGCATATCGTGTAATGAGTGTCCAGAGCACACTGTTGTGATCGCCATATGCCGAGGTTGGCAGGCGGCCAGGATGCCCGAACGAGGGGCACCCGTGAAGTCCAGTTAATTAGATTCTAATTGGATGCCATGTGATTATGTAAATAACTTTGAGATGTGTTATGCTTATGTAGAATACATAAAATGGTTGTTTGAGAAAACTGTTTGTTTGTTAGATATAGCCTCCTATAGGTACAGGTTTCCCTTGCGGCTAGGGCTTACGTGATGTTTTAAAGTTATAAGATAATATTGTCTTAGTTTTCACAGATAATTTATATTAAAACTCTTTTCAACCGGATTATATTTTAACTCGACGTTTCGGTGTTTGTGCAAACCCCGTGGTCTTTGCAGGCGCTCGTGACCAACTGATAAAAGTAAAATAATCTAGAACTAAAATGATAATATCAAAAATAGATCGTACTACTTTTCTGAATACATTTTTTTATATTCTAATACGAGGAAACGTCATTAGTCATAATACGGGTAATTTAAGGATAGATTTAAATATTGATTGCGTGAAGATTAGTAACATAATAGAGCTCTATATAAAACTAATAAAAAATTCATCCCCTAGCTGAAACAAACCATACGCCGCTGAAGCAAAAATCTCATAACTCCAACACAAGCAATCCTGATGCAATGAAGCTGATCTCATACATTATGCAACTTTTCATTCTAAAACAATTTTCGCAGGCAACTGAGTGGATAATTGTTTGAGGAATGGCCTCCGACTCCCCGACCGAGACCAAATGCAACTTATTACATGTACCATTTGCCCTGGAAGCTGTCGGTTAAGTTAGGTTATGATGGAAAATGGGGTACTTTAGAAAATGGTGGATAAAATAGTTAACTAAGTTAGTTTGCACCAATTTTCAACTGACTTCCTTCCCTCGATTCGTGTTTTTTTTGTATGTTTTTTTCGTAATTTTTTGTATGTTTGGATCTCCGTTTTTGGGGATAATTATGAATCGATTTTGCATATTCTTATTTCATATGATAGACGATAACTTCAGAAGTGGGTCCTCTATAGAGTTCATCGAAATCGATTATTTTTAAACAATTTAAAATTAAAAAAAAAATTATGAAAACGGAGACATTATACTTCAGCCAAAGTTTTGACAAGGATTTAAAAATGTTCGTGAAGTGGGTTTTTTTAATGCTCTGCATTCGTTTATTATACTAGGTGTTCCTTTTGATTTCCCATAACTCTAGGGTATTAATGGTCCATGTAATAGAATCAAATTACATGTGAATATATATTTTTTTCAATTTTAATTAATTTTTCATACAAAATAATTCAATTAAGTCAAAACGTCTTATGTAAACCTTTATGCGAAGTATGACAACGTGGAATTCTCTATTCCTTTTTTTATCGCTATGCACAGGTACAGTTCGCAAAGTTTTGTGTTGTACATTGTATGCAACGTTCCTCAACGTTTAAAATGTTTTTGTTGTTTATTGTATAGCTTCAGTGACAAGCGTCAATTGAATGAATGTTAAAAAGATTTTACAAGGGTAATAATGTATGAACTCATTTATGATATCTTGGAAAGTATGCACCTTTGAACCACATATACTGTGGCAAAAAGTATTATTTTTAGAAAGGAACAAAACCTCAAAATATCAAAAGAATTTCTCGACTTAAACGTATACCTCAGTTGTTGTCACATACATAAACAAGGAACTCGCTACCAGCAAGACTAAACTCAATTGAAATAATTACAAAGCAATAACGCAATTGGAACTCCCGAGAGCATTTCTCTCACACAGACCCATCAACGACTTCATAATCAAATGTTCAGGTGGCTCCATTCCACCGCGATCATAGCTCAGCTCCTGCCACAGACATACATCTACATAGACAACGCAAATGCGTATAGGTACTTTGCGTGTCCGAACCCCAACCAAGCGTCAAACTTGGTCGCGACTAGTGATGGGTCGGGGGCATAAACAAATATGGACACAATGGGCATAAACTAGGCATATTGGGCATAAATGAGTTTACGTCCAAATAAATGCCCGATCACTAGGCACAAAAACAAACAACTTAATTTTGTAAAAAAATAAGCAGGAACTTGAATAAAAACGAAACTTTAAGTATTTTGTAAATCAAAACTTTTAATCAAATAATCAGTCATTAAATAATCACAGTGTTACTCCCCTCCCGCTTCAACAGTAAAGTCCATAGTCCATTGAAATGTTACATTTTTTAGGCCTAACCTTGCGTTTTTCAGAGGACGCAATTTTATTTTTTTGATGTGTCGGGGGATCAGTGTAAAGCTAAAACCAAGTTTGTGGGGTCGCCACCCTTGCCCTACGGCCGCCATCTTGAAAATAGGGGTTGAAATGGTTTTTACGATATATCTCTTAAGCTATTTATCTGATAAAAAAAAATTATTAACATATTTTGTTGCAAATTAAATCTTCTACAACTTTAGTTAAGTAACTTTTTGTCGTAGAACTATAAATAAAAAAGTTATAAGTGAAAATGTTTAGAAATTCAAGAAAATAATTTATATTGTTTGATATAACTTTTTTTATCATTTTACGAAAAAATTATATCAGAACATTTTTGTGGATCATTTTATGAGAAACAACTTTTATAAGCAGCATTTTTTCATTAAATCAATAGATAAGGTTTTACAGCGCTCCGAAATGAGTACTATTTTTCAGTACTCTTAAATAGACTTATATTATACGTGTGTACTAATAATGTGTCATCAGTAATTGTTTTTTTTTGTTTTTATTTTGTTATTATAATTTTTTTAATTATTAATCCGCGGCATTAGCCTTTTGAGTATTGTGGGCAAAATGTATGCAAAGATATTAATCGAAAGAGTGATGGATGAAACAGAAAGCAAGATCTGGGACGTGCAAGCGGGATTTCGAAAGGGGATCGGATGCACGGATCAAGTCTTTGCCTTAAAATCAGTAACCGAGAAGGTTCTGGCTAAACACCGAAAGGTTTTCTGCTGCTTCATTGACTTGGAAAAAGCGTATGACAGTGTGATGAGGAATGAACTTTGGTCAACACTATCCGAGTTTGGGGTGGACAGTGACTTGATACGGGCACTCAAATCCTTATATAAGGACTCGAGTGCTTGTGTCAGGTTGAATGATGACTACACAGAATGGTTTAGCATCGATCGTGATGTTAGACAGGGCTGTGTAGCGTCTCCATGGCTGTTCCAGGTTGATAGCTGTTTGAAAGATCTGAAAGAGTCTGAATGGGGTTTAAAAATGAATGAGACAGTGATCAAAACTCTGCTTTACGCCGACGACCAGGTTCTACTTGCATCGTCTGCGTTGGAATTGCAACAAATGGTCACTTTGATGCATGAGTCGTTTAAAAGAAAAGGTGTGAAAGTGAATGTTGGAAAGACGAAAGTCATGGTTATGGAGAGGAATGAATATATGACGGAATGCAATATTATGATAGGGGACGAAAAAGTGGAACTAGTGAAAGAGTTTGTATACTTGGGGTCCTTGTTTACAAGACATGGGAAGTGTGAAGGTGATATTGAAAGGAGAGTAAAAGCAGGAAATTGTATTAATGGCGCCATATACTCGATAATGGCAAGCAAAACTATACCAAATAAGGCTCGTCTTGCCGTACTTGAGGGAGTTTTGGCGCCAACGCTTATGTATGGTAGTGAATCTTGGGTGTGGCAGAAGAGACATGAAAGCAAGATTAATACTGTGGAGATGAGAGCGTTGAGAAGCATGTGTGGAGTGAAATTGAGTGATAGGGTGCGCAATAGTGAAATAAGAAAGAGATGCGGATTGAAAGAAGATGTAGTGACTAAGATTGAAAAGGGTATGCTACGGTGGTTTGGACATTTGGAAAGGATGAGTGAAAGTAGATTTACGAAAGAGGTTTACAGAGCAAGAATGGATGGTGCTGTCGGAAGGGGCCGCCCTAGGCGAACGTACGCCGATCAAATTGGCGACGTTCTTAAAAAGGGCCTTGTTAAAAGTACCCGTAACCGGCGATCATGTATGAAAAGATTAATGAACGTGGAGGAAGCGAAAGAGGTATGTCTGGATCGAAGCAATTGGTGTTCCCTTGTCTCTGCCTACCCCAAAGGGAAACAGTTATGTATGTAATAATTGATTATTGACTCTTTTCCACTCCATTACAGAATTTGACAATAATTGATTTTTAAAATTATTGTATTCTGATGGCCGTTACCGAGAATACTGTCCAGGTAGAAAATACTTTGCTCCAACTTCCACTAAGCTGGGAATATTAGCTATGCATACATACATATACATAATACATAACTTCACACCTGTATCCCTAAAGGGGTAGGCAGAACACCAGAGGCTATAAAACCATGTAATGTCACGTTTGACAAATTTGGAGGTACTATTATGATGGAGAGAGACTATTGCAGTGACAGGGGGTCAGCCTATCGCCCGCGAAAACGCCAATAAAACCTCCGTCTCTTAACTGACTCGTACAGTTTGCCCGGGAAGAGAAGCAGCTGGCACATTCTATGTTTTTCTTTCGCTCCCAGTCCAGCATAGAAGAAAGTTAAAAAATTAGCTATGCGATCAGTAATATTCATTGCAACGTCCATGATACTTGTTTTTGTACTCCCATTACGTACAACACAAACCCGCGCTTGTCGGCTTGTACGCGAATTACTTGGATCCTGAACCGCTTTGGCACAGATGAAGCAATTGTTCGCAAAATCGAAGTCTGGCTCTGGAGCTTCTGAAACTGACGATAAACTACTGGAGCTGCTGCTGCGACGACGAACAAAATTATCGGTTCGATTGTCCACGCAATAACAATAACACGCAATATGTACAGTAACTTCCGAAACAGTTCGTAAAAATTGTAAAGCGCTGTAAAACCTTAACTATTGACTTAATGAAAAAATGATGCTTGTAAAAGTTGTTCCTCAAAAAACGATCTAAAAAAATGGTCTGATATAATTTTATCGTAAAATGATTAAAAAAAGTTATATCAAAAAATATAAATTATTTTCTCGAATTTCTAAACATTTTTGCTTATAACTTTTTTATTTATAGTTCTACGACAAAAAGTTACTTGATTAAAGTTGTAGAGGATTTAATTTGCAACAAAAAATGTGCAAACATTTTTTTTATCAGATAAATAGTTTAAGAGATATATCGTAAAAACCATTTCAACCCCTATTTTCAAGATGGCGGCCGTAGGACAAGGGTAGCGACCCCACAAACTTGGTTTTAGCTTTACACTGACCACCCCTACACATCAAAAAAATTTAATTGCGTCCTCTGAAAAACGCAACCCCAAATGTAACTTTTCAATGGACTACCAGCTACCCCCGTTGTTCTTTCAAACCAAGTTATAATTTTAATCAATCGATTTTGGTAAAATGTTAAGGTTTACATACATACATACATAACTTCACGCCTGTATCCCTAATGGGGTAGGCAGAACACCAGAGGCTATAAAAACCATCTGATGTCACGTTTGACAAATTTGGAGGCATTATTATGATGGAGAGAGACTACAGCAGTGACAGGGTGTCAGCCTGTCGCCCGCAAAATCGCCACTAAATAATAATAATGTTAAGGTTTATTGCAGTATATTAGTTAAAATAGAATATGTTTTTAATGAATTTTTTTTTGTATACTTAGATATAAGATACGATAATAAATGAATAAAAAAAATCTGTTTAAGTTTATGCCCAGACAAAAGACATTTACTCGGCATTTACGGGCATTTATCAGGCATTAACTCAATGCGCCAAAAACGCCAGGGCATAAACCCATCTCTAGTCGCGACGCTAGATTCAGTCCGCGCGTATGTAAGTCTGTTAGCAAATCGATATCACAATATCGATATAGTTCTTAATAATCGATTTCAGCGGCGGCATCGGTGCCTTTGAATCGGTTTGTATTTCCCATCAATAAATATCAGCTGTGACGTCACAGTAGGAGTTAAAAAGTCTGCTCGCTTGGTTTCAATACAAATCGTGACACTTGCGCTATCTATGTAGATGTATGTCTGTGGCTCCTACCAACAGAATTCAGTCGCATATCTGTCCACAGTACACATGCATTATGCAGAATTATTCAAATGTGAGCACTTCGCGACTCGCGGCTAACGTCATGCTAATCCGAGCTTTTTAAGGTTAAACTAGTTTCATGCCGCTGCCGATGTTATAACAAGTTATGCTCTTGTTTCAAACTTCATGAATTATATTAGAATGCAATTAACTACATATATTGAATGGGTTAAAAAGATATATGGACATCCCGTCTCTGTATTTTAACTTTTGGTGAATTAGTTTATCGCTACCAGTTTTGGTGGTGAGACGTTTTATGTCCCTTCAAAAAAGGTATAAGGGAAACAACCAGTGAAACTAGGGGTTATCCTAAACCTGATCATGAAAGTTCGTTTAGTGAAATATACAGGGTGACTGGTGACCAATTTTAGATACTGAAGGAGAGCATTCTGTACTCGATTCTGGTCTTACTTATGTAATAGGCACTTTATTTTTACTAGAGTTCCATATAAATAAATAAAGTTTTGTTACTGCTTACTTTACTTACGCCTAAGTCAATCGCGGCATGTGAAATGGCACGCGGATCGCTGCCAACGCTAGTGCGTTGCGTTATGAATTCTTTAACTTTTGGTTAAGTTTTCTCGGTAAATGATCAATATTTATTTTTTATTACATTTTTCTCTCTTCATGTATGAACTCAAACTATCACGGCTCCGAATTCCAAAAATGACCCACCAGTCACCCTGTAAGTCACATGCAAACTCCCGTAGAATTGAATTTAAAAATGATTTGTGAGTCATTATACTAGTGTTTATAACGCGGTCCTTACTCAAATTTACTGTCGGAGGCGTCCGACTAGTTTCGAACTCTTATGGAGTCCTTATTATTTTATTTACACTTTATTGCATATTTACAAAAAAAAACATATATGTACAACAGGAAATAAAATTATTCTACAGTAACACAATTGGCGGTCTTATCGCTAGCAAGAGAATTCTACCAGACAACCAGGTTCAACAGGGGTATGTCGCGGCTGCGCCCCGCCTCGCACTGAGTGTGTCGGACACCTCCGACAATAAATTTGAGTAAGAGCCGCATTATAAACACCCGTAGAATTCTTCACGGAAGCTATTTTTTTTATTTTCTTGCGCTTTCAGTGAGGCACCCACAATTAGGCATAAAGTTATTGAATCTTATTAGTAAGTTACCTGTGCTTGAATCACATTGCCGGCTAGGTATCTAATGCGAATCATATTTTCTAATTCAAAGCAAAGACTGCATACCGGTATGATTTCTGTACATTTTTTTTTCTGTATGACGTCATACCGTTAAATTAGGTGTAGGTATTTAAAAATAACAGTACATACAGAAATAATTCGTGTACCTTTTTTATTATTGTAGCATAACTGATTTTTTTTTCACTTAACTAAATTTTCCGGTATTAATATTAATATTTGGTATTAAAATTTTATTTTTAAATAACCGTAGAATGTTCCATAGTTAAGTTGCAAGCCTATGAAGCGTAGGGACATATGCAATTCGATATAAAACATTCTGTACTAAAAACATCTACAGAAATTAATCCGGTATACATTATTTGGGTACTGATATAATTTAGTTAGATTTTAATAACTTGTACAGGTATTGTGTTGCAGTACACTAATAAGGGTACTGAAATTTTACTAGTACTATTAAAAAAAAATATACCGATATGCAGTCCCTGTTCAAAGTACAAAATCATCCATCTCCGCTTTTCATTACCTGTAAAAAATAAAGTGATTGGTTAATTGAGCTGTTACCGCTTCACACAGAGACATGCGAAAAAGTTTGTGTCGATGTTTGGGAAAGTTATAACTACCACCTGATAGATTTTCCCTCATAAGGATTTGTTTGTTTGTTTTGATTGACTTTGTAGAGAACAGAACTAGTGATTTTGGCCTTACCAAGTTCAATCGCTTTATTTTCTTTAACCCAACTTTAAATGTAGCATAATATTCTCGTAAACAATTTGTAAAATGAAAATAATAACATAAATAAGTTAATTTAGAATCTAGCAACAGGTGAAGACTTCAAAATTAAGTGAAAGTTTTTGACCGATTTTACATTTTAACTTTAAGTTTGGAGAGACACCGTGGTCGCTCGAAGACTCGAAAAACATACGAGGCGTGATATGCATTATAGATAATCAAACTATAACATGAACAAAGTAAATAAAAAGAAGCAAGTCACTTATATTCGCGTATCAAATCCCCACTACATAAAACGTCTAAGAATGAGCTTCCGCAAAAAAATCAGACACAAAACACGCTAGAAACAAACTAACAAAAACTTCCGCACGCAATATTTCTGAATAAATCTTTAACTTTAAGTTAAAGTAAAAACTTGCGGAACTAGGCCGCGTCCCGCAAGTCGCGAGTTATGCGCAGAACTTGGCCAGCCGCGCTCCTCGCTAAAGACTTACATCGGGACGGAGTGCTCAACTTCTATCGTATATTCTGATTAGGATGAGAGCCACTGCAGTGCTCGGATAGAGAAAGTTAGTCATGTGTCTTTTATCTTCTGCTTTAAGGTTTAAAGGAGTGAAATATTGGGCCGTATTGGACTTTACAATCTCTAGTTCTAGTCTTTAAGTCTCTCTAATGTCAAACTTATGCCCGTCTGCACTAAACTCTACTTAGCATAAACTTAGTTATGACATGCCTAAACTACGTCACACATAATCATTGTCCTACTCTGCATTGTCTTAAGCATTGACCTAAGATTAGTGCAACGCAATATTTGTTCCTAAGCACGTCCCATAGACTTCTAAGGACCTATCAAAGTTTAGTGCAGACGGGCATTAGAAGCTTCAAAAACAGTTTTGTTAGTAACTTTTCAATTTGGAATTAGCTTTAATATAAGCGAATCTAATGTCGAATCGAGCCCATTGATATTTTAATTTATAGTAAGATTTTTTTTGGAGAGTAAGCGCTAGATTTTTAGATGGGTGGAACCCGCCCCTTATCTCATCTCATTCTTGAATATATCATACTACAATGAGTCGAACCAAACACTTTGATAGTTCCTTTGTTGAATATGGGACACTAAAGTGTTGATTGAAATAAGTCTGTCCGTTTTTTGAGCTCATTATAATCCTGATTATTTTAACTTGTAATTTAATAGGTATCCAATGACAATAAGAAGATATAATACTATATTTTTGTGCGTTCTTATTTCCCTGTACCAAAAGTCAAAAAGTAAAACCTCCATCAAATAAAAGAGAGCTTTCCGGGAAAAAACGCCTCTAACGACTCCCGTTTTACGACTAAGATTATCCAATACCCTTTGAAAATACCTTTCCGTAAACCTCTGCTCTGAAAATGACCCGTCACTGGACGTCCCCACTCATGCATATGCACTGAGAGTGGAATTCGATTCTATCGCATGAATAAATCTGTACTTTGCCAAACGGCTTACAAGCAGTCATAAAACTACAGGAATGTGAACGACGATATGCAAACTGAGAGGGCAATGGTCTGTGTATGAAGACATTAAAAGGGTTAAATAATGAGGAAGGGCCGGCAGGGCACATATCAATGCTTGTATGGAAGAAAGCACTGAGAGTTTAATCCTTTGAAAGTTGACATTCATTGATCAATTATAAGGGACACAAACCTAGGTTGAATTTGAAATTGAAATTGTGAGTTCATAGAAGATGTCCCGTCCATTGCTATTATGTCAAACACATAGGTAAAATCGCGGGACTTCTTTCATGAAAAGGGGTACGTAGCTATACATACTCTGGTCATTAACATTTGCAAGAAAGCACTGTATTATGTATTTCTGTTTCAGTTTTTTTTTTAATTTTATTACTTATTTTAGAAAATGTATATCATCATTTTTCTGTCTTGATTGGTTGATTTTTTATTTAATTCTTGCTTGATTGTTCTGTGGTATTTAAAGTTGGAATGTAATTGCCAGTTATAAGTGGTACACTATATTTTTATTATTGTCTTGGAAATTTTGTGTCACTTGTTGGCAATTCAATAAACACATAAATCTGTCTAATATTTTTCCGTTGCTGTTTTTGAATCTCTCATCTAAAATTATCCAAACATTTTATCCAAAATTCGGTTAAAATAGTGCCTTTGATGTGTCTACGAAAGGGCCAGACAGGAATCGTTTGAAGATGTCCATGTCTCCAGCCATAGAACCCTTAGAACTAAGCCTGATTGCCAAAATAGCACCCTTATTTAGTTTTAAGTAAATAGTTAGTAAGCCTGTAAACAGAATAGTTAATAATAACAGATTATGTCATACGTAAATACTTCTATCCGTTCTCTTTTACGAATACGATAAAGTGTTCGAGGCGTGTCGAGCTGGCAATCTCATGACGATATCCCTGCGGAATGCCGGCTCCATTACCTTTATACGACATAAATAGAATTACTTGGTATGCATTTATAAACTAGAAAGATTTGTACTAAAACCTCGTGTTATCTAAACAATCACATCTTTAGATAAGAGGTCATTGCCTCCAAGAAATTAAATACATATTACGGATGTTATCGTTAAACAAGGAGAAAGAATCCTCACCTGTTATGTTTTTTTTTTATAGATAGAACACGGCTTAAGTTACCGATAAAAAACAACTTCATGGTAAACTAAATTTTCTAAGCGATAAAAGTGACCGACATTAATGATTTTTTTCTTTCCCTATGGCCTTCTTTTAATCCTGCCTGTAATATTAACAAAGTTTTGATATATTGATCTATTAGTAGCAGCTTCAACGGCCTCGATGTCGGTTCATTCGCGTTGGTACAACTAAAAACATTTGTTTTCCGAAAACGTAGCCTCACTCAACTCAAAAGTAGTCCTCGAATTACTAAGAAAGCAATGCGTAGCTACCTTTATAGATTTCTTTAATAAAAAAGCAATAACGGTATAAGATTCAATAAGCTAATACTTGATCTCTTTCCGATGGGTTACTAAAGCCTACATTCGATATACTGGAACATCAGTCGAAACCAATTGCCGATATACTTTATGGTAAGCATTATTTTTCAATCGAAAGGCAATTCCGGATTCCACGTTCAAGCAAATTTAAAAACGTCTCGATCTCGGAACTAAGACGATTCTGAACTTTTTCTAAATCACGTAATTCAGATAATGGCTCTAGCACCTCGGCGGATAGAATTACACAAAATATACCTCGTAAGCAATTTCCCGAGACCATTTCCATTACATTAGCGCGGGAGCATCAAGTCGTATAAAGGAAATTTAACTTACATTACAGTGTATAACATTCTCATTATTACACCAACCGAATTATCTTCTGCGTTGTTATTAAACCTAACGATCTGGCACCTTGCTTTGATTATTCTCCTAAGTTTAACGATACAAAAACCACAGTAGGAAGATTTCTCAATCAATTCTTAGGCAGGTTCGTTTCTTAGTCTCTGCCTACCCCAAAGGGAGATAGGCGTGAAGTTATGTATGTAGGTATGTTCTTTGGCTGGTAAGCTTTGAGCAAAATGTAAACCAATCAGGGTAAACATTGAAACTCAAACTTCTCTTCAATATACATAATATTCGTGTTGGCGATAACGATGAGTTTGCGATATTAAGATGATTGTATGACTTCATGGTAGCGGAAGTATGTTGGTAGTACTGTTAAAGAGGGCGCTCAATGCAATAAATGACTGACATTCGATTGCAGCGCCATAGGTTATATCTTGAAGTAGGGTGATGGCAAGTGACACATAGACGTTTAGGAAGGCTAGGCGTGCGGACGTGTCTCAAACGGACGGTTCATAGTAGCTCGGTATTAATTGGCGTCATCGCTCACATTCGTGAAAACACGTGTAGGTTTAGGGATATGTAACTCTGTATCATACATCAGAGATATATGAGTGATGGATACACACAGATAATCAGATGCCATGATGTTGCAGAGATCTGTACGTTTGTTTGTACATTTAATATTTCATAGTAGTCTAGTTTCAAATGACAAAAGTTAAACATAGTAAAACTTAAGGCTACACAATTTGGTATGAATAATATAAATGTTTGTTTATTTGAAAATATTGTAATCTCCTTATTTAAAAGGTCGAATTTGGCTTAATTTTAGCAAGACGGTGACATTACCACAGTATTACGTAAAGACCTTACAGCAATGCAGGAATCGACGGCTCCTATTTAATCCGAGAACGCCTCACGAGATAGAAAGTCCCTTCCGAACCCTTTGCATGGAAACTCGTAAAGAAGAGCTGTAAATTATACACAACTTTCGCAGGGTAAGGATTAAGGACGAGTCTTTGAAGGACACAAGCTTCGCGCCACGTTTCGTGATAACATCGCACTGAATATTCAAATGAACGTAAATATTGCTAGCGGATTTCGGGAAAACATATTCATAAGTTAGGAAAGGTTGGAAGCAGTAGTTAATGAAAGTAAGTCAGTAGGTATATAAAACGTTATCAAAAATATTAAATACTTGATCTACATACATACATAACGTCACGCCTCTATCCCTTATGGGGTAGGCAGAACACCAGAGTTTACAGGACCATCTGATGTCACGTTTGACAAATTTGGAGGTATTATAAAGATGGAGAGACTATTGTAGTGACAGGGGGTCAGCCTATCGCCCACAAAAACGCCTTCAAAACCTCTGTCCCTTAACTGACTTTTACAGTATGCCCGGGAAGAGAAGCAGCTGGCACATTCTTTGTTTTTCTTTCGCTCCCAGTCCATACTTGATCTTTTTTAAACAAATGTATCAAATAGCCTAAAATTTATGTATGAGGAATTTTATTTATTTATTCTTCAGTGTACACATGGAGTAAGACATAACTTTATTAAAAATATAATAGGTACAGTGCACAATAGGCGGCCTTATCATCTACAGACAATCTCTTCCAGACAACCCTGGATACTTTACAATGATAGAAGTGCTTTTTAGAGATCAAATTTAGAGTTAGCGACGCTATATTTATATATGTCATGAACATAACATATTAAACCGGCGGCGATTTGTCAGCTATGTGAAAATAATTTTCATGACTATCAGATAATACAATTCTGTCTCATCTAAATTCTGTTTACTCACTCATTACAACTTGATAAGAGGAATATTTATGAATTGTACTGCTCTTATGCTACAAGATATAGTACGCAAGATATAGTAAATGTAATTACAAAGGACGAAGACCAAACAATGCGCATATACTCGCCGGGTCACCTTAATTCTATATTATTATAGGAGTGTGTTTTCCTGTCACAACAAACTGTCAGATATCACTTTTATTTCCCGTATGAAAGATATTAGATGTCGATGGCAAGACCGTAGCAAACATGACATTTCCGTTGACAAAGATTATTTGGGAAAATTCAGTAAGTTGTTTTGAAAATAGCTTCCTTAATAGGAATATCACATGTTAGCAAATATTGTACAATTTAATTGATTTTGCGAGATCACAAATGAGAAACACGCCGTTTTCTACGTTGGTAACGGCCAGATAAATAATTGAGAATATTATAACCAAACGGAAAAATAAGCTATTGATTAGTAGAAACTTACGTTTAATTAATTCGTTTTATTTTTCACTATAGTGCGACGGGTGGGAGTTTGCGTTCCTGACAGCTGTCAAAATCATAGCTGTTTTTAACTTTCGAAATAAACTTTATTCAGTGGACATAAGGAGCTGTCAGGAACGCATTCCCACAACAACGGCCGCACTCTAGTTCTCAGAACTTAACAAATTGTAAGTTTTATTAATTATTTATTTAATAAAAGCGTTTTGTCTGAACATAAAATAGAAAATATAAGATAAATCCATTTCCTACTAAAACGTTTTGTATATGCCAAAGGCATTAATAAACCAAAAAGTTACATTGTACGCCGGAAGGATAAGGGCGTAATAAATCCGGCCATTACTCCGCAAATGTTCACTTTACAGATGTCGCTTTGTCCTTTACTCGCTTTTATTCAATTCCAGTTATTATTGCCAGTTAAAATCGCTGATATGATGAATTCATTTATAGAACGAAGGTTTTATAGTAAGTATTTGGCGGCAGATTTAAGAGGACATCACACACTACCATCACGTGCTGGTCATTCGGTCTTGGTCGTCTCTTACGAAACCAGAATTCATAGCCGGTCTAGTCAGAAACTAATAAAAAGCTTTGAAACTTATTCGAAAACAACCGCTAAAAAGTAATGAAATTCAAATAAATACTTCTTCAGATCGAAGATAAATCTTGTACCCGTAAAATCAACTGCCTAATAAAGATCAAAAAACAAGGCAAACTTGGAAAATAATAATAGACAATTTCCCGGACAGTACCCAACACCCCGAAACGAGACGAGATAAGCTCCAGGCAACACCAAGTTAAACGCCGCATCCAAAACGAGTGGGCCGCGATTTACCCTTCTCGCAATGCCTCTAATGAACGGTGACCTCTGAAAGTGATTATAAATAATTTTCACCAGGAACAAAAGCCCGAAACGGGTTCAATTGTTTCTGACACTTTACCCCGAAATCAAATTAGTTGGCTGCTTAAATGCGAACCGGCGGTAGCTACTAAGTTGACGTTAAAATATGAAAGTCGGCACTTGTAAAACTGCGTCCAATTTCGTGAAACACCTCCGTAATTGTTGGCGAGTATTCTGCGGAGCACGCTGCAGACAATAAAACTTTGTGACTTGTTGGTTCTACAGCGAAATATCTACTTTGTAGCTTGGAAGGTGCTTGTAAAGGCAATAGAGTTAAGTGAAAAAGTGCAAGCCGAGGGAAGAAAGTAATTCCTCTTGAAACCATTGCGCAATTTTGGAGTTACACGAATTTGTCGTAAAGAAGGGTAACTTTGTCAGTTCAAAAATGTATTTCATTGGCGACATTTAAGATTTTTATAAGGGAAATAATAAAACGAGCGACTAAAAAACAAATTTGGACTGGAAATAATAAAACGAGCGACTAAAAAACAAATTTGGACTGTCTTGAAAAATATATGAAAATGAACGGTTTTAAATATTAATATTGCGACTGAATTACTAAGTGAGCGACTAAAACACATATACATTGCGATGAAAGAGATAAGTTACGAGAAGGGCTCCCGCACCGGAAGGCGGAATCAGTACGGTTAGGTGCGACGACGAGCGCAGCGAGGAGGAGCATGTTAGGTTGCATATAGTTATACACGTGCGCGAGCCGAGCGAGCGAAGCGAGCGGTGCCGCGGCAGCGACCGGCGAAGCGCCATAAACCTGGTCAGCTATTATAGTCAACCCTGGACAATCCCGACATGGTCAAAAGTGTTTTTAAGTCGCTGTTTCATTGATTCTTCGTCACTCGCTCTCAGTCGCTCACTTAATTAAAACAGTAAGCCAAATTCATTATTTTTGTCACCTAAAATTTTTATTTACAGTTACTCGATTAAATACTACCCTTTTTATAATTACAAAAGTAACTATACAGTTTCAGAATTTAAGATCTAAAACTCTGCTGCTGACTAGTTCTATGTTTTCGGCCAAGTATTCATGTTGTAGAATAGTACTACTCGAATGCCTGCAGAAAATTTCGCTCTATTAGTGCTCTACAGCTTAAGCCAGGTAAAAAACCCACGGACAAGACATATTTTGGAAATTTCGTTACGTCACGGCATTATAAAAAGTCGACATAATAATAAAGTCACGCAAATATAATCCGGTTGTCCTAAAAACTTTTTCAGAATTTGAATTTACAATTCCCCTATGGGTTTTTCTTCGTTATTGTTAGCTTAACTTGGAATTAAACCCGAAATACTCCGGAATAGAGACCCGGGTTCATTTCCCTGCGAGCCATCACGTTAACGAGTTTCTGTATCGTTAGTAATTCAGAGTTCTAGCTGGCCGGATTGCCTTTTATCAACATTTTAAGGGTGAAGAAATTGCCACACCGGCTGTTGGCGTCCTGTCCTTGGTATTTTGGAGATTAATTAAAACCCGTTCAGGTTGTTAGCTTTAATATTTTGCAATCAAGTGTTATTTTTAAAGTAAATGTTCCGTTACTGACTAAGGTACTGACCGACTGAGTGACTGATAGACAACGTACAGCCATAACTGCTGGGTGTAGAAAGTTGAAATTTGGAACTTGGAACCTTAGGGGTGTAGGGATGCACTAATGAAGGAATTCAGGAAATATAGGACTTTTAAGTTTGTTTCGAAATCTTATTTCTTGATTTCAATGTGTGTCTGGCTCAAAAAAAGCTCAAAGGCAATCAAAAGCTCGTTTTACATATTGACAAAAAATATTAGGATCGGAAGTTTCGCTAGCCGGGTGTACAGTACGTGTAATACTATGTATACATTTTCATTGGACTTTGAAACTTATTCAATTCATACATACATACATACATAACGTCACCCTTATGGGGTAGGCAGAACACCAGAGAGACTATAGTAGTGACAGGGGGTCAGCCTATCGCCCACAAAAACGCCTTTAAAACCTCTGTCCCTTAACTGATTTTTACAGTATGCCCGGGAAGAGAAGCAGCTGGCACACTCTATGTTTTTCTTTCGCTCCCAGTCCAGCATGGAAGCAGTTTCAATTCAATTCAATCATTTTATTTCGGATCATGTCCATATGTGTTAGTTACAAAAACCTGACTACCTGTGTTAGTGCTACATGAGATTAAGAACAACAGAAAATAATTAAATAATTAAATCAATTAAATAGTTCTAGATAAAATACAAATCAATATATACAAAGAGGTAAATTCAATAGTTATATGTTGCACGGATACAAGTCAAACAATTGGTAATAATTAAAATAAGATTTCAAATAAATAAAATTAATGTCGACAAATAATTTTATAAGCTTTATATTTGGTATTGAATAAAAAAATACAATATTATTAACTAATAAGATAAGGAAAGACGTACATGCATTCTCATCCAGCTTTCAAGCATCAGTGAGTCCCAGTGGTGGGCCTGCGCGCTCATTATTACAAACAACCAAATAAGTTGCTAAATGTATACACAGTATTACACGTGGCTGTACTAAGGGTGAACTTAGGTGGAACTTTTTATGATGAAATATAAAGCTGTGTCAATATGGCAGGCCCTGGGCTAATAAATCACAGTTGCGCGGATTTTTCAATACTTTCCGTGGGCGTGTTCTACAAAAAAGCCATAAAAGCACTTAACTCATAAATTACTCAAGGCTTTATCGAAATTGGCATCTGATTTAGAATTCCATCATATAATTAAAACAATCCATTGTTATCTGGTAGAAATCGCTGCCCAGCGATAATACCGCCAATTGTTTATCCATCTAAATCGTTCTTTTTTGTATGCATTTTAAAATTTTGTACTATAAGGGATACAATTAAATGTAAATAAGTTAAAATGATTTAGGCGGTACTTCTTCAGTTTTAGAGGTAATTTAAATGTAATTTGTAAAGCGTTATTTCTCCCTCAGGAGCTGTTAAGTTTTGAGACATCAAAACAAATTAGGGGGCGGTTAAATATAGACTGATCAAGCAATTAGCTCGTGGCGACATTTTATGAGAAAAACCCTCCATAGTGGTCGAGTTATTTCTGTTTCATGAGAAACGGAACATTCGTTTCTCTCTTCCTTAGCGCCCTTAATTAAGAAAATACATTGCTGTTAATGTTTTAAAAGCATCTCATTTGATTTAACATTTGTGAATATATAAATTTAATTGTAGTGGTGTCTAATTTCACAATGAATATAATTTGAAAACCCCTATCTTTCATGAACTTTTGTAACAAAAAAATTAAAAGGTCATGTAAAGTTTTTGGAAAGGGCAATAAAGGGTTGAAAATTAATTTAATGGAGGTCGTTAATTATAAAATTAAAATAGCCGAGTTTCGTTTTACGAGTATAACAAATTGCGGTTATTTCTACTTTTAATTAAGAATAGGGAGGTTAGAACAAGAATGCTTTGTGTGGCAAAACTTAAAAACAAAAGACAGATGCGAATTTAGTGTCTAAAGTAAGCCGAGGTTGTTAAAATATTTAGAAAGAAAAAAGTGTTTTTTTTTAGTGTTTTGGTCATTATTTTGCTGAGATACTAATTTTTGGCATCATCAGGTGGCATGGATGATGACGTCCTATCCTTATAATATTAAAAACAGGGTGAATAACATTTATAAATAAATATTTAGGTACTATGGGTATTTGGTCAAGATTAAATTGTTAATTGATAATAGTTAAATTTATTTATCTGTAGAAATAACTGTCGGATAGTAATAGGAATGAATGCAAATTGGAATGCCAAGTAATTAGTATAAATCGTATCACAGGAATGCATGTTTGACACTAAAATATGCATTGTATAACTAAAACCCAATAACTAAATTGTAAAAATATTTCATGCAAACAATTAATTTGTGTTTTACTGTCCCCAGCGATTTATTGGACATTGCTTCCGTTTTTATAATGAAAAAATGTTTTAAACGTTTGAATAAATCTAATATTTTCACTGTTAATAATACAACCTAAAAAATCGAGGTTAAATTATATGAACTATTGATTTCTACTTCAGATGTGTTAGGTTCGAATTCTGGTTAAGTTGGATATTTGTGGGTGTAACACAGATTTACCCCCTCATGAAGGTACCTATGTATGCACATACATACATACATAACTTCATGCCTGTATCCCGTATGTGTGTCTGGCTCAAAAAAAGCTCAAAGGCAATCAAAAGCTCGTTTTACATATTGACAAAAAATATTAGGATCGGAAGTTTCGCTAGCCGGGTGTACAGTACGTGTAATACTATGTATGCATTTTCATTGGACTTTGAAACTTATTCAATTCATACATACATACATACATAACGTCACCCTTATGGGGTAGGCAGAACACCAGAGGTAATAAAACCATTTGATTTCACGTTTGACAAATTTGGAGGCATTATAATAGTGGAGAAAGACTATTGCAGTGACAGGGGGTCAGCCTATCGCCCACAAAAAAGCCTCCCATAACACCTCGGTCCCTTAACTGACTTTCACAGTATGCCCGGGAAGAGAAGCAGCTGGCACATTCTGTTTTTCTTTCGCTCCCAGTCCAGCATAGAAGCTATGTATGTTTATTTAAGATTAGTTATTCTTTATCTAGTTGCCATTACACAAGTTCTAAAATAAACTTGAAAGAGATAGATAATATGGTGTGGTGCATACATATTAAAAAAAAAATCATGTAAAAATCTTTATATTTTCATAACATACCAACGAATACCCGACGTATGCTATTATTACCTACGCCTACGCGTAAAACATGCATTGTTTTAGTTGTTTAACACAATCTTCGCAATATTGCCTTCAAAAGTGAGACCGGTTGATGGTATCAAAGCCTAAAACTGACAAAGGTTACAACATTTTCTTGTCTTATACATACGATTATCTAAAGATTTTCGTTTTAAGCGCCTCTTTGTTGATAAATGCAATAAGGGTGACTGGTAACAAATTTTAGATACTGAAGGAGAGCAGTCTGTACTCGACTCTGATCATAATTATGTAATAAAAGTAAGTACTTAATTTTTCACTAGAATTCCCTATAAATAAATACTACTATGTTACCATTTACTTTACTAACGCCTGAGTCAATCGCGGCTCGTAACCTGGCACGCGGATTGCTGCCAACGCTAACGTAACCATGCGCTGCGTAATGAATTCTTTAACTTAACTTTTTTTCTCTTCATGTATGATCTCAAACCATCACGTCTTTGAATTTCAAGTGACCCACCAGTCACCCTGTGTATGTCTTGAAACAAAATATCGTGTGCAATTGTTATGTTTTGAACAAAAATACATGTCTGTCTCCAATTTTGGAGAGAATTGTTCAATTTCAACAGTGAAACTGGGCAGTGAAGCTGACCGCAGCCCGCATCGTTCTACGGCAGTGTTGCTGCTGCAGACGATTGCGCCAATCTGATTCCCTTCAACGAATCTATTTCGTTTGCCACGTAGCAACCTGTTTAATTGGATCTCCGTAGGTATTGACAACGGCTGAGCAATAATTATAGGAGAACTTTTAGGTATTAAAACTGATCGGTGTTATGGATATTGTGTAATTTAGATAATAAGAGCTGGTGTTGCCTGTAGGTACCTGCTGTTTTTTTTTTGCCCTAATACGTTAGCGACGAAAAGCGCAAGTTAAAACAAACATTACGCTTACAAACAAATCACACAAAGTATGAGGCGACTTTTTTGAATTTACTTTTCTTTAAACACATATTAGATTTTATATGAAGGGTGGTTGTTAGCCAGTCGGAACCTGATTTATTTATTTATTTAAAGGCACAACGAACACAGTACAATCTTAATAAATATCACTTTAGCACTTTACATTTTACATACATACATAACTTCACGCCTATATCCCTTATGGGGTAGGCAGAACAACAGAGGTTATAAGAACATCTGATGTCAAGTTTGACTTTGGAGGTATTATAATGATGGATAGACTAGGTACTGCAGTGACGGCGGTCAGCCTATCGCCCACAAAAACGCCAATAAAACCTCTGTCCCTTTACTGACTTTTACAGTATGCCCGAGAAGAGAAGAAATTGGTACATTCTATGTTTTTCTTCACTCCCAGACCAGAATGGAAGATAATTTAATATAAATAATACTTATTTATTTACTTTTAATACTGTATTGGAAAAAACCTTGTATTGTAGACAGTCAACTTGAACTTCCGTAGTAGTAGTTCTCATGTGAACATATGAACTACTGTGAAAACACCACGTTAACGTCCGCGGCAGTCAAGTATTGTCTTTTATTTTCACGATAAAATATTATTACGTAAAAAGCGCAACAAAAGCGCAATAAATTTTAAATCGGATTTTATCACACCAAGCCAAGGTGTTTGTCATATGTCTGTCAAGACACTGATGAGTTAAAACGATCGCAATACAATCCGAATACATACATAAATAACTTCACGCCTGTATCTCTCTTATGGGGTAGGCAGAACACCAAAGGTTATTAAAATCATCTGATGTTACGTTTGACAAATTTGGAGGCATTATAATGATGGATAGAGGGGGTTAGCCCTTCACCTACAAAAAAATTAAAACCAACCTCTGTCCTTTAACATACTTTTACACTATGCCCGGGAAGAGAAGCAGCTGGTACATTCTATGTTTTTCTTTCAGCTTCCATGCTGGACTAGGAGCGACAATCCGAATAATGCTTGTTTTATTTAATGGGATGGTTACATATTTTCTAAGTCTTCATTAATTAAGATAGTTATAATCGACAATCGAGCACTACATCCATCGAAATTAAGTGGCTACCAGGCCCCTCGACATTCAACATCATTAATTATAAATGGCAGGATTAACGATGCGGTGCGACGGCTGAAGCTGGGACGCGTATTGTTGTATTGGGGACCTGTAATTTCACTTTATAGTAATTGTACCTTCAGAATAAGCTGAGGATAACCTTTTGGTTTGTGTAAGCTGACTTTACAATACCTGATTGTGTAGGTATCTGCTAAATTCGTTTTTATCACTGTGGATACTTATATTAAAAGTATTAAGAAGACGAAGATATATTAAGAGTTATTTATTTTTTAACCGACTTCTTAAAAAGGAGAAGGTTTTCAATTCGTCTGTATGATTTTTTTTTGTGTCTTTGTTACACGATATTTCAGACAATTATGAATTGATTTTGAAAATTGCTGTTTCATATGATAGAGGATACTTCATAGTTGGTCCCATTTAAATTTAATCGAAATCGGTTGAGTACTTCATTGAAAACATCAAACTTTTGATTTCGGAGAATGTTCACGTTAATGACATTCTCAACTCAGCCAAAGTTTTGGCGTGAAGTCGGTTTTTTAATGCTCTGCATTCGTTGATTATATTTATTTACACTTCAGTATACAGTACAGACAGTAAATGAGAAAAGTGAAAAACCGAAAAGTGTGTTGAGTAAGTACTACTAGGCGGTCATATCGCTGACGAGCGATTTCCTACAGAAGACCATGAGTTAATAATTGAAATCGCAGCAGTAGATAAGCAATACTTTTGATGATATGTTTTTGGACTTTTGTTTATGACAGAGCTGTCATTTAGGAGGACATGTAACAAAAATGTTTATTTATTTTTTTGCGACCAATTTTCCAATTATTTAAATTATAGGTTAAATTATAAAGTCAAGTGAAGCCACCGATTAAAGCTAGCCCTGTGTCTGACTAAGTATATTTATTACTTTGATCGCAACCTAAAACTCGGAACTTTAATTAAACTTGGCCAACATGTTAAGTTTCAGGTCGAATTCCCTTCAGTAACCTAATAAGTATCTTGTCCAATCAGCGCAACGCGCGCCGATCAATCAAACTGACAGCTGTCATTTCGTGATTACAGAACAAGATGAATAGATAGCTGGTAATCCATTCCAGATGATTGCCTGGAATGTCAAATATAGAATCTGAATTACGCATAGTTTACAGAATTTTCTAGCGCGTTTTATATTCGGTTAGATAACTTGTTTTTTTTTTCATAAAAATTTACAAAACTAGCATAGGTATATTATAATTATCAAAAATTAAATCGGGTTCTTAAAATAAACCCATGTAAGAGATTAAATGCTCCATTTAACAAAATCTTTCCAAAATTAATTAAGACAAAATTAAGGATCAAAAAACTGTGGCGCTGGCAACCCGATTTTGAACAAGTATATTTTAATTGCTGTTAAGATCCTTTAACCGGGACGAAATTAGCATTTTCAGAGAATTTGGAAAGCTGTACCTCGCAGCAGGTGCCCTAAACACTTCTACACGTATTCTAATTAATTTCTTTGGGAGTATAATACATTCAGGACACGTATAATAAGTAATCTTATTAATATTATAAATGCGAAATTTTGGACGGATGGATGTTTGTTCCTCAATTACGACGGAACGGCGCAGCGGATTTGGGTAAAATTTGGCAAAGCAAAGTAATTTTTAACCCGATATTCCCACGGGATGAGAAATTACGCGGATAAAAAAAGCCGCGAAAATCAGCTAGTAGGTACACGATATATTTCGTAATTGGCAGTTCTTTCATGTTTGTATCTCTGTGGCACCGTAATCTTCCACGCTGCATTGGAAGCGAAAGAAAAACATGGAATGTGCCAGCTATTTCTCTTCCCGGGCATACTGTAAAAGTCAGGCTTTTTGTGGGCGATAGGCTGACCCCCTGTCACTGCAATAGTCTCTCTCCATCATTGTTACACCTTGATATTCGTCAAACGTGACATCAAATGGTTTTAGATAGCCTCTATTGTTCTGCCTATCCCATAAGGGAATACCAGGGATACCGGCGTGAAGTGATGTATGTATGTAACAAAGCACTTAAATACCTTAAAAAGACTGCTTATGATGAAGAGATGAAGTAATAGGTAATGATTACAATAACTTACAATAACACGATATAGAAATACGTGGTCGTCAACCCTATCCCAATAGGTGTCAGCTGCCGTCATTTACATATTTCCATCTCTCTGAATCATAATATTAAACAGAACAATTCACTCTGTTTGATTAAGTAACAAGGTCGTAGAGCTACATCTCGGTTTCAATTGTACTCACTACAACGTCATGAATATAATTATAATTATGAATTCTAATCTTCCATGCTGGACTGAGAGCGAAAGAAAAACATAGAATGTGCCAGCTGCTTCTCTTCCCGGGCAAACTGTAAGTCAGTTAAGAGAAGGAGGTTTTATTGGTGATCTTGCGGGAGATAGGCTGACTGCCTGTCACTGCAATAGTCTCTGTCCATCATAATAATACCTCTATATTTATCAAATGAGACATCTGATGGTCTTATAGCCTCTGGTGTTCTGCCTACCCCATTAGTGCCAACACTGCGTTCCGCGTTCGAACGCGCGTACCGTACGTCCGTATGATACGGACGTACGTACGGACGAACGGTTGCTAGTACAATTTCATAAGTCTGCTTGTAGAGTCGTGTCAATGGAATATAATTACTTACTATTTGGCTAGACGTCGTTTAAAAATTAAAAACAGACATCCAGTTAGTCTGTTTGTGGAATCGAAGTTGCTGTGCGGGGAATTTGTTTTAAAATTCCGTTGCTCTGTATCAAAACTCATTTCATACGCGCCTGTGATAAGTTCCACGGAGCGTTGCCGTCGGCCACGTCCGTACCGAACGAGCGTATAGTACGGACGTTTCAATTTTGTATGAAACGCGCGTTTGAACGCGTGACGCAGCGTTGGCACTTATCTCATCCGATGGTAAATGAAGATGTGGTTGAAGATGACAGCACACGGGCCTGGGAAAGAACTGGCTCTTCATAAAATATTGCCGGATCACATCACCGCCGGAGCGGTTACATTTGGTGGCAGATTTTATATGAAGCGTCGCCGGTAGCCAGTCGGAACCTGACGGTATCCTACCTACCAGCAAGCGGGGATCACTCAAATTAATCGCCTTTTACGACACTCTTATATCCAGGGGCGGTAAGGTCCAAAATCATACTATTACTTCTAAAACACTCAAATTATTAAAAGACTACAAAACGCGAACCAACCTTTGAAACGAGATACTTATTAACTATGTATTTTCTATTTATTTTAAGTTCTCTATGTTTTGGCGCTTTTGCACGTTCCAGTTTCAATACATAACAAATATCCCGTTTCTAAAGTTAATATAAAATCTTTTTATTGACTCCTACCGGGAACTATACAAAACGAATGTTGTAAAAAGTATTAATTCGTCGAATTATTCATAATAAAGGGTTTTCTTTTGTTTGCAACCTAATTCCGAAAATATTATTTGTTCAATAGATTTAGAATGAGAAAGCTAATTCCATAAACTTTTAGAATAACGATATCGGTAAATATCGAAGGCATCGATACTGAGGATTCAATTTATTACGAACCCTTTGAGTTTAAGAATCAAAACTTTTTTGTTTATTCAACCCAAAACGGCTTTAATGGATTTCAACAAAATTAAAGTTAGTAAATAGATTTTACACAATTTCCTCTGCAAAGATTTTAATCAAGATCACGTTCTAAAAGGCAAGCGTAACTTTACATCACAAATAAATTTATTTTGAATAAACAAAGTCGGGTAACGTTGAACTGAGTAAAGCCAGGCGAGTGAAATGGCTTGTTCATGACTTTGAGGAAAATATAAAAAAAAAAACGAATCGTCATAAATCTGCATATCTCCGTTTTTTTTGCAATCGTAAAAAATACCCTGCTTTTATATGCTGCGATTTAAGATGCCCTCAATTTTTGTATTTTTAATGTTGTTGCGCAAACTTAAGAAACTTACTAGTCGAACTGTGGTTTAAATAATCAACAAATGCAGAGCATTAAAAAAACCGACTTCACGTCAAAACTTTGGGTGAGTTGAGAATGTCGTCAACGTAAACATTCTCCGAAATCATACATATTGTTTCAAAAGTTTGACCCAACCGATTTCGATGAAATTTAAATGGGACCAACTATGAAGTATCCTCTATATATGAAACAACAATTTTCAAAATCAATTCATAATTTTCCGAAATATCGTGTAACAAAGACACAAAAAAAACCATCCAGACGAATTGAGAACCTCCTCCTTTTTTGGAAGTCGGTTGAAAAAACAAAACAACGTTTATAAAAACAAACTACGATTAGATCTACAAAAGCGTATAATCACATCCTGTATATTGTAAGGACGCGGACGACTTTAAATACAGGGCGTCCCAAAACTCGACGTCAAGCTTGGACGTAGCTTAGTAAAAAAATAATAAGAACTTTTATAGTGAATTTTCTATGCAATAAAGGCACCAACTTTACAAAAAATAGTTTGTTGAGTAAAAATAACACAACCTTAAACTAAAAGTAAATTTTAAGCCAAAGTTGAAAATAAAATGTCGCCTGGGGGCGTAAATGTAGCTCCCGCTCAACTTTGGAGCCATCCTGTATACTACATATTTCCAAAACGTTGTTAATCAACTTTAATAAAAGACTTTTTTAACAATAAATACTTTATCCAAGGCACAAAAGATAGACTGAGGTTCTAAGAAGAGTCCAGGTATACGATCCAACACTATTTTGTTTCTTTTTGTAAACATTCCAGTACAATTCGCTTGTTTGACTGTCCTATAATTCTCGTTTGATCTGACAGTTAATTGGAACCATGAGAGTAATCCAGTAAAAGGGGCTGCTTACGCGGAGTTTTTTCGAGCTGGAATATTCCAAATGGAATTTGGTTTGACAAATTTGATTTTCCAGTTGTTCGACTATCCTGGCTTTAGTAGGCTTATCGAGGTATTCACAGAAGACTTTTTATGATTGAATAGAGAGGATTGCATTGAGTTGATTGGAGTGTTTCATGTGAAGCTTCGGAATTGTGCTGACTCATACAATAGTCTGTTCTATTTAATCCTTTTTCGTTTTGGGAACTTCTTCGTTTAATTTTACCTACGCAGGTCGTTTTTTGATGACAAACGCGTCCCAAAAAGCCATATGCACCCACGCTACATGTCAACGACGATGATGACATGACGAATATCTCTTTATCTCTCTATATACCAACATTTATATTGAATGTAACTATGTACAGTTCTTTTCATTAGCAACTGTCGGGCCGTGGGCCGTGATCTGCCATTTATTTTCTTAGGAACAAGTCGTTCCTTCAAATGCTCGGCTGTTTACTCAAGTTAGAATTATTCAGTCATGATCAAATTCACTATCGAAATAGTAGTTTCACAGGCGAATTAAAGCTTAACTTTAGTGTAGTAGTTTCACAGGCGAATTAAAGCTTAACTTTAGTGATACTGAGTTGGCTTTTCTTACTAAACTGTTGAGACAAAAGGGTTTTTAATTTCCATCCTTGTCAGGGGTTTTCACGACCGATAATCTGTTTAGGGTTTCAGGGAGCCAATGGATGAAAACAGTGCTGTTGGATGGGGTATCTATACATATAATAAAATGGTAGGAAAGTCAAAACTGTACATTGAATATTTTTTTAAAAGAATACTTGGGGTATGATCTACAATCGAAACAGAAACAAAAAATATAGTTTTTAGAATTTTTGTCTGTTTGTCTTTCCGGGATAAACTCAAAAAGTACTGCATGGATTTACTTCAAATTTGGCATGAAGATAGTTAAGAAGTCGGGTCAACATATAGGCTACATATTATCACGCTAGCAGTGTTATAATCGTAGGTGCGTTTGGTGCTGCATAGCGTTCACGCAGACGACGTCGCGGGCAGCAGCTAGTACTATTATAATTACATAGAATTAACAAAATAGAGTAAAGTCAAAGCAAATAAGAAAATAATGTTCAGAACCATGATTCAAAACTTTAAATGAAAAGTTTGTCATTGTTCTCTAAATTGCTTTTTTTATAACTAACCAACAGATTAAAACGAAAAATAATTCTTTTACAAGAGAAATAAAATTATATTTAATAAGCTATAGGTACTATCAGTAATCAGAATTAACAATAACACGGTCAGCAAATGTATACAAAAGTGGATATCTGGCGTACGGCCGAATGACTCGGGTTGAGTCAACACGCGACGACGCTTGCTCTCGCATTACTCAGTGCCTGCCGCTCCAATATAGCCATGACATAATCTTTATCTGCTAAATCAATTTGTTTTTAACATTATGGGAAACTGGATAGGACCAAAATACTCAAGGTTATACAATTAACAACTCATGTGTATAGAGCTTTAATTTCAAATTAATACATCTTGAGTAGGAACAAATGTTTTCAGTATTAATCATTGAGTTTTGTGCAGGTGTGCAATTTGATATTGATGCAGCTTTCTATTGTATTCTAATGTTTCCTTTTTATTCGTAATATTCCTGTTAGGCATTGCTCAAGGAAATGCGGTGTGAGCGGACATACAGGTTCGAGACCCAGCCACCGCCGCCGGCTCTTTATGGGAAAACAAAGTTTTCTGAATCGGCTGCAGTCTGGATGTATACTAGGATAGAATCTTACTTTAGAAGCAAACATAAATAGTGTGTCAGTCTGGATAGTTCACCTATTTATAATTGTATATACAGAATCGTTCAAATATAAGGTTCGTACACATAAAACGATCTACAAAAGCTCTACGGTCCCGCTTCGTCTGAAAATACTTAAGGCCTCATTCTAGCCGCAACTGGGACTCACAGCTCCTACAATTTTTAAACCTTTAAACCACCGACAAAGCGTTCACTTAGCACAAAGCGGCGCCTTTGTTAGAAAACCAGCGCCAGTTTTAGATTTCCAAACTTCGCGAGCGAAAGATTTTGATTTTAAATTCAATAGCGGCCATTGCCGGTCCCGGCATTGTCACGAAAACTTGCCAAAAGGAACAAGGCGAACTGTTCTTAGGTAGAAAAGAAACCAGTTGCAGATCTCATTAATTCAGTTGAAAAATAAAAGACAACTTTTAGAATTCATTCTCAGGGTGGAACAAAGAATTTTCAAAATGGTTTAGTCAAAGTGTAGTGCACCCTTTAGAGTCTTAATTGATTTAAATTACAATATTTTAACCGTGGCAAGGTGAGTGTTCCCCCAATCCTAGACTACGAATAAATGTAGCGACTTTGTGAAAGACAAATACTAGCAAACATTCATCCAGCTTTACAAACTTTCATGTACCAATACATGAATTAACTGAAACGGGATATTTACCATTTTCATTATCTCGTTACTTAATTTAATTAAAATTTTAATAACTATGATAGTTTAACAACTTATACCAATGCCTACTCAATAATCAGGGTGGCTGACTCCAGATTGGCGATCCTTTCAACTGGGCAATTTTAATTTAATAAAAAAAAATACTTTGCCTCTGAATTAACTTGCCGTGCCGTTACATTTAAACATTCAAACTTAGTGGCATTGAAAGGAAATCGAAACGTTCCTCTGTAATCACAGTTTTTAGGGCACCAACTGATATTAATTGCTCAGTGCGCTAGCAAAACGAGAATTCAAACAGATCTTTACTCAGAGGCAATCAAAGTTACGATATTAAAAAGTTGCGGCACTTGATCCGAGACTCTTCCAGTTTCATTTTCCGAACTCTCTCTCTCTCTCTCTTTGAAATAAGTTTAAAAAAAAAATACCTTCTTCGCTACGGTCCAAGGGTATTTCCACTCAGCCTTTACCTATCTCGAGCGAAATAAATTTAAAGAGGTATTCGAAAAGATCAATATAATGCTTGCTTCGGTTTGAAAAACTTGTATCATGTGAATGGAATTCGAAAGAGGAATGCAAATAGGTATGAATGTTTAAGTTTAGGCTTTAATAATCATCGAATGCAAGCTTTAAAAAAGCGATCAAGTGCGAGCAGCATGAAAATTTTGAAGGGTTCCGTAGCAGCATGTAAATAATATTAAAGATCTTATAGTTCGTTGTAACCTTGAACGATGTTTAATAAAAGTGTATTTTTTACATATAAAAGAAGTACTAGATCTCGTTCAAACTAATTTTCTGTGGAAGTTTACGGGTGTGGAAGTTTGTGGTCATTTCATACATTTTTTTTAGTTTTGTCCTTCTCTTATTTTAGAAGTTACAAGTCACATTAACTACTTTGGAAGTGTCTTTCGCGCAAACTATTCAGTTTAGAAAAAATATAAATTAGAAACATAAATATAATTTTTAAGACCTAACGTATGGGTTTCTTCCATGCTGGACTGGGAGCAAAGGAAAGACATAGAATGTGCCAGCTGCTTCTCTTCCCGGGCATACTGTAAAAGTCAGTTAAGGGATAGAGGTTTGATTGGAGATTTTTTGTGGGCGATAGGCTGACTCCCTGTCACTGCAATAGTCTCCAAATATATTGTTTTTCTTCAATTTTTGAGTAAAATCTTAATCTTAACGCGGTGCACAGTATTACATCTACTCACCAAGTTAGAACAATGTTGTTCTTAAAATTTCGGAAAAATACGAAACCCAAAAAAGCCGACGTCACTCACGCGATTGACTTACTAATACTGCTTTTATTACCTACTGTTTTTTTAAAGCTCACTAATTCCATTTTGATGGAACTTTATTTCTGAAGTATGATCTGCCAAACAAAGTCGTCAAAATCGATTTATAAGTGACGAAATTAATCGCGTAACAAACGCTTAAAAAACGTACAGTGGTATTAGAAACCTCGGTTTTTTTGAATTAGGTTGAAAATAGCAACAGCGTTGAAAAACAATAGTTTAACCCGCGTCCTTCATCTTTGAAGTCATCGACAGTTTGTCTCAAATGTGACTGAGGTTAAGTTGTGGTTAAGTAATAATTGAAGTAACTAAGAGGCACACCTATGAGGTAACAGCCGATCCTTTGTTCCAAGCCGGCCTAGTTTATACTTAGCGCCCTTCACTTACATAGATCAGAGAAGCTTTTCTAGCAAAACTATTCCAAAAAAGTTTTCTACGAAATGTTTACAGAGTCAGAGGAAAGACTTTTGAGGTACCTAGGCAACAAAAGGCTCTGTACCTGGTACGATCGATATGTTTCTTACGAAAGTGGACTTGATATGGCTTTGGCAGCGATACAAGTGCAAAGTTGGTCAAGTTATATTACAGGAACTGAGATAATTAATAACAGTATAAAACTGGCAGTTTCTAATAGATGTTTGATACAAGAAACTGTTTTCTTAGACTCACAAATTGTTTGGAAAATCATTACCGTTGTAATATCATTCGCAGCACGGACCACCGAAAAACCGATACGATTTTCGCGTAACAAGAAACATCTCAAACGAATTTACCCTCGTTTCGGGATATATGTGGGGCGAACGGAGTTTTTCTCAACAAACAAGATGTATTACGCCGACAGTAACCGAATATCAATTTGTTGGTACAATGGCATTATTCGGCGATAAATCATTAGGCTTTTAAGTTCCACCTTGTTAAAGTAGTCCATTATCGTTCGCATATAAAGGTAGGAAAGTGCTCTGTCGTGTACTGCGAGGCGGCGCGGGCGTCATCTAGCGATCAGAAGCGATTAAAGTAATAGGGTTTTTTCTCCTGGAAATTAGTTACAAAAACCTTTGTCGGTGTAGAAAAGTTTGCGAACTGTGACTTTTTGCTAGCAAAAAAGAACATTTGAGATAAGCCCACCTTACATCTTACCTTTTCAAATCGCTTTCCATGAAACTAAGGGTAGTGAAGCGAGACATAAAATAACTTTTCCCTACTTAATCATAACACCCAAATAGCTTAGACATCACGGCGGGGACCGAAGTGTATTACTGGCACCCGGACTTATAATAAAATACACTTTATCGATAGGTATGATAAATATAAGCACAAATAATTATCGTCCAATGTCCCAAGGTCTGCAATGCTTTTCCCTAAAGTTGCAGGTAGTATTACAGGTAGAACTTCTGTCTCCTAAAAAGCTAAAAAAATGTCTCGCCAAAGCTATTGGATTAGCATACCGCAAAGCGCGACTAGTTCTAAGAAATGCCCGGTCTGGCTATTGACCATCGATAGTTTTTTTGTAAGTGAATAATACTGCAGTATACCGACATAACCAAAGAGTTAAGTCTAAAATGTAACACGTGGGTCCAACAAGGAAACCACTGCTTAAAAAATCCTTCATATTCGGTTCTACTCTGACTTTGAGATCAAGAGCGGGTTAAATAATCATTGAAAAAAATATTGTATAATTAAGTGAGAATTTACTTTCATCATAAATAAAATAACTTTTATGCTGAACTGGGAGCGTAAGAAAAACATAGAATGAGCCAGCTGCTTCTCTTCCCGGGCATACTGTAAAAGTCAGTTAAGGGACCGAGGTGATATGCGAGGCTTTTTTGTGGGCGATAGGCTGACCCCCTGTTACTGCAATAGTCTCTCTCCACTATTATAATGCCTCCAAATTTGTCAAACGTGACATCAGATAGTTTTATAACCTCTGATGTTCTGCCTACCCCATTAGGGAAACAAGCGTGAAGTTATGTATGTATGTATGTGTATGTAAATCATATTTGTTTTGTACGTAGAAAAGCATATAATAAAACCACTCATATACAATAGAGACTAAGGTTTATAGCGAACGTCATTTTTTTACCCAAAAATAGGTATGAAGGTCAAGCAATATCTAGCCTACTTCCTTATCGAATCGCCGTACTGTACCGATGAATTTTATCTGTCAGATGGCTGACAATCCTGCCACGGCTATAACTAGGTCACGAGCGGCCTACGCTTCTTCAATCAATAACTAAGCTTATCGGTCAATCGGTGTAACTTTTAACAACACTTGATACACCGTCTTACTTTCTCCCAGTGGGCAGAACGAGACGACATCACTGCGGTGAAACTAAAATACTTCTGATTCAGAGCTCTATAGTATACAAGGGTATAGGGTTTCGCATGAATTCTTCTTTTTTTTACATAAAGGTGAAATGTGAACAGCTGACATGGGCATATATACGTTACCCGTGTATATTATGTCCGTTTCCTCTTAGGTAACTTTTAAGGTGTTCGAAAACACTGCTAATAAAAGTTCTTGCAGGATTTATACTTTACGAGATACGAAGGTTTGCGTATATCATCGTAACATAAAAGTTCGACCTAACATACCTACACAGCTTCACGCCTGTATCCCTTTGGAGTAGGCAGAACACCAGAAAACCATCTGATTTCATGTTTGACAAATTTGAAGCCATTATAATGGTACAGAGAGACTATTGCAGTGACAGGGGATCAGCCTATCGCCCACAAAAAAATCTCCAATAAAACCTCTGTCCCTTAACTTAACTGACTTTTACCGTAGGGCTGAAAAGAGAAGCAGCTGGCAAATTCTAGAAAGAAAAAAAGATTCTATGTTTCTCCTTTGCTCCCAATCGAACATGGATCGACAAATAAACCCGACCAAGAATTACTATCATCGTACAGCCTTTCGGATTTCACTAAAAAGCGACCTTTCCTAAAAAACACGCACTTTGTGTCCAAAACATGACAGCTTTAGCCGTAACAAAGTTATTTTTGCTTTTAAACGCATGTTACCTTAAAAGATCATTTGGATAATGTCATTCAATACTCAGAAGCGGATACGAAGAAAAAAAACTGTTCGCACCTGCTAATGGCACTTGACGTGGCAAACAAGAAGATAAAAACGTACCTATAGGAAAAAACTCGCAGATATGTTCTCTAAGGCCTGCTGTACGTTAGGGATGGCGGGGAAAGAGGGTGGCACATGAGTGAGTTCCAGATACATTTATTATGCCATGTGTTGGAGAGCGGGCGCGTGTACGAAATGAAATTTAATTTCGTTACATTGCTAAACATTACGAGTTTTTCTTTATTATTGTTATTCATTTATTCCGCCTTTTTAAACATTAAACAGAAATTGGATGTGAAAATGTTTAATAAAAAGCTTTTTATATAATGTAATTTAAACGTTAACTTATATTATTGTCAGGTCGCAAATAGCGCCTCACACAAAAAAAAACTTCACATGACGACGCTGGCTGTAATAGCCATGAACTCATTTAATAGTCGTAACATCACCAAGAATTTTATTATATAACTAGATATAGCAAAGCCAAAACATTGATACAAAAGTCAGTGATTGACTACTGAACATGACGACTGTATGCGCCATAAATATACACATTAAATGACCCCCAGCCTAGAAGTGTACTTAAGTAGTCGATAATGTACCATTGCCATGTACCATCGCACTCGGTAGGTAAGGAAGTCAGACACAATGACTATGTAAACGATCCCATTGTTTCACTACTATGAGACTACTAGCCAGCCATTCCGAGAGGTTTCTTTTTAAATATATTCTTATGTTTTCGGTATCTATAATCTTAAATTGATATTACAATAATGATTATATTATTACATCTTATAACTTGACATTTCAGTTTCCTTGTGGACCCCGTGTTACCCGTGACCACCAAAAAAAAAAAAAAAGGTTTTCCAACAGGAGGAGTATCTCAACTCGTTTTTATGTACTTTTTGTGTCTTTGTTACACGTTACGAATCGATTTTGAACATTCTTGTTTCATATGATAGAGAATACTTCATAGGTGATCAGTATAAATTTCATCGAAATCGAATAAGTACTTTTTGCAATATCAACACGGTGAAATGTACCTTGATGACCTAATACGTCAGCCAAAGCTTTAACTAGGATTTAAAAATGTAAGTGAAGTCGGTTTTTTTAATGCTCTGCATTCGTTGATTATTACCTAAATAAAAGCTGGTAAAGTATTATATTTAAAACCAAAAAAATTTACATTAACATCTTCGGGTTCTTCAGTTCTTATTTGTACAATAAATGTAATAAAATAAATAATTTATATCCTCTAAATATGTTATTATGCAAAAAGGTCATTTCAACGTGGTTACTGGGGCTAGATTACGATAAGACTGAAAACCTGTTATTTGTTGCAAGTCAAAATGTCACGAAAAATTCTATTACTAGAACTAGCTTTCATCTTTCTCACTTATTCATTGCACTAATTATAACACGTTTATTTCACGCAGACTCATTACAATAAACCACATACCTATACTACTTGCAGTGTTGTCGCCATTAGACTATTATTTACAAAATTATTATGTTAAACCAACCTAATCTTGTATAATTTTCCGAAGGTGGAGGCCTGGAGTCCTAAGACACAGGGTATCCTAGGTTAGGCTCCAGCCTCTGCAAAATTGTATTTGTGTGTATATTTCTGTGCTATCTAAACTAGAGTTGTTGTAGAGGAAATATAGATTTTCATTATTTTTATAAAGTGGCACGTGCTGCGAATAGCACACTTTATTTCTCTTCCATGGATTTCGTTAAGGATTGATTACCCGATGAACCAGGAGATCCTTTGTCCAGCTATACCTTCCACCATTACGCCATAATGTAGCAAAATGGATTGAACGGTGCCAAGCAGCGCTTTAAAAACACCATTTTGATTTGGGAGTGGCTTTGACCAGATTTGATAACTGATTTACCAAAAAAGTTTACCTATTATCCGCCATCTGGTTTGCAAATGTTTCGCTAAAGACAATATGGTTGCAATTTCTGACTAAATATTAACATATGGATTGAGTGTATAAGATAGGTTCTATTATTTCTACTTTGAAAATAGACTAATCAATATTCTGATTGCTTGCTATTCAATAGCATATCAATAGACAACATTTCCAAACAGAGTGAAGTAGTGAAGCTAGAATGATATACGTATTCCGTTTCTTTACAAATCCATTAGTTCTACATTATTAATTCTTAGTATTTGATTACGTACTATGGCTAAAAAATTATTTATAGGTAAACTGTGAGGAGACAAAGGCCGGCCGAAAATAAATCTCAGAACTCTGCGTCATTACACAAGTTATTAGGTACAAAACTTGATTAGAATGTTAAACACGAATAAGTTCTAATATAATAAGAATAATCAGTCGTTGTTAGACATCGGATAAAATCTTCCTTTCTCTTACATAAACCCTTTTTAAACAAAGGACAAGACTTTATCTTCATACATTTTGGCCCATATGTGTACCGTGAGGTACATGGACACAAAATTGTAGAGCATGAACCGAGGAACTGTAAAATATAGGATATATTTACATATGCATGATTAAATGCTATAAGATAAATAATTTAAAATTGTAAAAAATAGCGGTTTCGGAGCATAAGATCATTATTTTTTGACATATGTCAGCAAATGTCAATAATTACAGGATGGCACCACTCCGTTATTCATTGAAATAAGGTGGTTATTCCAATAAAAAAACAGAATGACAAACTGTCAGTTTGACAGTTTTAGTAAAATTTCTTTATGGTAGGCACCTTCTTGGCATGGATAGCCTTTTACTGCACAGTACACAGTACAGTGCACAGTACAGCAATATGGCTTGTGTGCAAAGCCACGAGTATTTTTTTTTTCAGTTTAAAGTCCAACTTAGACCTAAACTGTTAATACAGTTTGTTTTAGTGGAATCAAAGGTAGGTATTATAAACCGCCGAGTGAACCTCGGTACCTATAATGGACCACTTATACGGGGATCTTTTAAGTTGTTCTTTCTTTTAATAAAATCGTCATAAACATGAAGATAAATAGCAAATATAGTAAACGTTAGATTTGGGTTATTATTAAGTTAACTAATTTTTTATGTAGATATAGTACAGATGAAAGCCGGCGCACTGAATTCACTTGACGCAAAGTAAAGTCCGGGTCTTCATTAATTAAAAAAATATAGGATTAATGACACTTTACGCTGGAAAGGCTCCTGTAATTAAATTGCTTGATCTTCTCTATTATCCAGAACATAACTACGATTGATGTCGTTATATGGCGGTTAGGATAGTAAGAACGGCAGTAGGTAGTCGACATATATAGCTGAAGAGGCTGATACCGTTTTTAATAGTTTTATCATATTTTGGACATTTTCTCTGCGGATTTAGTTATGTTGGCAGTTATCTTGGTATTCGTAGTTTGGTCGTTAAGTACTAGAAAGAAAAATAGAATCAGAAAAGCTATAAATTTTGTCAGGCTCTACTTAAACTACAAGAGCTTTAAACTTAAAATATCCCAAAATTAATTCCGTCGCGCTCCTGTTAACTGACAATGATAGAGATAACAATAACCGTACCTATCCGAGCATTAATCTTTTAACAAAGGCTCTAAGTAACTACGTAACCGTTTATTAAAACAAAAACAAGGTAAAAAAGCTAATTTAAATTTCTTGAAATGAAATCCAAATAAAAGTTAGCTATGGAGGTAACTTCCATTATTAAGAAAGATGAGCTATGATTTAACATAATTAAAACTTATTTGTTTAGGACTTTCATAAATATTTATCTGTCTTACTTTATTTTAAGGTAGAAATAAAAATGAGTAAAATTTTAATTTGAACTTAAGAAGTAACTAAATATTTTTTTAAGGTCCTGATCACAAAGTAACTTCGTAGTGAACTATATAAAAAAAAGTTAAAGCTGCAAAAGCACAATGGACACAAGAAGTGAATGAAATTGTAAAGCGACCACACGTCTCGGAAGGAAATAAAAAAAAATACAATAAGAGCTATACAGGTGCTAGAGTGGACTTAGAGTTCTATAACTGCGCTTGAACAAAAGATAAGAATCTGCTTCTCATATATCTACAAGGTGTAGCGGAAATTTTATTTATCAACAAATAGAAGTTCCTTTCTACAATATTTAGTATGGCCTTATCGAAAAAAAATCAAAATTGCGAAATACAGAAAAATCAAAACTCAAATTTCGTCAATTTTGTCTGCGTGAAACCTGTAAACTAATTCTTGACTGAAAAATTTATTTCAAATTATTTTTGTGCTTTCAGTTATAACATTTAGCTTTCTTTAATATTACAGGATGAAAATTTTAACACGGTAAACACAGAACAAAATATATTCGTGACTTGTAAATGGGAACAAATTTACTGAAATTAGAAGCCCGCAACAGGCTTGTGGAATACCGAAAACATAATTAACCTATTACACCTTAAGCTCATAAGCACAATCTTGCATGATATACCTAAGTAAAGAATCGCCTACAGCATCGTATGGTTTCTTTGAACTTTACACAACAATTTAACACGGGAAAGTTACTCTATACTGACGTAAATGCGACCCACTAAAACCCTCCAGGTGCCCACGGTATCACCGGTGGCATTGCCCGCGAGCCCCGGCGGGTTGCGCTCAGCCTGAGCCGTGCGCACCCCACAACTGGAAGAGGTAGTAGTTTGATGTCCACTGCATTACACATGTTTGTCACATCTGTAAATATATCTTGAGTACTGCCTTTTAGACTTTAAGACATCAACTAACGAGAAAATTCACCATCACAAAGAAATACTCGAAAAACGTAACTAAGTACACCATATTTATGAAGCAATACTTGTAATAAACAAATAAGGTCAAAAAAACCCCAAGGTGTAAAATGACTGTATCTGGTGACAAGGTAACACAAGCTCTAAAATAATTAGAACTTTACCCTGAAACATTTAAAAGCTCATTTTCATATGCAGCAGTAGGCTTTTGTATCGGTAGATGCAGAAAGGTAATGTTTGGAGTGTGGAGTAATTTATTTGTTGGTAACTTTTTAATTATCTGCGCTTTTGTCAGTTCAGGACTTCCAGATGGCTGAACAGTGTGGTCCTGATGCGAAGCAAAGATAAGCGAACATGACTTAATTAATACTAGTGCACCAGATTTTATACAATTCATATAAAATTAGCATACCATTTCATCCTCTCAAAGTAATAGCTTTTTCAATACAGGGTAATTGTCATTTAAATTACCTTAAATAAACAAATCCATTATAAAGCGTAAAACTAAGCTTTAATAAGCATGTTTTATAGTGCCCATACAGCTAAACTGCAGAGCCACTGCAGAGTCTTGTGAGGCATGTTGAGGATTGTGCTGCTGATCATCTCATTACATCTGAATCCATTGTCACAAATAATACATGATTCAACCATGGATGCATTGCCAGGATGGTAGGGCCGCCAGAAGCACCTCTGAACAAAACGGGCTAGTACTGCCAATTTTTTTTATTAACATCCAAATAATTCATCTCAATCAAACTCATAAAATATAATGAATACTCATGAGTTACAGAATACATTTATGAAATTATGTTTAAAAATATTTATTCAAGAAAATTCTTTCAGTACAATATTCCTCTACAACTAGTGTTCCCGAGGCCTGTAGGCTTTTTTTGCCCAACAGTCATGTGGATGCATTTTGCACTGGCCCACGTAAATTTGCCTAAAATGACCTTTGCCAAATTTTTCGCCGAGGGCTAGTAATATTAAATAATTTTATCTATTTATTTACAAATTTAATAAGGATTTTTATAGGCTTTTTAAATTTTGAAGCCCCTTAAAGGCCAGCTACTCTACCATGGGCTCTAAAAGGACCATTAGGTTTAAATTCAGGCCTAAAAATAATAGGAAAAAATATCTACAACCATCCCATGCATCATTTTCTAGGTATTTGTGGTGGAAGCTAAACCATTGATTATGTAAATCATGCAAAATTTTATTTATACAATGACAGGTTGTACCATTATCAAAGCAAATCCTGGAGCGAGCAGCTGACTTTAAAATAAATGGTACAGTATTGTTTAAATATCACAGAAAAATATTGGCAGTACATATTGTAGACTCCTAGTAGCTGAAGACCCAAGGTACTAATTACCACTCACTAACACACATACATGTCTTTTTCTGTAGCGTAAATAGATAATATTCAGTTTGGTCAAGAAATTGACGTACTCACTTGTCTTTGTGTGTGTAGAATTACTACTGTACATATTTATTTCTAGTAGGTACAAAATATGTGCATACCTACCCAATTCAATAACTGTATGTTATGAACTTTATTCCTTAAAAATACTTAAAATTTAGTAAGAAAGTCATAGGTACCTACCTACTTATCTCATTTAAATAAACAACCTAATATTAATAACACACATAAAAACTTCAGTTGAGAACTGCACAGCATTAAATCTGCTCATAAGCCTTTTATATACTAAACATTAAGATTGCTTACACAAATTAAGTTTCAAGTAACATGCTTATTGCGAAGTCAGAGGTGACCTCTTGTTGTAAGCACGTCGCGATGCATGTGTGCAACCAAGTGCAAAGGCATGAGCCACGAGAAGCGGTCAGGCCGGTTCTTTAGCGCCCACACGCTTATTCCGAGCCACCGCGATAGGCTCAGACGCCTTATCGAAACGTACAAGAAATATAATTCGAAAGTAGAAATTTTCAAAATAAAACTTCGGACAATATTTACATACATATCGCAATTTTGAATGAAAACCTTAGATAGAAATATACAAAAGTAAAAGAGAAACCTTTAACCAGTCAATTTATGGACCTTTTATTTACCTGTCCCGGTAAAAGGTGACGATAACAAAATAAATAATGAGGATCTCATACCTTCATTGTCGTCATTCCTTTCAGCGCTGTACACCGAAACCACCAAAACTCCGAGACACAGAAAGCTTAGATATCTCACAATCATTTTGAAAGCTTAAATGACCACACTTAGTTCACAGTTATTGCAATTAAATGAATTAAATTCACTCGACCAACATAATTCACGTATAACACTTGCGCTGCGGAGCAGCGATCAGCCTGTCTTCGCAAATGGCGGAGGCGGATGGATGACGGATGTGTTCATCGATTAGACAAGGAGCATTTACAAAGCCTCACAATTTCACGCTCGTGGATTCATACTAGCAACACTCGATTGATAAAATTATATTTATCTGATGTTCCAATAAAATATTTAATTCGAGTGTTGACGTTTATTTCTTTATATGTGTTATTCAAGTGAAAAAATCTAAAACGAAGACTATTGTACGAATAACAATATTTCGTTTTAAAAAAAAATTACCTACTTGAAAATATTAAGTTTATTATAGAACCAATGATACGTCATATTGTCCAGACTAAAGATTGAATTAGGCATATTCATATTTTGCGCAGTTTAAAGCCGAAGTATACAATGATGGTAATCTGGAAGACCCACTGACCTCTATATTTACCACTGGACTGGTGGCTGTCAAAGTGCTTTTGTGCCCGTTTGATAATCGCCATTTTGGCGCTGTTGGACGTAGCGAGTGTCCGTGGTACTAAAACTAGTCGCTTACAATATACACATGTCCTCATTCTTGATAACTTTTATATAATGCTTATAACAATAACAACATAAAATTCGTATTTATATTAAAAAAATATAAAATCACTTAACAATAAGCAAGCACTTCTCTGGCGGTCACTTGCAATATACGTCAAAATTTGTTCTGCGGACACTCGCTACTCGCTAGTGGCGCTTCAAATAGGCACAAAAAAATAGCTGTCAAACTTACGGAACAGCCAGTCCAGTGGTAAATATAGAGGTCAGTGGGAAGACCCCTTACGAACGATATGTCCACACCAGCGTAGTGATTGTCCCTTTATGAGGAGACCTTCCATACTCATCATCTCTATCCGATGGAGGACCTCCGTATCTGGTATCCGATCTTGCCATTTGATATTCAAAATGTCACGAAGGCATTTTAGATGGAAGGTTTCAAGGTGTTTGATATCTGCTTTGTACATACACCAAGCCTCCGAGGCATAGAGAAGGACCGGCAAGATAATTGCTTTGTACACACCTAATTTCATTACCTACAAGATTTTATCTTCATACATTTTGGCCCAAATGTGTACCGCGAGGTACAATGGGCACCACACAGTAGGACATTAATAAACCGAGTAACTGTAAAATATAGGATATATTCACCTATTCATGATTAAATGCTGTCAAATAAATTGTTTAAAGTAGTAAAAAATAACCGTTTTGGACTTTTGTTCCAAATGTCAATAATGACAGGATGTCACCCCTCCGTTGGTCATTCACAAAATCTTGTTATACCGTTCCTTTCTGCGTTCCGGGCTGCTTCTTATTCGTTTGCAGGAATCAACTGCTCGATTCAATTCCGTAAAACAATCAACAGAAGGAAATAATGAAAATGAGTTTGTCATTTTAACAGGTAAAGTATTTTTTTAACCGACTTCAAAAAAAGGAAGTTATCAGTTCGACCTGTATGTATGTAATACGTTCAGAACTGCTCAGTTTTCGCATATGTTAGTTTTTATCAACGTCTGAACAAATGTACCTTTCAAAAGTGTATGTATGTAAGTATGTATGTATGTTTTTATGTTTGTTTTTATGTTTGTGTTCCCATATTTCTGAAACTACAAGTCCGATTTAAGTAAATCTTTTTGTTTTACTAAGTATTATTCAACTTAGGGAATCCTGCAAGTTTCATCAAAATCGGTTTAGTCGTTTTTGAGGTATGTAATTTCAAATGACTTATTTATGTTTGAGCTTACATATTTACAGAGCTGAAAGCTCGATTCAAGTAATTATTTTTTTGTGATACAAGGTGTTGTCCAACTTAGGGAATACTGCAAGTTTCATCAAAGTTGGTTCAGTAGTTTTTGAGATAGGGAATTTAACCCACCAAAGAAAAATAATTATCTACCTACAATACCAATATCAGGTATCTTTATAGTCTTACCTAGTTTACCCTACAACTTAAGTTAAAAAAAATATAAATAAAAATATTCTGAAAAAATAAAACAGATTTCAAAGGTTCATATAGATTAGTTCAAAAAACCCCTATAGATGGCACTTTTAAAAAGCCGAAGGCGTTAAGTCCGTATACTATTATGTAGGTAAGTGGTATCTACCATCTAAGGTTATTTATAAGTTCAATTTCTAATACAGACGTCAATTAATTTATTTTACTTTTAAAAACGTAGAGAGGAATAAATGGCTATATGACAGACAAGACTTCGTCTTTTATAAAGCGCCATCTATCGAAGCCTTTTGCACCATTTTTGTACCGTTTTTTTTTAATGAGCTGTCAGAAAACCTCTCATTCCGCGACTCGTACGATAAAGAATTACTTGTCTATAATGACAAGTAACCTTTATTACACTTATTTTATTTATTGACAATGATGGGTCACGGACATGCTAGTTTGTCTTCCCTACAAATACCAAAATTCTATTACTACTAGCGCTACGCGCTGGGCACTACTGGAACTTTTTGCGTTCGATATCGATATATCTATAGTACTTTGGCGGAACTTGGGCGAAGGTTTCTTCAATAAAAGAGGTTCAGAAGGTAGAATGTGGAATGTGTTTTAGTAGTAAAATGTGCTATTTTTATACAAAATTATCAAGGTCATTTGAGTAAGACAACAACAAGTGTGTGAATAATAAAGCAACACAAATTAGGAGAAAACGCGCTTCAATACACGCGCGCTGCCGCGTCTCCCCGATTGTATAAAAGGAGCAGCGTCGCCGCCGCTCGTTCTTTCCATCGGCGGCCGTCGCGTGAACAACACGTCGCGCTGGGAGCGCGCGCGTGGCTTGAGACATCCAAACGGCGGCGTGCGTGTGCCGGCGTGCGGAGCGTGCGAAAACATTCGAACGCCGTGTGTGTGACCTGTGCTGCTTGCTGCTTGCTTCTAAACTAAAAGTTCTTTTCAGAACTACTTCATAATTATTCATTCAATATGTGCGTTTTATTTAAATCCTATACCAATTCTGTCGTGTGCCTTGCTGCCTTCTTAATTCATATGATAGTTCTTTTCAGAGCTGCTTCATTTTCATTAAGTATCTGTGTTTGTTTTATTTAACTCCTATACCTATTCTGTCGGTAGCCACAGGACTCCCCTTCAAGTGAAACGTACAGGCAGTTTGATGTTACGCCCAGAACGTGTTGTTTGTGTTTTCAATTCTGATCGTGGCGTCACACTGACTTGTCTCGGGAGCTCTGACGCTGGTAACTGTGGGTTTTCTTCTGAGGTTATGGTGGTACTTGTGTTAGAAGGTAACTGGTAAGCCGGCTTCAATCTATCTATTGAGATAGTGGTTTGACGATTCGGTAACTGGACTGTGAAAACTTTTTCTGATCGCTTGACAACTAGGTACGGCCCTTCGTATGGTGGTTGAAGTGGTTTCTTGACTGCGTCGGTCCTCACGAAGACATGACTACAATCAAGTAGGTCCTTGTGTACAAATACCGATTGTTTGTTGTGATGCGAGGTAACGAACTGTGGCTTGTTAGCTTGAATAATTTTACGTAATCTTTCAACGTAGGTATAATCCATAGCTGTAGGTATCTCTGTCGTTTCATCGAAAAAATCTCCGGGTAGTCGTAGGTTGTAGCCGTAGGTAAGTTCGGCTGCGCTGACGCCTGTGTCTGTGTGCAGGGCGGCTCGCAATCCGAGTAGCACGGTAGGTATTTCTTCGATCCACGAGTTAGAGTTCGTTAATCTTGCGCGAAGTGATGTTTTGAGTGATCGGTGCCAGCGTTCGACTATGCCATTGCTCTGCGGGTGATACGGCGTTGTTCTTGTTTTCTTTATACCCATAGTTTTCGTAAGTTGTTGAAATAATTGACTCTCGAACTGTCGACCTTGATCACTCGTTAATGTCGTAGGGCATCCAAATCTCGCTATCCAGTGTTTATAAACGACGTCGGCAACCTTTTCTGCGGTTATATCGTCGGTAGGTATAGCTTCGGGCCATTTAGTAAGTCTGTCGATCATAGTGATAAGATAACGGTGACCTTGACTTGTAGTAGGCAGCGGTCCGACGATGTCTATGTGTAGATGTTGAAATCGGTCGGTTGGCGCGAAATTTGAAACTGAAGAAGTTGTGTGCCGCTGTATCTTGTTTTGTTGACAGGGAATACAGCTTTTACTCCATTTAGTGACGTCTGCGTTCATTGTAGGCCAAAAGTACTTGTTTGTAATCAGCTTGCGAGTCGTACGTGTTCCTGGGTGGCTTAAATTGTGCACGGTTTTGAATGTTTCGTAACGAAATTCTTCTGGTATATAAGGTCGAATATTGCTTGTAGAGGTTTCGCAGTAAATCTGAATATCGGAGTTCGGAATTTTGATTTTTTTTATTTTGAGATTTTCTTGTTTTTGAAGTTCTTTTAAAAGTGGATTTTGTAGCTGAGACTTAGCGATTTCTTCGTAGTTGATTGTTGATGGCGTTGTTATCGTTTCTATGCGGCTGAGTGCGTCGGCTACTATGTTTTGTTTACCGCTAACATGACGTATGTCGGTGGTAAACTCACTTATAAATAATAATTGTCTTGTACGCCTCGGTGTTTCGGTTGTAGACTGCGTTTTGCTCATGGCGTATATAAGTGGTTTGTGGTCCGTGAAGATGATGACTGGACGACCTTCAAACATTTTTCTGAAGTGTTTTACTGCCATGTACATAGCAAGTAACTCACGGTCGTAGGTTGAGTATTTCTGTTGGGCTTCATTGAACTTTTTTGAAAAATAACCGAGTGGTTGCCATTTCCCGCCAATATGTTGTTGTAGTACCGCGCCAGCTGCCTTATCGGACGCGTCGCATGATAACGCGTAGGTAGCGTTATGTGATGGGTAAGCGAGTAAAGTAGCGTGTATTATGCTAGCTTTACAATCTTCAAATGCTTGCGTTGCTAGGTCGGTCCATTCGATAACTGTTTTGTCTCGTTTCTTTACGTTGTGTAGGTAGGCATTCAGCGGTGCTTGGATTAATGCGGCGTTTGGTATGTGGTCGCGGTAGAAGTTAATCATACCAAGGAATCGGCGTAATTCTTCGATGTTTGTTGGCCTTGGGTAGTTTTGTATGATTTCGGTTTTGTTAGAAGGTGGCTTGATTCCGTCTTTATTTACTGTATACCCAAGAAAGGTAACTTCTTTTTTGCCAAGGTTACATTTTGCTGGGTTGATTGTAATGCCGTGTTTTTCAAGTCTTGTGAGAACGGCGCGTAGGTTTTCACGATGCTGGTCTTCATCCTTTGATGCTATCAGCAGATCATCGACAAATGGGAATACGTAATCGAGCCCTCGGAGTACTTCGTGGATGAATCGTTGAAATGTTTGACTTCCGTTCTTCAGACCAGGACACATACGTGGGAACTCGAATAATCCCATCGGTGTAATGATTGCTGTCTTCTCTATATCTTCTTCCCTGACTTTTAACTGCTGGTAGGCTCGGTTGAGATCTAGGGTCGAAAATATGGTCATGCCGGTCAGGTGGTAGGTGAAATCCTTGATGCGTGGGACAGGATACCGGTCGGGCTTGGTGATTGTGTTTAGACGCCGGTAATCACCGACTACTCTAATGTCACCATTTTTCTTTGGTACGACGTGTAGTGGTGATGCCCAAGGACTCTTACTGGGTCGGCATAGACCTTGCTCGATCATTGTTTCGAATTCCTTTTTTATTTTGTCGTAGCGATGAGGAGGTACGGGTCTTGCTCGGCAGTGAACTGGTGGGCCTTCGGTTTCTATGTAATGTTGAACGTTGATACTGCTGTTAAGGTTCATCGAAGTCAGTCTCGTAGTGCCAGGAAATTCTGCTAGTATCGTGGTATGACTGTTGAATATCGATACTACGAACGGTAGGTAGGTCTGTTGCTTGAACTGGTGCGTTGACTCGTAGGTTGGTTACGTTGTCTATTAGTTTTCGATTCTTGAGATCGACGATAAGCTGGTGATGCTTTAAAAAGTCGGCTCCCAATATTGGTTTAGAAACGTCGGCTACGATGAATTTCCACTTGTAGGGTCGGCGAAGATGCAGATCGAGTTCTAGTGTTTTCTCGCCATAGGTAGGGATGACGGTGTTGTTAGCGGCGTAGAGCTTGAATGGTAGAGGAGTGGATATCTGGCCCTTTCTTCTTGGTAAAACGGAAATATTAGCACCCGTGTCTACCAAGAACGATAGACCAGTTTTCTTATCGGTCACGAATAGGCGGTATGCAAGACTGGGACCGTTGGCATCCGCCTCAGCCAACCTCCCATTTAGTTTTCCGTCTTCTCAATCGTAAATGTACACGGCGTTGTACATTTTCTTGCTTGAGCGCCAAAACGTCGGTGGTAAAAACAAAATGGCGACGGAGTTGCGGAACGCGAGTGCGCGTGATTGTGCGAGCGAGACGGCGATCTTGAGTGGCCTTGTCGTGAGCGGGAACGATTCCACGGACGGCGATGATTTTCGTATCTATTATTATAGGTTTTCAACTCTGCGATCTCGATATGTAGTTTGCGGATTTCTTCAACCAGAAAGTGCAGATCACCTGGTGATGATGATGCTTGAACTTGTTGCGGTGGAGTAGAAATGGCTGCGACTTCTCTGTTTTGCTCCATCATCTTGTCTGCGAGTAAGGCGAGCTCTTCTAAAGCCGTTTGTTTACTAAACGACTCGCTTACGGCGAGCACGGAGCGGATGTGTGGCGGCAAGTGGTTCGTCCATAGGTGACGAAGCGTGGCGTCTGGGATACGATTACGAGCGAGGTCACGCATTCGTCGTAACAATTGTGTAGGCTTCTGATCGCCGAGCTCCATCTCTGACAGTAGTTTTTGGAATTGGCGGCTGTCGGATTCTTCATAACTTGCGATTAATCGTTCCTTGATCGCAGTGTAGTAGTCTTGAGCAGGTGGGTTGTACAGTAGGTCGGTTATTTGTTCAATATCTTGTTTTTCCAGCTGTGCAATCACCATTTGCGCTAACTGTGCCTGTCCTTTTTTGGTGTCGTGGGTTGCTGCTTCGAAGCTGTAGAACCACAGTCTCGGTCGGTCTCTCCAGAATGGTGGGATGCGTAGCGTAAGTGAAATGTTGGAGACTTCACGGGCTTCCGGTTTGCAGGCTGGGTTTGAGCTTTCGTCGGGTACGGCGGTTTCTATATTCTGTTTTTCTGTCGACATTTTGATGTTTATTCGGTCTTCTGAGCGGTTTTCTAATCGGGCAGGGATTCCGTTGTTTTCTTGTAATTTTTTTTCAGTCGGGCAGGGATTCCTCTTCTTTTTTTTTTCTTGTATTTTTTTCTTTCTTCAGTCGGGCAGGGATTCCTCTTCTTTGTTGTTCTTCGGGGTCACCACTTTGGCGGAACTTGGGCGAAGGTTTCTTCAATAAAAGAGGTTCAGAAGGTAGAATGTGGAATGTGTTTTAGTAGTAAAATGTGCTATTTTTATACAAAATTATCAAGGTCATTTGAGTAAGACAACAACAAGTGTGTGAATAATAAAGCAACACAAATTAGGAGAAAACGCGCTTCAATACACGCGCGCTGCCGCGTCTCCCCGATTGTATAAAAGGAGCAGCGTCGCCGCCGCTCGTTCTTTCCATCGGCGGCCGTCGCGTGAACAACACGTCGCGCTGGGAGCGCGCGCGTGGCTTGAGACATCCAAACGGCGGCGTGCGTGTGCCGGCGTGCGGAGCGTGCGAAAACATTCGAACGCCGTGTGTGTGACCTGTGCTGCTTGCTGCTTGCTTCTAAACTAAAAGTTCTTTTCAGAACTACTTCATAATTATTCATTCAATATCTGTGCGTTTTATTTAAATCCTATACCAATTCTGTCGTGTGCCTTGCTGCCTTCTTAATTCATATGATAGTTCTTTTCAGAGCTGCTTCATTTTCATTAAGTATCTGTGTTTGTTTTATTTAACTCCTATACCTATTCTGTCGGTAGCCACAGTACCAAGGAGCGTATCTATAGTATGGTATTCAACCAATCAAGTGTTTGCGCTCAAGTGTTGCATTTGCTTATTTTTCTGTGTGTTTTTTGTTGCTTAATTCTTTTGTTAGTGTTTTCTACAAAGTACGTTTAGTAGAGTGTTCACTCCTCGCGTTCTTACGATCTCGAATTGAAGATTTTACTTTTGTGAAGTGATATTTTAACGTAGGATACTGACTTTCTAGTGAGATAGTGAGATAAGAAAAGGAATTGCATTGATTTTTAATGACTGGTGCAAGGAGGTGAACAATTTGTGTGGCAAACGCATTGAGTTTGACGAAGACGACCCGAACAAATCTATGGCCTGCAATTATTATATCAAACACAAATATAAAAATTTAAAAAAAATAATTAAGGAGAAATAAATAATTGTCTGAGATGCATATTTTTTATTACTACCAATTCCCATAGCATCATGCTTTGTGCAGTTTATTTCAACTTATTAGTATTGTGCAGTTTAAATTTGACTCGTTACTCGAAAGTAATAATTTGTACTACGAATTTCTGAAAATATGAAAGTGGCTCGGTACGGCAAAAAGGTTCCTAGAGTGGATACTGTATGGCGCTAAAGTGCAAAAACCGCGAGACGGTCATCTATACTTAGTACTTATATTCATCTATGGTCACGGAGTCTGAGAAGTTGGAATATTGTTTCGTATTCCATTTTAATTACAATGTGACTCATAATACCCTTAATAATGAGTAGGAGGAGCTTATATATGTCAGTAAAGCTGGCTTTTTTGGTGATACTAATTTAGTTTGGTGGTGGTCATTGCACCCTGAGGATGCTTCTGAAACACGTGTCGGTTGTAGCTTGTGGTGTATAATAAATTGCTATATTATAGATAGACCAGACTTCGCCTTTTGTAAAGTGCCATCTATCGAAGCCTTTTGTACCGTTTTATTTTTTAATGAGCTGTCGCCGTCGGGAGGAGATCATCATCATACAATTTTGACGTCATCAAATGTTTTGTAATGTTCTTATGACGAATAAAACTTTTAAAATTAAAAAAAAAACAGCATTTTTACGGGTCTGAAAGTCAATCTGTATTTTTAAGCTTAATATGGGGTAAACATGATTTTCTCATGTCGATTTCTCACACTTTTAAGTTCCGTGTAACAAAATCTGATCTTAGATAATTAAAGTGGTAAGTACTATTTTTATGTTTTATCACAGAATAAGTAATAGTACCGTTGGTACAGAAGAATTACACCGCAAGAAGATCTAAATAAATTCGAGTCTTGCTACGACACGATACGGTGGAATTCAGCTCGCACAGCATTACGTACCTACCTGCAAATTTATATACCTAGAAGTTTTGTCCCTTTCTATCGCATGCCTCTTATCTTTTCTTACGCTGTTAGGGTTGCTGCCTAGTGAAGAATAATTAATCAACTTATTTGTAATTAAGTATCTACCGATGTAGGTATTACTGTTATTCTATCTTTGTAAAAAATATTGTTTCAACTTACCTAAAGTACAAAATGAAAAAAAAGTTACGACGAATAATTAGTAATACTACCTATGTTTTGTTTGCTAAATTGAACATAATCAAATCTAAACATAATCTAATTGAATATTTGTTTCTTTTTATGTCCATTTTTAAATACTATCTGCGACCTCGATCATAGAATTACTGTGAGTGCTATTAGGTAGGTAGGTATCTACAACGTCCCGACGGGCGCGCGCGTGACACACGACCCATTCGAAATGCGCCGGCGGAGCGCTTCGCTGTAGGTAAATAACGGATGTACCGCGCGGAGTGAGCCAGGCCTGGTTTTATTCGAAAATACAACTGACACACTGAGTTTTTGGTAGTATTGCATATAAAATGAAAAAGATGACTAAACTACGTTTCTTAGTGCATGCCACTGATATTAAGTAAACGCTTAGGTTACATAGTGGGTTCCATTCGATTAACATTAGAAAAAAAAACTGATTTTGTATCTTTTAAGTTTGACATTAGAGAGCCTTAAAATAAGATATTATAATGTCGAATACGGCTTGTAAATAATATTAACAAGCCATCTTAGATTTTGTTAAATCAGAATATTTTTTTGAACTAGTTTTGATAGAAGTTCATTGCATCATTGTTTTTATGCCAGAACTCACAGGTTGATCTTGATTTGATATGTTCTGTTCGCCTAGATCATGAACATGATGGAGTGAAGAGTCATTAAAAAATGTCAATGTCAGTGCCCTCCTACATAACAAAATATTTATCTATCATGTCTTGTAAATGCTTTTAGAAAAATCTCTATTCATTTTATTTCTATCTGGCAATACTGAAGTTTCGAAAGTTCAATTTTGCATGGCGGAACATTACGGACGTGCAAGTGGATTCTGTTTGTTGCTGCGGACAATAATTTGTAATTGCTGAAGTGAATCCTTATGGAAAGACGAATTCTCATGATTCTCTTTCTCTGTGGACGTGCTTTATTTATTCCTTAACGTTAGAGTTATGTTAAAGTGTTGTTTATAGTTGCGTTTGTGTGAACTGCATAGTTTTTCACAAAAATGGGAAAATGTGACGAAGCCAATGTCGAAGTTAGTATGGGGGACTCAGCGTCCCCCATGAAACCAGATAATTTTACTTTCACGGTGCCACCAGAAGCGCCTGTCTTTGAACCAACACCAGAAGAGTTCCTGGATCCTCTGGCATACATCAGCAAAATACGACCCATCGCTGAGAAATCTGGAATATGCAAAATAAAACCCCCTGCCGTGAGTGTTTATTTAGTGTAAAATATTAGCATGAGGTTATTGTTAGCTGCACCAAGTGTCTCATGCATTAAATTACATTGAATTGCGTAGGTTTCTAACCCCTAAACACACGTTAATTATCAAGTGATGCAACCATATTATCTCGTCTTTTGTAGTTACGTGTTATTTTAGGTTTTGTTTAATGATCCCTTTGCGACTAATACGTGTCAAGTTTTAATGAAAACCATATTCCACATCAAAAAATGCATAGTAATTTATGTGAAATGCATTTGAATACTTTGTTAGGGCTTGGTTGCCATTTTGTGTCGTGCCTCCTGCCTACGAAACTTCAGATAAAAAAAGAACAACCTATTACACTTTTTATGATAGTTAACTGTTATTTTATCTATACACTTGTAAGGCTAAGTGATAATAGCTGTAAGAAATGTTTTAGAATTCTAAAATTAATATTTTTTTATAAATCAACCTTTCATTGTTATCACTTTGTTTTTTATTCTAATACTCTATTTTAATAATCTTAGGAAGACTAAGATTAAAGCATTTTAATGTATAGGTCAACTGAAGTGTCTTAACCCTGTGAATTCATAGTTATCCATGACCCATATTGATAGTTTTTTCTTGGAAAGTAGCTTTATGTGTACCTAACTAAAAACACACCTACATATATCAGTGCACATTAGCCAAAAGCCACATCACAATATTGTTATGTTAATATTGATCAAATATTCAAGTCCATTTTATTTGTTTTCAGTACACAACTCTCATTAACTTTTTCTAATCAGTATTATAATTATACAATATCAATACCTAATATTTCATGAATGCAAATCAATGTTTATATGTAAATATTGTAGTTAAATGCCATAAAGATATTGTGTGATGTGGCTGTCAATCAAAAATATTGATTTTACTCTTACTCTTTCCATAACCATACACAGCATTATGTTTATTTAGGATACTTGAAAGATCCTGTTAATAAGAACTTTATTTGGATTATAAATGAGACAAGATTTGCAATAAATAGATTTTTATAAGAAACACATGTCCAAAAAAAGAAGTCTAGGCTAGGCCATTATTAACTCTTTTATGTTATCTCCTTTTTGGAAAAGATATAGTTCAGCAGTGGATACATTTTAGCTGATGTGTTATGACAAATATCACATTAAAGTTTTTAAGTGTCTTTTTATTTCTAACATTACTTTGCCAAGCAAAATATGTTAAATTTGTGCTGTACAAAATGACAACTAGGTCCCATTGTTATCTTAAAGTGTGATCGAACCATACAATTATTTCAAATAGCATGCCTAGCAGTGTGATTACTGTAAAAGAATAAAATATTTTAATCCATTGTTATTAAATAGACTTTTCTAAATAAAGCTTACAGTATGAAAACTATCTTCAGTGATGTCACTCCTTTTTTTCCTACAGCCCTAGAAAAGACGTTTTAACTTTAGAAATGGGATATTTACCATGTTCTTTCATATATTTCGAGTTTTCAATATTTCTGCACATTTGCAAGCTAAAACATCATGATGGTATTGTATTATCTAAAGTTATATGAATGTGATAATGATGATAGTTTAAAAACTAGGGGAGTATTTGAGTAGTAGTATTAGTTTGTATTTGTAATATCTATTACTTCAGCACACTGCTTAATGGATTTAAACTTAGGTGTTGGTAAATTTATCTATTGTGTCAAAAGGAACAGTAACTATTTAAAGCAATAACTTCTAGTCAATGGAAACACACCTTTTTAACATGTTTTGTTAATTTTATTAGGAAGTCTAAAAATTTTTTTGATATACCTAATTATTTATTTTTTACCCTGGTAGCACTGGCAACCACCATTTGCAGTGGATGTGGATCGTCTACGCTTTACACCACGCATGCAGAGGCTAAATGAGCTTGAGGTAAGGAATTTAAAAATAATAAACAAAATCCCAAGACAATCACACCAACTACATGGCCTTAAAGTAAGGAAAGCTTGTGTTGTGAGATACCATGTAGCAAACTAGGATAAAATAAATAAAATCTCCAGAATATTAATAGATAAATGCCCAGACACGGATTTCATTCCATGTGGGAATCAAACCCGTGACCTCACAATATAAATAAGTAGTGTTTATAGCAACCAATCTTTTCAAGAGTTTAGCAACATAAATAAAAAAAGTTATACAATTAGAACGATGACTATCATACAAATATCATTCCTTCAAACATGATTAATTCCTTGAATGAGTCCTTCATTACATTAGATAAGTATGTATCCATTTATAACTAAATTAAGCAGTTTTAGTTATAAAAAAAACAAAATTGATAAATATAACCTTTGTGTATGACCAAAATAAATAAGCTTGAACATTATGTACATTGCCCCATAAGTATGACATACACTGGCTCTTAATGGATACTTTAACCTGATACTGTTGTATATTTATTTCTTTTTGTTTATATGTATACAAGAAGGTTCAGTCCAGTAGGTCTCTTTAACATGCATAAGATTTTTTTTTATGCATCTTTAGAATTATCTATAGTACTGCAAAACACTATTTTATCATTATTATGTATTGTAATAAATTAAAAGAACACTGTTTAGTACATATTTTTTGCAAAAACCCATGTATATTTAAGAACATTGTGTGACACATTGTGTAAATTATAGCAAAGTAGGTCATTGGTAATAGCCCAACAGAATGGACAACAAAGTCTAACAACATAACAGTCAAACTCAGGTTTAGGTATAATTAATTAAGTTTAGTGCTAGTATACAAAGGTAGTTTGTTCAAAATGTTTTTATTCTTATCAGTTAAAAGATAAAATATAGCATTAGAAAAAATATCTTTAGGTAATGCAATGCAATTTTACAAATAAGATATTTTCACTTTAATTTCAAAGTTTTCTTTTTTTATTCTTTTTGAATAAGCCTTCTAGGACAACAATAGTTTACAAAAATATGACGTATTTTGGAGTTTATTATCAAAAATATTATGTTTGTTTCATTCAATGGAATGTTATAATGTCTACAGGCTATAACCCGTGTCAAGCTGAACTTCCTAGACCAGATCATCAAGTTTTGGGAGCTGCAGGGCTCGGTACTTAAGATCCCCACAGTTGAACGGAAACCACTGGACATGTACGCTCTTCACAAAATCGTCAAAGAAGCAGGTGAGTTTCATGACTACAAGTTTTTATGTAAAGAAAAGCAAGAGGTCCATTTAATATTTCTTTCTACTTTTAAAAAAAATATGTGTAATACATTTTTTTGTCAATATTTTTAAAAACAATTATATTCTATATTATTTATATAAAAAAATTAAGTCCCTACATTACTGTGAGTCTGCCTCAATAATACTATACATACATACATACATAACATCACGCCTGCATCCCTTATGGGGCAGGCAGAACATCAGAGGCCACAAGACCAACTGATGTCACGTTTGACTAATGAGGTATTATAATGACTGCGAGAGGCTATTGCAGTATAGTCAGCCTATCGCCCACAAAAATGCCAATAAAAATACTATATTACCACAAATTAATGTGCAAATTTCCATTTGAGAAAAAAAATTGTTGACCTTAACAGCTAGTCTTTTTCAATCTGTTGAATAGGTAACGCATTAAAAAATACATGTCTTTAAATTAAAATGTCTTTATGTTTTATTCTTTCTTCCATTTTGTCTCTTTTTTAAGATAAGCCTCTTTGTGTATCTTAGAGTTTTGTTTCTCAAATTACGTTATCTAATTATTATCCAGTGGAATAATAATTGACAATGCTCATAAACTTAAAAAAAACTGTATTTACTTAAGCTTTATTTATTATATTGTAAGGAAGCTTTTCATCTCTAACTGAAAAGTTCTAATTCTTTCATGTCTGTGTCTTTATTTTTTTTTTTTATTTATTTATTCATTCACAAAATCCACAGCTCTTAAAATTAATTGATACATAAAATATAGAGAATAATTCTTATAGCCAATAACGGATTTATATTATTTTTGTGTTACTTCTAGACGAGTAGGTAACAAAAATATTATATTTAAATCATTAAAATTATTAAATACTGATAAAAAACTATATATGATTAAAAAAAATGGATTCGAAAAATAATTGATTAAAAAATTGACTAATAAAAAAAAATTAATGATTGACACTTACATTAATAAAAATTTAAATAGAAAAGATTCAGTGAATGTCAATTATTTAAAAAAGAAAAATTAAATTGTAAAATTTCAAAAAGAGGTAGTCATTATTAATACAAAAAAAAATGTTATTATACAAAAAACCTTACATGTTAAAATTTACAAAAAATCAGATAATAATAATAATACAAGCCGAAAGGCGTGTAGCTGTAAGCATACGTAATAATAATCAAGCAATTAATTTAAGTTCAAAATTCACAGCAATGTAAAAAACCTAAGTGTTGAGTGTATGGTGTGTAGTGAGTGTGAGTGTGTTTTGTGGAAAGAGATAAGTTGTTTAGGGCTTCACTTACTTTCCTTTTGAAAGCGCTTTTGGGGTCATGAAATAGGTCTGTTCCGGGGGCAAATGTTGTATTGTATGTTCGTTGGATTCGGTTTATGACAGAGTTTTGAGCATATGCAGTTTTTGTGTGTTCCGTGTTAAATAAGTTTGTGTTACTTACTCATAAGAAGCATAAAATATCTATGTTTTCCCTATGCAGGTGGTTTTGAAGTATGTTCAGCTGAACGCAAATGGTCCAAGATCGCTCGTCGAATGGGCCACCCTCAAGGGAAGGGCATCGGCTCCATATTGAAGAACCACTATGAGAGGATCCTGTATCCTTATGATGTGTTCAAGAGCTCCGGTCGGTTGGCTGAAAATAAGGAAACTGTAAGTATCCTGTGTTATACAGGGTTGTTTAGTCACAAGCCAAATTTTTTTACACAATTAGTATCATTTATAGAAACGATTTTTGCAAAAAAAAGGTAGGTATGAATTTTTTTACAAGGAAATTAATATATTCGCTATCAACATAAGTAAAGCATGGTCACTCTAATTTCTTTATTTTAATGGTAAAGTTATGAATGAATACCATTAAAATAAAGACGACTACGCTCTTCTACAAAACATCTTGTAGTACTACATCGTAGTCATCAATGAAATTCCGCGTCGTAGTAGCTATGTTCATCAACAGCAACTATTTGTAAAAAAGTTTGTGGCGTCATACCTTTATTTTTTTTTAACCTGAGCGATACTAAAACAAATATGCAGGTTATATTATATCAAAGAAAAACATCATTTAAATTTGGAATTATGAAGCACTTGGATACTCACTGTATTAGCTAGGTAGCCCGAGTTGGGAGTCGAGTCGATAATTCACATTACTATAAAAAAATGGAAAATGTAACATGTAATACTACCTACATTTAACCTATACATGACAATAAACCTGTATGTATGTATCATGTATAATTTTATTTACGATTCACTTTTGATAATGGGGTCTATAAGACACTGGATCATTTAGTCGAAGTGTATAATGTAGCATGTAGCATCTGAAAATCAGTGCATTGTTAGCTAAACAAAATAATAGACTGAGTCATCAACTTTTGCTTTGTTTTAGTGTTCATAAGTTTGTATAATCACAATTTGGTTTATAAGTTTGATTATGACAACTAAGAAACAGTAAATATGTAGTTCTATTTCATTCTAATTTTGCTACTTGATAAATACGGTTAGAAAAGTATGAATCATACAAATTAGACAATATTTTGTATTAACTTTTAAAGTAGAGATTATTTTAGAATTATTAAGAACTACACAGCCTGAGAAACTCTTTTATTTAAAATTTAAGTAGAATAGTGCTTCTGCGAATAAATCATATGGAACTGACAATAATTGTGCAAGCTCCTCCCAGTTTAGAGATCATCAAATAAGTGATATTGTAGAATTTTAAGTGCTCTGTCCCTAAGTTTAGTGCATGTGATATGAGAATATCTTAGGAATAGGTCATAAAAAGAACTCTTTACAAAGAACAATTCATAGTATGTTTCCTAATAATGTTTTACACAGTTACTTCAGTTTTTTTTTTGTAAATAGACTAAATGATTTTGTTCCAAATTACCTATTATAATGTTATCATAGCTCACTGATTTTCCTATTGTTTAATACACTAGCATGTATTAGCCGTCTGTTAAGTTATAGCTCGGATGGAACCACAATGCTATGTACACTTATAGTTGTATATTCATAGGAAATGCGCATAGTGGCATATGATCTAGTGTGATGTTAGGAAAATTTCAGGGTTTGCCTGACCACTTTACAGTTACATATTCAGTCATGTTCGGATGTCTTGGAAAGAATGCTGAAAAGATTAAAGCGCTGTTGGACTAGCCTCTCTTTGAATATTTTATCCAAATAACTTTTTTTCTTGTATGAGTATTTACTCAAAATAAATTTTATTCGTGTTTTCGATACAGCCCCTTATAAATGGGTGCCTATTTGATGCAACAATGTGAGAAAAAAGACGTGTGGCAATCGGAGACTGCCGCGGTAAAGCTATTGCATAGCATTTTTTATCAACTTATGCAATTATAATTATTTATTTATTTTATTAATGCAGTAATGTTTGATCTAATATGAAGTTCCACAAGTTCCTAGTAGATGGCGCTGATTGTTTATTAAAGCCCGCATGTAAAGTTATGAAATCAAAGTATCACCGCTGTGCCGGTCGGAGTGGGGGTGTTAGGTTTTTTTCGTTACGGAATTTCTGGATTCGGTCCCCACGCTCAAGGCCGGCGATAGAAGCTATGCAATAGCTTAAAAAAATGTTATAAGAACAAAGCCTTGAGGACGAGGTAAAAGTATATAAAATCTTTTTTTTACATTGCAATAAAAAAATAAAAGAAACAATGAGAATTATAAAAGTATTTTAAAATTAGGTATCTATTAAATCAATGTCAGAATTTGCACCTCGGTAATTAGAGAAGTTGCTGGAAATAAACTCGGCACTGTTTTATCATCAAAAATGCTCATTTTTAAAATTACCAGATATACAACTCGTAAATGCTGGTAATTTAAACAAAAGATTGATTTGGATACAATGTTAAGTCCTGCGATTACTGTTTACATTCACTCCTTCCGCAACATTTCTTCCTTTTAGCATTACAGGCTCAGTATTGTCGTTAATTATAAACTAATATTTTACATTCCTTACTCAACTTATATTCCTCCTAACACTGTAACAGTTGAAAATTTGTATTTTAAAGATTTTTGCATTTAAAATGCTTTCAGTTATTTGAAAAGTGGTTGCATCTGAAATATTCTATCACAGAAAGAGACCAAAACGATTATTTGATACCAACATTATCTAGCCCAAATTAAGTTTCTTAAAGAACTTGTGTTATGGATTCTAGATAACTGATATACCTACTTAAGAAATATATACACTTACATATTGAATAAATACATATTTTTTATTGGAATAAACTTAAATAAACATAGAAGCATCCATGACTTGACGACTTATATCTGTGTTCATCACACAAATATCCGCCGCCGCTGGGATTCGAACCAAGGACCTCTGGCATAGAAGGCAATGTATACACCAGCCGGTCGTCGATTCATATTTATATATTTAATGGGTATCAAAAAGGTCTCCGCTCAGCATTATGTCGCGGAAGCAGCCATTGTATTAACCTCAGTTACCATACCTTTTATACAAACTAAATATCATCATTTCTTACTAACTTATTCATACCTTTTCTCAAAAGCCCACTTATCACCAGAAAATCGAGCCTAACCCGAATGAGAAAACCCCCGAGAAGGCGTCCCCTCGCAGCCGGTCTTCCAGCAAGCCGCCGGCTGTGACCCCTCCGCCGTCGCGCCGGTACAAACCAGACCCCGAGCCAGTCACCGAAGGCAGTCATAGCCAGGTGGCCATAGTGGAAGAAAAGACACCTGTTAAAGAGGAACCACTCGTTAAGGTCAAGGAGGAGCCGAGTGAGACGAGGAGAAGTAAGTTCTAACTTATACTATTATTTATTTATTTTACACTTCATGTAATAGTAAAAAGGAACAAATAAAAGAATAAAATGTATACATGGACGGTCTTATCGCTAACGAGCGATTTCTCTCAGGCAACCATTTATCTTATTTCTTTAACATATTTGGTAAACAATCGATCTTTGTACAGACATGGACAGTATCAGGACTGCAATATTATATGTCTGTTCTCAATCTTAGATTTAAAGCAATACATGGTATGTGCGTTGCCATGGCAACCTCTTGGATTTCTGTTTTGTATTTATTTATTTATTTCAGATGGCAAACAGTCATAATATTATTAACAAAAGTAAATATTTCTAGAGACCAGTGAAGTATTCTTAATCATCAGTTAATTGCAATAAATCCTTGAAGTCAGTTTTATCAACTGACTTCAAAAAAGGAGGAGATTTTCAATTCAACTGTATGTTTTTTTTTATGTTTATTACCTCATAACTTTTGACTGGGCGAACCGATTTTAATGATTCTTGTTTCATATGATAGAGGATACTTCAGAGTTCGAAATCGATTGAGTACTTCATGAAAAATTTCATTTTTTTTAATGTGTATGAATTCGGAGATCGTTTACCTTGACGACCTTATACTTCAGCCAGTTTTGACGTGAAGCCGGTTTTTTAATGCTCTGCATTAGTTGATTATTAAAAAATAAGATCAAAACCAATAGAAAACTAGCTTAATGAAACCTGTTAAATCTAGTATTGTAATTTAAGACACCATTATTGTTTAAATAAGCATTTTATCTTGACAATATTTAAAAAAAAATATAAACGTTTTTTGACATTGCCATGTTATTCCCAAACAATGAAAATAAAATAGCAAAAAATACATAGTACGATAGTGTTGGTGAGAATAGTTTTGGTAAATATATAAATAGATAAAATTAATTACAGAGTCCAACTTCAATGCAACTGCGACTCAAAGTTCTAAAACAAAAATCAATAAATTGCGCCCTAGATTGGCTATTTTTACATGAGAACGACGTGGCTGTTGCATGTACTATTCAAATATTTATGAGCCTATCAATTCTATTCCATACTTATGTATTATATGTCACAGGAAAATGTGAAACTTGTTAGTTCTTAATTGAATGTAGGGTATTATAATTTAAATGATCTCAAGATTACAATATTGCTGGACGAATTACAAGCAGCATTGACAATCTTGTAGTATATAGTGTTATTTTATGTATAGTAGTTTATTACATCCTCCTTTTTTAGTTCTTTGTCGTCTCTTGACCACAATTACTGCAATTGGAAGGTTTTCAAATATTAATTTATTATATTATATATAGCTTCCCAAAACGGGGCAAAGGCCTTTTATCTTTCCATTTCTGCTGGCCCAAAGATCTTCTGACATACGACATACATGACCTGCCCAATCACATTTAAGTCTAGCAGCCTTCAGTATTATATTACTAGTTATTTCATATCCCGCGGGAATATCGAGATAAAAAGTAGCCTATTTGCTATTCCAGACTGTAAACTATCACTATGCCAAAGTTCATCCAAATCCATTGAGCCGTTTTGCCGTGATAGAGGAACATCCATCCAAACTTTCACATTTATAATATACAAAATTTTAGTTTGCTTTTATTAGATAGGTGTCGCTGTACGTCGATTAAATCGCGCAAGAAGAGTTATAAATGACTTAGCTATATTTACTTTGTAGACTACCATAATTCGTCCTCACTTTCACAATTATAATATTAGTAGGATATTTATTACCCAAACTAAATGGAAGCTGTTTTATATAAGTTGAGTCCACATAGCGGACCTAGGGGTTAGGGGGTATCTAGCAGTATACACTCAGCCCCAAGCCGGTTTCGAAAAATTCGTCTCCTAATCTGACGGCTGACCTTGATAGGACTCGTACCCAGCATTACGCATTACTGTCACTGCAATAGGCTCTCTCCATCATTATGATACCTTCAAATTTGTGAAACGTGACATCGGATGGTCTTATGACCTCTGGTGTTCTATCTACCCCGGCTGTACAGAAGGCAGCTCATCAAGTGTTACTAATCTGTCAAAAAATTGACTTGAATATGAACTCGATACCCTCAACAAGTTAAAATTGGTTGGTGAAATTTGACAGGTAAGGCTTGATCTGCTGCCTTCTGTACCTATGTTTTAACATGATCAAGTCCCTAATCTTATCATTATATGTATTTATGTTCTACGTTCCCCCCTAGTTCGGTACATGTTATCCCATATCTCAAGCTTTGAGTTTTGGGCCATTTGTGATTGTCTGGAGACTTATTTCTTATTAATTTATCTGTGAAGGTCCCCGAGAAAACAAATGGATGTCAAGCGGTGCTGCTTGCGGCGCGTCCCGCAGTCGAGTGACCCGGTCGAACCAGCTGCGCGAACACCGGCTCAGCAATATGACGGTGTGTGTGACCCCCGCGCCGCCGCCGCCCGCCAACCCGGACGACCCGGTGAGATGTTCCTTTTTCAAATTTGGAAATTGAGAAGAAAACGAAAAGCTCTGAACAGATGTCGCTTCATACGCTTGACTCATAACTAACCGTCTAATGAACAAGTTGCTATCGAAATTGCTTGTTCAGTGTTCTTTTTTGGGGTAAATCTATACAATAATTTGTTTTTCTCCATCAAAATGTAGAAAATGTGGACCGTAATATGTACGTTTCCACAAAAGTTTAAATCAAGTTCATCCACACACAACCAAAGCAAGTGCATATCCTCAGAGAAACTGTGGCATCCATTTTCTATAAAACTTATGACTACACAATGACGCATTTCTAATTTATTGATAAAAATAACGATAAAATTAACTTTTACTATGGTATTTGTCAGTTGTTATGGGTCAAGCGTAATCAGCGCCTCTAGCGGAGTATGTAGGCAGTTTTCTACCCCGTTGAAGGTTGATTTGATGAGATATAAATTTTTCAAATTTGTAAATGGCCAGACGATTTTATGAGAAATTCGATTTTAAAATTCAAAAAAATGCATTATACATACAGATTATTATTGGGGATAGGCAATTCATATTATAGATATTTTAAGGATTGATACTATCAGTCCATGTAATCTTAAAAATTCATAATCGATGCTGAGGAGTTCCTGTAACATTCTATGAAGAATGGTCCGTAAAAATGGCAACATTCGAGATTTTTTATTAAGAAAAAAGTTTTGTTACAGTATATCATACAAAAATCTAGGCATCAATTGTTACCATGACAACCAAAATCTAAGTTTATATTTTGTATATAAAAATAACTTCAATTAAAAATTGAGAATAAAAATAAGAACCCACTATGAACTAAAAAATTATTAGAACTTAATAATTGTTTTAAACTATCGCGGTTATTTTCACTATGATTTGCATCGAAATATCGGACGTGCGAAAATAAAATCGAAAATCGTGGTAAGAATCCCGTAAATACATTAAATTATTAGAACTTACCTAAATACATATAAAAATACTTAGTTTTAAATTGCTTTTAAAATATGATGACTACTTAGTTTCTTGTGACATTTTGTTATGATTTTAGATTGATTTCACTACATTATCAGACCAATTTCAAGTATAATATGCAAATTTACCAACGAAATAAAGAAAATTTTAACTCCTAACACTTTTAAAATATATCTTACTAATATCCTTTTTACAATTCCAGCTAGCGAAATACATGTGCCGCGTCTGTGGTCGCGGCGACGTCGAAGAACAAATGCTTCTTTGCGACGGCTGTGACGATTCTTACCACACGTTCTGCCTCGTGCCGCCATTGCAGGTGGTGCCTAAAGGGGACTGGCGCTGCCCCGTGTGCCTCGCAGAGGAGGTAGGCAATAACAACATACACACATAATAATAATGAGGTCCTTTCCGCCTGTAAAAGGCGTGTTAGATCTTAAGAAGTCGAATAATAATAAAAATTCTTTATTGTACAACAGCAGCATAAAAATAAAGTTAAAAAGGTACATTTAATTTGGTATTGGCTCAAAGGCGGCATACATATAATAATACATATATAACTTCACGCCTGTATCCCTTATGGGGTAGGCAAAACACCGGAGGTTATAAAACCATTTGATGTCACATTTGATAAATTTAGAGGCTATGTGGACGTGAGAGACTATTGCTTACTTTAGGCTGCATGGTATGAAGTTTGGGTTATCATTATTTTTCTGCTAGCATTACTGGGGATCCTATACTTCTAATTGTGGATTTTTGGCCAAACAACAATACAGTTTTCTATATGGGTAAGTCCGGGAACAAGAAACTTTGGATGATTATTGTTATTATTGCCTGTGACCCCCTATCACTGCAATAGTCTCTCTCCCCCATTTTAATGCCTTCAAATTTGTCTAACGTGACATCAGATGGTTTTATAACCTCTGATGTTCTGTCTACCCCATAAAGGATACAGGCGTGAAGTTATGTATGTGTATATGCTTACTAAAGCTTCCGCTTTTCGTTTTTTTTAGGTGTCAAAACCGGCAGAAGCGTTCGGGTTCGAGCAAGCGACGCGCGAGTACACTCTGCAACAATTCGGCGAAATGGCGGACCAGTTCAAATCGGACTACTTCAATATGCCGGTACATGTGAGTAATTATATACAGTCGAGACGAGCCAATGACTGCCAGAGATCTGAGAAGTTATCTAAATTCACCCTTAATAACTTTTCACGAAAGATTGATATTTGTATATCATGGAGAAATTAAGGAGTTTACTGTTTAAAGTGATTTTACAATAGTATTGTATAATGTAAGGTTTTGGCTCGCCTCGCCTCGCAATAATGTGATCAGCTATATATTGCTAATACAGACACAGCTGACCGCATTAGTTTTTTTCATATTTTTCATTTAGTTATTTACTTTCATGTTTGTAAGGCAACTAATCCGAGTGTCCCCCGCTTGGTGGTAGGATCCCGTCAGGGTCCGACTGGCTAGCGACCACCCTTCATATAAAATGTGACGTGTTCCGGAAATAGGCATTACTGCAATACGCAACGCGTATGGCGAGCGAACTACCACCTATCTTGTCAATAAACTACCTTTGAACATCAGACAAAATCTTAGCGTAACAAATATAAAAAATATATTAAAAAAACACGCTAGTCAATTGTTATCAATTAAGTAGCACCGAAAACCTAACTTTAATACTAAACACAGTATAACCCGACTCTTCTTCATTTTATAGTTCATTTAATTTTTATAAATTTTTTTCCCTAAATTATAATTTAATAGTACTTTAAGATGAACTATCTGTCAAGATTAAATAGTATTACTGGAATAAATTTAAGATGAAATTATGTATGTACGTAACTCATATTAGCGCAAGTATAAACCTAAGTGGATTTTTGTCGCTAATTAATTAAGAATTTTATAAATTGTTAAAATGATAAATAAATAAAAAAAAAAAAATGTAGTGGTCATACGCGGGCTTGGTAATTAAAAAACACGTATGAAATATAACTAACGAGCATCTTTCTGCAACTTCGTATGCGCTACACAACCCTTCCTCTGAAACTTCTTCCATAATACAATCACACACCCATGCACTCAAGGAATAAGATTTTTCATACAAACTAAAAAGTGCAATATTTCCCGTTCCCGTGGGAATTTCGGGAATTCCTTTTTTTAGTGCTCCCCTACACCGCCTACGGAATTTATGTTCCAAATTTCAGCTTTTTACGCCCTTTAGCTATGGCTGTACGTTGTTTGTCAGTCACTCCGTCAGTAACGGAACAGTTTTGTGACTGGTGACAGATTTTAGATACTGCAGGAAAGCACTCTACTCGATTCTGGTCATAATTATGTAATAAAAGTAGTTTCTTAATTTTTCACTAGAATTCCCTATAAATAAATACTACTATGTTACTATTTACTTTACTTACAACTGAGTCAATCGCGGCACGTGACCTGGCACGTGGATCGCTAACAACGCTAGTGTAACCATGAGTTGCGTAAACAATTCTTTAACTTTCGGTTAAGTTTACTCAGTAAATATTTAATATAAATTTTTTGTTATGTTTTTTCTCTCAAACTATCCCGTCCTCGAATTTCAAAAGTGACCCACCAGTCACCCTGTATATTGATCAATACTTGAGAAGAAAATCTCTTCAAAGTCTTGCGCGGTTGCTAGCTACTTTAAAATGTATTTTTCAATTCAAAAGTTGTAATTTCTAAGGACAATACACTCTTTGTAGTCTTATCTAGTGTGTTCTACTTGATATCTACAATATTAACTTAGAGCCGAGCCCACATGTATGGTCATTAAGAAATCTTATCTTTACTAACAAAACCGCGAGATACAAATAGACAGTGGGCAAATTGTTCATTTTTAATTACTTATACGTAATTATCATTTATTCATTAAATACCGTATAATCAGTTAAATGAAAAAAAAGTAAAAACATAGAAGATACAGAAGGCAGCATATCAAGTGTTACAAATCTGTTAAAATTTTTTACTTGAATCTGAACTCTATGCCCTCAACATTAAGTTTTAACAGGTAATGTAAGGCTTGATCTGCTGGCTTCTGTACTTACCAACTGCTTCTCTTCCCGGGCATACTGTAAAAGTCAGTTAAGGGACAGAGTTTTTTTTTTGTGGGCGATAGGTTGAATCAGCACTGCAACAGTCTGTCACCACCATTATAATACCTCCAAATTTGCCAAACGTGACATCAGATGGTTTTATAGCCTCTCGTATTCTGCCTATTCCATAAATGATACAGGCGTAAAGTTATGTATTTATAAGTATATTTTCCAAAGAATCTGTACTAAATATTTGTATCCTACTCATCAGATGGTGCCCACATCAACAGTAGAGAAAGAGTTCTGGAGGATCGTGTCTTCGATAGATGAAGACGTTACAGTTGAATATGGAGCTGACTTGCATACCATGGACCATGGCTCAGGTAAGATGTTATTTATTTTTAGCAACGCAATAAATAGATAGACAGTTCTAGCAAAGTACGGACGCTGAAAGAAGATCAGCGTTGGAACGTTCGCAACTTTCATGCTGAGTCAGTGCCTTTACACTAAGTCCCTTTTTATTTTTGTTTTTTCTAAGTGTCTCAGTTTTTCTGAATGTTACACTTTTTAAATGTAATCATTGTGTTAAAACTGTGTTTTGAGCTAGGTGAACGAATATGAAAATTATTTATCTAAAATAAATGAAAAAATGTGTTAAATAAAAATCACCCGACCAGGACTCGAACCTGTGACCTATCGTGGTCTAAGCTGCAAAGCTATACCATTAGATGGAGCTACTTTAGTAATATAACGTAAAATCAAAAATGTGGTAAGTAATTTCGAGGCGTACCGCCAGGCCCCGGTAGCTCAGTGGAAGAGCACTCGTCCGGCAAACGAGTGGTCGCAGGTTCGAGTCCTGGTCGGGTGATTTAACACATTTTTTCATTTATTTAAGAGTAATTAAGCATTATAAATGCAAAAACTTTAAAAAAAAATTGATTTATCTATCTTTCAAAGTCTCTGTTATGCTTGTGTATTGAAATATATAAAAGGACGGGAGCATAATCTTATATAAGGTTTTCTATCTCATCTAATGGTACGTTACTTTGAGTTCGCGGGTAGGAAACAATTAAAGCAAATATATTTTAGCCGAAGCGATGATTAACTAAAGACTTACAATAATATGTGAATATAAAAGAGTTCTGTGGTTTTACCGTAGTAAAATCTTCACTCGACTTCTAAATATAACTTATTTTCCACACAGGATTTCCAACAAAATCAAGTGCACACTTATACCCTGGGGAGAAAGAATACGCCGAGTCAAGCTGGAATCTCAACAATCTCCCCGTTCTAGAAGGGTCTGTTCTAGGACACATCAACGCTGATATATCGGGCATGAAGGTAAGTTTTATGATACAATTTTGTTATATTTATTTCTTGTAGAACGTAAGTTGAAGTGTTATGGTTTAGCTTTGTAAAATATATTAAAAGGAATTAAAAATCTGCGGTTCAGTTGTACTCTTCTTGGTGATAGGATCCTATCAGGGTCCGACTGGCTAGCGCGACGACTCTTCATATAAAATCTGCTGCCAATATCACCGCTCCGGCGGTGATGTGTTCCGGCAGTATTTCATGAAGAGCCAGTTCTTTCCTAAACCTGTGTGCTGTCATCTTCGACCTCATCTTCACTTACCATCAGGTGAGGTTGAGGTCAAACGCGGACTTAGTCTTTAATGCAAAAAAAAAGACGTGTGGCACTCGGAGACTGCCGCGGTAAAGCTATTGCATAGCATTTTTTATCAACTTATTTATTTATTTTATTAATGCAGTAATGTTTGATCTAATATGAAGTTCCACAAGTTCCTAGTAGATGGCGCTGATTGTTTATTGAAGCCCGCATGTAAAGTTATGAAATCAAAGTATCACCGCTGCTCCGGTCGGAGTGGGGAGTGTTAGGTTTTTTCCCTTACGGAATTTCTGGATTCGGTCCCTACGCTCAAGGCCCGCGATAGAAGCTATGCGATAGCTTAAAAAGTATTATCATTAAGTACTAGTTTAGATCTAAGTTGAACTATGTACATTATTTATAATTTAATTGCATTAATTGCAGATCCCCTGGCTGTACGTGGGAATGTGCTTCGCGACGTTCTGCTGGCACAACGAGGACCACTGGAGCTACTCCATCAACTATCTGCACTGGGGAGAACCCAAGACTTGGTACGAAAATGTGTATAAATTAATTAATGTTCAAGATTAAAAAAGAAAGATTCATTATCAAAGTAAATTTAAGCTAGTTTGCAACAGACGGTTACTGATTTTTGTGAAATATTGTCATTGTTACATGTATAGTTTTATATATTTTTTTGGTTGAATTAAGCACTACTTCAAAAAAAATCGTATCATAACTTACATAAATAGAAACTATTTTTATATGTTTTATTTCCTTAAAAGTAGTGCATCAACAGTACTGTTTTATTGGTATTTTGTCTCGCCTTCAAACGATAATTCCCTTATTAATAATAGCAAGGGAAGTTAACAGACGCTTGTACCCTATTTTCTTGTTTCTTTCACTCATTTGAAAAATAAAAGATACGAGCTATATTTTAACAGTATTTTAACTAAAATAGGTTCATTATTATCAACTAACCTAATAAAATATTTCTCTTTTCCTCACTCAGGTACGGGGTGCCAGGGTCCAAGGCTGAACAATTCGAAGCCGCTATGAAAGCGGAGGCTCCTGAACTGTTCCACCTTCAGCCGGATTTACTGCACCAGCTCGTTACCATCATGAACCCTAATATACTGATGAAGGCTGGCGTTCCTGTTTATAGGTGAGACAGAAAAATTTAACATCTGTTTTTCACCTTTTATACAAACTTTACCGGAACACATCTTCGACCTCATCGAGCGAGATTCGAGTGTGAATTTAATTACAAATTGTATATTTTTTATTAGCGTTTTGGTGGGCAATAGGCTGACTCCCTGTCACTGCAATAGTCTCTCTCTATCATTTAAATACCTCCGAATTTGTCAAACGCGACAGCAGATGGTTTTATAACCTTAGGTGTTCTGCCTACCCCATAAGGGATAGGCGTGTATGTATGTATTTTTTTCCACTTAAGGTTTTCTAGTATTACAAGATTTTTAGGGTCTTTTCCTATTTAAATATACCCTTGTTCAAGAATTTAACAATTTAATCAACAAAGTGTATTAGTCTTTCAATTTTTTTAACTATTTTCCAAAACCTGCTTCATAAATTGTTTTGAGACGAGACTTCTCGATTACAATACTTCAACATCAATAATCTAGAGACAATAAAGATAAATAAATCATCAATAAAGTTTCGATAGACTGCCTTGCAACAACGTACAATAATTGCTAAATAGCGTAACTAATATACTAAGTTAAAAATAAATAAATAAAATCCCCAGACAATCACACCAACTACCTGGCCCCAAAGTAAGCATAGCTTGTGTTACGGGATACCATGTAGCGAACTAGGGGGGAAACTAGAATATAAATACATGAATAGATAAACAGTTAATTCAGTGACGTGTGACCAGGGCTGGGTAGCTCAGTTGGCAGAGATCCAGGTCCGATTCCCGTTCCGCAGATTTATTTGCTATTTTTTCTGATTTTTAGATTTTATTATTTTTATAAACTTAGAAATATTGTATATTAATTGAAGATTTTATTTCCAGAACGGACCAGCACGCGGGTGAATTCGTGATAACGTTCCCGCGCGCGTACCACGCCGGCTTCAACCAGGGATACAACTGTGCCGAGGCAGTTAACTTCACGCCCGCTGACTGGGTAAGTCCTAAACCTAATGTTATCATCATCATCATCATCATCATCACAACTCCGTGCAGGGCTGTGAGTCTCTCCTCTGGGTGACGAGGAGGTTAAAGCCGTAATGCACCAAGCTGGCCCAGTGCTGGTTGGTGGATGTCAGATATTTCAGGGCGCCGAAATGACTTCTGACAAACCCTAACGACTACTGTATACAAGTATACAGCACCCGGGACCGACTGCTCAACGTGACCTCCGAAGCACGGAAGTCGCCGTGAGAAATGAATGGTCGGCGGTCACCCATCCTAATACCGGCGCACCGAGCGTTGCTTAACCTGCAATATCGTTTGATATGCACAGTAACCACACGGCGCCACGACGACTTCTCGACCTAATGTTATATATTTATTTAATGGATTTTAGTATCGCTCAATAGAAAACAAAATATAGATATTTTGAACACCCTTTCGTATGGTACGATAATGCGACACGGCATTTCATTGACTACGTTTGACAGTAGCGCGTAGCCGTTTCTATTCTTAATAGTATTCATTTATAATTTAGAGTTATCATGCTTTGCACACATATAAATGTAGCACAAGCTATGATGGTCATAAATAATGCAGTTTCGAATTAAGATAAGCATCTATCATGTTTTTATTCATATTGGATTCTAGATAAATCATTGTCATGCTGCTTGCAGTTGTGCGAAATTAATATAGCGATGTTTGTGCGACAGTCCCGTAAAATCTGTCATTTATGTAGCTAAAATTTCGTAATATCGATAATTTTAACAAACAATTGTGAGGATAAACTTTGTCATTAAAAAATAAATAAAAAAAACCTTTATTTTGTATTTACTTTGCTTAATTTCATTATTTTCATCTATCATTAAAAAAAAACAATTCAAATAAGTACCAAAATTTATAAGACATAAAAAAAGTATGAACATTTTCGACTGCAATATGTTGTGTTCATTTATTTGCATATAAAAAAGTTTAGAATATGTAATATTTCACCTGATGTATTACTATAACCACTTCTTTGCTTCGCGGGCCTGTAGTACCGCGATAAAAAGTCTAAAGTACTTGGATTTTTACTAATTTGATAGTTATTTTTTGTTTTGATGCGGATTTTTCCATTACAACACAGTACAGATATATACAGTAATTCAACTCGGCCGCATCTTTAAAATAAATGCCTACAGCGCCGCGGTTCGTTCACATGTGATAGGGCTGCCCGTCTTCAGCGTTTAAATTACATTTAGGTACCTACCTAATCTGTGTTTACTTCCTTTTTGTTTTGTGACTGCAAATATACTTTCTTTATATAAAAAATTAAAGTACTTTGTAAATTGAATAGGAAGTGTTCAACAAAAATACGTTTTGTGTCAAAAAATCATTTTTACGTTTGAATAACAAATCGGTGTTATAAATTAGCGACCAAAAAATACTTGCGCCTCGATTGAGATGCACGAAAAGATGTTTTATTACATTTAAAGTATAAACAATCCGCATATTGACGTAAAGCTCAATCAACAATTGTTTCGGTATGCTGACACTCGCGACTGGACGTATGCCGAGATCGAGCCGCGTAGGTAGGTATAGCTCGCGTTTCGTCCGTATGTATGAAGTTGAATTTCTGTAGATATCTGTACTGTGATTACATGTACTCAATTTTTATAGCTTCATCCATAAGCTATACGAAATATATCATCATTTGTTTGTATGCCAACTGGATCAGGTTATAGAATTGGTTTTAACACATTTGTCAAGTGCAAATACGGTTTTGCGTGACAAACCAGGTAAATTGAGCGGCAGTCCCGCAACAAACTAGTGGATAATCAATGTGGAGACCTTGAGAAATATCTCACAATTATTAATAAAAATATAAAAGAGTTAGTTATTTAAATTCGACATTACAGTTTCCTTTTTTAAAATTAGGGGACTTCAAACGGTTGAGTTGCTGACTGATTTCGTGGCATCTAAGTTTGAAATTAGAGAGACTTGTAGTTAGTGTTATGTCAAATACGTCCCAGTTTTAAGCTTAATTTAATAAAACACACTAAATAACCACTTTTTTCTTATCTCCAGCTGAAAATGGGCCGCGAGTGCATAGCCCACTACTCAACCCTGCGCCGCAACTGCGTGTTTTCTCACGACGAGCTCGTGTGCAAGATGTCGCTGGAAGCAGACAGCCTCAGTGTGACCGTGGCCTTAGCGGCGTACAGGGATATGCGGACGATGCTGCATGAAGAGCGGAAACTGAGGAAGAATCTGTTGAATTCTGTGAGTTTTTGTTTTAAGGATATTTTAATTGAACATTAGTTGTTATTTTATGCTGTTGAAATACCAATATGTAAATATAAAAGGAGGTTTTTCGTTCTATACAAGATCCTCTATAATAATCAACGAACGCAGAGCAATGAAAAAATCTACTTCACTTCAAAACTTTGGCCGAGGTTTAATGTCATCAACTTAAACATTCTCCTAAATCATATCATATTTTGAAATTTTTAAATATCATATTTTGAAAATATTTTGAAATTTCAACGAAATCGGTTGAGTATTTCACTGAACAAACTGTTAAAACCAACTCTGAAGTATCCTCTATCATATGAAACAATAATTTTCAAAATCGATTTATAATTGTACGAAATATCGAGTAACAAAGACAAAAAAAAAACATACACACGAATTGAGTACCTCCTCCTTTTGGAAGTCGGTTGAAAAAGGGATTCGTTCGTGAGTTTAGTGAATTTTGCTTTGTGAACCAGTTCATTGGTTAAAGACCACTAAAAATGGTAAGGGTCCTTGCGGTTGAAACAAGACCAAGATTTATTAGTCCACTTATACACAAATTTCAATTATACACAATTTTTTAAGATGACGTAGAAGAGGTTATTTCGAAGTATGTGAGTCGAAGTGTACCAACTTTCAATATTTGAGATTTTGTTATTTTTTCCTGAAGATCCAGTATTATTCCTTCAAAAATCGATGTTAAAAATAACCAAAGATCCAATTTTAATTTTCTTTTCAGTTTTGGATTTGGATTGGATATTTAATGATTAAAAACAACAATAAATTGTTTCAATATGTTTCCAAACAGAAGCTGCATGACGTTTTATAAAATAAAAATATTTGTTTAAGAAACATTTTGAAAAGCAGAGTTTCTTTTTCAAAAAAGTTCTTTCAAGTAACCTTTATTGCACCTTAAAATATTCTGGCTTACATATCACAAACATTGTATAAATAAGTGGTCATTGTTTGCTCAGCTGCTGGATTTTTGTATGTTATGTTTGATCGTCAAATCTTAAAAAAGTCTAGTAAGCATGACAGGCATACATTCTCTTGATGACTTGAGTGTAAAGTGTTCATCATAAGCTGTTTTATATTAAACTATTACTTTTGCGTCCAGGGCGTGACGGCAGCGGAGCGCGAAGCGTTCGAGCTGCTGCCGGACGACGAGCGGCAGTGCTGCGTGTGCCACACCACGTGCTTCCTGTCCAGCGTGTCGTGCGGCTGCCGCGCGGCCGTCGCGTGTCTCACGCACGCGCGCCAGCAGTGCCGCTGCCGTGCGCGCGCGCTCACCTTGCGGTAACTACCTCCCAGTCATATCCATCTCTTCTACATACAAGGGTAGCACTGTCTGCCTCAGACGCCAGTGGTCGCGTGTTCGATTCCCGCACGGAACAAGAAAAAGAAGTATTCCAGGTCTTAGCGTTTAGCTATACAACGTGTAACATAATGAAGAGATAATACTTAAGGTGATTGTATTTTTAGTGATGTAGTTTATAAGTAACAGTAACATAAATTTGTTATCCTTACGGTTCGGCCGAAAAACAAGTTCAAAGTTTAGATCAAAATATCTAAGTGTCAACCCTGAAAACAGCTGTTAGCTTTTGATGAAACCTATTCGATAACAGATGGCGTAAAAATAAAGTGATGGGTAACTAAGACAGTTAATACAAAGTTCATCCGGTGCGGGAAAGGTCATAAGGTCACTGACTGCGGCACAAGTCTTGTTTTAGCTTAATAGGTTGACTAGGGTTGTCAAAATATTTTGTTGTAAAAAAATTAAATAAATTTGTATGAAAGTCTATGCCAGCACTGATCATGCTAATTCTTTTACCGTATATTCTAGGTATGGTATAGAAGCTAACCTAAAGGCGTCGTCCTAATTGGCAGCTATCGTACGATGGCGCGATGCGTTCTCGTCGTGCGATGAGTTCAAACATACAGATGCTCGCACAATGACTTGCGAAGTTCAAATAGGACACTCTGAAGATATCTGTATGTTTGAACTCATCGCACGACGAGAACGCATCGCGCCATCTTACGATCGCTGCCAATTAGGACGACGACGCCTTAAATTTTATCTCTCCACTTTGTTACACGTTGTACATGTATTTATATTCTAGATTCGCTACATGGTATCCCATAATTAGCACAAACTCTGGTTAATTTTGAGCCATGTGGTTGGTGTAATTGTCTGGGAATCTTATTATTGTTTATTATTATACATACAAACAAAAGACACAGACAAAAGAACACCGATTGCTACGATCGAGACATACATCTTTCACTTCCTCCATGTTCATTAATCTTTTCCCTTTTTTAATATGTCACCAATTTGGTGTTCCAAAATTATATATTTCTAGCAACCAATAAAATAGAAACATCATCAGTGATAAACTCTATAGGACCTCCGAACAGTGAACGATCAGACACGATCGAAGACTGAGGAACAGATGGAGATGTTTTATAACTTGTTTCACCTATCAATCTGACGCCTGACATCTAAGTCGCTCGTGACTACGGGGTCTGCAAACAAAATGTAAAATATAAATTATGCGCATATAATTCAATTAAATGTTTTACCTTAAGAATTTTTGATTTTTGTGCCATAATAATAATTTAATATGTAATAATAATTCTTTGTAATTTTCTTTTTGACATATTTACACACCATTGTTATGGCAGATTGTGAATGATCTGTATTATAATTTAACACCCTTATGTAACCAAAAATCTGGTAAATAAATTATTTGATTTGATTTGATTAATAAATCCGGTTAAAAAGTAGTTTTATTTAAATTATGAATCGCGAAAACTTAAGAAAATATTATCCAACCGAATTATCAGCAAAATGGTTCATAATTCAGCTAGTTCGATAGTACATATTTTTTCGCAACTTACTTTCCTTACTACTTCAGATGATTTCACGAACTTTCTATCACATACAGGTATCGCTACACTCTAGACGAGCTAGGCGTAATGCTGGAGAAGCTAAAGAAGAAATCGGACCAATTCCGGCAGTGGGCCGAGGCTGTCCAAAACGCACTGGATCCTGACACACCCAAAACTTGCGATCTGGAAGGATTGAGGGCGCATTTGAAACGTGCGCACGAGTTGAAGGTATGTTGTAATGTAATTATATTATAGAATTAATGCTTAAAAGTAAATTAGTAAAAATATAAATTATGTTTGCTTCAAATATGGTTTGTATTTAAATTATACACACAGTAATTAAATGTCTTCTTGTATTATTTAAAGAATAATTTTTATATAACTTATCTAAATAAAAAATGAGTAGAAATCAAAAGCAAGATGCTTGCACGTCCATTGCAGTTATTAACGTTTACTTCACATAATTATTAATAACTTATATATTCATAACACTACTGACCACTTACTATCACTATTTCACCGTATAAAATAAAAATAGCCTTGTTGTAATAAAGATGATTTTAGGTATTAAATAAATTTTTAAATTGATGATATTTAAGAGATAACAAAGTAGATTATACAAATGAATTACAATAAAATTAAACTATAAAATTATTAAAACAGGTCAAATATCAAAATGTACATTGCCATCAAAGATTTTGAAAACATTTTTTTTTTATTTAAACCCATAAATAATCTTCAACAGATTCAAATTAAATATCAAATTGATTATACCTGGCTTGAAAGTGGCATCACATTAAAATTAAACAATTACTATCTACACACTTATGATTAATTAATTATTGAATATGAACATTTTGATATTTTAATCTTTATTTCTAAACAGAAATTACTCTTCTAAGTCACAGTTTAGTTATATGAATTAATTATTTACACATTAACTAATATGCATATCTAAAATACAAATAATATAATTCCACCTTTCAGATGCACAAAACCGAACTCGTCCGCGCGTTAGAAACAGCCATCGAAGACGCGGCGAAATGCGCGTCCGTCATACAGCAACTAGACCTGAACAAAATGCGCACGCGCACGCGCACGCACGACCCCAAGTACCGCCTCAGTGTGCGCGAACTTACGCTGTTCGCGGCCGAGATCGACGCGCTGGCTTGTGTGCTGCCCGAAGGTGAGACCAACAGTTATTTGTAGAATAACTTTCAGAAATAGCTTTATTTCAGATTTCAGAGATACAGGCGTGAAGTTATGTATGTATGTTCTGATTTGTGTCAAATGAGGATAATATTTAGAAAACTACAAAAAAAAAGACATTGCTAAAATCCAATATATCATGCATAAAATATTAATAAAAATAAGAGTGGGACACTACACTATTATTGAATTCATTTAAATATTCACTAGTTGGAAATTAAAATGGGACTACAGAATTAAGCTTTAATCTGATTTGATATCTCTGTACCATCTTAAATTACAAACTAGAACTGACAAAATACAACGCTTCCAAGTTGTTTAAATAAGCTTTTGACTAAGAAAACAGCGCTAGAGCTTATCTTGCTTTAAACTGGCCTAGCGAAAACTCAAACCCTACTGAATATAACTTAAAATACGATAGCAATAAATGACACTTGATCATGGTGTTAATCACAGACTAATAAGGAGAACAAGTTCAGACGGACAACTCCCTTGTCATAGATGTCGGTCTATACGAGGCTCACATATTGATTTTGACAGCTTGTTTTTTTTAAAATGTTATTCTACACAATGAGGTGTAGCAGTTTTTTTTCTACGGACATGGCAAAGAAATTTCTTAGTATGTGATGCCTATAGGTATTTCCTTTGCCAAATAATAAAATTTACAAATAAATAAATATGGGTCTGGATGTTTTTCTATATAAAAAATATCTATGTGTTTATATATTTATTGAGTTTATTTATCCGTTATCTAGTATCCATAGCACAAGTTCTTAATGAGACTAAATTTAGGCTAGACAATGTGGTGTGATTAAATATTTTTTTCTGACAATCCAATTACAAATCCAATATAGGTATATAATTTCAGTCCTCGCTGTCAGTATATTTCAGGTATTGTTGAGTTATAGTTAGGTACTTCCTTTGGTATATTTTCTTGGAAATTCACATAAGGGTAACACAATTTTCACAACTTATACAATATTTTTATAATTTATTTATAATTAAATTCATTTACACATCAATTCACAAAGATTGTTATTGTGTCAATCTCTACAAAGATTGTTCAATTCGAATTGAAACTTTCAATTCAATCAAACTATTCAACCAATTCAAGCAGTCAAGTGTCAATATCATTATGTGAGCCCATGGACAATATCCATAGACTGATGCTAATATACACTATGGAGATTACCAGCCGTGGTGTTAATAAAGTCGTAGACTTAGTACCGGGCAACGTTGATGGGGCATTAGTCTCCCACTTCAAAACCTAAATTGGCCTACCAGTTATAATAATGTAGTTTATAATAATAGTTTAGTTGTAAGTAAAATATTGTAGGGGAAATAAAAAAAAATTAATTGAATTTTTAATTAGAACTTATAAAAGCTACAAATCTAATATAAATATATCTGTTCCACCAGGGTCAGCAGTGAAGGAAGTCCTGCGGCAGACGGCGGACTTCGAGAGCAAGGCCGCGGAGCTGCTGAACAAGGACTTGGACCAAACTGACGCTAATATGGTCAGGGAGCTCGAGGAGGTCAGCGCCAATATCACTAACGAATGCATAATATCAAACGAACCGTCTTCTTTCGCATCATCATCACATGGGGCATCTGGGCATGAGTGTCTCCCCTGGGTGACGGCCATAGTATAGGCCATAATCCCCCAAACTGGCCCAGTGCTGGGTGATGAATGTCAGAATTTTCACGGCGCCGAAATGATTCTGACAAACCCTAACGACTACTTTATACAAGTATACAGCACCCGGGACCGACTGCTTAACGTGCCCTCCGAAGCACGAACGACAAGTTAAAGTAAACCCTTCTTTGGCATACTTCATTCTTGAGGGTGGTACTTTTTTCATATGTAAGGGTCCTACGAAATATAAGTCATAGAAAATAATAGAAATCAATCAAAATTCGCTGAAACATTTATTAAAATATAAACATAAAATGCATTTAAATCAAAGACTTCTTTCTGTATACAAATAAATAAAATAATGCCGCTATTTTGAATTAAACTTAATTTAATTTATTTTAGTAACGCCTACATAAATAATCTTTGACATTTGACCCATAAAAAAGTAAAGAATTCAATTTGATATGTTTATGCTAGTATTCATTATTGAATTTAAATCTCAAAACAATCAACGTGGCAATATCTTAGAATTACGGCATCCATCTTGCTTTTCACTACTCTCTATCATTTTCCGTAAAATAATAATAATAAAATCGTTTATTTCAGAGCATGAGAAATAATGAATCCTTTATTTTGCTGTAAATTTTGTTTTAAAAATTTACAGCAAAATTTTTAAAATTGGTTTGTTTTACCAATTTTAGTAAATTTAACATTTTAAAACAACAAGAACATTTGATTTTATTATTTACACATAAATGAAATTAAAATGAAACACAATTGAAATTCACAGGACAATAAAAATTACTCACAATTAAATTGAAACTCAAATTAGAAATTAAAAACAAGTCAAAATTAAAATCAAATCCAAATTAAGGTCTAATAATCAACAATCTAAAATTATATTACAACTAAATAAATAAATAAATATTGCCGCAAATTGAAGTTTACTGACCTTACTAATAAATGAAACATTGTATCCACAGGTGGTAGAACTAGGCTCTCAACTATGCATAGTCCTCCCGCAACTCTCCGCTTTATCCGCTCGTCTCGCACAAACCCGCTTCCTTCAACAAGTGCGGAGTTACCGACAAGACTCGGGGAGTTTAACCCGCAGCGTTATCGACGCTTTGATAGCGGAGGCGGATACAGTGCTGCCGTGCCATGAGGTCGACGCGGAGAGAGCCAACTTGTGCGCTTTGAAAGGTAAGGAGGGTTTGGTTTACTTACTTTGGATTAGGTTTACTATTAGATATCCGGATGCAAGAAGATGGGATTCCCTGGCTGTAAAGTGTTATTGTGTATTTCTTTTTCTTATTTTTAAAAGATGATTGCTGTTGAGTTTCTTGCCACTTCTTCTCAACAGATCGACTTTTCAAAGTGGTGGTAGATTCAGTTCAATTTGTAAATTGTTCGACTTATTTCAAATGTATTTCAATACTTACGAAATAAAGAATATTTGAGTTTGAGTTTGGTTTGACTAATTATTTCTTATTTTGATTCTAAGGGTAGATAGCCTTAAGTGAAAGTGAAACTGTTTGTATCATTGTACGAATTTAGGGCTATACGTTTTTGTTCAACTCGAAAAATGAGTTATTTTGTGGACGGATTCGACACAAGGTGTATAAATCTAACTGTTAACCAAGTCTGAACGTGAACTTACTGATCACACAGACTTAAAAACCTAGTTTTTAAAGATAGAAATTCGAGTACATTTTATTTAGATGTTTATTGATTGGTCTGGTTTTTTTCTATTAGGGTCGTGTAGGAGATGTGTCCACCAAAATGTAATATATGTATTACACTAAATTACAAACTTTTCGATAGATTCCTTAAGTTATAATTACTTTTTGACTTGATCATTGTTTGATTGATTGTTTGTATCTTTCTTCAATATAAAGTGATATATGAAGAGATTCACGGTTAAAAGTGTGTCTTTAATGGCGAGTTTCAATATTCAACTGACTGGTATCAGTAACCGATACAAGTACAAATTAAGTACCGATGCTATTAGCTACGGGCTGTAAGTTCTCAAATTTGGCACGGGCCCTCCTTACGTCACGTTCTTCCAAGAAAATAAGTGATATGTGATTTATAGAATATCACGCATTCGCAAATCATTTGTATGATATTTGAACTAAAGAAATATATAAACTTATTCAATTTATGTTGTATTTGATAAATATATTATAGTATGTTTTTAGAGCTTTTTGTTAATAATTGCGTTGAATTGCTTACGTAAAACGAAACGCCAATCCTTCGACTAATTTTGCCATTGGTTGAATCACATTTTTATGACGTCAAAGTAAATATTTAAAAGAAAAATTATGTCATTCAATAACATTCGTCCTTTTTTTAAAAAACAGTTATAGATAAGTTAGAAAGAGAAAACTGGATTATTGATATGTTGACAGATATTTAATAGGATATTTCGTTAAATGAATTAATTGTTACGTCGTTGGCTAGATAAAATGACCTATTCTTTAATTGGTCATACGTAATTTAAACATAACTCTTGTTACGTCGTCGTTGGCTAGATATAATGATTTATTTTGTAAATGGTCAAATGTAACCTAGCAACCCATTACAGTCGAACAGATCGTAAGCAGTGGTTTAGATGTCAAGATTTTGAATATAGAAAGGCATTTTGGTAGTGATTTCTATTGTTCGTAGGCAAAATGAACAGTTTTCATAATATTGAAACCCGCTATGAGACTATAAATACTTTGTTAAAGAATTTGTGTTATTGGATATTAGATATTAAAAATAAACTTAAGGAATGTATAAATAAATGTTGGAATAGAAACTTAAATAATCATATTAATATCTTCCTTCCCCAGGATTCGAATCCAGAACTTCTGGCATAGAAGACAATATTTGTTATTATAAACCGTCTAGTTGCAATTTATGCTTGTGTTTCATTCTCATAATGTATGTCTTACCTCCCCCAGCGCAAGTGGACGAATGGGAATCCCTGGCTCGCAGCCTGCTCATCGAGCCCGGCCGCCCCCCGCCCGCGCCCTCCTCCCCCGCCCCCTGCGCGCCCCTCGCGCGGGTTGCCGCGGTGCTGCAGCAAGCGGACAGCATAGAGGCGGCCTTACCCAGCTTACATGCGCTGTCGCAGGCGGCGCAGCAAGCTAAGCTGTGGCTGGCTAAGGTATGCCCATCAAAAAAAAGACATAACCTCACGCCTGTTTTCCTTTTGCGGTAGGCAGAGACAAAGGAACAACAATAGCTACGATCCACACATACTTCTTTCGTTTCCTCCGCGTTTATTTATGTTTTCATTTATGATTAAATTGTAGTATGTGAGTAGGTACAGTCTGCAACAGAATTATGTATACCACCCAGTCTCCCGCACACATACAATATGCATGCATATTGTATGACATATTGAGACTGGGTGGTATACATAATTCTGTTGCAGACTGTACATACATTATTTTAACATATTGATTTAAATTGAAGTAAACAAATGTATCAGATTGCATCGTTAGTCACGTTATGCTGATGTTATATTCTTAAAACTTGTGTTCTCGTGTGAAACTTTGTTGAATGGAGTGAATAAACCTCCGTCTGATGGACTACACGTCTTCTCATTTTAACCACCTGAAAACCCTAATATCACAAAATTATTATTCCCTGTAGGTATATGAGATACTAGCTGTTTCAAATCCCGCGGGAATGTGGGAATAAAAAGTAGCCTATTTCTATTAAGAGATCCTATTTAATAGATTTCATCAAAAGCTAACAGCTGTTTTTAGGGTTAACACTTAGATATTTTGATATAAACTTTGAACGTGTTTTTCGGCCGAACCGTAAAGATAACAAATTTAGGTTACTTATACTTATAAACTACATCACCAAACATACAATCACCTTAAGTATTATCTCTTCATTATGTTACACGTTGTATAATTCTTATTACCGCGGTGATATTTGACGTCAGATTTTTTAGAGTACCTACCAGTAGAGTACCCAGAAGGAATCCTGCCTCGAAGCACATAATGTTCAATTAAAATGTCTACCACAGGTAATAATAGTAGTTTATGCAACTGTCATATAATAGAGGGTATCAAAACATGAGTGTAGTTTTTTAGTTCAAAATAAGATTACACGAGTGTTTTAATACCTAATTATATGCAGTTGCATACACTACTTTATTTAATCTCATGGTATGCTTATTTAGTATCATCGGTATTGCTAGACATTTTTGCTACAAAAGTTTTATTCAACAAAATATTACTCAAATTCGTATGTACGAAATAGCGTCAAAATGGAAAACGCCTGTTATTGGTTTATGGCTCGGATCCAGCACGCATGCGCGTTGCTCACCACAGATAATGTGTACTAAAATTGAATTGAAACCTCCTTGGTCGGGACACATTGTACTTTAATAATAAAAAAATTGTTTTAAAGCATTGTTTTGTTAAGAGAATAATGTATGTAAATAAAATATGCCAATATAAGTCTGTATTTCATTTCATAATTAGAACATTACCGAATGAGATTATATGAACTAACCATTATCAACCCTTCAGGTGGAAGAAATGCAGTCCCGCGAGCTATACCCGTACATGCATGTGGTAGAAGCCTTACTGAAGAAGGGACAGGCGATCCCGCTGGCGTTGTATGAGAAAATAGAGTTGCAGAATGCAGTGGACGGCGGCACCAAGTGGAGGCAGGGCGCTGCTAATATGTTCCTAAAGGAGGTCAGTGTTGTTGGAAACAATAGACTGTTGATAGACAGCCATTTTTGTAAGCTTTTAGAATGCTAACGCGCCCGTTTAGTACGTGAACCCGCCCAAAAAGTTAAAGTAAAGATTGTAATTTCTCTTCTATTTTGAGTGGTAGATAGATTCGATATAAGATAGATAGTAATTTATATTTATATTTATAATTTATTATTTTCACTTTTCTTCTTAAATAACGGAAATAAGCTTAGTTTAAAGTTTGAAAATCATGTTAAAATTCTACCATATAAGACCTTACGAAATAAAAATAAATAACTCAAAGTTTCTTTAGTTAGATAATTCTGACGAAAAAGACGATTTAACCTGATTTTCTAGCTAATTTTTCTCTAAAAAGTGAGGAAAATCGACCCTTCCTAAAACAAAGAAAATAATTTGTGGGCATTCAATCTCTGGCTTTGGCTTAATATCATAATTACAAAATTCTTGACCTTATCCATAATTTCAGTACACGCGGTATAAGTCTGAAATTGCAATGAGTTCCTTCTCATATAGGACTAAGAGGAAACGAAGAGGCTGATAGATTGGCAAACTTAGCTCTAACAGAGGGTTTAGAAGTATTTATTTTACCAAATTTTAACAGAGATCCCATATGAATTGAAAAACAAATGTTATGGCATATTTATGGAATACTATTATGAAAGAAGTAAAAAAAGAAGAATTTAGATTAAAACAATACAGTGTCTGCTTCTAAGGATCCCATGGTTTATCAGTGTGCCAAAAAGTAGAAAGCATATTATTACATACAGCCTACAGACTTAGACTTAATCATTATCCATCTAAAAAATTTGGTGTTTTAATGAACAAGCTAGAATTGTCTTATTGTTAAACCTGTAATATTGTAGACGACGTCCTGCCAGTTTCGGAATGTGTTAAGCATCATATAGAAAGAGAAGATCTGTTGCAAATATTTGATATTAATAGATTAGATGTAGGCGTATTCTTGACCATATTAACAAATCCAAAAGTTTTTAACAACCTAACAAGTTTCTCTCTGTGATTCATAAGCTATAGTATTATATTGAGTATTATTAGTTTAGGTTACAATAAGGCTGACATATTCTTCTAGAATAAAATCTCTTAAAAATAAAACATCTTGTAGTGTTACCTAAAGTAAGTTAAGCCTAAGTAACCTACTATTTTAAAGAAGAGGAAAAAGAAATAAAGAGAATAAATTTAAAGTTCGTATATTTACAAATAAAAGGTTACAAGGTTATATAAAAAAGGCACTATTTCACTTACAGTCCATCTAATATATAAAATTCTCGTGTCACAGTTTTCGTTGCCATACTCCTCCTAAACGGCTTGACCGATTTTGATAAATTTTTTTGTGCTTATCCGGTATCTATGAGAATCGGTCAACGTTTTTTTTTTTATTTATATGGCAAAACAACCTTTGCCGGGTCAGCTAGTAGATTATAATATTGTACTTATTTTCCTACAAAAATAGTCGAGGAAAGTAATGTAACATGTTGTTCTCCCCCGCAGGACAGCAAACTGACTCTTCTAGAGGCTCTCTCCCCGCGCACGGACCGCTCGGCCGGCGCCGCCACAGGCGGCAGCGGGGCGGGCGGCGGGGCGGGTAGCGGGGCGGGCAGCGGGCGGCGCGCCGCGTCCCCCGCGCCCCCGCCCGCGGACGTGGTGCGGGACTACCGGCGGCACGAGGCCGACGAGTGCCGCGCGCTAAGGACCTTGAGGTTACTGCACAAGTATATTACTCACCATGGAGACCACTTTGGCGATGGTAAACCTGTCTACCTTAGACGCCAGTGTTAGCGGGAAAAAAATGTTCCCGGTCTGGGCGTTTATCTATAACTAGCTTCTGCGCGCTGTTTTACCCGCGCAATTTCGATTTCCGCGGGATTTTGGGGATAAAAAGTAGCCTAAGTAATGGTAAAAGAAATTTTGAAATCGGTCCAGTAGTTTTTGAGCCTATTCAATACAAACATACAAAAATACAAAGGTTTCCTCTTTATAATAATAGTATAGTTATCTATAATAATATATAAAGCTGAAAAGTTTTTTTTTGTTTGTTTGTTTGAATGCACTAATCTCAGAAACTACAAGTGGGATTTGATAGCCCAAGAGGAAGGTTATAGGCTATATTTTATCCCGAAATTCCCACGGGATCAAAAGTTACGCGGGTTAAACCGCGCGCGGTGGCTAGTTTATTTTATATTCAAGTTTCCTCCCTAGTTCGCTACATGGTATCCCATATCACAAGCTCAGCTTACTTTGGGCCCATTTAGATGGTGTGATTGTCTGGGGATGTTATTTATTTATTATTTATTAAGGTTTGTCGTAAGTAATGTGTGGATGAGAAGGTTGTCGGTTTTGTGAATTGTTTCGTTACAAATGAGGAACGTGGTAAATAACAGCTGATTTCCTCAGAAAAGTTATTTTTACGAGATAAAATCAACCTATTTGGTTTTGAATACAAAATAATTATCTACATCTTTAGGTTAACTTTTCGATAATTATTTCATACAACCTTTCTATTCGATAAATTCAGTATTTAGTGCCTGATATAAAAAAAAACTGAATATTGAAAAATTTAATATCGTTTTCACTCTTAAGTTAGCAAAAATAGCTTACGTCATAAGGTAAACACTAGACAAGGAACTAAAAATATAAATACCATTCTAAGGACGGCTTGCGCATCGTCGTTAAATACAGTTTAAGAGCGCCGTAAACGCATTTAGTCTGCTAATTATAATTAGCGTCTTGCACAACATAAATTTAGGCACTAATCACGTTTAACGAACTGTCAAAGTTAAATACCCAACGATGGCGATTTAGAGTCGCTAAATACGTTTAGTAGCAATCGAGCGTCATCATTTTGTGGTTATAGAAATTTTACTATTATTTTATAAAAGATTGTAAAGAATTCGTTAGGAAGCTTGTAAGATGGATTTGTGGGAATTGTATTCTGACGACGATAAAAAACAAGTAATAAATAAGTTCATCATGTTACTAACCTCTCAACAAGCTTTTTTTTTTTCAATTTGCTTTTGATGTTTCTATAACAACTTAAAAGGTTACGGGATTCTTACCACGATTTTCGATTATATTTTCGCACGTCCGATATTTCGATGCTGTTAGGTAGCCACCTACCTACATCTGCCAGTCCGCGATCATGGTGCTTGTAACAGCATCGAAATATCGGACGTGCGAAAATATAATCGAAAATCGTGGTATGAATCCCGTAATTTATACATTAAATCATAGTGAAAATAACCGCGATAGTTTAATACAATTATAACTTAAAAGGTTTTCGGCATTTCTTGAAACACCTTTTGTGTTGGGATTAAAATCATGAGCGATTTTGACCCAGGCATTTTGCTTTTAAATCTGTTTAATTTGGTCGGTCTTTTTGCACTCAATAATATGGTTGTATGGTTCCATCGCTGCAATCAGCAATATCTGTTCTTCTTTTGTAAAATTAGGCCCCCGGGCCCTAGAAGAAACACTTTTGTTTGCCATGGTAATTATCAATGATCTCAACTAAAAAAATATTATCAATAAAAAACAATTTGTGTGACTTGATGTGACGACTGAAAGCTCGTCGGTCCATTTCACGCATTTTTTCTTTAAGAAATTCAACCATTTTGCTCTAAGTCAAGTGTACAACGCACGAAAACGTAGAAAGGAACGCAAGAAACTGTTTTACCGACTCCCTAACTACGATAAGTTAAATTACCATCCAAACGGACGTGAGCAAGACCTTTTTAATTGTATTTAGGCTAAACATATTTAGCAAGATAAACTCATTTAACTAAATTCTGTACAATCAATGTACAGAATTGCAATTTGTACATTGCAATTCTGTTAACCAAATGTTACGCAAGCCGCCCTTAGTATCAAATGTGTACGCTTATACCTTTTTTTATGCATCTAAACCGGTGCGAACATCCATGTCCATTTGTTGAGCAAGTATCAACATTTATGAGTATTTTATTTAATTTTTTATTTTTTTTATTTTTATTAATTGATATTCCTATGTTTAATGATATTTCATAACAAACTTAACTTAGTTTTTAAGGTCGTAAGAATCACATGCTATTTTTTATCTTTGGCTAACTTCCCGTGTATTTCCAGGAGTAACTGTATCCATGCCGTTAATAAATTTATAAAAAAAAAAAAAAAAATTCCAGGAGTAAGAACATGCAAAAGGACCTGCTATCAGCGGGCGGTGCCGCGCACACGTACTGCGTGTGCCACAAGCGAGCCCACGGCGCCATGACGCAGTGCGAACTCTGCAAGGACTGGTTCCATGGTGAGGCAACACACGATCGCTATTCATGAAACACTCAACCCACAAAGCAGATATATAGTAGAGCTGTTGTAAGCAAAGTGTTGTCAGAGTTGGGTTGTCAAGGAAACAAGGAACAAGAAAAAAAATGTTCCGTGTCTGGGTGTTTATCTGTATTTTTATATTCTAGGTTCCCCCCTAGTTCGCTACGTGGTATCCCATAACACAAGCTATGCTTATTTTGGAGCCATGTAGTTGGTGTGATTGTCTGAGGATTTTAATATTTATTTTATAATGACTATTAATATGACTGTGTTAAGTTGCCTTAAATGTTATAGGGCTCACTTTTTATTAGAAAACTAAGGCTTGTATTATGAAAGCTTTGTTCAACGTTGCTCGTAGACACCATAAAGAACTGTCAGATAATAAATGCCTGCTTACATAGAATTCAAGTCTATGTGAGTTTTCATAATACCATCCTTAGTGTGAGATTTATTTGTATACGAAATGTTAGATTTCCAATCAGAATCTTTAGTGTAATTTTGCAAAGAATATTCAAAAGATTTTCATTCATAGAATTAGCACAATTTGATTTTGAATTCAATTGAAAATCAAATTGTATAATCGTTTTTTAACATGTAGGTAATGTTTGGAATTATACTAGGTAATACTTATGAATTTAACATAGTATGAATTTAGCATAGGCTCGACGTATCTTATTGTATTATCCAAAACGGTGTCTATTAAAAAAAAGTGCATTTTTTGTAACTGGCGAGATCGAAAAACGATTTGAACTGTTATCTAAAATACAGGGTGTCCGCCGGCAGATTTTATACTTTTAATAACAAAATAAAATACAAATATAAAGAAAATGTAAGTTATTTATTTATCATCTTGCAAAAAAAATATGCGGATTTTAGTTTTTAAAAATAACTCCATTCAGATGGCGCCCTTTTTGCCGCAAACATTCTTCCAATCTTTCTTTCATGTTGGCGAAAACTCGCTTGCAAAGTTCTGGACTGATAGCCGCAATCTCGCGTCGGATATTTTCTTGCAGGGCCGTTATTGTTGATGGTGAATTAGTGTACACGCGAGATTTGAGATATCCCCACAAGAAAAAATCACAAGGAGTCAGATCAGGTGATCTAGGGGGCCAGGCTATGTCACCAAAGCGACTAATCAATTTTCCGGGGAAAAGTTGTCCAACCTTAGTCATTGAGTACCTGGCGGTGTGTGCCGTAGCCCCATCCTGCTGAAAGTGGGTTCTATTGTTGTAGCTAGCATGACGGTGCAGCTCCGGTATAAAAAAATTGTCCAGCATTTCGCAATATCGTTGTGCGTTAACAGTTTCTCCTCGGCCGTAAAAATAAGGACCGATTATGCCGTTTCCGGAAATGGCGCACCAAACTGTGGTCTTCGGGCTGTGAAGAGGCTTTTGATGAATTTCTTTTGGATTGCTCGCACTCCAGTAACGCATGTTCTGTTTGTTAACATACCCTCCGATGTGAAAATGTGCCTCGTCACTAAAAAAGATGTTATTTAACCGCGTAGGGGTAGAAAATCTTTCCAAAACAACTCTAGCATAATTTTGCCTTTTTGTGAAGTCATCTTCTTTCAATTGCTGGACTATTTGGAGCTTATATGGATGAAACTTTAATTTTTTTTTAATAATTTTGTGAACAGATGTCTTTTTCAAACCTGTTGATGCTGCAATCTTTCGAATAGACTTACGCGGATTTGACAAAATTTCGCTTCTCACAAGTTCTGCGTTTTCAGGGCTAGTAACAGTCGCGGAAGGTCCAGGCCGAGGCTCATTTCCAGTTGATCCAGTTTCTCTGAACTTTTGCACCCACGTCCATATCAATTGGTTTGACGGACCATCCTTTAATCGTCGGATATCAAAGTGAGAACAAAACCGACGCCTCGCCACACTGATCGATTTATTATTCGAAAAATACGCCTCAACCGCAAAAGCGCGGTGTGCTCCCGTCCACTGACTCATAGCTACTAAACAACCCGCAACACTCCCGCGCCGAATGATACCCCGCTCCCCCCGCTGACGTTTGGCTAGTCGCCGTGAGCCCTGTTCAAAGTGTAAAATCTGCCGGCGGACACACTGTACTTTCCTCATTATTTTTGTGAAAAGTCTGCATTTTCAAACTATCATGTATTTTCCCCAGCGTCATGCATCTCAGAGTGGAAACAAGAGCGCTCAGAGTCACCGGAGCGATACAAGACCGCGGAACAGAAGTTCCTCTGCGGCGAGTGCACGCGCACTAAACGACCGCCGCTTGATAGAATCCTGGCGCTATTGGTAACTATTGCATAGTTTATTTATTACATCATCATCAAAACTCTTTATAATGAGCCCACTGCAGGGCTGGATGGAGGTTAGCCCATTATCCATCAAGCTGGCCCAGTACTAGTTGGAAATTTAAGAAAAGTACAATGGGCGTTCTTATCGCTGTAAATATGATGACATTGGGGTCACTATTGCATATATTACTAAATATGTTACTTTCTAGGTCTAACAATGTAATTAACTGATTCGCTGCAGTGAAATCAATTTGACGCAGTTTAGTAGTGATCATGCTATTTAGTACTTTATCCAAATTATACTATTAATTGCAAATAAAGTTAAAATAGTTTCGAACAGACTGTAAATACTTAATTTTTTTATTTAAATTAAAATAGAATAATTACTATATATCAATAAAAATCTTGGCAATTTCCAGTTCTGTTTAAAGATAGATATAATTGGAATGTAAGATTAACACTTGACCAAATTGTAGTTAAAAATTGCGCTGTTACCGAAAAAAATATCAAAAAATTAAATAGCTCACAATACTATTAATTAATATTTATTGGGTTTTATTTAAGTAGTTTTTAGTTTATAATATTTATTTGCGGCGTACATCTAGTTCTATGTGAATCAGCTGATAAGCCAACGAGGTTCAATGACCTTTACAGCTGACTGTACTTTCCCGTGTTATTGTTTAAACTTATCTGATTAACGTGTTATTTGTTTGTTCAGGTATGGCTACAGAAGCTGCCGGTCCGACTGGCGGAGGGTGAAGCGTTACAGTGTCTCACGGAGCGCGCCATGGCCTGGCAAGACAGCGCGAGACATCTGCTGACACAGGTCAGACACTATAACTTATACAGACCGTTCACTATAAGATGTCCCCTGCCTGCTGATGTTGGCAGCATTGTGGCAGCAGTGTTACCAATAATATGTGTCCATTTTAACCCCGTAATCTAACTTTGTTATACCTACCACGAATAAATATATGTTTAATTTTCTGATTTGTAAATAATAAACAACTATAAAACTAGGAAGGCTTTGAATGACGACACAATTTATATTATACGAGGGCGAATCAAAAAATTCTTAGAATGAATACAAAAAAAAAAAAAAAATACTTTTCTACGTAATCTCCTTCTAATCTTATACACTTAGAATACCGCATCTCCAACTTTCTTATTCCTTCCGCAAAAAAATCATTTTCTCGACTATTAAAAAACTCCTCTGCGGCAGTCATAACCGCGTCATCGTCGTCAAATTTAGTTCCACGAATATGCTCCTTTAATTTTGGAAATAAGTAAAAATCACTCGGGGTTGAGTCAGGAGAATATAGTGCGTGATCAAGGACTTCGAAGCCAGCACTGCGGATTGCGGTGAGCGCAACTTCCGAACGATGAGGTGGAGCGTTATCCTGGAGAAACAACACGCCCAATGACAATTTCCCACGACGTTTTTCTTTAATCGCTTCACGTAATTTCGGAATTAAGTTAGCATAATAGGATCCAGTTATCGTTTGCCCTTTTGGCAAGTTAATCAATAAAAAGGATTCCTTCACTATCCCAGAATACCGACAACAGCTTGACAAGCAATAGTGCCAACATAACGGCAGGGGACATCTTACGATGAACGGGCAATAGTTGAATTGTTTTCAAACGATTTTCGTGACAGTTCAAAATTGACAACCTCAGTGACGTTGCCGCAACCAATTTGTTCGATCTTCCATTCGATTGCTTTTACATATCGAATCAGTTGGTGAAAAAAAATGTATTGAGACTTACGATTACATGATGGCCGCTCATATTCAGCGATTCAATGTCGATTCAGTAGTGTCAATCCCTATCATCTGAACGTTCCGTTTTTTTGAATATGTCAATTTGAGATGAATATTTTTTATGACATTTACTTAATTTATTTACGATTAATAATAAAAATTACAGTTGATTAATAGTTTAATTTCTAATTTCAGTAAAAACAATGTTATTTACATAGTTTTTTTAATTTTATCGCGACTATTTATATTTAATTAGTTGTAAATAGTTTGCGCGTAATGGAAAATGAGAACTGTCAGGAAAACCATTTGAAAACAATTCAACTATAGTTAATAGAAAAAACCAACAGTTCAAGCATTTTTTCGACTAGAAAACTATCTGTTTAACTTTTGACGTCCTAATATCGGTTCAGCGGGAAAGTAGCCGCTGCGTCCCGGGTACGCGATATTGTACCTAAACGTTATTGATGGCAAATGGTCTTTCGGATGCCGTAAAGTTCGACATTTTGCATCAATGGTATGACACCTTTCGTAAGAGAAATAATAATATTTGTAATTAATCACAAGTGTTTTAAGTTTGAAATTGAAGCAGTTGCATGTGACTATTTTATGGGTTCGTTTGAAGTTTTTTTCTGTTGGAATATGAAAAAAAAGACTTGTGTTAGTGTTCAGATTGACAGGCGTAAAGATGGTGTGGCTGAGTGAAATCGACGATTTTGTGTAAATGTGACTGAAATTTATGTATGTAATTTTAGTTTATAATATTCATTTGCGGCGTTCATCGAGTTATATGTGAATCAGCTGAGATAAGTCAACGAGGTCATTGACTTTACAGCTGACTGTACTTTCCCGTGTTATTTTTTAATCTGATTAAATTATTATTCTCAGTTACTAATTAGTATATTTTCCCAACAGCACCAAGGATTGTTGGACAAGGCAGGCAAAGTGAATGCAGAGAAGAAAGCTGCCACCCCTAGGAGTACCACAGAGACTAATGGAACATCACAAAGGTACGTTGTTTTAATCTTATTGATAAAAAGTAAAAAAAAAAAACTTGAAAAGATTTGTATAGACTGTTATGATATGTTATTATATAGAATGATTTACAAAACTGCAATCAATAATCTTAAATACAACACTTTTGAAACGGACCTATCGCGTATAGTTTATATTTTCAATTTTATCTCAGTTCCTCGTGATCACGGGGTTTGCAAGGACACCGAAACGTCGAGTTTAAATAAATCCGGTTAAATACAAGTTTTATTTTAAAACTGCACTTGAATATTTTTCCCGTTAACCATGAGTGACATTTATAAGATTAGTTTCATATAATCATAACAGGATGTTTAGAAATCAATTTGTTTCGTGTCTTTTTTTTTACTAGGGATGCAACGATACCGATGTCGATAATCGTAAACCGCAGGTTATCGTTATTTTTGACGATCATCGGTATCGTAAAAAGTAGCACGATTTATAACGATTCTTAAAACTAGATTGCTTGTATCCATCTCTGCACCCAATGCAGAGATGGATACAAGCTATTCATTCAAGTTATTGGAGAAAAAATACTGTATTTCCTAATTTGAAAAAATTGGCCCATAAGAAAGATTGTTTTCCACAGCCGGTTTAATCCATACAGATATAAGAAACAGAATCAAACCAGATAATAAAAAAAAAATATGTTTTCTTAACAAGAATTTAAAAGAAATATATTTTAATTACGACATTTAGGTGGTAAATTGTCCTTAAAACTTAAGTAAAGTTGATTTTACTCAATTGACTTGTTTTATTAGATGTAAATTAAATAATCGTAATGCATTCGTTATCGTATTCGTTATTACGATACATTCGTCATTCGTATCGGTATCGTAATAGCCATATCGTTGCATCCCTATTTTTTACTGCTAAAGATTTTTTTATAATCGGTTTTATGAGTAAAATAGTTTTTCATAGTTATAAAGGGAATTTGTAAAATAATCCATTTGTAAATTGCGTTATTGTTAATTGCAGGACGTCAGCCAACGAAGAGCACGCTTACAGCGCGACGGCGATTCCGTCCAGTCCGGAGAACGTTCTGGCTGAACTTGAACACACAATGATGGAAGGGGACTTACTAGAGGTTAGTGCTGGCTCTTACTGTGCGATTCCTTCTTATTCTGGGGCCACACTAGCGGCCAACGTCAATGCCCATTAACGCGATAATTATGACAATAATTTCTAACGCGCTACACTTGAACGGTCTCCGTGAATGCCCATTATTGGTGATAATTATTCAAGCAAGATGGACGTTAACAGAGCTCTGTATTCCATGAGTGTAATTTTTTATTATTTAAATAAAATGAGATTTGGATCCCACCAACATGGTTCTGTTTGCAGAATCTCCAGAAACGCAACCACACATACGTATTTCAAAGCACAAGTGTTTAACGTGCGATGACGTAATGTGGCCGCTTCATTGCATTAATTCTCGCGTTAATCACTTTGATGTGCCGCCACTTGAGCTATCGCCAAACGCCACACGGTTGCTGCCGCAATGTTAATGCAAAACGTTGCGAACTGTACCTGTGCATAGCGATAATAGGGATAGAAAATGCCTCGTTGTCGTACTTCGCGTAAAGGTGTTTTACATAAGTTGATTTGACTTAACTCAATTATTTTGAATGAAAAATAAAAACAAAAAAAGAAAATTAAATATAAAAAAAATGAAAAAAATATTTATTAAGCTATTGCATAGCTTCTATCGCGGGCCTTGAGCGTGGGGACCGAATCCAGAAATTCCGTAACGAAAAAAACCTAACACCCCCACTCCGACCGGCACAGCGGTGATACTTTGATTTCATAACTACATGCGGGCTTTAATAAACAATCAGCGCCATCTACTAGGAACTGGTCGAACTTCATATTAGATCAAACATTACTGCATTAATAAAATAAATAAATAAGTATAATTTCATAAGTTTATAAAAAATGCTATGCAATAGCTTTACCGCGGCAGTCTCCGAGTACCACGCGTCTTTTTGTAACACTATGTAAATAATGACGATGATTCTCTGCTTCCTGTGCTAGGTATTCCTGTATTACAGAAAGCAGTTACTTCCCTTTAGGTACAATTTTGTTTTTGGTGTAACAGTTAATGAACAATCAAATTAAATAAAATAATAATACAATTAAAGAAAGGATTAAAAAATTGTAAGTGTCGCTCTCTCTCTCTTAGTGTGTATGTATGCTTGTGTGTGAGTGTGTGTGTAAGTGTGGAATGATATTTTTTTGTTGGTCATGCTACCACAGTGATCTAAGAAGGGCTTCACAAATATCATATTTCAAATCCAACAACCATGCTGTAATGGATTTTTTTATCAGATAATTATTTTTCACTCTTAGGTTTAAGTGTTTTATTAATTTTATTGTATAATGTATAAACCGATAACATCATATACTTAGGCGTCTGTGTGGATGAAAGATTGTCCTTCAACGAGCACATCATTCAGGTATCAGGCAGAATACGCAAGATGTCGTACATTATGAAGCTGCTAAGACACTGCGTAGAAAGAAATCTCTTGACAAAAATCTACATCTCACTTTGTCAATCCATTATATTGTATTGTATTACAATTTGGGGTGGAGCTGCAAAAACCGCCATGATCAAAGTTGAAAGAAGTCAACGAGCTGTGCTAAAAACAATGCTTGGGAAAAAATACAGATATCCAACGGACATTCTTTACAAGGAATGCAAATTACTGAGTGTTAGAAGACTGTACATCCTGCGTAGTGTAGTAAAATATCATAGGAAATTTATAAACTCCCCTAATTTCTCTTCGATACTCAAAAAAAGAGTTTATAGGGCCCCAATTCCTATCATTCACTCCGCTTTTGCAAGAAAACAGAGCCAGTTTCTTCACCCGTTCTTATATAACAAGGTTGCTCTGAGATGTAACATCCGAGAACTTTCAATAAATGAAATTCAGAAGAGCGTCCAGCAATGGCTTCTGAGTCTAAACTACGAGTGCACAGAAACTCTTGTATCAGGACATTAATGAAAAAAAAAAAAAAAAAATAGTTTTATCTAAGAACGTATTTATAATTTACTTTTCCTATTTATTAATTTGATTCCATTATAAACATCACATTATATATTTATAATTTAATTAATTAGTTATATTTACATAATTATATTCTGAATAATATTAATATGTATAACCACTTCACCTATGAGATTCTTAATCATCGCTACTTTGCCGCGATAGTATAGCTTTCGATGGTAACCGGCCCTGGGACCCCGCGATACAGGTTTGCCTAGTGCGGGGACCGCTAGTCAATATTGAAGCAGCTAACTACCCTCATAATCAATGTTTCTCTTTACCTCAATGTTTGTCAATGTTTCATTTTGTTTTAAGTTATGTCGTATTAATGATTGTTATTTAATGTTTAATAACTTAATTTTCTTTAATTTTAATTTGCATTTATGTTTATATTGTCATGAATTTCTCTAATAATGCATTGCAATATTTTATATTAAGCTGTAAATTTGTTGGCAAATAAATACATTTAATCTGGGTGCTTGGTAAATTTATTGTCTTCTTGCAAGTGCACTATTTAGTGACGGGACAGGACATATATTAATTCGTTTGCGTGGGATAGGTAATTTGGGAATCGAATGCCGATGGTAAAGCCGGCAGCATTTAAGAACATATGTCTTTCTCACACTTTGAAGTTTATACAATTTTGTAGTAGAATACTTGTAAGAACTTTCAAAATTGCTCGTTGGGCTATTTCTGTTTGTATCAAATATTCTTTTGCGGGTCCACCCCAAGAACAAATACAATAGTTAATCAAGCAATGGCAAAGTGAGTCATAAGTTCTCAATTGAAAAGTTACTCACATTTTATTTATTATTCTAGTACATGGTCCCATGAATAAATACCCCCTAGAGCTATGGGAAATCTTGCGGAACACCTTGTGTATTTCCTCCGTGGAAAGCGAGTTTTTCGTACGTCTTGGTGAGCTAAAAATAGTTTTGAGTATATTAAATAAAAAACAAATAAAATCCCCAGACAATCACACTGACTACGTGGCTCCAAACTAAGCATATCAATATAAGCACCTAGATACGGAACATTATAATGCCCCCAAATTTGTCAAACGTGACATCAGATGGTTTCACAACCTCTGGTGCTCTGCTTACCCCAAAAGGGATACAGGCGTGAAGTTACGTATGTATGTATGATACGGAACATTTTTTTTATTGCCCCGTGCGGGAATCGAACCTTACGATTGGCCTAGTAGCGTCTCGACCACTGTGCCACGAAGACAGTGGTCGAGAGCTGGCGCTCCAGGGGGCTATGATTCTGTTCTCATGAAGTTATACATTTCCAGGTGCGGCTAGAAGAGCAGCAACAGATTTGGTGCGGAGTTTTGGCGGCTCGCGGGACTGGCGTCAGGACTTGGCGCGAACAGGACAATCGCAAGCGGAATAAGCTGCCTCCGCCGAGCAAGGTCAAGCGCTGCAGGCATGCTGGTTAGTATCCTCACTGTGAAAGTGTATACAAGGCGTGATGGAGGCCGAGCCAAACGTAGTCGGCTACTATTTAGTTAGTTGACTATATTTATTTTATATCGGTTGTATTATATATGTATGTATGTATATATTTATTTATTAACATTTATGCTATCATTATTTATGTATGTAATTATTAGTAATTAGTTTATTTATTATAAGCCGTGTACCTCATCCACCTTAATTTCCCATAATGCGTAGGTTGCCTGGCAGAAATCGATCACCAGCGATAAGGCCACCTTTGTACAATAGTTCTTTTGTAAAATTTAATTAAGTTTCCCATGTTGGTGTACAATAAAGAGTTTATTATATTGTCGAGCCGGGCAGCGGCCTCCTTCTAAGATTGGAAGTGACCAACCACCTTTTCCAGCGGAAGCCATTGGTGCATTATTAATGGCCAGCAATAATTTACCGAAGATTTTAAGAAAAATAAAGATAAAATATCCTATACTATTTTGAACTCGAGCATTTGTGACAGATTTGACACAAGATATAGGAATTTATATCTTTACTGTTTTATTTTAACTATTCCATGTTCTTTCGCTCCCAGTCCATGTGCTTCCATGCTGGACTAGGAGCGAAAGAAAAACATAGAATGTGCCAGCTACTTCTCTTCCCGGGCATACTGTAAAAGTCAGTTAAGGGACAGAGGTTTTATTGGCGTTTTTGCGGGCGATAGGCTGACGCCCTGTCACTGCAATAGTCTCTCTCCATCATTATAATACCTCGAAATTTGTCAAACGTGACATCAGATGGTTTGATGACCTCTGGTGTTCTGCCTACCCAATAAGGGATACAGGCGTGAAGTTATGTATGTATATATGTATTTTAACTATCTTAATTAATCTATCAATTATGTCTATGAGACCAAGCACACGTAAAATATGATGGATACCTGATTATAAATGGCATTCGGTCCCATTGATTTACTTAACTTGACTAAATAATCATGGTCAATAAATGGACTTTTTCAATGAATAAATGTACTCCTTTGTGTGCCGCAGTCGGTTAACAAGAGTTCTAATGGAATTTATTGTCCAGGTACAACCGCGACGAAGCCAATGAAACGAGGCTCCTCAACAACAACAAATTACTTGAACAGGAAACAGGTATGTTCTTAATGGCTTTTGTTATAATATGAAATTATTAATTTCAACCAAATTTCATAAGGTTCTCAATTAATCAATTTTGATGATTAGTATTTCATTTGATAAAAGATACTTTGGAGGTAGACCTATATGAATTTCATCAAAATAGTTTTTTTTAACTAAATTAAAAATGTGATAAATAAAAATTACCCGACCAGGATTCGAACCTGGGACCTCTCGTTTGCCGGACGAGTGCTCTTCCACTATCCTCGAAATTACTTACCACATTTTTTTGTTTTTACGTTATATTGCTAACGTAGCTCCATCTTATGGTATAAGCTTTGCAGCTAAGAACACCCGAGACCAATTTCTTTACAGAAATTGTGAATCCCAGTTAAAGTAAAGCATTGCAATGTTTTATAATGTTTTTAGGTTTTTGCATTTAAAATGCTCAATTATTCTTTCTTAAATAAATGAAAAATGTGATAAATAAAAAAAGCAAAGCTATACCATAAGATGGAGCTACGTTAGCAATATAACGTAAAAACAAAAAAATGTGGTAATTTAGAGGCGTACCGCCAGGCCCCGGTAGCTCAGTGGAAGAACACTCGTCCGGCAAACGAGAGGTCCCAGGTTCGCATCCTGGTCGGATAATTTTTATTTATCACATTTTTCATTTATTTAAGAAAGAACAATTGAGCATTTTAAATGCAAAAACTTAAAAACATTAGTTTTTTTTTATTTAGCAATTTTCGAAAAAGTATGCATAAAAACAGATTGAATACAGACAGATTAAATACGTAGGTGATGTTTCACTTGCGCCAAAGTATTGACAAGGATTTGTAAATGTTTAGTAAAGGCGGCGTTTTAATGCTCTGCATTCATTGATTATACTTAAATATTACTTCCTTATCAAACACGTGCTTTTAGATAGAGGTTCTATGTCGCTTAATATTTTCATAAGTTTTTACAATAGCTACATTTTAATAAAATGAAAGTGTTTACTATTCGACTTTAATATGGCTTAATTTTATTTTAAACGTAACTTCGACGTTTTGGCATCTTTGCAGAGAAATTAAATGAGGTAGAATACGGTTACTGACGGCTTTTATTCGGTGTTTGATGTAAATTGTCAAGTGGTTGATAATGAATATTGTGTTGTCTACAGGCGCTGTCGTCGGGCTCGGGGCTGATGATGAGGAAACACTATCTAGCGCGGCAGGAGCGCCGCAAGCGAGGCATGGCGCCGCGCCACGGTATGTTCCTGTTTATTACACAATATATACGTTTATTACTCCACATGTAAACTACAGTCTTAGAGAAGTATTTGTAATAGTAAGTATTTGTAATAGTGGATGAACGATTGAGAACGAAAGTTAAGGATACGAGAGTGTACCGTGGAGTAAATGTCGGAAGCGACCATTTTCTTGTGGTGTCAAGAATAGCAGGTCTGCTCAAAAAATGGCGACATCGCCCACAGGTACGTATGTCTGGAAGGAAAAGAGCGAAAGTCGAAAATTTGCAAGATGAGACTGTCCGTAAGAAATATATGTTAGAACTGAAAGAAAGGTTGGGACAGCTATTGAATGATGAAGACTGCGAGATCGAGGAATATTGGAGTCCGTGATTGGAGTAGATTTAAGAATGGCATGGTAGAAAATATTTTTCATGCTATTTATTGCTTAAATTCTTAGAATTTTGTGTTTAACTTCAATTAGGTTGCAAACTATGCTTAAAAAAATGGTAATTGTATATGATTTCGTCATGGAACCCGTAGGTGTACTTAAAAAATTAATGAGTACCTACATATTTTGTTAATCTGTTACACATGTAGGTACTATTGTCTACATTTCAATAAATAAATTTTATTAGTAGCTGTGTGGTGAGAATGCTCTACTGCGCGAATCTCAAGTGGCTCTGGCAATGCAACTGTATTATTGAGTTCGAGTGCTTTCGATGTAATTATGTTAGTGACTCGCTAGTGATAATGGAGCTATGGTTCATTGTAAATAATAAAAAATCCTTAGACAATCCCACCAACTACAAATTAAGCATAGCTTGTGTTATGGGATACATATATTGATAAACACTCAGACCCGAAACATTTTCTTTTTTGTTCCGTGCGGGAATCGAACCCCCAATCTCACAATTTGCGTAGTAGCCGCCAGGGAGGCTGTTGATTGTCCTCGTCTTTCACTTCTGAAATAACAAGTTTTTTTATCAGTAGCCACTACAAAAGCAACGGCAGTTTTTGACGACAGTATTTTTAGGGCAGTGTAGTATTGTAGAGGTGCTAATAATGTGTTTGTCCAGCAGGTGGCGTGCGCGGCGGGCGCGGGCGGCGCGGCGGTGCGGCGGGCGGGGCGGCGCGCGGCGCGGGGGGCGCCTCCTCCTCCGACTCCAGCCAGGACGACGACGACGACTGCGCCGCCGCCGACTGCCTCAGACCCACTGGTTAGTAGCCTTTGTAATGAACGAAGTCTGTATATTATCACATTGATTGTATTATGTTCTTTAACTATGTTTAGACCTGGTTTGTTAAAAGAAAAATGTAAGTACTACTCATGCTGTGATCCCAGAATTGTACAGAAACCAGCAGATCAACATTACCTGTCAAATTTCCCCAACCAAAGTTCAAATTGTAATTAATAACAATAAACTACCTTTGAACATCATCATCAGACAAAATCTTAGCATAACAAATATAAAAAATATATTGAAAAAACACTTTGCTAGTCAATTGTTATCAATTAAGTAGCACCGAAAACTTAACTTTAATACTAAACACAGTATATTGCTACCCGACTCCTCTTCATTTTTAATTCATTTTATTTTTATAATTTTTTTGGCCTAAATTAAAATTTTATAGTACTTTAAGTATTGTCAAGATTAAATAGTATTACTAGAATAAATTTAAGATGAAATTATGTATGTACCTAACTCATATTAGCGCAAGTATAAACCTAAGTGGATTTTTGTCGCTAATTAATTAATTTTTTTATAAATTGTTAAAATGTCGAGGGCATTGAGTTCAGATTCAAGTAATTTTTTTTTTAAAGATTTGTAACGCTTGATTTGCCGCCTTTTGTACATTTTTTAGGGACTCAGTGAAGTATATTTTGTTTTGTTATATTGTTTATTAAATATTTACTGTTAAGAAGATAGTCATTTACATAATAACAAATGTTATTGATATTTATTCTTTCATTGGCATATAAACACGAAATAGACTCTGAATCATATAATGTACACGATATAAAATCAGTTACTCAAGATGACTTTATTTTTATTTTTAACACATATGCCCGTCATTTTAGACGGTTAAGAAAATAGTTTGACCTCAATTTCACCTGATGGCAAGTGCAAAAGAGGTCCAAGATTAAAGCACGGGCCTAGGAAAAAAACTGACTCATCATAAAATGTTGCCGGAACGGTAATATTTTAGGGCAGATTTAATATGTATCCACTCGGATTATAAGCCTCTTACGACTTTACAGTTTTCCTTTATAGTAAGTTTAGTAAGTAACATTGTTTTAATCCACAGGCAAGGTGGATTGGGTGCAATGCGACGGCGGCTGCGACCAGTGGTTCCACATGCACTGTGTGGGGCTCAGCCGCGGCGCGCTACGCGAGGACGACGACTACGTCTGCGGCAGCTGTAGTCGCAAGCGCGCGCCGTAGCAGCCCCGTAGTCGCACTGCAGTGAACTGAACAATACAGTGATCAGTGATTCTAATGCCCTATGAAATTCCTTCTACAGTCGAATGTTTTGACTGCTACTTTAACTTCAGATATCCTCAAATGTGTGAGAGTGTAAAACTCACGGAAATGTTGTCAAATAGTCACACGCTGATCTACATATTATTATGTATAGTTAATATCAGATTCTATTCAGAGATAATACATGTTGTGTTTCAGTGTAATATGGAATTATATTGTTATAATGTTGATGTTTTAGCTCCCAGATTGTCATTGCTGTAGGACTGTGTTCTAAAATATCCTGAGAGATAATCTCTTTTAAGGATATGGTATTAAAAGGAGCGGACAAAAACTAAGTAAACTCATCAAATAGAAGAATATTTTCGGACACAGTTTTCCAATTTATATTCTATTTCTAGTGTAAATAAATGAAACAAAATAGACAATACTATGGAATGTTGAAATTTACTGGTCTCTTTTGTAACATAGTTCCAACTCTATGTGATCTTGATGTGTAGAAAAAATATACAATTTGCCTTTCTTTTAGCCTTATGAAATTGTGTAAATTCAAAATTATGAATATCACTTTCGGAATTCATGGTTTAGAATAAGATTAGGCGAAGATTTTGGTACGGAAAGAAAGTTTTGTAAATATTTTTAGTAAACATTTTTAATAATAATATAAAAAAAATACTTGAATTTTTCGGAGAGCTTTGATTGGACGAATGTGTAAAATCTAGCGAGTTTGTATTATTTGGTGTGCATTTTGAAATTATATTTTTTTGAATAAATTAAGATAACTTGAAATGAGCTATGCTAATTGTTTTGACAGGGAACTGTCAAAATGTCGGAAACTAAAATGACAAACATTTTACAATAAAAATGGATTTTTGCCTTAGACAAACTGAGCAGAAAGAGAATACTGTATTTAATTACATATCAACTTTCAGAAACTATTAAGTTTGGCACATCTTTTCTGGAGAGCCAACTTTGTTAAAGGTGTTTAAATAACTAAAATAAAATATTTTAATATCGAAAATGTAAATAGTGTTATCTGTAGTGGGTGTATAATATATCTGATGATTCCATCGTTTTGATTTTAGAAAAAAATAACAATTAATTTAAATAAAGCTAAAAATAATATGTACATGCCTGCTTCAATTTTATTTTTAATACCTACAAAGCTTTCTATAATATTTTATAAGGAGGCTCAGCTACTAGACAAGATTTTTTAAATCACTTTCAATAACTGTTGGTAGTCTATTTTAAATATTTACAGCGAGTAAATATTGCTTCAATTTTGTATATTTTTAGCATGTTATGTAATTATATCCGCTTTTTTTACCGAGCCCAATGACAAGTGAAATCAACATTTGTAAAGTATAGCAAGCGGCGGCAGCGCGTCAAGCCATTTTATAATTTAGTCGTATTATTTGTATTATGCTTGGGATTGTTATTAGTTGTTAGTTAATTCGTGAAACATAGTCGATAAAGCGGAACGATTTATCATAATGCTTGCTATTTTCATGTGAATTTGCACAAATATATAATTTCAATCAAATATTTTTTTAAGATTGGTTATCGACTGTGTTCAAATGGCTGTTAAAATTAGTTATTACTTGATTGGTAAAATCCTGATGTATATTTAACTTGAGTTTTTGATGATGTTTCTTTTACTGTCCCACTTAGTTAAGGGTTATTAAGGTCGTGTGTATGAACAGTTGTACAGTGTAGTGACGCCTCGGTCGTTTGTGCAACTATACTGGTGAGCTTGACCATTGTTTATATTTGACCATTTACTTAAGTTTTGTGTAAATTATTATTTTAAAATTGAAATGATCACAAGACAAACTTCACTGTGTATGGTTGGACAGGTTGACATGTAATGTGTACCAAATAATATAGAAAATTATAGAAATAATATTTTGTTTTATTTTCATCTTTTTTATTTATCACATTCATAACTTATTTACTTAAACTACCGTTTATTTAATTTAAAATCTATTTTTACCCACGACGGAACGGAGACGGTATATGCGTTTGGGGTGAGAGGGTGTTTGTGCAAACCAATGTTACCATTTATCTCCAGAACCACTGGTCCGATTTTATAACAGTCACAATTTACTTAACTTTTTATAAAAAGTAGTTTTGCCTTTCGTTCATTGAAATACTTAGCTACTACATAAGTTTAAAACAGATTTCAAAATACAACTCCAAATTGAATGCACTCTGTAATGTACAATTTTTGTAACTTGCGGCTACATTATGATCTTGAAAACCAAAGTTTTTTTTTTTTTATTAAAAGTACAACTTTGTACTTTTAATAAAAAACTTTGAGAATAATATTTTCTTTCAATGAAGCTCATTCTAAACATTTTCGATTGAGATTTTTCCATAATATCTGTATTTTTTTAAATAAAGTCTCCTCCTATATTCCCCGGATATTCAACATAAAGTCCCTGTACTTATAGTAGACATCTTCCTTCTATATGACAACACTGGATTGTTTTGCAAAGATTGCCTGACCTCTATCTCTTCTGGCTTCAAGGTCCTGCCTCTGAGCTCGTCTTCTATTTCATTGAGCGTTTTGCCTTTCGTCTCTGGGAGAATTGCTCCAATAATAATAAGACAAATTGTTAATCCACCGGCGAATGTAAGGTAAGCTCCATCCATGCCTATCCAGTCTACCATACTGGGGAACAGCTTTAGTATCATAAACATGAAAGCAGCCGCATATGTCAAGCTGATTCCACCGCCTATGCCTTTGTATTCAATTGGGAATATTTCTCCCGCTATGACACTAGGCAGAGGCACCATACCTGTAGCTACGCAGAAGAATTGTATATTTATTAGTATTAGCGGCAACCCGGTGCCTTCGTAATGCAGGAATCCATGCTCCCGCGCGTAGAGATACGCCGCAATGGCGACTTGGCTCACGATGCACAATCCACACGTTGCTAAAGTCATAGCGCGTCTGCTAGTTTTGTTTATAACAAAAATCGCCAAGAAATTGGCTACAATTCGCTGACTGTCCAGAGCTATCATCCAGAAGTGAGAATTTACACCTGGACCTGCTATCGCGGATATAATTTTTGTAGAATAAGCAGCCATGAGCGTGCCACCACCTAAGTGCATCATGGTATAAAAACTGAACATTATAAGGATTGGTCGGGTGAATTCTCTTTTTCCTAATACCTTGATAAATTCAGAGCAATTACTGCCTTTACCTTCACCAATGTTGTACTTTTCCATTAGCATTCTGGCTTGAATCATTTCATCTAGCTCTTCCTCTTCTTCGTCACCTCGCAACCATCTGAAGACTTCTTTGCATTCTTCGTAGTGACCTTTGGATGCTAACCAACTTGGAGATTCAGGTGAGTATATGGTCATCATCAGGCTCACGAAGGAGAACGAGATGCTGATCAGTGCAGTCATTTGCCATGTGAGAAGAGAGCCGACTAGATGCACGAAGAAAATACCGAAAGCTTGTGCCAGAGAGAGCGTGGTGAGAAAGGCGCCTCTGTTTTTTGGACTTGTGAATTCACCAACAAGAACGGACCTCAGGGGCAATAGCATACCGACGGATACGCCTTGTAGAACTCTGCCGATAATTAATACCTGCAAAATAAATATACGAAACTCGTCATATGGACATAACTTTAATGTGTCCATTTTGATCAGTTACCATGTCTTACATCGAAATAATGATCTACTTAATACCGAAGAATTTAACGTTGTTTCATATAAAGTCCTCTTGTAAAAATTGTTTACTTCGACATGCTTATTGTGGAAATTCATGAGGTTGTTTTTAGCCATATTCCTAAGTGAGGTACAACACATAAAACTCATAACATAAATGTCCACCACTATATACCAGGGTGTTAAGGGGCATAGCGTTTTCTGGGGGTGCTATGGGGGTGTCATAGTAAGGATTCCATGGGGAATGAACGCATATCAACAGGTAATATTGAATCCAAACGTGAATAAAGATGATGAAAATAGAAAATCACGTAGGTAGGTATACGATATGGTAATAGATACCGCACTTTGACTCCTTTTCCAAATCCCAAGAGCTATTACAATATTTGCAGGAAAGTGGAGGCCACTTTAAGGTCCCGTTCGAGATAAATTTGAATATACCCTGTGGACATGGCTTCAGTATACATACATAACATCACGCTTATATCCCATATGGGATAGGTAGAACACCAGAGGTTATAAGACCATCCGACGCCACGTTTGACTTTTGAGGTACACAGCCTATCGCCTACAAAAAAGTCAATAAAACCTCTGTTCCTTAACAGACTTTTGCAGTATGCGCGGGAAAAGAAGAAGCTGGTACATTCTATGTTGTTTTTTCGCTCCCAGTCCTGCATTAGTATATTACTAACGGAGTAGTAAAACATTCGACAGACAGGAAATCATTCACAAAGTTATTATCTCAAATCTTCGTGATCCAATTTTTTTTGGATATCTGCCGTTTAATCATAACCGTATAAAGCAGAAGATTGAGTGATTGGACTACTTAACACGTTCATTGCCAAACCAAAATCGTAAGGTTTATCCGGGTGGCCCAAATCCTATTTTTACATCATTTTAGTCCTAAATGCAATAGATAATGATTTCAGGTTTATCTGTGCATTTAGTATATATGTATGCCATTATATGTAGGTAATATTGTTGATAAAGCGACGTCGCGTGATGGGTCATGGAGGATGCGTATTTAAGGTGCATATTTAGGGTATATATAAATTAAGTGTATAGGTATAGAGATTTTATGAACCTGTAGGCGAAGCCCCTTTTCGGATAGATCAATCCCTTCTCCAGAAGCCCGTAAAAAGTGCATTGCGATATCTCTACGATTCACGAAATATTATGTCATTCAAAACTTTATGGTCTCACCACGCGACGTCGCGTGATGGGCCAAATTAAATAGGCCCGGGATCACGCGGCTCATGGTCAGCAATGAACGTGTTAAAGAAGCAACATTCTCTCTCGGGATCGGTTTGAAAATACGACAGAATCAAGAAATAACTGCTGCTTGATAAAACATTATCTAGTCTGCCTATCCCAAAGATAGACAAGCGTGAAGTTATGTAGGTATGTAAAAAAAATTCTCACCGGCACGCTTTCCGCCATGACGATGGTAAGCCAGCCCGCAATGCCGGGCACTGTGACGCAGTAGTGCGCGGTCTTCCGGCCCAGCCTCTCCATGATCGGCGGCATGATGAAGTTACTGCCTAACAGTGCTATGGACATCACAGAGGCTGAAACAAGAAATGTAAAGTTATTTGTATCGCTAACATACGTACTGTCTCTAAGTATATTTTTTAGAAATCGCTATATTAAAGAGTAACAAAATCAATAGACAATATGGTGTTGGCAATGTTTTTATGTTAAAAAATTCTATGTTTTGAAGCGATTACTGAGATTAGGTAATAGTCTTGGAAAAATATAAATGCATTGTAGTGTTTTTCGAATGGATTACCCTGTTTCCATGGTTCTTTTCGTGCTATATTTAATTCTGCGATCCCGAAACCGTGTACCAAGCGTGATAAATTATGGTATCTTTACATTTAAAATGTCCGTTTTTTTCTTGGACAGCTTTCGTAGGTCAGACTCTATGCCATTAGGAGGAATAACACGAAATAAAAGTCCACTCCTGAATCTGTCTGATGACGGATCTCTCTTCGCGCTTTTCGTCCATTAGATTATTAGAATTGAGTCCAACCCGAAGGGAGCAAACACAGGTAGATACTAGCCTTTATTCAATTCCGAACTTTTTTTTCCTTTTTGTTCCGAGTAAACAATTATTTTATGAACAAAGCACCCTTTGCAGCGCGGCCAATAGATATAGCTACGGTTGGATAAATATGGTGTATATGTATATTTAGTACCTACCAATCCACGACTCTGCAGTTCTAGTGAGTGGAATGCCGGAGTCTGGCTGCAGTAGCTGTGGCAGCAGCACCGCTGGGAATCCCATCATACAGCCGTGCCCCACCACGTTGCTGCATACTGCGCCCGTTACGAAACACTGGAAATAGGGAGGACAAAGCTTTGATTAACCTCAAGTAGATACTTTTATTTATTGGTTTTTAACCTGCGTTTGCTGTCTTTCTCTCCTGAGGGTAAGTAAAGATGGCGTCACGGCTCATGTGTTCAACAAGGAATTGGCTCTTGGCACTGTTCGAAGACGCGGTAGGCAGTTGAATGGTGTCATAATCAAAACAAAATGGCATGAATAGGTCTTTCAAATAAAAGAATAATTTCTTTAATATCTCGCACACCAGGCGCGGTCACAGGGGACATGACCCCCCCAAAATCATGAAAAGATGAACATCTTATAAGAAAAGAAGCCAAAAAAGATACTTCGGATTTAAAAAAAATTGTTGTGACCCCCCCCCCAAAATTCAGATGTGACCCCCCCCAAAATCTCAGTCTGCGACCGCGCCTGTCGCACACAGCCTGTTTTATCCTTATTGAAAGACCCTATATTTGACGGTAGATTTTAGGTGAAGGAATGTCGCTAGCCATGCGAACCCTGAGTAGGTGCTTATGTTCGGATTAGTCGCTTTTACGAAACATTTTTCAAGGACTGTAATAGAAAAATAATAATAAAATGTTTTTAGTTAAGGTATTTATGTTTGTATAAGTATGCACTGTTTAGTTAGTTAAGTTATTTGTAAGTCTAAAAAACAATAAAGATTTTCTATTCTATTCTAAAATCCCCAGACTACATGGCCCCAAAGTATGCATAGTTTGTGTTATGGGATACCATGTAGCGAACTAGGGGGGAAACTAGAATATAAATGCATTCATATATAGATAAACACCCAGGCACGGAACATTTTTTTGTTCCGTGCGGGAATCGATCCCGCGACCTCATGATTGGCGCACTATCGTCTATACCACTGCACCACGGAGACCGTCGATAGACAAGCCGTGTATTATTTCTATGTGAACGATGCGTTGGGCTGTGCTGAGCAGACGCATTCTAGGAGTTGTAATAACAGGGATCTTTATCCACGGCGTAGTCGACTCTATTTTCCACGGGCATTTACCTATTGTATCGACTATGCGGATATTAGACATATATGTAGAGCTCCTAACTTCTTTACGAATTATTTTTTCCTTTGAGAATGGTAGGTATCTAGTAAAGATTTGGAGAAGCAAAATGCAAAAATATCTTTGATTGTAACCGGTTTTTCGATTTTTTTTTTTTTTTTTTTTTTATATTGTAAGGATAGGACGTTTGTCTTCCATGCCACCTGATGGAAAGTGCGCATGAAGACTATGGTGTTACACGTCCATCCACGAGAAACCTATTCACTCGACACTTAAAAGTTCCAGGACTGTAGTGGTCAGGAAAAACAGACGCAGGCAGATTGTTCCACACCTTGGCAATCCGTACCAAAAAGGAACTATCGAAGCGTTTTGTTCGACTTCTTGGTATATCCACTATATACGGATGGAAGTTCTGTCTGCGTCTGGTAGTCCGGTGGTAAAAAGGGGTGGGTTCAATTTGGTCAAAAAGAGCACTCGCACACTCACCAAAATGTAGCCGATAAAATACTGTCAAACAAGCAACCTTACGACGATGCTCCAGTGTCTGCAATTTTTTATTTGTAAGGTTGTTGTTATTTATGAGTTTTCGGGCTCTTCGGTCAACAGAGTCTAGCGCTTCGAGCTGGTATTTGGCAGAACCATCCCAAAGGTGACTACAGTACTCCATGCAAGACCTCACTTGGGCTGTGTATAAGTTGAGGAGCCGTTCAGGGCTGAAGTACCGCCGGACCTTCGAGATGATACCCAATTTTTTGGAAGCCGTTTTTGCCATAGACTCAATTTGTTGTCCGAAGTTTAATTTGGACGTTATAGTGACGCCCAAAAGCCCTAGTTGATCGGTGATGGGAACAGATACATTCTGGAAAGTGGGCGTAAGAGTAAAGGTGCTCTTTTTTGCGGAGAATAGACACGCTTGTGTTTTGGAGGCGTTGAATTTGACCAGGTTAGATTCGCCCCAATCGGACACATTCCGCAAGGTCGAATCAACGCGCTCAATCATAGACTCTCTCAAAACCTGGATTTCATGGGCGCTCGTTCGCGCATTGGATATATATCTCTCAACAACAGTGCTGTCATCAGCATATCCAATAATGCCTGGTGTTAGGAGGTCATTAATGTGCAGCAAGAATAAAGTTGCAGAGAGAACAGATCCCTGAGGTACCCCGGCATTAATCGCCATTAGGTCAGAGGAATAGCCGTCTAAGACTACTCGAATCGACCGTTCCCTCAGAAAATCAGATATCCAGTCGCAGAGCCCGGTCGGTATGCCATATGCTGGAAGCTTGCTTAAGAGACCATCATGCCAGACCCTGTCAAAGGCCTTGGAGATGTCTAAGGATACAGCTATTGCTTCACCATGACCCTCCAAGGCCTCACTCCATAAGTGTGAGGCATACACGAGAAGATCGCCGGTCGAGCGTCCACTGCGGAAACCATATTGGCTATCGCTTAGGAGCTCGTTGGTCTCAAGGTATGCCAGGAGTCGATTGTTCAATACACGTTCCATGACTTTACAAAGTATGGAGGTGATTGAAATTGGTCGATAGTTGACAGGATCAGCACGGCTTCCCTTCTTCGGTACTGGTTGTACGTTAGCCAGCTTCCAGGATTTGGGGACTTTACCAGATTCCAAAGAGAGTCTATAGAGACGCGTCAAAACGGGAGACAACTCAGCTGCGCAGCGTTTCAACACCACTGCAGGAATACCATCTGGACCGCTAGCCTTATTCTCGTCTAGATGCAGCAAGCACTTAAGAACCTCCTTTTGTCGAATATGAACGGTACCCATTGTAGGACCGAACTGAGGTAATTGGGGTGGGATTTTACCTTGGCTATCTAGACGAGAATTTTCCGCAAAGATACTGGCAAATAAATCCGCCTTTTCCTTAGCGGTGTGGGCCAGAGAACCGTCAGGTTTCCGCAGAGGCGGCAGCGACGGGCGACAAAAGTTCGTTTCGACCGACTTGGCGAGGGACCAGAAAGCTTTACTTCCCGAGGGGTATGAGGCTATTCTGTCTCCGATACAGCCTATGTGGGCGAAACGAGCTCTCTTGATCACCTTTTTGCAGGACTTGGCGGCAGCATTGTACCTCTTTTTGTGTTCATGCGAATCCACGGCTTTGCTTCTGCGAGCGGTTGCCCAGGCTTTGTACGCTTCTCGCTTACGCTTTTCAGCGGAAAAGCATTCAGCACTAAACCATGGGCGAGCTTTGGTTTCAAGGGATAGATCAGCGTAGGGAATGAAGAACTCCATTGCTTGACCTATCACACTTGAGACTGCATCAGCGCAGCACGATGGATCGGTTGATGTAAAACAAGCTTGCCGCCACGGATAAGATGCGAAGAAATGTCGCATTTCATCCCAATCTGCCGACTTGTAACGCCATACTCGCCTAGAACCACTTGGTCGGGTGTCAGGTGGCGAGTACTGCGATACAGATTTCACCAGACAGTGATCGGATGTCCCTAAGGGTGCAGTGACGGACACCGAATATCTGTCCGGATCGGTTGTCAGCAGAAGGTCCAGGCAGTAAGCAGTGTGGCCAGCAACGTCTGGGATGCGCGTAGGCTCGTCAACAAGCTGAGAGAGGCCATGAGTGAGCGAAAACTTAAAAGCCTCTCTACCAGCATGGTCAGTGTCCTGAAACGGGTATAACCACTGTCCGTGGTGTGCGTTAAAATCCCCCAGGAACACCAACTGCGCTGTGGGAAAACGTTGCTGAACCTTGTCCGCTGTACTGCTGAGATAGTCCATAAGCCTCGTTGTCTCCCGATCTCCGCTGTGTGACCGATAAATACCAGCGTATACCATTTGGTCTAGGCCGGTATCTATGTGAACCCACATAACTGAAAGGTCCGGCACTTCTAAGTAACGGAGACGCTGACAACAGATCTTGTCACTGGCATACATGCACACCCCGGCGTGCGGGTGGAATTTGGACTCCAGGATGTAACCTGGGTAACAAAGGTATGCCGAGTCTGACGGATCACAGATCTGCGTCTCCGTTAGGAAGAGTAGGTGGGGTCTCTCCGTCTCGAGGTGGTGGTGGACATCATTGAGATTGGAGTGCACTCCTCGGATGTTACAGAAGTGCACTTTAAACGAGAGGAAGTGCAACCGCTGTGTTACCTTACTCTTCTTTGGACCTTTCATTAGTTTTGGAGTGGAGTGAATAGGGAGGAGAACAGAAGTTGAGTGAAGCGCTGCAAATGGAACCAAGCAACTCGATAGGGGTGACGCACCATTGGGAAACTCGCTTGGAGACTGCGGGGACGCCCGAACCCCCCCGAGTTCGCCATCGGGTCCTCTCAAACCGGTCGCCAACCGGCACGATGGAGCCTCCCGGGATTTTTCGCGAGGTGGCGGGGCAGCCTTTTGCATGTGGCTGGCATGCTACTTGGGCCCCCTACTACCTGCGGTCGGCCAGCGGTGCACCGTGCTTCGGATCCCGCTACCCTCCAAAACGAGTTACCCGGTGAGTCATTATCCTACGAGTTGTAAACAGTTCTCCGATGCAGCACGATTACTCAGACCTATCCTCCTCAATGGCTACACTAGACATCATGCCGGAACGCAACTAGGTTACTTGGCGGCATGGTTTTGTCTAGTGGGTGGTGACAAGCCACGGCCGAAGCCTACCACCAGATTTTACTGCTCGTTTAGCACCACCCAGGGACCACGTACAAGGCATCGAGGGCTAAACCTTGCGGACGCGAGCAGTTTCCAGTCCCCAAAACAGTCGATACCACTGTACTAAGGAATAAATAAATAGGTATCTAGGTAATAGTTTTAGGAGCGTGTAGAAATACTTGTGTGAGTTTAAAAGAGTTACTTCGATATCCCTTATATGGAGTAATTATATGATGTAGGTACTTACTTGTTTTAAAAATGGAGAAATTCTACTCTTTTTTGTTATAGTCATTGTCACAACAGTTTTCAGTAACAAAGAAAGGTTCACAGGAATATCATCACATCGGTGGACGTCAACCACTTAGGTATCGATTGAGTTATACAACTTGAGTAAAAGATTTGCACGCTGAAAACGGAATTGTAAGTATTCAGATTAGATAATGTAATCTATCACTTCAATCTTCTAAAATCTATAGATATAAATAGCAAACATTCAAAATATAAAATTGAAAATATGCTCAAACAGTATTTTGATCTATTAATAAGTTCTCAAGTTTTTTTTTACGTGCAATAGCCTTATAAAACCTACGGACAGTCTGAAATAAATTATTTAATTTTTTTAAACGATTTAACAGTACCTACAGTATTTTTTTATTACAAAAGAGTAAACCTGATTCTAAGTGAAGGTGGGGTCGAAAATGAAAGCACACGGATATAGGAAAGAACTGCCTCTTATAGAAGTAGGTTAGCTGTAGATAATAAAAAGTTCAACCTATACATGGATAGACGTTTGACCGATTTGAAAGAATTCAAAAAATGAATGAGACAGTGATCAAAACTCTGCTAAGGAGAGGAATAAAGATATGACAATGCAATATTATGATAGTGTTTTGGACATTTAGAAAGGATGAGTGAAAGTTTATTTACGAAAGATGTGTACAGAGCACGATTGATAGATAGATAGATAAAACATTTAAGTATTTGCCAAAAACAGTAACACATTGGACGATTGGATGGTCATGTCGGAAGGGGCCGCCCTAGGCGAACGTATGTCGACCAAATTGGCGACATACTTAAAAAGAGCCTTGTTAAAAGTACCCGTAAACGGCGATCATGTATGAAATGATCAATGAACGTGGGGAAGCGAAAGAGGTATGTCTGGGTCGTAGCAGTTGGCGTAATTAGTCTCTGCCTACCCCAAGGGGAGATAGGCGTGATGTTATGAATGTATGTAATAAAAAGTATGAAAAAGCCAGTTTCATATTTTATATTCTTGTTTGTAAACAGCGTTCTTGAGATAGTTTCCTACAATTAGCGTAAATGATATCTAACACCCACCAACCAGCGCAGGCTGGTATGAGTGGCGGACCTATTTAGACGTCTCCGAATGCCAAATTCAGTCAGTATCAGTACTTATGATAAAAATTTAATACTGATTGAAATTCAATTTATTTTTATCACAATCTATCTCTACCAGATCCACTATTATGGCATAGTAATACTGCTGAATAAAAAATGTAGTAGAGCTTGGACTACAAACTGATTGTGTCAAGTTTAAAAAATTCCACATCTTATCCTTTTATAATACTTACTAACTAAACTATTAAATTATAAATACAAGCCAAAATAAGCGGTTGCAACTTAGATTTCAAATTGTTTTTGACAATGTTTCAAATCAACGGATTTCCTGACAATTTTACATCGATCCGGTTTTAGACCGAAAAAGACATCTTGCCACTTACCTACATATTTCTAGAGTGGACCAAATTTCTACTATCTTAAAGATCTTTCCTTAACCATCACTAATTAAGCTACCAATAGGGACAATAGGGGTGGCATGGCAGATTGACCGTTGATATAGTAATAATTAACGAACACTGTATTCATACACTTATCACTTATTAGTAATTGTTAATAACATAGTCGATACTATATCGATAGCTTCTGTGTGATCACGGACACTGAAGGGTGATTACTAAGTTGTCGTCTACGAAACACTTAGGTAACCTTTATTATTTGGGTCATTTCTTATACTTAAGCCTTGACCGACCCAATCAGTCATCGTATTCTCTGATAATCGATTAGTTATAATACTTCAATTGCGAACTATCACGATGTTTCGGCAATTTCGTATGAATATATTTAAAAATTAAAAAATATATTTTTCAACACACTTGCTCGTAAAGTGAGCGTTATTCTATTGAATTTAGAACTATAAACTGGGCTATAAGTCACGCGTGCTTAATATATTATACCCTAGTGCATAATATAACGAATCCTACATAGTTGAATTGTACCTTTGTGCAAATTACATGCGAGTAAACAGAGCATATTTTATTGGTCCGGGTTATACATTAAATATTTTCAGAAACAACAAAGAGGTTTTATACCACTTCAAATCCATATACATTTTTAAATGTTTGCGCCTTATATTAGTAAAACAAATTTGTATATCAAACAAATTATTCACAATTTACAATAATTTGTTATAAAATATTAAAATATTTGCATTTACCACTCCAAATTAAACATTTTCACTTAAAATAGGCTGTATATGCAAAACAGACATTGACACATTTGGCGGAAAAAAAAAACCTACGCGCATGCGCGAGGTTCGGCGCCATATTTCAATCACAATTTCCAGCTTTGTTATCAAATGTGTTTGTTATTTTATGACCACGTATGTCTGTCTTTTACTCACAAGTGTGTTGAAAAACGTCGTATGTAACAAGTGAGCGAAGTTGCTAATTACAGTCGAGGCTGTGATTTGAGCCCGAGCCGCAGGCGAGGGCTTAATAATGAGCCGAGACTGTAATTAGCAACGCTCACGAGTAATATACTATTACCACAGAATAAGTAATAGTTGGTACAGAAGAATTACTCCGCAAGAAGATCTAAATAAATTCGAGTCTTGCTACGACGCGATGCGGTGGAATTCAGCTCGCACAGCATTACGTACCTGCAAATTTATATACCTATTTTTTTTTTTTTTTTTTTAAGTGACTAAACCCGCGTTTGACCTCAATCTCACCTGATGGTAAGTGACGATGAGGTCGAAGATGAAAGCACACGGGTTTAGGATGGAACTGGCTCTTTATACAATATTGCCGGAACACATTACCGCCGGAGCGGTAACATTTGGCGGCAGACTTTATATAAAGGGTGGTCGCTAGCCAGGCGGACCCAGAAGGGATCCTACCACCAAGCAAAAGAAGTTTTGTCTCTTTCTATCGCATGCCTCTTATCTTTTCTTACGTTGTTAGGGTTGCTGCCAAGTGAAAAATAATTAATCTCCTTATTTGTAATTAAGTATCTACCGATGTAGGTATTACTGTTATTCTACCTTTGTAAAAAATGTTGTTTCAACTTACCTAAAGTACAAAATGAAAAAAAAGTTACTACGAATAATTAGTAATACTACACATGTTTTGTTTGCTAAATTGAACATAATCAAATCTAAACATAATCCAATTGAATATTTGTTTCTTTTTATGTCCATTTTTAAATACTATTTGCGACCTCGATCATAGAATTACTGTGAGTGCTATTAGGTAAGTAGGTATCTACAACGTCCCGACGGGCGCGCGCGTGACACACGACCCATTCGAAATACGCCGGCGGAGCGCTTCGCTGTAGGTAAATAAAGGATGTACCGCGCGGAGTGAGCCAGGCCTGCTATTACTTAATGATTTGAAATTGAAATAAAACTTATAACAAACGCTCACTTCTATGTGTAAAGGAAACCATTTATATAGATTATCGAGATTATCTAATATGGTTTTAAGTTTTCACGATTCTGACTCAAAGTACAAAGAGCATTAGAATGCGGTAAGTAAACCAGCAGCAGTCATATCATACCTACATTATGCAGAATATCATTTGAAGCGATTATTTCTTTTCCTTCGAAATCTTCAATGTCATAACTGAAAGCACTAGTTATTATTATACTACTACTCGGTAGGTACTTGTGATTGCCCTTAGTTGTCCCTAGGTAGGTCCATATATTGCACGATTAAGTACACAATGCGTAGCATAATACAAAAACACCTCAAGCCCTTAAGGCGAGTATAGACTAGAGCATTAACTTGTAACAGAACAATGAGCCGGTCTATGATATTCAGAAACCAGACGTCGAACACGCTCGCCGTTTTGTTACATCAATAATTGTTCAGAAGGCAGCACACCAAGCGTTACAATTTAAATCTGTAACAAAATTTTATTTGAATCCGAACTGTATGCCCTCGACGTTAAGTTGAAATTGGTTAGGGTCATTTGACAGGTAAAGTAACGCTTCATCTGCTGGCTTCAGTACAAACCAACGAGCGTATTGGTGTGTCATTTTGTCGAGCCTTTGTACGAGCACGAGCGATGCGCGGGTGCGGGGCAGGGACTTACGTAGGTAGCACTAAAAGTTTTGCGTAACTTAAAAAAACAACACGTTAGGACCAAAATATTATGTTTATTGCTTTTCAAAATACTCTCCTTTTCGTTTAAATTTATATTTCACAATGTTTTACATTTTTTTATCGACCCATTTCTTAAAACAGGAGGACGCTATCACTGCCCCTTCGGAGTTGGTAAAAGTAAAACCTCTCATCAAATCTTTAATTTTGGGGAAAATGCGGAGATCACAGGATGTTAGGTTGGGGTTATGTACAGCCTGAACATGGAAAGAGAACATAGAGCATTATCAGTACGGTTTAACATGCTGACCCGTATACCCTGGCAAATAATTCAATGCAGTAAAATGACAGTTCCAGTGTGCACACTTTAGGGAAGGAAAAAATAGTGATGCGGTTTAAGTGAATAAATGTTTTTTTTTTAAATATCTTAACGATACCTATAGGAAAAACAATATTTTTACTCACAAAATATTTTATACTTTCATTCTCTCATTTCTAGAGCGGAAATGCTTTACGTCACTTACTTTTTCGTTGTCTTTAAAAAATTGCAAATAACTCAGTAATTTTACTTCCATTGTGACCATTTTAAAGCAAGTTGTATGTTTGGTAAATAATTATTTTCGTTAAAATTGCTGTACCTAAAGATAAAGTGCAGACCTCAAATTCACGTATTCATACATTTGTTTAAATTTTTATTCTTAACGAATGAAAAAGAACCATTCCATTTTAAGCATTCTCATTCAGTACCTTACACTACGAAAATTTTAACTGGTATCATTCTTCTTTTCGACATTTCGAACTGTCAGTTTACTGCATTGAATTATTTACCAGGGTATATATTTGTACAGTGTAGGGGAGACTGGGTACGGTTGTGACAGGTTACGGTTGTGACAGTCGCAATATTAGCGAAACTATAAGGAAAACGGGAGAGGGGAGAGAAAGGAGCGCCATGCGAGTCTCAAATTGTTTCACAATATTGCGTCAGTCAACGCGCGACGTTGACGTTAGCAGAGGCTCTCATTACTTTTTATCGATCAAAAGTAAGTAGTTTTCTTCGATTTTTTAAGTGATTGTTATAATATGTGTACAGATATGATAATGAATGTTGTTTTACATTTTAAGCTAAACATTAGTAGTTAAATAGCAGTGCTTACTTTGTGCGTACGTTTTTTTATATTGCCATAGTTATTGTTCTTTTTGCGAAAGAGTGCTTTGGGTACGGTTGTGACATTTTTTATGGATACGGTAGTGACAACTTTTTAAATATTTTACTTTTCTAAGCTGAAAAGGAGCTGACAAAAATTAGGTAACTCGTCAAATAGAAGAATATTTTCCGACACAGTTTTCCAATTTTTATTCTATTTCTAGTGTAAATAAATGAAAGAAATCTTAGGTTATGCATATTTCTCCAAAGACAACATTATTGATGTCTTTGGGTATATTTCTGTAACTAACCAACATAAATGCTTGTTTTTTTTTATTTCGGTATACTTTAGATTTACCTACCTAGTGCAAATTATATTTTTACAACAATTGCAGCCTAGGTATAAAAAAAAAGTTGGTTCTCCTGATTCATATGGCGCGTCCGTTTGGCATTTTCCGGAACATAATGGTCCATGGTATCAATTTCTATTCGATGAATGAATAATAGTATATTATGTAACAAGTGAGCGAAGTTGCTAATTACAGTCGAGGCTGTGATTTGAGCCCGAGCCGCAGGCGAGGGCTTAATATTGAGCCGAGACTGTAATTAGCAACGCTCACGAGTTACATACGACGTTTTTCAACACACTTGTGAGTAAAAGACAGACATACGTGATCATAAAATAACAAACACAATTAATAACAAAGCTGTGAATTGTGATTGAAAAATGGCGCCGAACCTCGCGCATGCGCGTAGGTTTTTTTTTCTGTCAAATGTGTCAATGTCTGTATAGCATATACAGCCTATTTTAAGTGAAAATGTTTAATTTGGAGTGGTAAATGCCACAAAGCAGATACATAGTACAGCTGCTGTAAGCAAAGTTGCACAGCTTCAATTTGGGTTGTCCTGACGTCACAGCCTTTAGTTCAAGCTATTCCTCGCTAGAGGCACTGGCGTCAGTTCGTCGCTGACTTCTGTGAAGTATGAACACGCGTAGATATTAAAAAAAAATTAAATCCTCCATTGTTTCTTGATGTAAAATTTAGTTTTCTATACTTTTATAAAGGAATTACATTGACAATCCAAATAAAATTAACTTACCACGAAGATAATTTCATTCATAATTATTTTTTTACAAATTGTTTGTTTTCCAATTATTTGTGTCCAAAATTCCAGATTGTTATTTGTTGCCTAGGTGATTTTTATGCCGCGAAAAAAGGTTGCGCTATCTAGCGTCAAGTAGAAATACTTTTATTTCGCGGTTTTTTCTAACAGATATATGGAACGTATGAAATTTCGTTAAAAAACTAGAGCCACCTAGTAAAGTATAGCTGAACTTTTTTGATGATCATGTGAATATTTTAACCTTATGTTTCAACCGGTTTTTACTACTCGATACTAGGTGACTAATGCCATCGCCTGTTTGGCTATGATTGGCCATAACCCACCGCTTACCCCTCCCGCACCCCGCGCGTAGGCTTCATTTGAGTCCCTAGAAAGAACTGGATAGGGCAGCTCCTCTATATATTTCCTCCGTGGTAAATGCAAATATTTTAATATTTTATGACAAATTATTGTAAATTGTGAATAATTTGTTTAATATACAAATTTATTTTACTAATATAAGGCTCAAACATTTAAAAATGTATATGGATTTGAAGTGGTATAAAACCTCTTTGTTGTTTCTAAAAAAATATTTAGTGTATAACCCGGACCAATAAAATATGCTCTGTTTTCTCGCAAATGTTATTTGCACAAAGGTACAATTCAACTTTGTAGGATTCATTATATTATGCACTAGGGTATAATATATTATGCACGCGTGACTTATAGCCCAGTTTATAGTTCTAAACTCAATAGAATAACGCTCACTTTACGAGCAAGTGTGTTGAAAAAAATATTATTATATCGGAAGATAATAAAATTCTTTCTTACAAAATATAATTTGTGTGATTACAAGTACATTGGTGTTTTAAAAATAAGTAAATCAGAAGTGTCTGGCATATAATACTGATTAATATGGCATAAGCTTCGCTTGACCGTACCTATCTTTACCTCTATATCTATGTCTACGTTTCTGTCTAGTACCTGATTGCCTAATGTATAAATATAATAGTAGACTCCAGAAGATCACCAACTCGTTCATGGGTCAATGTATACCTACGCTTTATTTTATAATAAAATTCCAAAATATTTAAGATTAACCCTTCGATAGATTTAAGGATAAGTGTTATGTGAAAAGGTTTAATATAAGAAGGAGATGCAAGAAGATGGGATTCCCTGGCTGTAAATTGTTATTGTGTATTTCTTTTCTCTTATTTTTAAAAGATTATTGCTGTTGAGTTTCTTGCCACTTCTTCTCAACAGATCGACTTTCCGAAGTGGAGGTAGATTCAGTTCAATTTTTAAATTGTTTGACTTATTTCAAATGTATTTAAATACTTACGAAATAAAGAATATTTGAGTTTGAGTTTGACGAAAATGTCTAAATGTGCATGAGGAAGCAAGTATTGCAACGAACGAACTAGAAAGAGGATGTGCAGCTAGTGGCTTAGACCTGGTGCCATGAAGGCAAATGCCTGATTCATCTGTATTTGGTTTAGGTAGCATGCTGATTAAAATGCCTACTTTATAAAATATATTTTACTGTATTAAAACTTCAATTTGTGTTTCGTGTAATGCTTTTGGATTATATATTCTCGTAGAAAAATAATATTAGGAAAACACACAATATAAGATGAGTTATGCATGATTGTAGGTAAATTTATGATTCTGATTCATCTGTGCCTCATATGATCAAAACACAATATTGATATAAATAAATAAGTTCTCCTCCTATTTATCAAGAGAGGAGCGCTTTTATTGCTTTATTACGCTGCAAGAGAAACATTTTTATAAGGAAATGTCTTGAAACATATTTTAGGCAGGTTTCAGTAAAACAATAAACCTGCAATTGGATTCAAGATCTGAAAAGTGTCACTAAAACTGCCGGAACAAGTAAAAACGCTAAAAAAAGATGATAATAGAACAAAGTTACATAAAAGACCAGACAAGAATCTACTTAATTAATAAAAACTACAGCTCTTGTGCTACAAGAATCATTAAAATTTTGATTCAGCTGGACATGAAATTTTTCAACTACGATATCTCTAAAACTACCAAAGCAAAACGAGTCCCCCTCATCGAAATATATATTAACCTGTGCAAATGACATAAAACTGAAATATAATTTTGGCCAGATGAATCAGTCAAAGAATGAAATTTTGGAGAAATGCCCTTATAATACCTGTGATAGTTTAGTGGGTAATTATTATAGATGTGTCATTTTAACGACCTGATACAGTCAGCGTGTAGCCCAAGCTCTACTATATTTTTTATTTAAAATAGTATGTAGTAGAGATATACTTTTTGTGATATACTTTTTTAATTAAAATCAGATTTCAATGCTTATCTTAAGTACTGATATTGAATACAAGAAAAAGCCCCTGAAGATGCCACACGGAGACGTGTGAATAGTGTCTGCACCAAGTCTGCACTCACACCAGTCAGCGCTGATTGGTCGGTGTTATCATTTAAGCAAATTGTAGGAAATAATATATTTCAAGTACACTGGTTACAAACGAGAATACAAAATATCACACTGCATTTTTCACACTTTTTTTATCTACAGATAATTTTGTTATCTACTTCGATAAGATAAGAGCCAGTTCCTAGGCCTGTGTGCTTTCATTTTCGACCTCATTTTCACTTACCATCAGGTGTGATTGAGGTTAGTTTTTAATTAAAAAAATTTGGTACTTTGAAATGATTAAAAAAATTAAATAATATTTCAGACTGTCCATAGGATTTTCATGGCGATTGTATGCAAAAAAAACTTGAAAACTTAATAATAGATCAAAATATGTTTTCAGCGTGCAAATGATAACTCAGTCAATATGTTGTTGACGTGCACCAATGTGTTGATACTCTTGTGAACTTTGTTACTGAAAACTGTTGTGACAATGACTATAGCCAAAAAGAGTAGAATTTCTCCATTTTTAAAACAAGTAAGTACCTTCCTGCTGTAATTTCCTCATATACTAGGGATATGGAAGGAACTCTTCTAAACTCAGAGATATGTTCCTAGCACCTTTTCAATTTATTTGCATTTTACCTCTTTCAATCCTTACGCTAGACTGATCTACACACACACACACCCGCACACACGTACATTACACCCTACTCACACTCATTCTCACACATACCCTTTCCTTAAAAATCTTCAAGTCACAAATACTCAATCATAGATGGTTTTAATGTTTGTTTGTAAACTTAGTATCGGTATAGTTGGAATATTTTACTTTTGTCACTAGTGTTAATGACATTAAGAAGAGCAGAACCACTTGCTACAAGCATTTTCACATGCTTACTAGGTAGGTCCTGGCCTCTGAATGTATATTGAAGTACCTATTAAAACAAAAAAAAAAACATTTTTTATAACTCTCAAAAGAAACAATAATTCGTAGAAAAGTTACATGCTCTACCTATATGTCTACATTCGCATAGTTGATACTATAAATGCCTATACTATTGTATAATGCACTCTTGTTGTTAGAATCCCTAGAATTAATTTTCCAAGGAATCCCCCGCATATTCCAATAGTAATAGGTGCAAAAGAGACTTTTGTCTTCATAAACATTTCTATGTTGACCGTGTAGGGTCGACTGAGAATAACTCTACCATACATACATACATAACTTCACGCCTGTATCCCGCATGGAGTAGGCAGAACACCAGAGGTAATAAAACCATCTGATGTCACGTTTGACAAATTTGGAGGCATTATAATAGTGGAGAGAGACTACTGCAGTGACAGGGGGTCAGCCTATCGCCCACAAAAAAGCCTCCCATAACACCTCGGTCCCTTAACTGACTTTTACAGTACCTATGCCCGGGAAGAGAAGCAGCTGGCACATTCTATGTTTTTCTTTCGCTCCCAGTCCAGCATAGAAGCAAGCTCTACATTTCCAGCTTTACCATGAATGGAAAACGTGTCGTAAAGGTGATTAATGCGAATATCCCCGCAGGCGGAAGGACCTACTCAGGGTTCGCATGGCTAGCGACCATCCTTTATACAAAATCTGCCGACAAATATCGAAAGTCACTTCCTTTCTGAACCCGTCGTGAGATGATCCTCGAGATGATCTTCACTTACCATCAGGTGCGATAGAGATCACATTTGCGACATAGTCACTGATAAAAAAATACACCTGACAATCACACCAACTACATGGCCCTAAATTAAGCAGAGCTTGTGATATGGGATACCGTGTAGCAAACCAAGGAGGAACCTAGAATATAAATACATATATAGATGAACGCCCAGACCCAGAACATTTTTTTTCTTGTTCCGTGCGGGAATCGAACCCGCGACCACTGGCGTCTGAGGCAGACAGTGTTACCCCATCGCCAAAGGGGTCGTCGAATAAAAAAAAGATTGAGGTTTATCACAGTTGTGTGTTTCTATTTCCAGTGTTTTGTAACGGGCGCAGTATGCAGCAACGTGGTGGGGCACGGCTGTATGATGGGATTCCCAGCGGTGCTGCTGCCACAGCTACTGCAGCCAGACTCCAGCATTCCACTCACTAGGACTGCAGAGTCGTGGATTGGTAGGTACTAAATATACATATATACCATATTTATCCATCCGTAGCTATATCTATTGGCCGCGCTGAGGGTGCTTTGTTCATAAAATAATTGTTTACTCGGAACATAAAGGAAAAAAAAGTTAACAATTGAATAAAGGCTAGTATCTACCTATGTTTGTTTCCTTCAGGTTGGGCCGAATTTCATCTAATAGCCGAAAAGATCGAAGACAGATCAGACAGATTCAGGAGTGGAATTTCGTATTTTTCCTCCTAATGGCATAGATTCTGACCTACGAAAGCTGTCCAAGAAAAAAGGCGGATATTGTAAATATATCAGATCTTGACATCGAATACGTAACGTCCTCCATTTTTGAAGTCGAAAAATAAATAGTAGGTATCAACTTGGCTTAAACAGCGTCAAGCCAGGTTTGCCTGATCTTGATTTATTTAAATTCCCGCCCTTTTTCTTGGTCAGTTTAGTTTGACCCTATATTAGACTCTAGCTCCATAATTAGCACGCTTGGCAAACAGTTTGTTAAAGTTCTGATCCGATTTTAATAAAATTTGGAATATAGATAGACAAACCCTAAGGGTGGACATTTTCTAACTTTCATTACGAAAAACGGGTTGAGGAATAAAAATAGGGGGTCAAATTTATTTTGAAAATTTCAATGAAATTTGGTACAGATATAGACATCTTGAAAAAGCGTCTACACTACTTTTTATTGCAAAGAAGGGGTTGAGGAGATAGAAATATGGAATGTTGATTTTTTTATCCTCGCTAGCGATTATACTAATTGAATGTTGTCGTAGGATAGTGTTTTGTTATTTTTTTGTGAACTAACTCCTCATTCTTCATTTTGTAAGAAGTACCTAACTATTACTTTGAAGCGATATTTTAATGCGCAAGGTGCGTGGCATACCTACCCTCAAATTCAATAGAGTTACACCTCTAAACAGAGATATTTTTTGTATGGGAAAACTAAAATTTCAAAAACTATTAATTTTAAAAAGTGGAAGAACAAATATTGTTGGGATTGATGTGGAGACGCTGCCTGCAAGAGGTGATCAACCCTGCATATCTCTTGTTTCAGCCTCCGTAGTGTCCATAGCACTGTTAGGCAGTAACTTCATAACGCCACCGATCATGGAGAGGCTGGGCCGGAAGACCGCGCACTACTGCGTCACAGTGCCCGGCATAGCGGGCTGGCTTACCATCGTCATGGCGGAAAGCGTGCCGGTGAGAATTTTTTATCTGTTTTTTTTTTTATAAAACTCAAGATGTCGCATTTTCAATCTAATAAGAGTACCCAGAGAGAATGTTGCTAATGCCTAAGTCCATTTCAGGCCGTCAGAAATAAAATCAACAATATCAAAAGCATTTTAAAAACATAATTTTGTTAATTGTATAATCTTGAAATGCATTATTTCGATTGCAACTATAACTTTTTGTGAGTTTTGTTTTATTTCAGTTCGCGATCCCTACACATCCTTAATATTTTCGGATCACCCTTGTTTGATCGAACAACGTTTGATATAATATTACTAAATCGAACAACGTTTAAGAAAATCATAACTTTGTATAATATCGTTTGACAGAATTTTCAGTTCATCGAATATTTATTTGCTATAACAACATTTGCGCTAATGATCAAAAGGTATAATGTTCATTTGATGTAATTTTCAGATGGTTCAAATGAAATAGAAGAAGATTTAGTAATATTATATCAAACGTTGTTCGATCAAACAAGGGTGAACCGTTTTATAGGCCACGAGAAGGTCCCCCGCACCGGAAAACGGAGTCGGTACGGTTAGGTGCGACGACGAGCGCAGCGAGGAGGAGCATGTTAGGTTGCATATAGTTATGCACGTGCGCGAGCCGAGCGAGCGAAGCGAGCGGTGCCGCGGTAGCGGCCGGCGAAGCGCCATAAACCTGGTCAGCTTCTAAATATCATTAGCGGATCATTTGAAAATTCGGCGAATAGAAATTAGTTCAAATGAAATAAGTTCAAATAAATAATTACGCTAAATAAAAATTTACCAATGAATTATTCGGTCAAATGAATAATTCTTCGAAATGACTTTATTGCAACTAAAATTCGATTAAGTAATATTATATCAAATGTTGTTCGATCAAACAAGGGTGAACCAATATTTTCTTTAAGTTAAGTTAAGTTAAGCCATATTTTTTTAATTTAATATATTGGCAGTAGAATTAGAACCTACTGTTTTAGCTCTTTCATTCGTTCTGTCGGGTCTCTTAGAACGTAGTGATTGTATGCTTTTTGATCCTTACCACAAAACTTCAAAAGTCAAATACGTTAATCAAATATTCACTCTGTTATTTTGCAACAAGTAAATGGTCTTTCGATTGCCCTTTTATTTTCGTCTTTTTTCGCATCATGGACCTTGATTCTGCTGCCTCACAAGACCCCATCAACCCCACGGACTCGGATTCTCAAAACAATGTGTATTATTGCTATTTTCTAATCAAGATTCTGGACTTGTGACTCTAGTGTTGTACGTTAAGATTTCCTACCAAATACAAAAAAGTTAGTTCAATAACCTTTCAAATATGGTTCATGACTAGGTATCTAGTCAATCTAGTAATAATAATCATGACGGTATTAAATGCTGAAACAACATCGGCCGACGGCTCAAGCAGTACCTATGGATTTAAGCCTTTATGAGATCAACGTAACTAAAAAAAGAAACGATTTATTAAATATTTGCACGAGTCTTAGCATGACTAAGGTGGGTGGGTAAGATAATCATGATAAAAATTACTCTGTAAGGACTAGGAACGACTAAGTTAGCGTTTCCCAAATTAAGGCTGGCTAAAAGCAACAAAACATTTATCGTAATGTCAATACCTATAACGGGTGTCCCATAAGTTTTTTTCTTTTTTTCAATAGCTGTTATGACTTGTTGTATCTCCTGCTTCCGGTATATGGTCGACTTATAGGACACCTTGTATATAACAAAATTCCGAATTCAATTCAATCCCTGCCATCCAATAAAGGACAAGATTTTATCTTCATACGTTTTGGCCCATATGTGTACCGCGTGGTACATGGACACCAAATTGTAGCGCATAAACCGAGGAACTGCAAAATATAGGAGATATTTAACTATTCACGATTAAATGCTATAAAATAAATTATGTAAAGTTGTAAAAATAGCCGTTTCGGAACATAAGATCATTATTTTTTGACATATGTCAGCAAATGTCTATAATGTCAGGATGGCACCACTCTGTTAGTCATTCAAATAAGGTCGTCATTCCAATAAATAAATAAACAACAAACTGTCCCTTTGACAGTTATAGTAATTTTTTAAATTGGAGTTATTTTCTTGGAAAATTAGGTCGTCATTCCAATAAATAAATAAACAATAAACTGTCCCTTTGACGGTTATAGTTATTTTTTTAATTGGAGTTTTTTTTTGGCAAATTAGGTCGTCATTCCAATAAATAAATAAACAACAACCTGTCCGTTTGACGGTTATAGTTATTTTTTTAACAGGAGTTATTTTTTTGGCATGGATAGAAGTCTTTTTATTGCATAGCAATATGGCTTGAGCACAAAGCCACGACTAAGATTATTTTTCTCAGTTTAAAGTTCAGCTAAGACCTAAAGTGTCAGTACAGTTTTATTTAGTGCAATCAAAGGTATTATAAGCCGCTGAGTGTACCTCGGTACTTCAAATGGGCCACTTATACGGGGATCCTTTAAATCAATCATTAAAGCATTCTATCTCGAAAAGCTTATTATAAAACTAAAGATTGTTTAGACGATAAAAAGCATGGGATGGACACAACGGGCTATTTCTAAGAGTTATTAATTTTGTTTACGGCTTGGCTGTGCAAAATGCCATGTGACATACTGGTGACTGTACGCGGCACGGGACCTGGCACGTGGATCGTTGCCAACGATAGTGTAACTATGCATTGTGTAATCAATTCTTTAACTTTCGGTTAAGTTTACTCACTAAATATTTCATATTTATTTTTTATTATATTTTTTCCCTTCATGTATGATCTCAAACTATCACGTCCTCGAATTTCAAGAGTGACCCACCGGTCACCCTGCATAGTATAGCATCGAAACGCTAAGAAATACCAGAAACGTTTTATTGATTTAATAAACGTTTTACGTTTTTACGCATCATATTCTGCTGTTAGTACAGGATCCGAACCAGAGGCGTCCTTCACCGATCTGCTTACCAATTGACGAGTAATTTTATCAAATGTTATATATCAAGAAAAGTATTGTAAATAGGTTGCTAAAAAAAACTATGATCAAGTAATACCTATTTGCTTTCCTATTTTCATCTTTATGTTTGTCCACGTTTGAATAATATCTTACCGGATGGTATGCGTTCGTTTCCCGTGAATATCCCTTCGATGATAATCCCAGGGATACTATGAGGAATAGCTAAGCCCCGTGATACCCTGGTATACATGGACATTTATTTTATGGTACCTATGTACAGAAGGCAGCAGATCATGAATTACAAAACCGTAAAATTTTCCCAATCAATTTTCAACTTAATGTCCAAGGCATTGAGATCAGATTCAATTATAATTTTTTTACAGATTTGGAACCCTTGATCTGCTGCCTTCGGTACCTACCTAAGTTTCGAAAATGACTAAAAATAACCTCACAAATTTCCAAAATTTTTGAGAGGACTTTATATGAAATGCGGTTAGTTTTCCATTGGATATAGGGACGTATTAAGTTAAGCTACTATAAACTAAAATATGTTTATTTCGCGATGTACGTTATATTCTTTAGTAATACGTTCATCGAAATGGACACAACTTCCGAAGAGACGATGATTTTAATAAAAATTATACCATGCTTATGACTAATTTCCTGTTTTATTTTGCAGGTAATAATTATCGGCAGAGTTCTACAAGGCGTATCCGTCGGTATGCTATCGCCCCTGAGGTCCGTTCTTGTTGGAGAATTCACAAGTCCAAAAAACAGAGGCGCCTTTCTCACCACGCTCTCTCTGGCACAAGCTTTCGGTATTTTCTTCGTGCACCTAGTCGGCTCTCTCCTCACATGGCAAATGACTGCACTGATCAGCATTTCGTTCTCTTTCGCGAGCCTGATGATGACCATATACTCACCTGAATCTCCAAGTTGGTTAGCATCCAAAGGTCACTACGAAGAATGCAAAGAAGTCTTCAGATGGTTGCGAGGTGACGAAGAAGAGGAAGAGCTAGATGAAATGATTCAAGCCAGAATGCTAATGGAAAAGCACAACATTGGTGAAGGTAAAGGCAGTAATTGCTCTGAATTTATCAAGGTATTAGGAAAAAGAGAGTTCACCCGACCAATCCTTATAATGTTCAGTTTTTATACCATGATGCACTTAGGTGGTGGCACGCTCATGGCTGCTTATTCTACAAAAATTATATCCGCGATAGTAGGTCCAGGTGTAAATTCTCACTTCTGGATGATAGCTTTGGACAGTATGCGAATCGTAGCTAATTTCTGTGCGATTTTTGTTATAAACAAAACTAGCCGACGCGCTATGACTTTTGCAACGTGTGGATTGTGCATCGTGAGCCAAGTCGCCATTGCGGCGTTTATCTATTCGCGGGAGCACGGTTTTCTGCATTACGAAGGTACCGGGTTGCCGCTCCTACTAATAAACATACAGTTCTTCTGCGTAGCTACAGGTGTGCTGCCTCTGCCTGGTGTCATAGCGGGAGAAATATTCCCAATTGAATACAAAGGCTTAGGCGGTGGAATCAGCTTGACATATGCGGCTGCTTTCATGTTTATGATACTAAAGCTGTTCCCCAGTATGGTAGACTGGATAGGCATGGATGGAGCTTACCTTACATTTGCCGGTGGATTAACAATTTGTCTTATTATTATTGGAGCAATTCTCCCAGAGACGAAAGACAAAACGCTAAATGAAATAGAAGACGAGCTCAGAGGCAGGACCTTGAAGCCAGAGGAGATAGAGGTCAGGCAATCTTTGCAAAACAATCCAGTGTTGTAGAAGAAAGAATAGAATAGAAATAAGTATTGTTAAGTATGACGACCGGCTGGTGTAGCGGTAACATACATTGCCTTCTATGCCAGAGGTCCTGGGTTCGAATCACGGCGGTGGCGGATATCGGTGTGATGAACACAGATATTAGTCGTCAAGTCATGGATGTTTGTATGTTTATTTAAGTTTATTCTAATAAAAATATGTATTTATTCAATATGTATGTTTATATATTTCTTAAGTATATCAGTTATCTAGTATACATAACACAAGTTCTTTAAGTGAGTGTGAGAAATATTTATTTATTATTTATTATTATTTATGTTATGGAAACTACATAGTTATAAGTAATCTATGTAAAAAGCTTAATAGTTTTGTTTTTGTCAGATTAGTAACCAAGCAGCACAACTAGCGTATCATTAAACCTATGATATGCTTTAATTGTATGGGGAAATCCTGTGGATATTCAGCAAGTATTCTTGTGTTAGACCACTTTGTATATCAGATTTTAGTCAGAGACCCAAGACTCTTTTGCTGTTTTAAAGTTACTCACTTAGACGAGTGTTCCTTCTTTCCCGCGTGCTTCATCTTAAACCACATTGTCACTTACTATAAGGTGGGATTGCGGCCAAACGTGAGCCTATGTAGTCCTTCATTAAACAAAAAGTGTGTTTCGAAATTATATTATCTGTAAAAATGGCATCAGGAATATTTTAAGGATTCATGAATTTCAGAACTAGAAATAAAGATTATTTAGTTTAAAAATTGTAAATGGTATGAGAGAACGGGTCAAGTCCGTATAGGTAAGGATCTAGGCATGTAGTTCATCTGTTTCAAAACGCCAAGGTATTGAATCAACATATGTAGGTATTCAGTCAGACTCATTAAGTACCCATTACAATTAACATATTTCAAAAAAATTGACAACAATTTTAGTGAAAAAGCAAATAAATACTTTTTCCGGTTTTGCCCCGACCCATGGATAAAACCGTATACTTTATACGATAATGCCCCGGAGTTCACAGTGTGACGTTGCATCTTGTGCAAAAGAAGTCATCCAACTCCTCTGCATCACAGCTGGTTCAGTCTTCATGGGCCCAACCTTGACAGCCTGTACATTTCACGAGGTCGAGTTGTGTTGTGGATATTGATGAGATCAGGTCTCGACCAACTCTTTGCGCAGTGGAAGTTGTCTTGAATGACACATTGAAAGTTCATGGGGTTTGGTCAACGAGCAGTGAAAAAATGATAATAATTGAACTTATCTGTGTGGATCAAATTTGTATGTAACCGGTTTTACTCCATACGGATGTGCCCCAACACTGATGTAGAACAAAAACATCAATCACTCACACTTAGTAAAACGGTTAAACATGCATTTGTTACGGTTAAATACCACCGCGAGATGTCGCTAACGGATTGAAATGTGTATGGCAAGTCGCGATGATGCCTTCGACTGGCAAAAAAATCGGTTGAAATTCCCTATCTCAAAAACTGCTGAACCGATTTTGGTGAAACTTATAGCATACCCTAAGTTGAACAATATTTACAATACTTACAACAAAAAAAGATTTACTTAAATCGGACGTTTAGTTCCGGAAATATGCGAATACAAACATAATAACATACATACACTATTGAAAGTTTTCACATTTGTTTAGACGTTGACATAGACTAACATATGAGAAAACTGGGCAATTCTGGAAATATTACATACACACGTGTGGAATTGATAACCTCCTTTTTTGAAGTAGGTTAACAGGAAAAGAAAGAAATACTTTATCCTTTTTCGTTGAAGCTGTCAGATATTTAACCGTTAATAACTGCATTTTATCGGTAGCTAACCATAAATTTGGTTAATTAACGGTAGCTAACGGGTTTTTTACACCTATACACATCGTTGATTAGTAACTTACCTGTAGCGTATGTACACATCTCAATCGATGCCTGTATATTCACGAAGATAGATCAAGACTACCGAAAAGCAATAAAATTAAATAACTCCAAATTGCGCGAGCCTACGACAGCGACGAGTGTTTGTTTACAAAAAGTACTGCTTGGTAGGCACTTGTGAGGCGTTTGGATTTTTAGCAAAAATAGCTACACTCTTTTGGTGTGTTCTCATTTTCAAACTCCCATTCACAAAAGAGCTGTTTTTTTGGGTTTTAAACAATATTATGTCCTGTGACAATGTCATAAACAGCATTAGAATGTCAGTGGTCGTACGTCAGTAGCATTTGTGACCACCATTCCACGCGGGCTCGCTTCTGCTCCATTGTAGTTGTAAGTTCACGAGGGATCCAATGACAACAAAGTTTCTGAACTTTTAATTCTTCGTTTATAATTTTCTGTATTTGGCTCATACCAATCCCCAACAGTCCTCGATTGTCTCATAGGTAATCGGCGAGTTTTCTTCAATTAGCTGCTTAACAGTTGCTCCATTAATTCGTTGAAGACAGTTGAAGGCCACCTTTCATTAAATTGGTCAGGCAAAGAAACCCGAGCACTCTCAAATTCAGAAAACTATTGCCTCACGGTGCTCAAACAAAATGCTTCTCTCCCAAAAGCATTTCGAAGAAAAAAACATCGCTCTAAAATCTTTTCGATTTAATTCCATTCTTGTTCAGTACAACAACAAAGTGATTTCCCGTTAATTCTCTTTTTTTTACCTCAATATAACATTCGACATTCAAATAGTTCTGAAGTGCAAAACTTTTAGTGTGCCCCCTGTATACAGAGTGGACCATTAAGATAGGTCAGAATGGGAAAGTCTAAACTAAAATTAAAATAAAATGAAGTTCGAACCATCAGTTGAGGATGGTAAGTATGTAGGTACCTACTGAGAGCACGCATGTAGGTATGCCTATGCCTAATTTTGATACTATCTAGTTTTTGAAACGATTTGACAAACACAAATTGTGTGATTAGGAGTTGTTATTGTAAAGTAAATCTAAGTATTTATGATAATGGCTGGTCCGAAAATAAAGATAAGTCAGTAGGCTACCAAAATATTTATGAATGGTACTTTCTATAGGTTAATACAATTACCGTTAAATTTACCGTAGACATTACATTACAGTTGTGCTGTCTGCTGCATAGTGCTTACCTACATGTGAAAGTAAATATAAAACAAAATAAAATAAAAATGCTTTGACATTCGACCATTGTAGTCAAAAACTTGATAAGTGAAAATACATCAAATCGAAAAATCAGTAAGACGGGGATAAAACCGGGTAATAAGCCCCAGTTGATAAAACGCCCCACACGTCTTGTCTGATTGATTGAAGTGGAGCGTTTTAAAAATCAATTTTGACAAAATGTGTTGCGTAATATGCCCCAGATGTTGTATAATTATTTCATGTCTTCTATTTTTTTATCCACCAAACAGCACTCAAATCCACGGCACCCAGGGGAGAGACTCATGACCCTGCAATGGACACATTACGTAGGATTGTGATGATTCTCGTATATCAGAAAAGGTCACGTAAATACTAACGTGAAAGGTTGCGAGCGTCGCGTCGTGGATTGCTGAAAGTTTGAAGAAACTTATGACGAATCTTAAAAATAAAAGATAAGAGAGAGATCGGTTGATCGACTCCGTCATCGAGTCTTCGACGGTTGTAACGTTCTACACAAATAGCACTTTACACAAAAGTCTTCCACGCAAACGAAGTCGCGGGCACAGCTAGTTGTAAACTTTATCGTATTGTAACTGTTTTACGTACTATCGAACCAAATGAGTCATGACCCACTTTGCTGAAAATTCGTTTGAAACTGTCAAACTTATAAGGTCTATCGCGTATAAAGCACTTAGGATATTTTGGATACTGTACGAGTTCTGTATCATCAAAATGTCAGTATCAAATGTAATGATAACAAGTTCGTCACCTAGGAAACCTATCTTCAATATTCTAGCTTTTGCCAAAATGAGCTAGTTCTGGTGGTTCGATAGCACCTGCCCACCCCTACCCTAACACAATTTGGCTACGCCATGAGATTGGCACTCACAGTAAGCTGTCTTGTGATAGCTTATTTTCATGTCATGGTTAATTTGTACTGTACTAATTTGTATTAATTCGTATAATTTTTGACTGAAAAAGAGTGCCGAGAGTTTTTATCCGCCGGTTTTTTTTTTCTCTCGGTCTACTGTAATATCTTCTTTTTTTTATATTGTAAGGATGGACGTTTATCTTCCATGCCATCTGATGGAAAGTGCGCATGAAGACTATGGTGTTACACGTCCATCCACGAGAAACCTATTCACTCGACACTTAAAAGTTCCAGGACTGTAGTGGTCAGGAAAAACAGACGCAGGCAGATTGTTCCATACCTTGGCAATCCGTACCAAAAAGGAACTATCGTAGCGTTTTGTTCGACTTCTTGGTAAATCCTCTATATAGGGATGGAAGTTCTGTCTGCGTCTAGTAGTCCGGTGGTAAAAAGGGGTGGGTTCAATATGGTCAAAAAAAAATATCTTATTCAACAACTTGTGAAAGCCGAAGTACAAAATTTTAACGTCATTAAATGGCAATTCGATGATCTTATGATAAATAAAACTATTTGAATTTTCAAAACTCCACTATACCTACGCCGATTTAGAGCCAACGCTGCGTCACGCGTGCGAACACGCGTTTCATACAAAACTGCAACGTCCGTACCATACGCGCATTCGATACGGACGTTCGGAAAGCGCCAAGCACCGCGTATGATACGCGCGTACAGTACGGAAAATGTTATGAAAGTTTGTATGTTTGCATCTCTCTTAATGCATCTTAGTAGGTTTTTTTTTTATATTGTAAGGATAGGACGATTGTCTTCCATGCCACCTGATGGAAAGTGCGCATGAAGACTATGGTGTTACACGTCCTACCACGAGAAACCTATTCACTCGACACTTAAAAGTTCCAGGACTGTAGTGGTCAGGAAAAACAGACGCAGGCAGATTGTTCCACACGTTGGCAATCCGTACCAAAAAGGAACTATCGAAGCGTTTTGTTCAACTTCTTGGTAAATCCACTATATAGGGATGGAAGTTCTGTCTGCGTCTGGTAGTCCGGTGGTAAAAAGGAGCGGGTTCAATTTGGTCAAAAAGAGCACTCGCACACTCACCAAAATGTAGCCGATAAAACACTGTCAAACAAGCAACCTTACGACGACAGGAGTTATAAGTATAAATCTATGGGTAAGTGTGCCTATGTGAAGATACGGATGAGATACGGTCGTAGGATACGCGCGTTTGAACGCGTAACGCAGCGTTGGCACTTATTTATTGACCAATATAAGAATAACCAATATAAAATAAACGATAAGCCAAAGTATAAATGTTTACAGACAACTTGTTGAGAACTTCAAGTCCATATTTACAAAGTTATCAATCATCATCTCTACTTAGCTTTTCAATCTATGAGCTATTTGCGATAGTAAATACCATAAAAAATTCTAGAAGAACACCGCGACTATAAAAGCAAACCGGATCCAAAAATCCGACTTCAATAAGTTAAACATGAAGAACATTTAATAAATTTACTTGCACAGAAATAGCTTCAATAACAACAGCAATTGAATAACGTGTCTCATACAAATGATTACAGTGCCATCTACCAGTAAATACTTGGACTAAGTATAACAGCAAAGGTCGGCAATAAGTTAAAATATGCTTTGCTTTTAGCTATCGTGACATGCGGTAGGTGGCTCTGATTTATATCTCAAGCAGGCTGCGTGAATCTATGGGAGAATATTATAATTAGACTTAATGGACATTATAATATTCCACAATCTAGACAAATCTTTGTAACAATATAAATGTTAGGTACCAATTTAGCCCACAAAATCTTTTATTATTTACTACACAATCGTACTTAGATATCTACTTATATGATATTATCTTATTTCATCATATTTTATTAACATATTATTTACCTATTTATAATATTATTGCACAATATATTTATTTACTCATCAATTACTACATACTAACCGATTACATAACCAAGTCCCTAACCAAGGCCGCGTCTGTCTGATGAACGCGATAAACTCAAAAACTACAGAACCCAGAAATTAAACCTAACGTGCTGTATTCGCCAACGTGCCGATTGAGTTTTGATGAATGTTGGTCAATTTATTAGGGTACCGTGTAGATTAATTCAAATAATTATATGACGATTGTTGAAGATGTCCGAAAAAATCATGCTGACAATAGATACTTACATACTCGTAATTATTTGCCAGTGAACCGAAATGTAGAAGAACTTCTTCACAATTTTTTTATTCAAACAGTTTTTTACAATCGCTTTTTTTAAGTTGACAATATTTTAGTAAAGGCACGTTTTGTTTTCTGAAGTCTTATAAGACTTAGAACGAGTTTCAAAGCAATAATTGTCTTGTCATTTGTAGAATAGAGCTGAATCACATTGCAGCCGGCCGGAGCGATGTTTGCGGCAGACTCTAAGTAGGTACATGATAAGTGGTCGACAGGCAGACCTCCCTTGGATCAGTCGCTTTTAACGATGCTTATTGGTATATCTTGTCGGCTACATATAGGTACATAGGTATATAGGTACATATAGGTACCTATAATTTTTAATTTTATTTATTACTTTTCGGTAGGTAGGTATCTAACTCTTCTTTAGCAACGGTTTTAACTCGACTTCTTTCTTGCAGACCAAATGGTCACGATAGACTGCAAAGACACCGAAACGTCGAGTTATAATTTGAAATTTATTATACGCGATAAATCCAGTTAAAAAGAGTTTTATTTGATAGTATGAATCGCGAAAACTGAAGACAATGTGACCCTCCGGGTAGATAGGTCATACAGGTAGTGAAAACATATTTTTTTGGAATATTTCCAGTCAGATTTAGGTATTATAATAGTTCCTGTTGGAAAAATAAATAGTTGGTATCGTAGAAAAATTTACTTGTGTCTTGTTAGAAGCAGTTTCGTCAGAAGATTATTAGGTGAAAACAAAATTTAAAAATCAGATGTGGCTCCTCAATCCTTATGGACATAAATTTTCGTACCTAATCAGATATCTACTTTTGAAAATAAGTTCTTATCGTTTCCTTTTAAATAGGTAAGTATAATGAATAAGTACCTATGTCTTTACCTACAAAAGGAATAGAAAATTGTGTTTCTTTTATAATAGGTACTCGTATTGTCCTGTGCTTCGGATTATTAAAACATGAATAACTAGTGGGCGCCCGACTTTTCAATAGGTTATTTTCTTCTCCAAAGTCCTATCTTTATACAAAAATAATAAAACAAATAATAGATATAAACATCTTATTTAAACGTAGACATCTCACTTGAAAACCAAACCTCAAAAATACTACATTACAAAGGCATAGCGCATTTTTAACAAATGCCTAGTGCCTTAATGTTCCCAAAACGGACACAACACAACAGTGCCTGCCCCACAAAATAAGTTTTATTAATCACATTGGTAGATATTATACCTAGATATCAACGTAAGCTTAATTAGTGATATCTAGCAAATTATTAGTCAGCCTATGTCAAAAATAATTCTCACTTTGAAAATCAAGTAGGTACCTAAGTGGGGTTCCCTATGTGACATCGCATATCACATAGGCAATCCGTTAAATAATTCAGGAGAGCTTCCATTTCGTCATAAGTAGTTGACACGGAAACCTCAATACCTAGTTATTAAAATATACAAATGTTACACCATCCTGTTTGTTATTAGGTAAATACCTATTTGTAGTGTTTAATGTTTTTAATGTGTTTTTTAAACTGACAGATTAATTGTGAACTTCCGTTTATCGTCAGTAGTTAGGATAAATCTTTGAAAGCAATACCAAACAATCACTTCAAACTAAACGGTTAATAACAACATCCAAATTTTTATTTAATAAGGATAATCAAGAAATGTAATTAGGTAGGTAAATGTTAAATTGGTATACTTAGGTAGCAGTACCCAACTCTTCTGTAGGTATAGGTACAACTTTACCTACCTAAATGAGAATATGCACCTACCTACCCACATCATACAATTTTGCGTAGGTAGGTAACCTATTATTTTAAAATTTGTTTCTATTATTCAAATTATAAATGCTTTACAAAACTTACGAGCTTATACCATATTGATTAATAGTTCTTAAAGTTGAATTGATTTATCCATTTCAAAGTTTCGCACGAATTTAATTAATGAACGATAGAGCAACAATATTCTCTACGCTATACCCTACTCTACACATATTCAAAGAGCAAACTTCATAAAATGTTCTGCAAACATCCTGTATAATGCACGCCTCGCGACCCGCCTAATGAGTGCGAGCGGGACGCCACTACATCCCTCCCTAAAGCCAGACTAGGACGCAAGATCTGTTGGTACAAATGCGCAACATGTCAGAAAGAGATGGCGTGATATATCCAGGAATTAGCGAAAGGGAGGAGCAAGGCAGCAGTTGGTCGTCTGGTGAATTATTAAAGTGGAGCGACCGCCCTTTCGGCAGCGAGTGGCGGGAGGGGGCCGGGGGGGCAACGCCGCGCTTTTCGCCGTCAAACCCGAATTACTCCCGCCATCTTACAGCAAACGTTGGCTGAGTAATGGTCGCGTGGTTGTGCTTTTTGGACCTTTGGTTAAAGTTCGGTGCTTGAGTGATGGACTGTGGTGGAGCGCGGGGCAGACAGGTCAGTGCTCTTGGACAATCTTATCTTGAAGTTTGATGGGGGGTTGAATTTACAGCGAATAAACGTGTTTTAATTAAAGTTATTTGTAATAGGCGTTTATTACAAATAACGATTCAAGTGCTACATACTAATTAGAGATCTTTTGGTAGAGTTCCTTAGATAAACACTATGGCTTAAGTATGTCAGTTTTAAAGATTTATGTGTTAGTTTTAAAAGTAGATACCTACGAATATATTTAAGATAGGTACCTCAACGTAGGAACCTTCCTACCTATATCTAGGTTTAAATGCAACAAAACCTTGTTAATTGCTAGTTAAATCCATGCTGGACTGGGAGCGAAAGAAAAACTTAGAATGTGCCAGCTGCTTCTCTCCCCGAGCATACTGTAAAAGTCAGTTAAGGGACAGAGGTTTACTTGGCATTTTTGTGGGCGATAGGTTGACACCCTGTCACTACAATAGCCTCTCTCTATCTTTATAATACCTCCAAATTTGTCAAACGCGACAACAGATGGTCTTATAACCTCTGGTGTTCTGCCTACCCCATGAGGGATACAGGCGTGACGTTATAGTAGTAGTACCTAGTTAACTGAGTCCTTCATAGTCTCAAAGTGAAATTACGTGTAAGTAGGTAGGTACGCAATAACTCCTATCAAACCAATATTTTAAAAATACCCTGTTACCTACATTTAGGTAACTTCCTAATAAACTACCAAAAAAAATTGTACCAATCATATAGGTATTAATTATCCGCAAACCTTCGAAAAAATCACTCAAAATCTCTTCAAAAAAATAATATGGTAAGTATTCAAAAGCACGGCATCTTCAAACCTCAATTCGACAAAAACGTCCTGTTTCCGCAAATATATCACTTAACAGTAAACAACAAACGATCCCCGAGTATTGCCGACTCACAGAAAACCAGATAATCCGCTAATACTTCCGTAAATAACTCTTTCATAAAGAGGTGCACAAATATATCGCTTGCAACATTGTGAAAGTACGAATTGCCGACAGGTAATATCTATGGATAATAACTTTTAATCCTTCTAAATATTTCAATATCAGAATTCATCTAAGTAGGTACCTTGTTACAAAGCAAAATCTTTTAAAAATAAGTACTGAAGTAGATTAGGTTTAAGTATATGTTTCTCTAGTAAGAACTAATATACCTAGATACTTAAGAATATTATTAGATTAAGTGTAGGTACCGTAACGCGGGACCGATATGGGGCAATACTGCGAAGCAGTTTAATCATAAAATCAAATATTTATATTTAGTAGATAGCCTTTTATCGTTTCGATAGTTCAGTTTACTTTTCTACTAAAAATATCGTTTATAAGGTTGGTGGCAGAGAGGCATAGCAGGATCACGGGATCCTTCTACGTTCAGAAGAAAAACAATTGTGTAGAGTAAATCTTTTTTGACGGACAATCCGCATAATTTTTTTATTATTTTATATTTTGTCTTTCAAATGAAATTCATATATTTGCCGTAAGGTTAGTTAGTGCTTATAAACTCTTTATTTACAAACTACAAGGCGCACACAAACCTTGCGACCGCCCCCTTATATTAAATTTATTCAACTCGATGAAGTCGTTTGAATAAATTTCCTCTAGATACATAATTGTTCCTTAATAGTCCCATTTCTACCTATAGCGGAAGTTTCCAAAACAATACGAGAGTGATCATAGATGAACCCCCTACTGGTAGAGTCTCACGCATGAATACGACCCGAAACAATATCCAGTATATTACGCGGTGTAATATAGGTACTTACTGCTTACTCCAGAGCTTAAAAACCGGTAAAGGCGGCCAAGATCTCGTCTAATTAAACTGAAATACGATCATTGACTCCATCTCGATCAACAGTGACATATCATTCGACTTAGATCAACAAACAAAAAAAAATTAAATCTCTTTCGATAGATTCGCTATAAGTAATACCCCGCCATATTTAATGGACTCGAGCATAAAAGCATCAACTCCACAGTAAGCGTGGATAAATATAACAATCATCATCAATTAACCCAAAAAATAACAAACATTACAACATTATTAACTCCAAACAGCTATCCCGACTTGTAAGCCAATGAACGTCCTTAGGTGATTTTTCGCTTGGTGGTAGGATCCCTTCTGGGTCCGCCTGGCTAGCGACCACCCTTTATATAAAGTCTGCCGCCAAATGTTACCGCTCCGGCGGTAATGTGTTCCGGCAATATTGTATAAAGAGCCAGTTCCTTCCTAAACCCGTGTGCTTTCATCTTCGACCTCATCGTCACTTACCATCAGGTGAGATTGAGGTCAAACGCGGGTTTAGTCACTTATAAAAAAAAAAAAAAAACCGAGTACTTATACTCGGAATTTATTTACATCTCTTTAGACACAGCTAACTCTGATTATATCAGATATTAAAAGTAATGACTTTGATGAGGCAATTAAAGCATTCCGTAAAATGAAAGACGGCGAAGTTAATAGGTAGGTACCTACGATGTAGGTACTGAAACGCATTGGTCAGATTCCGACTTAGTTTTTTGGTGTTTTAAATTATGACGTGCAATTTGTAAGCGCAATATAGTAGTAACCTAAGTAATAATATCGCGCACTGAAGAGATTACAGGCCTCGTTGAGTATGCTCGGCAACTATACCTACTTATTAACTAGTTATTGTCTTGTTAACCTTAATTGGGCTTGGTTTAGGTAAAATTGGAATGTGTCATTAAATATAAGGCTCTATCCCAGTAAATCATTTTAGTTAACAGTACCTACGTATCCTAGAGATGTGACCAAATTGAGAAATCCGTCCGAATTTTATTGTTGGCCTCCCGAAATCATCTTAAGCATTGCTTCTCGGTATCCTATCAATCAAATCCTTTTGTGGTAGTGTTATTACATCTTAGGAGTTTCTACCTATCCTCAAGCAGAATGCAGTGGCAGCGCTTGGCAGTCCCACCTGCTTCGTGAAGTATCTTATAGTTGTAGTTAATAGCCTCAGTCGTTCAATCATTTTCGTCTCTTGAAGTAAATTCGCATTCACGTATTTTTTTTACAAACGCGGGCTTATCTTTAATAAAAAAAAATTCGATTCAATTTCAAAATCAAATCAGAAACTCAATTTCAAATTATGGTAAGTAAAGAAAGCACTCGGGCCTAGCAAAGAACTGCCTCTTCATAAAATATTGCCGGAATCATCACCGCCGGAGCAGTTATATTTGGCGGCAGATTTTAGGATAGTCGCTAGCCTATCGGACATTGTCGGGATCCTACCAACAGGCGGGGTCACTCGGCTTAGTTCTAAACCGACCCTCTACGGACAATAAATGTATATTTCGGATGAATCTAGATAGAGCCTTATACCTAGTTTGTTTGGAATAGCAATTCAGGCGCGGTCCCAGACTGAAATTTTGGGGGGGTCACAACTGAATTTTGGGGGGGTCACGACATTTTTTTTGTATCAGAAGTATCGTTTTCTTCCTCCTTCTCTTATAAGGGGTTCATATTTTCATGATTTGGGGGGGGTCATGTCCCCTGTGACCCCCCACTGGGACCGCGCCTGAATTAATATTCGCATCCAAACAAACTAGAAGTTGTCACCGGCGGATAGAGAATAATAACAATGTAGAAGATGGACACGAGACAAGTGATCTTCAAGAGAATATGTGTAACAGCTGTGAAGCGTCACGCCCGCGCCTGTGAAGTCTTAGAAACTGCCAAGCATTACCAAGAGAAGAAGAACTGACTGAACCTAAAGCCGCCCACACAAAAGGCTGTATTAGACAATCATGATCATGAAATTCCTGATGTAGGCGAGAAGAGATCAGAAAAAACCGATGGACGCCGTAGGTCGACCTTCGATCTTTTAGTTTGGTAACACCCTAGAATTGATGGGCTTTCGTAACATAAAAACGAGGACAGCTATCAAATGAGTTCTTGAATAAAGTCAGGCGATAAACTAAAAGTTTGATTGATAGGAATATTGAAAGAAGGTACCTATCCCAGAGATAATTTTGATTATAGAGATCAGTTCTATTTCCAAAGATGCACTACCTCGTAAATATGGAGGTACCAAAGAGTATTATAGGCAATCTCGTGTTCATTTGGATTTAATAGATTCGTATTTCGGTAAAAACGTGCTATTAACATACGTTTTGTAAAGTAAAAAAAATCGTTTGATAATCAAAATCAATAGGTACCTGTATATTATATTTACGGGTACCTACCTACAATAGTAAATAATCTATACTTAATATATAAAGCTGAATAGTTTGGTTTTTTGTTTGTTTGTTTGAATGCGCTAATCTCAGAAACTACAAGTGGGATTTGAAAAATTCTTTTTGTTTTTTATAGCCTAACTCTTGAGGAAGGTTATAAGCTATATTTTATCCCAAAATTCCCACGGGATCAAAAGTTACGCGGGTAAAACCGCGCGCAGTGTCTAGTAAATAAATAAAATCCCCAGACAATCACACTAACTACATGCCCCCAAACTAAGCAGAGCTTGTGACATGGGATATCATGTAGCGAACTAGGGGGGAATCTAGAATAAAATACATACATAGATAAACGCCCAGACCAGGACATTTTTTTTTTCTTGTTCCGTGGGGGAATCTTACCCGTGACCACTGGCGTCTGAGGCAGACAGCGTTACCCCAGCACCAAAGTGGTCGTCTGATAGAACTAATATTACTTTTAAATTTAAATTTAAAATGGATGTATCGGTAGATTATATTCCGTGTTCTTTTAGTTATTCCTGGACAGGTTTTGAAGGTTATTAGAATTCATATCCGCGGCTTCAGGTTAAGAATTTAAAAACTTTTACAAAAACTTGTCTTTAATGGTTTAGAGTTGGCTTAGAAATTTTAAAACCCCGTGTTGTAAAATGTAACTTATCCGAGTTACACCGTTTGGTTTTAGGATCCTTTCAGTGTTTGCCTGGCCAAGACCACTCTAGGAAAATGATTTGGGCAATCATTTATGAAGAGCCTCTTCCTTCGATCTCATCTTCACCTACCATCAGAGCGCCTGGTGCGAGTGTTTTAACTTTACCATAGCGTTAACGTTAACTTCGTTTTGTATGGGATCGAAGCAGCGCCACCTTGTGACGAGAATGGAAAACTTATTTTGTAAGAACGTGATTGGTTGTTTCAAGTGGTTTGCTCGATTAACGCGATGGTAAAGTCATTCGAATAAAGTTACACTAGGCCCACAGATGCGTTGGAGGTCAAACGCGGGTCAGGACATTGATAAAAAAACAATTGAGTTTACTACTACCAAATCTAACCGCCAGATATTTAATTGTACTGTATTTTAGACAAACATAATCTATACTAATATATAAAGCTGAAGAGTTTGTTTTTTGTTTGTTTCTTTGTTTGAACGCGCTAATCTCAGAAACTACAAGTGGGATTTGAAAAATTCGTTTTGCATTTGATAGCCCAACTCTTGAGGAAGGTTATAGGTTATATTTTATCCCGAAATTCCCACGGGATCAAAAGTTACGCGGGTAAAACCGCGTGCGGTGGCTAGTATATTCATAAATGCTCTCTTTATATACCGACTTCCAAAAGGAGAACGTTCTCAATTAGTGTGTATATTTTTTTGTGTCTTTGTTACACGATTTTTTGGAGAATTATGAATCGATTTTGAATATTCTTGTTTCACTTTATAGAGGATACCTACTTCAGACATTTCATCAAAATCGATTCATACATCTGTAAAAAAAATGTATGAATCGGAGCATATTTATACATTGAGGACCTTATACATCAGCCAAAGTTGTTTTTTTCAATGCTCTGCATTCGTTCATTACTTATATTTTGTTCTGTTGCTTAGGTAGACACTGTAAAAATAAATATAAATATAAATAAATATTTTTGACACTCACACAACATTATCTAGCCCAAATTAAGTTTCTTAAAGAACTTGTGTTATGGATACTAGATAACTGATATACTTAAGAAATATATACACCTACATATTGAATAAATACATATTTTTTATTAGAATAAACATACAAACATCCATGACTTGACGACTAATATCTGTGTTCATCACACAAATATCCGCCGCCGCCGGGATTCGAACCCAGAACCTCTGGCATAGAAGGCAATGTATGTTACCGCTACACCAGCCGGTCGTCAAAAAAGCAAGAAACTGTAAACATTTGAATCTTAAACTTCTTTAATTTAATTTAATTTTATATTATTTGGGTGGCCAACAGCTTTTACTTAAAACTAGGTTTAACATATAATACTTATATATATAATATTAAAACTAAAAATTTTAATATTTCAAAATTTCTGCATTACAATATGCAGAAATTTTTAATTTTGTCATGTAAATTAAATAAGAAATATTTGAATACAAAGTCAACTCTGTAGGTACACTGCTGAATGTAAAATTCTATTTCTCAAAGACAAGTGAATGGTATTCTATTGCGAAATAAACTTCTTACCTAAACCATAAAACATATTTAAAATTTCACTATCCGAAATTTTGTTTTGTCACCGGGCAATTTTTTTTACACAATCAGTAGGTATCATTCATAGAAACGCTTTTTGCAAAAAAAGTTTTTTTTTACAAAAAAATAAATATATCCGCTAACATATTAAGCAAACCATGGTCATTCTAAATTACCATTAAAATAAAGACAACTACGCGCTACTACAAAACATCTTGTAGTACTACGTCGTAGTTTTATTAAAGAAATGCCCCGTCGTAGTAGCTTTGTTCATCAACAGCGACTAACAATAAAATTTTACTAGTGACTACAAATCAACCCTGTATGTGCCGGTTGTAGATTTTTGAAGACTCTTTTCTGTAACTTGTGGAAATAAAAGAATTAGCGCAAATAATTAACACACAATTAGGTACTTTTGCACCTTTTTTATTGCTGTTTTTTCTGCCTCAATTTTATGTCAAAAAATTCATAATAGATATGAACATGTTATCACTGAAGTATCCTTAGTCAAAATTCTTATCCAATTGGCAAAGTTAGGGAATTTATGAAATTTACTTAACATCTTCTAAATAAAATCACGGTAGTTTTATAATAGGTATGTATAAAAATACCATTTAGGTACTCTGAAAAACCACTGATAAAATCGCTAACCAACTAGATTCACTCCCAGTAACATCAAAGCCGTAGTACAAAGCAGATACTGCTTACGGTCGATACTTGTAACTTCCGCCCAATAGCAATATTACCTTCCCCTTCAAAAATATTTGAAAAAGTAATGTACGACAGAGTTTATTCCTTTTGCGAAAAATACAAACTTTTTAACGAATCACAAAACGGCTTTAGGAAAAATTGCTCTACATCTTCTGCTGTCTTTAGCTTTATACAAAAAATATTGGACATTATAAACAACAATAAATACGCAATTGGACTTCTTCTTGATATGAAAAAAGCCTATGACAGGGTACAATATGATATACTGCTAAAGAAAATATATAACTTAGGAATTCGTGACACAGCTTATAAATGGTTCTCATCCTACTTACAAAACCGAACACAATACGTAGAGATACAACACTTTGACGATAAGACGGGTGAAATAACAAATATAAGGTCAGATGCACAATACATGACAGGATCTATACCACAAGGCAGTGTCCTTGGAAGCTTATTATTTCTAATTTATATAAACGACCTACCAAAAAACTTAGATACACCCTGTACTTTATTTGCAGATGACATATCAATAGTAATTCAATGTAATAAAAATGACAACTTAAATAATAAAATTCAAACTGCTTTATCACAAGTCAATAATTGGATGTTAAATCATAACTTAGAATTAAACTTACAAAAAACTAAAATAATGCAATTTCGACCATATCAGAGAGAAGCTTTACAACTGCAACCAATCTTCAATAATGAGCATTTGGAATGTGTTCATACCTTTAACCTACTTGGAATCAATATCGACACCCACATCAACTTCAAACAACACGTAAAGAGCACGAAGGCTAAATTATCTAGCTTCACTTATGCTCTTCGCGAAATAAAAAATAACACCAACACCGCTACCGCGTTAACTGCTTATTACGCCTACACCCACTCGCGACTTAGTTATGGGGTGACCTTGTGGGGAAACAGCACTGATGCACATGAGCTTTTTATAATTCAAAAAAAAGCAATTAGAATAATTACCAACATAGGACAAACTGAAAGCTGTAAGCCACACTTCCAGAAACTAGGAATCCTAACTCTGACCGGTATTTACATATTGGAAATGTGCAAATTCGTACAAAAACATCCCTCCCTATATTCTATATTGAAAGAAACACCTAGACAGTATTCACTAAGACCTAGTAGAGCAGCAAGACTAGTGTGTCCACCCTCAAAATTGACAATGCATAGTACAAGCCCATTTATAATGACTATAAAAATATTTAATCATATTCCACCTTACATAAAAAATGAACAAATATATAAAAAATTTGTAAATTCACTGAAATTATTTTTAGTAAATAAATCATATTATAATCTAAACGAATTTTTTAACGATAAACAAACATTGACATAATACAACATAAAGTTAAACATTAATATTTAAATAAAAATAATAAATAATACCTCATATGACTACATATAAATAATAAAAATAACATTACAACAAGACTATCAAATAAAAGGTTAATTAAATATAAATAGTGAAATCTTAATAATTATATATATAAAAAAGTAAATACTACAAATATATTATTGACTTAATAATAAAATCAATAAAAATAATACATTTATTAAATTAATCTAGCCACAATATTTAATTAACAACTCTCACTTGTACTTTTGTTTAATCGCGAATTAAAGGTTTTGATTTTTATTTAAAATCCAAGATTAAGTAAAAACCAAGGGAATCCTACTCTTTCATTGCCATACCTAAACTAGGTTCATAATTTTACATGTTACTATTGTATAAACTCCAATCATTGTAACTCTGTACCTACCACCTGTATTATTATGGAAAGCAATAAATAAATAAATAAATAAATAAATACTTGCGGTCAAATCAATAAAGACAAAATTAGGGCCTAGGGGATCGTGGCGGCAGCGGTATTTTATAGTTAAATTAAAAGTTGAAGCATCCTTTTTGCTTGGACTTGGGGAAATCCTCCATGGATACGATGACGCTCGGGGGAGCGACAAAGTTATTTATTTATTTATTTAATTTTAAGGAAAACTTACAGCTAGGAGATTTTATACAATAAATGTTTAGAAACAGAAGGACTTATGTTTGGACTTAAACCGACTAAAACCCCAAAGTGTTCCTTCACCGCGCCTAGTGGCGGGATCACGGGCAAGCCGAAGCATTCAACCGCGAAACCGCCGGCGCCATCCGCTTCCGCGGAACCCTCAACATGCAGCGTGCCGAGAACACCAGGCACGCCGCACCTCAGCCAACTCCTCGAGTAGGGCGGTAGATACCCCCGTATCCACCGCCCAGGGACTTCATTATGGCCGGAAAGGGTAAGGGACCGGCGAAATCGCGTCGCGTTCGATCACCAGAATCTAAGCCCCCCAGCCGCGCCTTAATCTTGTGGAATCACGTCACGTTAGACCACCAGCATCCGGCTATCTGGCCTGCCATCATCCGGGGAAATCACTCACGCGTTAGATCCCCAAAATCTGGATGTCCGCAAAAGGGATTCGAAAAGGTGGACGGCAGATGGACTGACACCCACAGCCATCCATCCCACGGATGAGGCACCTCGGGCATCCGGGGATTGGGTAATTTTTTACAGAGGTTGTCTTCCTCGCAGCCCCCGGTCTTGTTTCTTCCCCGGATTACGGGTTGGCTGATTCCCCTATCCAGGAACTCCACACGGAATAGTTGAAGCATCCTAGCTCTAGTCGTCAGCATGAAGGTAGATCAAATCTAAAAATCTCCCTTTCAGCGTCGATTTTAAATAGCTCCATCGCCTCTGGATAAGCTTGTCCCCCAACGCGAATAATCTATGCGGCCCACTTGATGTAGGACCCCTTTGGAGTCCGCCTAGCTTTGAATAAAGTGATTATACAAAATATTACCACTGCCTAGCCTCTACATATTTGAAATCTTACTTTTTGTTAAAAAAACATTGAAATCAGTTTAAACTACTGCAACAATTTTATAACTATAGAGCAAGAAATAAAATAAAATTAGATAACAAATTCTTTATGCCACAAAGTCGCCTATTGTGTTTCAATGTGAGTATATTAAAAAACTAGTGTTTTGATGTGTCTGTTTCAAAGTGTTTAGTAAGTGACTTACCTGGAATTTAAAAATAAGGTATTCAGGTTATTAATAGATAAATGTTACTATAGACTAGATGAATATTTGAATGACAAACACCTTATTTTGTAATTCATTGTATGAACCTAATGATGACACATTAGAATTCCTGTTATTTACCACTTTATTATTTAATTTGAAATTTACTTTTAAAGAAAAAATAATTTGTATTGATAGTAGATAGTTAACAATTAATACTTGCACGCTTGTATCAGGCAGTTTGTGAATTGGAAACTTTTTTTTTGGGAAACAGAACATCTTATTTTTCACACATTCTGGCAAATACATGATTATTTATTTTATTTAGCTATCGATCACCCTTGCCCACTCCGCTGACAAATATCACGGCTCCGTTAGTGGTCAATTTATTCCAGCAATATTCCGACCTAAGCCCTTGTGCTCCTTGACCTCCTAGTCACTTACCAAGTTAGATTGAGGTTAAACGCGTGGCGTAGTCACCAATAGAAAACCTAGACTAGATATCAGTATTTAAAGTTACGAGTAAATTGATAGTATGTATATAAGAAGGTACGTTAAGAAAATACTTTGCAGTCTTTCCATATAGGATCGCCGTCTTATTATTAAAAAACAATAATGAGAACATAATAGTAGCGTGATTGGTCATGATAGTCAAAGATAGACAATGAAGACAAAAATCCTTCAAACAGGGTTTTTTAATAAATTAACGTTTAATTTAGTTTTAAATACAGGTGGGCTGTAACCATCCCGCCCTTATCAACCCTTAAGTAACGCACGCACCCTTCTTACTGCATAATCGACTCCTAATTTGTCAGCACCCTTACTACCAAGCTCGCCGTACCAACTGCGCCAGTGATCCCTCCCGACCTCACAATAAATGAGGTATTTAGAAGGGTAATTTCATAACCACCCTCTCCCTCTGAGGTCAGGTGATCATTACCCAGAGAGGGACAACTATTGTGCAAGGCTTAATTTTAAAATTGTCGTTATTCCGACACCTACGACCAAGGGAGCTGATTTAATTATCGCATGTGACAGCTCACGTGGAAGTGTCAAACTGACAGTGACGGTGTCAAGTGAACCGATTTAATTTTGAATAAAGCAGCTTAATTTCTTTGAAAGTAACATAGGAGTAGGTCGGTTTTTGTACTTTGAAATTGATAACAGTTTCATATTTTATACGTAATGTTTTTTGCAAAGACCAATTTGTTAAGCAACTATTGAGGCCAAAGTCTGCATATTTGAGAAGTTGAAAGATTTTATGTTAGAGTATTCAAATCTCAAGATTGGGCTCAATGTCATCATTATATTTTACAATTACAGTGCGCTGAAATTATAGAACTACGGTGGCGTGCGCTACGCTTTGTCTACGTTGACTACGGCGAGTTCGTAGGCCTCACTTCATAAAGTAACATTTCTACATACTAAACGTAAAACCGCGATAGATATATTCCACTTTTTCTGATTTTCTCTTAATTTATTAATCAATATCAATAAAGCTAGTGAAATCATTCATGTTCTACATATATTTATAGATTTTTTAGAAATAGTCTTTTTTAAATAGATTAGCAGAAACTTTACGATCCATCATAAAAACTCATTGCAAATTTTTTTTTATTTATAAACCTTTATAACCTTTATACTTCCTTCAAAATTGACATTTTAATTGAAAATGCCTGATTATTGCTATTTTTTAAATAACACGTTTCATTTTTGTATGGACGTCTGGCCAGCACCTGTGCCAAAGAAAATAGTTGTGGTATACCATTATGAAAACACTTAAAATAACTGTTACTTAAATTGTTAGTTACTTCTCGTGTACATTAAGACAAAACTACTTGAATCGACAATGACCACAGGTGACTGACGACGCCATATTGAAGTCATATTTTTACTGACATTTCTATATTTTTGATTTCTGCCTGGACGTAAAATATGATTTCAATAAAAAAAACTAGAAAAGCAAACTGAATTCATAAAATATTGTGTATTTTTGATAGACATTAAGTATGTTGACCTTTCAAAATCATCTCTCATTAACCGTTTTCTAACTTTTTGTTTTAAAACTCGTATGCTTCAAAGTAATAATATATTTTTTAAGTTTTTGTTATTTTTTTATACATTCTAAGAACAAAAGACAAATCTCTATAAGTTTGGAACACATTTTATTGATAGATTGAGTACTTACATACAGTAAGGACTTCCGGCCATTTTGGATAACTGTGGAGATTTATGTCGTTTTGTTTTTTCGCTTGTACACCTAAATTACTGATTCAACTTTAAATGTTGTATCTTTGTTTGATTTGTGAATAATTTCCACGATCCTGAAATTTGGCACAGATTGCGGCCAGGAATACAACGGAACCTTTATAGATGTTGGTGATGCTTTTTATTCCAAGAATAGGTACTATACTTCGTACTTATTTTATCGAACGCTAATTAAATATGTGTTCTGAAATCAGTGGATATTTTTTGAAATATGCCTACATGAGATACGCCAAAACTTCACAGCAGGCACCTGCTATCATCATATTACGGTATACTTTCTGAGACGAAAAACAAACGTTTAAATTGGAATTGATTCAGAAACAAGAAATAGGTACAAATTACAACATCTGCTTACTTATGAAAATAATTATGGAGAGCGCTTCTAAGTAGCATCTAGGTGTACTACCTCTGAAACTCTGAAGCACTTTTCGCGTCCGCTGCTAAAATACAAATAAAACACTTTCAAGCGCAGCGAGGCAGTGTAGACTGAGGTTTGGCATAGTTAGGACTTACACTTGTTGAGAACGTACTTTTTTTATAAATTACATAGATGGATAAAACGTTTATTGTTACTTAAATCACTTATAAAATAAAACATTACTATCGAAAAATACTAAATCTAGATCAGTGTGCGTTATAGCAACGCAAAAAGCCATAGCTCAGCGTCCGCATTTGCTTAAAAAGCAAAACGTTGATTTTCTGCTACAGCTTAAGAAGACCACGTTATGATTATGAAAAAAAAAACTATAAGTAAAGTTGTAGGATTGTATCATCAATAGGTATAATAAGAATGAGTCAGAATTGAGAATAACTGTAAATATACAGCGTGGCTGGTTGGTCACTTTCGAAATTAGAGGACGTGATAGTTTGACATCGTAACAACTACATGAAGATAAAACATTAAATAAAATATTAATTATTTACTGGGTAAACTTAACCGAAGGGTCAAGAATTAATTACGCAACGCGTGGTTACACTGGCACGGACGTGCGCACGGTGCTATCAACACAGAATAGATAGGTAGGTATAGACGGCTACTACTACTGAGCAACTTCCATGTCGGACTGGGAGCAAAGGAAGAACATAGAATGTGCCAGCTGCTTCTCTTGCCCGGGCGTACTGTAAAAGATAGTTAGAGGGCAGAGATTTTATCGGAGGTAAGGGATGCAGGTGGGAAGTTATGTATGTACTGAGAAATTCACAGTCCATCTATTGCATTCTGCAATTCAAAGACAATTTACAATTTCCTATGCTTGATAAAATACATCGTTTTAGTGCTATACCCGTTTGACCAGAACCTCACCTAATGGCAAGTGAAGTTGAGGTCGAAGATGCCAATACACGGTCAAAGGAGAGATTTAGGATATTAAAAATATCGTTGCTAGTGTTGCTAATGTTGCAGTGCTCCCACACATAACTTCACGCCTGTATCCCTTATGCGATAGGCAGAACACCAGAGGCTATAAAACTATCTGATGTCACGTTTGACTTATTTGGAGGTATTATAATGATCGTGAGAAACTATTCCAATCAAAGGGGTCAGCCTATCGCCCACAAATACGTAAATAAAACCTCTGTCCCTTAACTGACTTTTACAGTATGCTCGGGAAGAGAAGCGGCTGGTACATTCTATGTTTTTCTTTTGCTCCCAGTCCAGCATGGAAGTTTCGGTGCTGTCGTTTTATATTACTGAAAACCTCTAACGTCGCAAATACTCACCCTATCGGTTAAAGCAAGGGCTCCGGTTGTGATTGTTGACAGACACTGATGTGTCCCCGGATTCAGCATCCGGAAAATTAATTGTTTTGTCTCCAGGGATAGTGACCGTAGAACCCTCGGAGAACAATTTGCCTAAGTCACTTATTTACATTATTCTTATACTTTATACCAATCGACATTTCTTATAATTTTATTCGAGTCAAATTGAAGGCGATTTAACAAAACATTTCTCAAGACTTATAAATATAAGCAGAGGCACTAATAATTAACTTTAACCACAGTTTTTGTCGCCTGTGGATCCAGTTTTGTAAACACATTTCACAAGACAGTTAGATAATTTGTTAAATTTAATTAAATTTTCAAATTTTAAGATTTGTAAAAAATCGTAGAACAAATGTTGTTGGGATTGATGTGGAGGAGCTACCCGTAAGTGGCGATGCGTTAATTAAAATTAACCCTGTATAGAGAAACATTTTTTTTAACAAAAGAACTCATTTAACTATGGGAGACCGGGTCAAAGCCGTATAGCTAAGGCTCTGGGCATGTAGTTCTTTCATTTCAAAACGCAAAGGTATTAAATCAACATATATATTCAGTCAGACTATATATGTTGATTCTAAAATATGATAATTGTAATGAGTACTCATTACAATTATCATATTTTAGAAAAAAAATGAAACCCAAAACCCAAACACCGACCCATGGGTAAAACCGTATAGTATATACGATATTGCCCTGAAATTTACTGTGTGACATTGCATCTAGCGCAAAAAAATCATCCAACTTCTCTGTACACAGGTGGTTCAGCCTTCACGGTACCCAAGCTTGATAGCCTTTACATTTCACGTGGTTGAATTGTGCAGTAGATGTGGATGAGATCGGGTCTCGACGAACTCTTTGCGCAGTGAAAGTTATCTTGAACGACACATTGATAGTTAATGGTTAAAAGTTAATTGGTCAACGAGCAAGGCTGATAAAAAATGATAAAAATTAAAGTTCATCAAAATCGTATATAACCGGTTTTTCCTCATACGGTTATGCCCCAACACTGGTGTAGAACAAAAACATCATTCACTCACACATAGTCAATACAAACTTGCCGGTGCAAACATTGCATTTAAGAACAAATATATCACCCACAACAAAGTTGATGAGTCACTTACCTGAAGCGTATGTACACATCAGAATCACTGCTGAAAATACAGGGTTAATTTTAATTAACGCATTACCTCTTGTGAGCAGCCTCTCCACATCAATCCCAACAACATATGTTCTACGACTTTTTACAAATCTTGATAAATAACACAAAAAAAAAAAAAAATTTTTTTGCTCCGTATTCTACATTTTGTAAGAAGTGCGGATTATTATTATGAAGCGATATTCTACTGCGCAAGGGTCGTGGAATACCTACGCTCAGAATAAATAGAGTTACGCCTCTGAACAGAGTCCATAAATATATTTTTATGAAAGAACTAAAATTTTAAATGCTGTTAATTTTAAAAACTTGTAGAATATGTTGTTGCAGCCTGCAAGAGGTGATGCGCTAATTAAAATTAATCCTGTATATTCACAAAATAAGATCTAGACTATTAAAAAACAATAAAATTAAATAACTCCAAATTGCGACAAGTGTTTGTTTACAAATAGTGCTGTTTGGCAGGCACCTCTGAGCGGCTTATGCGCACGAAATTTTGATTATTGGCGAAAATGGCTACGCTATACGGTTTTACTGAGGTACTTATACGGTTTTTTGCACAGGTCTCCTATGTAAACAATTATGCAACAAAAGATACTTATATGTATTTTAGCGATTATTGTGAGCTCAAACAGCAAGAGGTTACATGTAGCAATTGCTATTCATGCGTATTCTAGTTAGGGTGCGACCACATCAATCTATCGATCGTCGATCTACGGCGTCAATCGATGATAGAATAGATTAGTCGCCGTCGATCGATAGTTTTTATTAGCCCAATCAGATCAGAAAAAACCGATCGATTGGTGTAGACTGTATATACCCTTAACGTTTATTTTTGGGTAAAATAACAAACTCATTGTCAAATATTGTCGTATAAAAAATCCGCATGGAACTATTCTTCCTATTGGAATATGAATATTATCTTGGGCACCTTCAACGCCAGCGAACGACATTTATTTATGGTCAAATGTTACAAATACTAGGTACAATATCCGGAGTAAAACTAGAAATAAATATGAAATTCATATACTAAACATTTCTAAAAAATATCAACAACCCTTAAAAATAACGACATATTCGTTGATTCATCGCCCATGCAACCCGATCAAAGCGAATTCCATACAACACAATAATTGGGCACTTTTAAATAATCCTTTAACCGATGTGTCTCACTTTCGATCAAGATCTTGTGAATATACTTATTGAGCCATTCATCCTTACTTCCAACTTACTACCAATTGAACTCACAGTCCATTTCAAATAATAAATTAAAAGTAAAAGTGACGGACACCGACTTTTTTTTTTCAAGCATAATGCTATTTCCGGTGGGACCCGGCGCGCTTTTTTCGAAAGGATTACCCGCCGGAGCGCAAAATATTTAGACATAATTACTGTCAATATGATTGCCAATACACTTTGTCAGTGGTGATATAATATGGGATTATAATGCCTTGTGTGCGCCGAGGTGCGTATCCGCGGCGGATATTTATACAAAAACTGTCTTCTTTGTAATGAAAATCAAACAATTTTATAGAATAGGTTCCGTTTTACACTAAGAGCTCTAAGTTTAAGCATATTCTGGTGTCACTGACCCGCGGCGGAGCTTTTGTAAAAAATGCTACTCCATTCGCAAATATGCAATTATTACAATGCTATATTACATTTGACGCTCGATATGATTAAATGGGAGATTTTATTTAAAAGTTATTTAGATACGTAAGCATTATATTTAAAAGTGTAACGTGTTATTATAATGTGTATTATCTTACAAAACTTAAAATTATTTCATAAAGTTGACACGGTTATCGAAAAATAATAACACATCAATCAAAGCCTTTGCCGACTATTCTCGCCTCATAAATCTCCTGTTTTCAACAAAAATCGACCCATAATCCGGTAATCACCCCCGAAACAGTCTACGCCAACTAATGTCGGCAGCAGACATTCCCGGCTTCGACTCCCGCGATGTAATGCCGCGGTAATGACGTCTTGACTTGACAGATGTCATGTCGAGTGACGTCTGGTGACAGATCAATTAGTACGTAAATCGGATTTTTATTTGCGCTTGCAAATGAGTGGTTGGCTTATGTTTGGAATGTTGAGTTATTGTGGTTTTGAAGATTATGGGTTTTTGTAAATTAAGGAATGGAAATGTAGAATTTATTTTTGAAGTACCTACTCTCACACACCTACAATCAAACCACACATCTCCAAAGGAGTTCAAAGAATAGACTGGAAGTAATCAATTAAATTCAAAAAAATATATATTTAAGAATTAGGTATATTCGTCAACTACATATTAAATTGAAAACCCCTATTGAAATGTAAAAATGTCTATTAAGCTAATAGTATAACTACCTTAACATGCATTATCTTGATTCGTACTCTCTTCAGCCAAACAATGACAGTTCTTTATGAGATGAAAATAAAATGAACCTTACGAGAAAGAATATAAATAATAGTCTTCTATAACATTATTCAGATCTTTTAGAATAATAAAAAGGAGATACATTATCAATCTTACCGTCATAGTTTTAAAGGTTACTTTTAAGATAATGAGGACGTCATTATCATCCCCACGGGTGCTTACACGAAGTATCATATCAAAGAACAATTTTACAAAACAACTTTGCACAAAACTCGACCTTATTCTCCTAATAATACCGCTGATTATAAGCCGTAATATGTCAATGAAAGTGACTGTGCTTAATCTGCTTGTAATCTGGGTAGAAGTGCTGAACCAGATTAGATGCGATTTCGTGAAGAGATAGACGCCCGTTCGGGGAGGTGTAGTGTAATCATGATATTGGGCGCGATAAGATTGTTAAAGGGCTGAGGATCAGTGCTTTAAAGTTCTCGTTAACAAATTGAAGTTAATCTGAGATTGGAGATGGCAAACGTAGATCTCCTGTGTCATTGTAGAGTATACTTTATATTTCCTGATTAAAAAATTACAAAAACTAGGAATAGTCTTCAAAATATTAGAGGCAAAAGCGAACTCTTATTTTTCCATGCTGTCTGGAAATCGTCTAACTTATGAGTTACAATATCACTTCAGACACTGAGACAATATAGTTTCTTCATTCTGTTTGTAAGTATTTAATGCTCTGGGCATAGGTACATAACTTCCCGCCTGTTTCCCTTATGGGGTAGGCAGAACACCAGAGGTTATAAGACCATCTGATGTCACGTTTGGCTTTGGAGGTATTATAAACATGGTGTGAGACTATCGCACTATCCCTTAACTGACTTTTACTGCATGCCCGGGAAGAAAAGCAGCTGGCATATTCTATGATTTTCTTTCGCTCCCAGTCCGGTATGGAAGATTAGAAGTGATTTTTTTTAAAGTTTTTTTTTTAACCTTTATAAAACATAAGCCTCATGTTTACTCTTCAAATCCATTCAACATTACACTTAGTAATTGATTATTCCTCGTTCAAATATACCAAAAATAATACTTAGCAACATTAACTCTAAAGAACAAAAAGCATTAAACAAAAACAAACGGTTTATGTTCACGAGTGCTCAGCGAAATATTGTTCCGCCGAGCTCTCAAAGTTTGTATGAAAACAATAAGGAGCTAGGGCGTGCGCACAATCAAACACTTTTGTTGGCAAAATAACGTATTTAGTAGTAAGTCTGCACCTGGTGACGTTCTCAGTGAGGCCTGGCGGGTATTGTTGGCGGTTTAATGGTTATATAGTTTTATTAAATCGACTTAAAAACAATATTGATGATAGTTTTTAGTCTGTGAACGCAAACTGAGAATATACTTAGTAACCTGACTTTTTTATGAAGGGAAATCAAGCAAATTCTTACAGGTAAATTATGAATGCTTAAATTTACCATCATAAATCAGAAATACATACACGAGACCTATAATAACATGTCCAAAGTATGAATGCTATGCTCGATCAACGCTATCACAATTTAAAAACAAAAAATGAAACCCTTTTCACGACGGGGTGTGTCAACCCGGTCCAATTAAACGGAGCGAGTGGCTTTCGCGACCACACGAGCATATTTCGCGAGTTAACCTCTCTTCTGCCGGTCTATTGTACCCCGCGATAATTGACGCACCGCGCCACCCTTCCGGGTTTACTATTGTTTAAGGTTGTTCAGGATTGCTTGCGTTTGAATTAAGATAATTAGGGATTCGATGACACACAGAACGAGTATCTACTGGGGTGGTAATTACTGAATTACTAAAATTAGATTTATTTTATAAATTGGCGTACTTAGCATATAAAATTTTATTAAAGAGAACTTTTTAAAACTAGCATTACGTCTTCGTACCTCAATAGACATGAAACCACATAATAAAGTTCAAACTTGAAAGCAAATTCCTAAATATAAGTTCATTCCTTCAATCCAATTTTTTGACAAGCCTGGCGCATGCAAACAACTCCACCCTAGAAATCTATTTTTGCTTTCCACAAAAGCAATTCAACCGCTGCATTTGCGAGCGATTCAAACAAACAAAAGTGACGTTTGTAGAAATGGCGGGGTTCCGCCGCCGCCTGCGCGACGCTTTCCAATTTACTTAAAACAAGAACAATGGCGGCTGCGGCTTTGTCGCCGGGCCCTCGCAAATCGCGCCTTTTTCATTATTGCCCCTAACCGTACTTCCCTGTTGCAGATGTGAATGCCACTCCGTCACGAAGCTCTCGAGATGCAGCCCTTCCAAACGGCCGCGAGGTCTGAGGGCCCGAGGGAGTCCTCGCCCGAGCGAGCCAAGTCCCCGGACACCCCGGCCACCCCGGTCCTCAACTTCTCCATCGCGCGCTTGATGGAGCCAGACAGAAAAAAGTCAGTGTCCCCGGAACTTCTTCAACCGACGCCTGGCTTCATGTCTTACGGCGCTCAGCTGTTAGATTCGGCGTTTAAACAGTACATTCCTGCTGCTCGGAGGCAGCTGGTATCGCACTATCCTCTCTTGTACTATGGCCCCGACCTGGTTTCGCTGACGTACGCCCACCAGCTTCACATGCCGCGGCCACCACCGGCACCTACATCACCGGTTCAGCGACCACCCAGTCCTCGTGTTGCGGCTGCTGACCAAGCGGTATCCTCCACAACTGGACCAACTCCTTCACCAGCAAAGAACAAGAGTTTCGCATGTGGAGACTGCGGCAAAGTCTTCAACGCTCACTACAACTTAACGCGACACATGCCCGTGCACACCGGCGCCAGACCCTTCGTTTGTAAAATCTGTGGAAAGGGGTTCCGCCAAGCCTCCACGTTATGTCGCCATAAGATCATCCACACATCAGAAAAGCCGCACAAATGTCTGACTTGTGGTAAAGCTTTCAACCGCTCGTCCACTCTGAACACGCACGCGAGGATCCACGCCGGGTACAAGCCGTTCGTGTGTGAGTTTTGCGGGAAAGGCTTCCATCAGAAAGGGAACTACAAGAACCACCGGCTGACGCACAGTGGCGAGAAGGCGTACAAGTGCAACATCTGCAACAAGGCATTCCACCAGATCTACAACCTCACCTTCCACATGCACACGCACAACGAGCGCAAGCCTTTCACCTGCAACATATGCGCGAAGGGCTTCTGCAGGAACTTTGACCTAAAGAAGCACACGCGGAAGCTTCACTTAGGAGTCGGTGCTTCAAACAATGAGTCCTCGTTAGACACACAGGATGAGTCCACGCAGGAGGCCACGACGTCACCGTCGGAGGAAACCAGCCGCAGCGCAGCCTTCAGGCCGTTCCTGGGCTCGTCCTACCAGCGGCTACTGGATCCAGCAAGGATGACTGCTCCCAACAATTTCTTTTCCAAATTATTGTGACCCGGAACCAGCTACTTTAGCAACTACTCGGAAGGAAATGAGTAATGGAATTGATGTGAGAATGCCACACGTTTAGGGACTTGTTTTGTTGATGTAGTAAATAATCATTTATTCATAGTGATAAACTGTGAGATGTGACAATAATGTGCAAGAACATTTAGTGAAATGAAAAAAAATTGTGAATACATATCTAAATCGCGAATTGATATTAAATAATGAGAAAGTAATTTAACTAGGAAACTAAAAGTTTTCTGTATAATACTAAAGAAAACCGGTTTATAAAAATAAAAAAATGTAGCGTGGAGCATAATGCATCAAAAACTTGGTGTTAGTATCCAAAAATATACTGATTATTTGGTGAACTGTACATAACTGTTACAATTTCTTTGACACTATAGCGAATGTAAATATTTTAAAGTGTAAATATCTTTTCGGCTAATATTAAACACTGTCATTATAAAATTAGCGAGAATGTAATCTAACGATCGATCAATTTATAGACAACCCGAGAAGTTTCAGTTTCTCTGGCTTGTAATATTTAGGTATATTTTAATTGTACAGGGTGACTGGTGGATCACTTTTGAAATTCGAGGACGTAATAGTGTGAGATCATACATCTAGAGAAAAAATAGAATAAAAAAATTATGTTCATTATTTACTGAGTAAACTTAACCGAAAGTCAAAGAATTGATTACGCAACGCATGGTTCCACTAGCGTTGGCAGCGATCCGCGAGCCAGGTCACATGCCGCGATTGACTCAGGCGTAAGTAAAGTTCATAGTTACAAAACTTTATTTATATGTAAGTATAGGGAATTCTAGTGAAAAATTAAGCACCTACTTTTATTACATAATTATGACCAGAATCGAGTACAGAGTCTTTCCTTCGGTATCTAAAATTTGTCACCAGTCACCCTGTATTATACTAGTGTAACACCCAGCTCCACTCGGGCGCAGTTTGGCTTAAGTTGTTACTGTCTTTGTCGTTGAAGTCTTTTCAAAAACCGAATATGTAAACAAAAACCACGATAACTTAGGACGTAAAAAAGTTATCGTGGCGTTTTAAAGCTTATAGTGAGAAACCAAGAACTGTTTTTAGACTGGTGCAAAATAGATCAAAAACTGTCCATTGTCCATTAGTTCAGAAGATAATCCCGAACATACATACGGATAGACGTTCCGTTTTATAAAACTGGATATAAACTTTAGAAAATAGTAAGTCTATGTTATAAATGAAATAGGAATATAAGAGTAAATTGTAAATATAAAAGTAGAATCAGTATCGTACTCGTCCAACACGTTCGTTATAAATTTTAGTGTAAATAGAACTTATTGTAAATATAATATGTATAGAGGTTCAAACCAGTTTTGGTTTGTTTTTATTTTAAATAAATTTAGTTAAGTAGCGGAATCCAATTAATTGACGATTGCTATGCTTGTGTCCAGCCATGGCAATCCGCACCGAAAGCAATTGTACATATTATAGTTTTTCTTTATTAATTAGAAATTTATAAATTATAAACAAATTTATATTGAAATAATCGTAATTTTAGGACTTATAACATAATGTGACAAAACGCTTTAGAAGTTTATTTGTATGAAGAGTTCTGATGTTGAATGTACATTTCCATTATGTATAAGTTATAGTTTTATTCATGTACAGTCGTAAACATTATAACAGAAACGCAATATTCAGTGTAATTATATATGTTTAAAAATGTATTTGTTTTTCATTCAATTCTTACAGTTGATACGCGGGGTAAAAAATTGTGACATAATTTTTGAATCGTCTAATAACTTGTAAATAGTCTTTAACAGCCCTAAGAAAAATATATTTTTCATCATCCTTAAATTCTCTATGTATTTTTATATAACACTCCGGTAACTTTTAAATGTTAAAATGGCCACGTATTTTAGCGCAAAATTAATAAACTAGTTGCCTAACTAGTTGCCAAAACACAAATGTTGTCTGGCTCTAAAATATGCTGATATGAATTTTTGGCATGGAACACACCACCAGGGCGTATTGTTTAAAATTAAAGTTTTCAAACCAAAGATTTTAAGGTGCTTTCAGCTTCATTTCATTAGAGATAGAAATTAGGTACTTTGATGTAGATATATTGCTCTTAGAAGTAAGTACCTATATGTATACTTAATGAACGTTCTGAAGGTTAACCGTAAAATATTTAACAACACGCGGTAATCTTCAAACGCATTTATCAAAATCAACAATAATTTGTCAATAACATTTAATAAATTTACACATGTTGAAGCAGTGATTGCAATGGGAGAAAATATTTGACACTTAAATTACTGACTGGGAACTCCATGCGCCGGAGTCGATAGCACGGCGGCTCATTTCGGAACAAACCAGGATCTATAATTATTTGCTAACGGTCTGCGTGTGCGCTGCTTTGTGTCGAGAGTTAAATTATAACCTTGACCCGCCCTAGACCCGCTGGTGGTTCTCAAAGTTTCACAACTGTACAAATAAGTAAGTACACTTTTTATAAGATGCAGTTCTGAAGGAAATGAGTCTTTACGCAGTAACGATATGTTGTAGTTTAAAGGAGACACTGGTTTTTTTACTAGGTCGTGAACCCTCGTTAAACGTTTGATAAGGAGAGGCTGACATCTTATCGAAGAATATGAGGTCGAATCGAATAGTCCAAATTAGTTCAGAATAGATTATGTATAAAACATGAGCAAAGTGTACGAGTTCTATAGCTTGTACCTAGTTCATATAACTTATAAATTTTTGTTTTAACTTGCAAACAGTTTATTATGTACCTAGATAATATCCGAATAGCTGAATAAGTACATACTCAGTATTTTATACTCACATTTATCTTGCGATGTTCATTAGTAATTGTGAGCTTTTTAAGATTTTTTGCTTATAACCTTTGTTTGACACATTTTGGTGTCCAATCAATAACTGAATATTTTATTACATTTGTCGAGTGCCTCATATTATTGAGACTTACACTTTGAATTATTGTTAAAACTTTGAGAACATCAGTCAAATAACAGGCATTTATAGGAACCGTCGCGAAAAGTAACCCGAGCTACCGCGAACGACAATAATTACCGTTCGTTCAAACAAAAATAATAGCGTAAATAATATCGCGCTGCGCTTTTGTGCTTTTGCGCAGCGGAAGTGACGCCAACGACGGCTGTGCGCACGTCAAGTGACGCGCATTGTGCGCAACAATGGCGGCAGGAGTGCGCGAGAGCTCAGCACCTTTGATCGAATCACTGCCGTTTTGTGATTCAATCTTTGATTTGGAAAGTATTTTCGTAACGAACTTTCTTTATGACATGTTGAGGTAGGCATGAGGGTAGCATTAGCCATAAAAACTGATGACGCCGATTAGCCTTCGATTCTTAGGAAAATATTACTTAGAAGGTGCCACTACTCGTGAGTAGTAAGATCAGTATTTTCGCTTGTGCTGTCTCTTAATACCCAGTCAACCTCACTAAATATATGCCCATTTGAACATTAGGGTGTGGTTATATAGATTTTAATCCGATCTATGGGAATTTGTAATTTGTATTGAATTTGTTTATAAAACTTTATACAATCACAGTAAGAAATAGATAAGTAATAAAAGCTTGATCTAAGGGCGTGGATCTACCTCTACAGCGCCGCAACTTCCACGGCGTAACGCTCAGCGCTTCATAGTAGCTCTTAAAATTATCTCCATCATGGTTCATTATAGAAAAGCATTGATTTGCACCGTATGGCACTGCGCCGCGCCGTGTCACGGCGGTGGTGCCGTGCCCTTATACGGCATACTTTTCTATACTGAACCATAATAGAGATAATTTTAAGACCTAATATGAAACGCTGAGCGGTGCGCCGTGCACGACGCCGTGGAAAGTTGCGGTGGCACGGCGCACCGCTCAGCGTTTCATATTAGGTCTTAAAATTATCTCTATTATGGTTCAGTATAGAAAAGTATGCCGTATAAGGGCACGGCACCACCGCCACGGCGCCGTAACGTAGATAAATTACATAATTAATTCAGCTTTTCAATATGTTAGCAAGTAACAAAAAAAAAATATTTGCTTTTTATAATTCTCTAGTAAGGTACAAAAAAGAAAAGACAAATAAAGATAAACCCTTGAAAAAGTAAATCATCTTTCAGGGATGAAACTGAAGAACATTAGTGCATTGTTCATATATTTTTTAAAAGGTCACTGTATTTGACCCTCTGATGGTGCTGCCCAAGTACTGCAGCACTTCAGGGGTGTTTGCAGAAGCGAGGGTAGACTACTTCTCTACCACTATCCGGACACGGTGCGCATCCCTGGTGCGCAGGGTGCGGGGCAGCACCAACACCATCCTGTCTATGATAGCGAGCAGGCTTGACTGCTGCTATATAACCTATTGTTGTGTAACATCTGAGTCATGTTACTTGAAATAAATAAATAATTATTTGGCTGCTTTTTTGATACGGCTGCCTAAATCATCCGGCATTTTTTTTTTTTTGTTATAGTCGTAACCATTTTGCAATAAAATACAGGACAGTATATATAATATTGCCATAAAAGAACAACCCTCTATAATGAGACCACTGCATGGCCATGAGTCTCGAGCCTAGGTGACGAGAAGAGCTTATGAGGCCGTACAATACAAAGCTAGTTAGAATAATCAGGCCTCACTAACTTTTATCTAATAGCTTCTGAAAACCACAACTTGAATAGCCTTTTAGAATTTTCTACCTATAACAATGTGCGCTAACTAACGATAATTTTGTTTTGAGAAGTAGTCTACCCTATACATAGGCGTATGAACTGCCTTCATACACCTATTATGCATCGTCATCAGCAGTAGGAACACCTATTACTATTCCCACTCAATTGTTTTTATTGGATCGGCTTCGGGGCCGCCATTGCAGGATGCGAAGTGAGTGGGCTAGGAAAGTTGCGGGACATATTGGATAATGAGAGCCTCTTTCAAGAGCGTTGACATCAACATCATTCGCAGATTAGGTAGGGGAAATCACTGCAGGGGCAATAAACTTAAAGCACTCGTAGAACTGCTTACGGAAAATCTATTTGTTTTATATATCCAGCTTAAATAGGTATCCTGCACTTGTCAGGTATATTTGTATATTTTGTTCTGTGTACACGTACTCAATATAATAAACTTTTTAAATAACACAATACAAATAATTTCTTATGACGTATTTATCGCGAAATTTATATTTGATGACTATTTCCCATAGAAATACATACATAACTTCACGCCTGTATCCCTTATGGGGTAGGCAGAACACCAGTGGTTTTAAGACCGTCAGATGTCACGTTTGACAAATGAGGTATTATAATGATGGAGAGAGGCTATTGCAGTGACAGGGGGCCAGCCTATCGCCCACAAAAATGCAAATAAAACCTCTGTCCCTACTTTTACAGTATGCCCGGGAAGTGCAAAAGTTTCTTGCTTTTTGTGTTTATGTGATTGAAATAAACGTGGTTTATTTAGCTAATATAAACGCAGTATCATCATTACTCATATTTCACCATCATCATCCAAACCAAAACATTAAATATGAACTCTCGGAGAAATATAAATTTTTCCGCTCTTTTATTTGGTGTTGTGAAAAATCGGAAGCCTTTTTATTTATATGAGAAATTATGATGGTCACCGGGTGCCAGACTGGCATGTCTTACCAAAAAATTCCAAAAAAATTCCCAAAAAAGAAATCCGCCTTCCAGGGCAGTTTTAACTACACCGCTGCGAAAATTTGGAATAAAATCCCTCCACCGCTTCGAAACCTCTCCTTATCTATTTCTGTATTTAAAAACAAAATACGAGAATTTTACTTAGAGAGCCAGTTGAAGGGTGTACTACAGTAATATGTGAACTGTTTAGTTCTAAGTTTAATAATTCAAGTTTGGTATTAAACATAATTTTGTAACAACCTGTCTAAATATATAATCGATTCTTGTGTAGTACTTAAAATGTATTTGTTTGGATATTTTATGTTTGCTTTTTGCTACTGTTAACTCATATTTAATTTAAGAATGCAGTATGTAAGTATTCTTTTGGCGTTTGTGGCTAAGTAATAATAATAATAATAATAAAAAGCTTTATTTCACATTTACACAAAACATACACAATATACACAATTTAAAACATTTATAAAATACAAACACAAATTATACAATATTACAAACATAAATTAAAATACCTAAATAGTAGTGTGTGTGTAGGTGTGAGTATGTATTTGGTGGTGATTTGGTGCGAGTGTGTATATATGTATGTTCCGTGCGTGTGAAAATGGCGCTGGCTCAGCATGTGCCACAGTTGACTGAGGCGCTGTTATTCTGCCAGGAACCAAAATGAAAAACTTACCTATGAATTCAATCAATGTGTGTGCCGAGTATTAATAAAGCTTGGCTTTAAGTTTAAAAATCCGAAAAGTGAATGGAAAAATTGTGTAAAAATATATAAAAAAAGGAATTTAATAATTGAAGTGGAAAAAAGATAATATAAATAATAATAGTACTAACAACATGAAATAAAAAACCAACCATCACTAACTTATAAATTTCTAAAAAAAAGTAAAAAAAAGTAGGGGCAATATTGTAGTTTGTACTCCTCACTCATAGAGTTGCGGCTGAAAATCAGCGCCACAGTCCAAGCTGATTTCACTATGCTGAGCTGCGACCATTTTGGCATTTTTTAATATTGTATTTCTTTTTTGTCTGATATTTTTTTTCTCTTGTTTTGCCAAATAAATGTGTTTCTTTCTTCTTTCTTTCTAATGCCAAAAAAAGAGTAAATACTTAAAGCTACGGATGGTATCTAGGTATTGCGTCCAAGAGCCAGTTGCTTCCATGGCTTGTGATGTTTTCACCATCATTACCTGTCACATGAAAAGACACCGCTGAGACAAAAATATTGTGTTCAGCAGGGACTTTGTCACCGACCTTTTGTTCGGCTATTGTACTAAAAGACATGTTTTTTCCTTTTTAATATCATTTTTTTATTTATATTTTGCTCTGTGTAGGTACAACCGAACGAATCTCAAACTAAAGAACTGCTTTGACTCTACTCTTATTATAGTCTACGTGACCCACAGAGAATGAGTTGATTACTATCTAGTTACATATTTAGATCAAGATATGATTAAATATTTGTTAGGTAAATAAATTGTTACACGAATAATTTAGTATTATAATTTACTTTTTTTTTTATATTGTAAGGATAGGACGTTTGTCTTCCATGCCACCTGATGGAAAGTGCGCATGAAGACTATGGTGTTACACGTCCATCCACGAGAAACCTATTCACTTGACACTTAAAAGTTCCAGGACTGTAGTGGTCAGGAAAAACAGACGAAGGCAGAATGTTCCTCACCTTGGCAATCCGTACCAAAAAGGAACTATCGAAGCGTTTTGTTCGACTTCTTGGTAAATCCACTATATAGGGATGGAAGTTCTGTCTGCGTCTGGTAGTCCGGTGGTAAAAAGGGGTGGGTTCAATTTGGTCAAAAAGAGCACTCGCACACTCACCAAAATGTAGCCGATAAAATACTGTCAAACAGGCAACCTTACGACGATGCTCCAGCATCTGCAATTTTTTATTTGTAAGGTTGTTGTTATTTATGATTTTACGGGCTCTTCGGTCAACAGAGTCTAGCGCTTCGAGCTTAATATTGCTTTACAATTACTTAAAATTGCTTTACAGAAGTTATTTGGTTTTTATTTTAATTACCGTAGATAAACGTGACAAGATATTTATCACTAAATTATTACTGCAAATGTTGTATATTCTGCTTTTTGCTTGCACCTATATCGGAACAATTGTAGAAACTTTTTGTATATTATCGGTTTTGGTGTGGCATTAAATATCTACCTTCTTAAATAATCTAAACTACAGAAGCTGAAATTTAAAAAACAACCTAACATTTCACAACCTTCAAGTTCCCATCGTCCAAAAACGTTTCGGAAATATTACTTCAACCAATCGTCCTGACACATCAGGTTAACTAGCTGCATATATCCGGTGCTATCTGGTGAGCTGTCATCCACACTCGGGTGTTGACAGCTCGACTTCAGGCCGAAGAGCACCGGAGGCTGTCACGGAAATTGATTGCATGAGCCGGTGTCTGGGGAGCCAATGAAGAATACTGAATGGGTAGTATCAGTGATTGGATGAGAAACAGTTCATTTTTTGTAGGAGTTTAGGGAGAGATCGTAGAGCTATAATTTTAGTAGGGTACTTTCTTACAGCACCTTAGTTTTAAGTTCTAAAATTATTTATTTTATTTTATTTTATTTTAACATTGTTGGATAACAAACAGTGATATAATTAAAATTTAAAAAAAAAGTAAGTTTAAAAATCTCGACACCATTTACATGTTACCACTTATAAGTCACAAAGCACTTGACTGTCTCACACACACACAAATAATAATAATACAAAAAAAAAATACAAACAGATTAATGATAAAGTTATCAAAAGAAAACAAAAACAGAAAAATAATAATAATAATAATAATACTTAATACAAATACTCTGAGCAACTGAACAAACAAAAAAAAAATACCTAGTGCCCAGCTAGAGGAATCGCCCAAAAACGAAAAAGAAAAATAAAAGAACAGTTTTACTTTAAAATATTAAGTCAAACCATTTTGAGGATAGATACCGCTTGAATTTTAAAGGATCGTCATTAAATAGGTCTAGTTCCTGTAAATCGACTAATGTATTAAATTGCTGACATGATCTGATGGAGAAAGACTGTTTTCTATAGTTAGTGCCGCTATGCTGAATGTGCAAACATACTGGACGCCTTACAGTTTTTATGGGCACATGAAGGTTAACGTTTGAGAGAAGACAAGGGGCATCTATTCTTGACTGTGCAATTTTTACTAAGAGAGCAACGTCAGCAATTTTGCGTCTCTCAACAAGAGGTAGTATATGATGCCTTTTACATCTTAACTCATAACAGTTGTCATATATGCGGGTTTTATACTGTAAGTATCTCAAGAACTTGCGTTGAATTGTCTCGAGTCTATTAATATACACGTCATATTGCGGGTTCCAAACTTGTGAGCAGTATTCAAGAGAGCTGCGCACCAGACTACAAAACAATGTTTTCATTATTTTGATGCTGTCAAACTGTGAACTCATTCTGATTACAAATCCCATAGCTTTGTTGGCTTTCTTGGCAATATGATCAATGTGTTTTTCATAAGTAAGTTTTGAGTCAAGTTTAACACCCAGGTCCATTACATCGCTTACTCGTTCAAGTTGCTGTTTCCTCAAAAGATACGAAAACTGAATCGGTGATGATTTTCTAGTAAAAGTTATTGAAGTGCATTTGGATATGTTTAAATCTAGATTATTATTGACACAATACTTTTCGAATCTAATTAAGTCTTCTTGTAAAGAAATGCAGTCGTGTATGGTTCTGATTTCGCGGAAGATTTTCATATCATCAGCGTAAAGCAAAAACTTTGAATTAAGAAAACAGGAACTGATGTCGTTAATAAAGATATTAAATAGCAACGGACCGAGCAATGACCCCTGGGGCACTCCTGAGGGGATAGAACGCCATGAAGACCGATACCCATTCAGCGCAACAGATTGTGAGCGATTGTCTATATATGACGCAAACCATCTATAAAGGTTACCGTGAATACCTGCAAGTGAAAGCTTTTTTAAAAGTATGTTATGATCGATACGGTCAAACGCTTTACTGTAGTCGGTGTATATCGAATCTACCTGCGCGCCTGAATCCATAGAGGCTGTAACAAGATCTAGAAATGAAAGGATGTTGGTAGTTGTAGACTTATTTTTAAGAAATCCGTGTTGTTCTTGAATAAATGATTTAGAAAGAGAATGGTATACTTGCTTGAAAACAATTCTCTCAAACACTTTGGCAAAGATGCAAAGTTTGGATATTGGCCTATAATTTTGCACGTTATCTTTGTTACCACTTTTATGTATTGGGCTAATAAATGCAGCTTTCCATATATTGGGTACAATTCCCTCATTTAAAGAACGCCTAAAAAGGGTAGCGAGAGGTTTTGTAATGGATTTTACAAGTTTTATGATAAATATGGGAGGTATATCATCTGGACCAGCTCCCTTAGCTAAATCTAAAGCCTTTAGCAATGCGTTAACCTCACCGTCATCAATAAATATCTTGGCTATAGTTTCATTAAGGCCCAAGCTACTCTGAATATTTTCAGTTATCGGAGTGACGGATTGTGATTCTGGGGAAAGAAAATTAGTATCAAAATAGTTCGCAAATAAGTTGCATATGGCGTCTCCTGAGTTGGCCGACTCATTTAAATACAATAAGGTTGAGGGAAAAGAATTAGCATGTTTTTTGTTTGACTTAATGAAAGACCAGAATAGTTTTGGATTGTCAACAATTGACTTTTCAGCATTTTTAATGTAGTCGTGATAACTTTGTTGTTCCAAAGACTTTGCCCTCTTACGAAGCAAGGAGAAGCTAATATAATCTGCAGTGTTGCCATAAACCTGGAATTTTGATAGGAACTTGCGCTTTTCTTTTAAAATTTTTTTCAGAGGTGAGGTGTACCATGGTGGGAAAGTATTAGGGGTAGAAAATTTATGTGGCACATACTTTTCCCTGGCATCGTAAAGGCATTTATAAAAAATGTTGACCGCATCTTCCATTGAACCATCTGTTAAGCAATTATCCCAATCCATAGTATCTAAGTACGATTCAATACTCCCATAATCACCACGGTTATAGAGATATGTTTTTCTACTGTTAGGCTTAAGTGGTTTTGTGTATTCGATATTCAGGTTGATATGTAGGGACTTGTGATGGTCATCTTCAGGCACTAACGGGTCAGTACAGGGACGTATAGTCAATAAAGCGTTACTAAATACCAAGTCTAATATTCTATTATTTATGTTTCGACAGTAGTTATATTGATTTAAGTCACATTCACAAATGGTATCGAATAAGTAAAGCTGGGTCTCACCAATCATATTTGATGGTTAAAGTATTCTTCCATCACTGGAGCATTCAATATTACCAAGATTAAAATCACCCATTATAATAAAAACATCATTAGGGTTAGAGTTAACTAACAAAGAGAGCCTATTTGTGAAATTTCGTAATTGGATGTTAAAGGAATTACCTTGCCCTTCATGACACAAATAAATAGTGCAAATATGTAATTTACAGGACATATTTTCATCATTTTTATAAGACACAGTAAGCCATATATCCTCTGCTGAGGAAGTCCAGTCCGGGCGATCCGTGACCAGGAATTCCCTGCGTACAGCCAATAAAACGCCACCACCGTATTTTTGTTGAGTGTTTGTATAATTTCTATCCCTTCGCCACACTAGGTATCGGTCATCAAAAAGCTCACAATCATGTTACCCATCAAGGAGCCAAGTTTCCGTCAAAGATATTATATCATACGAGTTCAAAAGTAAATTACGTTTAAAACAGTGGGTTTTCGTACGGAGCCCTCGAGAATTTTGATAATATATACTAATAGAAGACATTATTAAATTAAGTTAAAGTAAAACTGTATGCAATCTTGTACATATACGTACGCATAATAAAAAAAAAGAAAATCGCATATAAAAAATATAAAAAAAAAAAACTAGTTTGGAAACGCACAGCATGACCCGTACAATAAAAATCGCGCCCGAACAGCATAAGAAACTTATCTTTCAATAAACAAAAAAGTAAACTCAAAATATAACTATAAGTAATAAAATAATAATTTATTCTGAATACCAAATGACAAATCAGATAGTCCAAATGTTGGTGAAATATAAGCGATGCTTTAATAGATAAAATAATATTTGAACCTTCACAGCCTAACATAATATAAGTACCTAAATAAGTGAGACGTTTAATTGCTAAGAATGGATCAAGTTTTTCAAAATAATGCATAACATAGCAGTAATAAAAAGTAGGCCTATATCCCAGTATTTTGTTAATAACCATATTAAAGAAGTATATCTGCATCTCAAATATAGTGTCACAAACGTAGATTCGTTGTACCATTCGACCTTTCGTTCTTAATCTTAATATTTGCGTTGAAAAATTAAATATCTTAACGAGGTGAACGAAGCATCCTGTATAATTTGTACTCACAAGGTATTTTTTTAAAGAAAAAATAACGCCATAGTGAAATGTAAACGTAAACACAATAAAATTAAAACGAAGCCCGATAAACCGTAAAACAATTAATGAATTAACGTAATAATATTCACCATAAATTAATTTGTTTGAATTATTAACTTTTATTAGAATCTTATTAGTTTTCCAAAGGATAGGTAACAAAAGATGGTTACAACTTGATTCAGCCATCAATCTTATAGATTTCACTAAACAAAAAAAAATGTTATGTAATAACTTTAATGCAACATAAAGAATGAACAGGAATACAGGTGTAGCGGTAAAACTTTGTTTATGTCAGAATTCCAGGATTCCAAAGCCGACTAGGATAGATGTAGGAAGACAGAGATTAACTGTGATGGATGTTTGAATATTTATTCAAGTAATATAGGTAATATTTCTCTCATTTATATTTTCATTGTGTATTACTTATTATATATTATATTTATTATGTGTATTTTTTCGTTATCATTTACTTAGTGCCAATCCATGAGACAAGTTCTTAAAGAAAATTTATTAAGTGTATGTACTTAAATATTTGAAATATTTATTTGGAATTTTTTGTACATTCACGTTCCAGCATCACGGACCTCTCAAAACGGTGAATAGCCATAGAAGCGAGAGATGCGTCTACAATCCACGTTGAATAGAAAATCTGCAGAAATCTGACAGCATAAAATGTGTTTTAAAATCTAATATTTAGTGTAAATAAAATAAAATATTATTATTTTACACGAACACTTTAATTTTCAAAGTCTAAATACACACTTAACTATCAATAAACATAACCCTCTAAAATATGAGCCACTCCACAAAACTCCGGAACCGTCAAAACAATCAAACATCAATCAAAAAGTAAGCCTCATGCGAGTCGACGGGGAAAATAGGGATCAGAGTACATTCACAACTACTCACTTCGAGAATTATACAACACACGCACACATATGCACACTGTTTCAACGCTGCGCTTTCGAAACCAGCCGTTGCACCTCGAGAGCATGTGTCTGCGCTTATACGCGATATATGCGTATGTGTGAGTGCGCGTTTCGTTATTAGTACTGAGTTTTATTGCGAGGAATAATCTTTTTAAGGAGAGAGGGCCTTATGAGAAGCATATTGCTTCGGTTTTTTATTGTTATTTCGCCCTGAGGGTAGAGGGGCGAAGGACAATACAGTGGATCTCTGAGCTCGAGACGGACTAAGAGTATTTTGGTGTAGAATAAACAAGCGCAAAAATAATGCCTAAAAAAGTTGCTTAATTTTTATTCAGGTTTTCTTTAATTACTTACCCTCACATTTACAACAAATATTAAAGGGCTTTATATTTGTTAGAAATCATATTCTATTCCAGATCCATGTTGGAAGCGAATTTTTCTTAACTTAAACTGGTTTCAGGATTACTCTCAGTTTCGTTTTGTGTTCTTTACCACAAACCGAGGTTTCTATGAGATTCCTGTAATAGCTATGGTTATATATTCCTTTTATAAATTACCTATATTATATATTCAAAATAGAACCTTGGTTTTTTACAGCAAAATGCAGTGGTTAAATTTTTTTTTAAATACAGCTTTAATTACGTACAAACATATATATATTAAAAATTAGTCCATTCTACGCAATATTCTTACTCTATGCCATGATTATGATGTTTTTCTCGTCACTTATATTTGATATGATTTGTTCAGTGAAGTGCAGTTAACGCGGCGACCTCTGGCGGCCGATTATTAACAAAATTGTATGGGGGCAACAATTACTCTTGTATTTTATTTATTACGGAACAAATTAACTGTTTATTGCTTCGGTACTCAATGTTTTATTAAGTAATAGTCTGGCAATAGTGAATATGTTTTATATGTTTACACGTATTGTTCTATATGTGTGTAAGTTGGTTTGATATGACAGATTACAAAAAGAGATTTAGGAAAATTGACTTTTGAAATTTTGACAATGTGAATAAAGATAGGAATAGATTTTAAATAGTAAAATTTTAGAAATTTATCAAAACATCATTTTTTTATAGTTTTTGTAACTTTGCACACTTTAATAAATCTGACGAATGAATTTGACCCCCTTCCCAGTTAGGAAAAATAAGATTAGTTCTACACAGACTCACCAAAATTGTGAAAAGTTATAAAAATATCATGCTGTTTGCTTTTTCAACCGACTTCCAAAAAAGGAGGAGGTCTCAATTCGTCTGTATGTTTTTTTTTTGTTACACGATATTTCGGACCATTATGAATCTACTTTGAAAATTCTTGTTTCATATGATAGAAAGTTGGTCTTATATAAATTTCATCGAAATCGATTGATTACTTCATTGAAAATTTCAAATTTTTTAAAGAATATGTATGATTTCGTACAATGTTTACGTTGATGACATTATAACTCAGCCTAAGTGTTGACCTGAAGTCGGTTTTTTTAATGCTCTGCATTTGTTGATTATGTAAGTTAAAGTCTTGTTTGAAATAAGGGTACTCTGTTAAACCTCCTTTATGAGTTTGACCAAAAACACATAGATTGATACAAGTGCTAATGGTAGGTTATAATAAAACCTTCAAACTCGCTAGGCCTAGGTATTGGTGCGTATCATGAATGTTGCTACCTGAATGCACATTTACTGTTTACACACTTTATATAATACCTGCATATTAAAGATACACAAAAAGATGTTTCAGAATATACCTTTAACATTAAAACCTTCACAAATTGTGCAAAATCCCAAATTTCCCGGCAAATATAACCGAGTACAATAGTTAATCCGCCATGTTTACAACATTTGGGAACTCTCGGTGACGACTGTGCTATTTCTGATGCGGTTCAATGCCGACGGTAAGCCTATTAGCGGGGGCTTAGGAAATGAAATCGAAATGTGTGAAGAGCTATTGTCAAATTATTAGTACGAGTGTGGGCGAGGAAGAATGGGGAATTATTTGTTTCTGCTGAATTATAAGTGAGATTTATGTCACAATAAGTTTAGTTCATCTTTTCTAACATGTGTGTGCAAAGTATTTGTAATCTTTGGTTATTTTATATTATAGTATACTTAGTTTATCAATTTATAACGACCTTACAACTAAAAACATTTAATATACACGAAGTAGATAGTCACTATTTGAAGGGATGCCACGAAAATCATTTTGCAGGGAAGGATACCAAACACGGTTTTATTGATGAGCGAATTGAAATAGAAATCATTGAACTCATGACTGAAGTTAAATTACGACCAGAATGAAGTAGAAGGTAAGCACACTTCAGAAGTTTTTTTATGAAGTAAGGATAGGACAAGCACGAAGACTATGGTGGTACACGTACATCCGTGCGAAACCTATTCACTCGACGCTTTAAAGTACCAAAACGGGTCAGGAAAAACAGACACAGGCAGTTTAATCCACACCTTGGCATCCCATACGAAGGTGACGCATCGTAATAGGGTACCTACTAATTCAATTGACCTCCCTACGTATAAAATCTGCCGTCAAATAATACTGTAACGGCGAAAACGTCTTCGAAATGTTAGAAATAAGTCACATTATCGACATATTATAAGAAAGAATCCACCAACACTACAGAAAGTCGATCAAGCGAGCTGAGGCAAGACCTTTGAAGCCAAGACAGAATTAGTGCAGTAAATCTTACGTAAGTACATCGCATCTGTCAAGTTGCCATTTAATACTTACTTAATTTTATATATTGTTATTGCTGATGTCTTCCTTCTTACTCATACACAGTATTGACACTTATACTCAAACTCAAATTTTCTTTATTTCGTAAGTATTTAAATACATTTGAAATAAGTCAAACAATTTACAAATTGAACTGAATCTACCACCACTTCGGAAAGTCGATCTGTTGAGAAGAAGTGGCAAGAAACTCAACAGCAATCATCTTTTAAAAATAAGAGAAAAATAATACATAGTAACAATTTACAGCCAGGGAATCCCAACTTCTTGCATCCGGATATCTTAAAGTAAAACTTTTCACATAACACTTAACCTTAAATCTATCGACGGGTTAATAGGTTAATCTTAAATATTTTAGGATTTTATTATAAAATGAAGCGTACACATTGACCCATGAACGAGTTGATCTTCTGGAGTCTACTACTTATTATATTTATACAATAGGCAATCAAGTACTAGAGAGAAACGTAGACATAGATATAGAGGCAAAGATAGAAGCAGAGATAGACGTAGCGATAGAGGTGAGAGAGAAAACAGATAATGTGGATGGAGATGAGGATAGTCGTGGACATAGACAGGACGTGGACACGGAAATGGGGAAGTCAGAGTCAAGTTCAAAAAAGTCATAAAGTCATCAGCAAAACGACCTGGCACCGCTAGCAGCACCCGTTCACGAGTATAACGCAAGCACCAGCCATCACCCTCCTCAACCATATTTTAGGGAAGAGGGTGACCCGACACCCGACGCTACCGCTAGCCATGCCGCCTGAGGGAGCATGACGTTCTTGCTGTTGTATGGACAAGAAGGAGATGTAGATGGCGTTGGATAAGAAGGAGATGGAGTTGGAGATGGAGATGGAGTTGAAGGTGGAGTTGGAGATTGAGCACTTTAGAAAAACAATTACAACCAAGGACTTTATCGTCCATATATTCAGATATTGTATAAAAGCCTTTATTACACAATTTTTGTTTAATAGTTTCTTTAAATTTATCAAGTGGTAAGTCTTGAATATTTGTGGGAACCTTATTATAAAAACGTATGCATTGACCCATAAATGATTTAGTGACTTTATGAAGTCTACTATCATAGCCGGCTAGCTTGTACTTATTTCTAGTATTAACATTATGTAAGTCACATTTTCTACGGAACATGTTTAAGTTCTTTTTTACAAACATCAGATTTTCAAAGATATATTGTGACGCAAACGTAAGAATATTTATTTCCTTAAACTTATTTCTAAGCGTCGCTCTGGAATTAAGTTTGTACATTGCGCGAATAGCCCGTTTCTGCAGCACAAAGATAGTTTTAATATCGGCGGCATTTCCCCACAGGAGAATGCCGTATGTCATTAAGCTATGAAAATAACCAAAATAAACCAATCGCGCAGTAGCTTCATTAGAAATATTTCGCATCTTTTTGACGGCATATGCTGCAGAACTAAGTCTCTTCGCCAACCTTTCTATGTGTGGTCCCCACTGTAGTTGAGCGTCTAGGGTTATGCCAAGGAACATTGCTGAATTTACAGGGCTCAATTCTTGTCCTTTTACAATTAAATTAGTATTTACATGCCGGACATTAGGCAATGAGAATTTTAAAAATTTAGTTTTATTTTCATTGAGGAGCAGGTTATTTGCTGAAAACCAATTTACCACAATTTCAATACAATTGTTTACTTCAAAGCAATGCTTCAATTGCCTACTCACTTTAAAAAGAAAAGAGGTATCATCAGCAAATAATATGACCTCACACTTGTCTTTTACCACAAACGGCAAATCATTTATATAAACTAAGAATAAGAAAGGTCCAAGAATCGATCCCTGGGGCACTCCCATATGTACTGCTGATCCCGATGATCTTTTTCCATTAATATCAACTCTACTATCTAGGTACTAGGTATCTATGTGTTAAAAAAGAAGTACCAATCACAAATTATTCAACATCTATATTATATATTATATACTACATATATACTTATAATAAATCTGTAGAGAGGTCAATTCTGTACATGAAATATTTTTTCAAAATAACTATCAGGGGGTGATTAGTGATCGATACTGATGCCAAAAATGCAATCAGTAAAATTTTTGTCTGTCTGTCTGTCTGTCTGTATGTTCCTTATAGAAACAAAAACTACTCGACGGATTTTAACGAAACTTGGTAAAATTATTCTTCATACTCCTGGGCAGGTTATAGTATACTTATTATCACGCTACAATCAATAAAAGCAGAGCAGTGCAGGGAAATGTTGGAAAAACGGGAGAAGTTACTTTATTTCTTAAGCTTCCGTCGCGTGTGAAGCCTTAATGGTTAAAGCTACATAGAAATCATGTATGACAGAAATATTCTTCATAAAATTATATAAAAAATATCCCACAACAGTATATGTCTATATTTTATGGTTGACTCACAATAACACGTGTAAATCCCGATAGCTTAGCAGTTCGAAGCTTTCTGATTATATTTGTTTACTCTTACGTTTATAATACTCTCACTCATCCCTAATTAAAAAAAATAACATTACTACCTATTCAATAAAAAAAGAATCATAGAAATCGGTATAGAAACACCAAACTTATACATGAAATACGCTAATAACCCATCGCGCGTGAATACTGAATGATATAGGGATTATTTTTGCGTAACGGTTGCCGCGCTCGACGCGGCTCGCGGCGGTAGGGTATAAAAAGGCGGGAGGCGAGCGCAAGCTTTTGCGCGATTTAATATAGGTAGGTATAGAAGGAACAAGCGTTACATTACCTGTCAAATTCCCCCAACCAATTTTAACTTATTATCGAGGGCATAGAGTTCAAATTCAAGTAAAAAAATTTGACAGATTTGTAACGCTTGATGTACTGCCTTCTGTACATACAGAGATAAATGGAAATCAAGGTTTTGTTTATTTCATGATCGTTTCTGCCTCTTGGAAGTCAGAAGCTGTAGATTTCTTCGGAATAAAAAGTAACGTACCTATGTGTTAACTACTATACCAAATTACATTAATATTGGCTTAGCCGTTTGGCAGTGAAAAGCAGCCATACATAACTATAGGTAGTATTGTATGTACACTGATAATGGCTGGATGGATGGATTTTTGCTATTCTTTCACGCAATAACTACTTAGCTTTACCTAGAATTGGGGACTGGAAACTGCTCGCGTCCGCAAGGTTTAGCCCTCGATGCCTTGTACGTGGTCCCTGGGTGGTGCTAAACGAGCAGTAAAATCTGGTGGTAGGCTTCGGCCGTGGCTTGTCACCACCCACTAGACAAAACCATGCCGCCAAGTAACCTAGTTGCGTTCCGGCATGATGTCTAGTGTAGCCATTGAGGAGGATAGGTCTGAGTGATCGTGCTGCATCGGAGAACTGCTTACAACTCGTAGGATAATGACTCACCGGGTAACTCGTTTTGGAGGGTAGCGGGATCCGAAGCACGGTGCACCGCTGGCCGACCGCAGGTAGTAGGGGGCCCAAGTAGCATGCCAGCCACATGCAAAAGGCTGCCCCGCCACCTCGCGAAAAATCCCGGGAGGCTCCATCGTGCCGGCTGGCGACCGGTTTGAGAGGACCCGATGGCGAACTCGGGGGGGTTCGGGCGTCCCCGCAGTCTCCAAGCGAGTTTCCCAAAGGTGCGTTACCCCTATCGAGTTGCTTGGTTCCATTTGCAGCACTTCACTCAACTTCTGTTCTCCTCCCTATTCACTCCACTCCAAAATTAATGAAAGGTCCAAAGAAGAGTAAGGTAACACAGCGGTTGCACTTCCTCTCGTTTAAAGTGCACTTTTGTAACATCCGAGGAGTGCACTCCAATCTCAATGATGTCCACCACCACCTCGAGACGGAGAGACCTCACCTACTCTTCCTAACGGAGACGCAGATCTGTGATCCGTCAGACTCGGCATACCTCTGTTACCCAGGTTACATCCTGGAGTCCAAATTCCACCCGCACGCCGGGGTGTGCATGTATGCCAGTGACAAGATCTGTTGTCAGCGTCTCCGTTACTTAGAAGTGCCGGACCTTTCAGTTATGTGGGTTCACATAGATACCGGCCTAGACCAAATGGTATACGCTGGTATTTATCGGTCACACAGCGGAGATCGGGAGACAACGAGGCTTATGGACTATCTCAGCAGTACAGCGGACAAGGTTCAGCAACGTTTTCCCACAGCGCAGTTGGTGTTCCTGGGGGATTTTAACGCACACCACGGACAGTGGTTATACCCGTTTCAGGACACTGACCATGCTGGTAGAGAGGCTTTTAAGTTTTCGCTCACTCATGGCCTCTCTCAGCTTGTTGACGAGCCTACGCGCATCCCAGACGTTGCTGGCCATACTGCTTACTGCCTGGACCTTCTGCTGACAACCGATCCGGACAGATATTCGGTGTCCGTCACTGCACCATTAGGGACATCCGATCACTGTCTGGTGAAATCTGTATCGCAGTACTCGCCACCTGACACCCGACCAAGTGGTTCTAGGCGAGTATGGCGTTACAAGTCGGCAGATTGGGATGAAATGCGACATTTCTTCGCATCTTATCCGTGGCGGCAAGCTTGTTTTACATCAACCGATCCATCGTGCTGCGCTGATGCAGTCTCAAGTGTGATAGGTCAAGTAATGGAGTTCTTCATTCCCTACGCTGATCTATCCCTTGAAACCAAAGCTCGCCCATGGTTTAGTGCTGAATGCTTTTCCGCTGAAAAGCGTAAGCGAGAAGCGTACAAAGCCTGGGCAACCGCTCGCAGAAGCAAAGCCGTGGATTCGCATGAACACAAAAAGAGGTACAATGCTGCCGCCAAGTCCTGCAAAAAGGTGATCAAAAGAGCTCGTTTCGCCCACATAGGCTGTATTGGAGACAGAATAGCCTCATACCCCTCGGGAAGTAAAGCTTTCTGGTCCCTCGCCAAGTCGGTCGAAACGAACTTTTGTCGCCCGTCGCTGCCGCCTCTGCGGAAACCTGACGGTTCTCTGGCCCACACCGCTAAGGAAAAGGCGGATTTATTTGCCAATATCTTTGCGGAAAATTCTCGTCTAGATAGCCAAGGAAAAATCCCACCCCAATTACCTCAGTTCGGTCCTACAATGGGTACCGTTCATATTCGCCAAAAGGAGGTTCTTAAGTGCTTGCTGCACCTAGACGAGAATAAGGCTAGCGGTCCAGACGGTATTCCTGCAGTGGTGCTGAAACGCTGCGCAGCTGAGTTGTCTCCCGTTTTGACGCGTCTCTATAGACTCTCTTTGGAATCTGGTAAAGTCCCCAAATCCTGGAAGCTGGCTAACGTACAACCAGTACCGAAGAAGGGAAGCCGTGCTGATCCTGTCAACTATCGACCAATTTCAATCACCTCCATACTTTGTAAAGTCATGGAACGTGTATTGAACAATCGACTCCTGGCATACCTTGAGACCAACGAGCTCCTAAGCGATAGCCAATATGGTTTCCGCAGTGGACGCTCGACCGGCGATCTTCTCGTGTATGCCACACACTTATGGAGTGAGGCCTTGGAGGGTCATGGTGAAGCAATTGCTGTATCCTTAGACATCTCCAAGGCCTTTGACAGGGTCTGGCATGATGGTCTCTTAAGCAAGCTTCCAGCATATGGCATACCGACCGGGCTCTGCGACTGGATATCTGATTTTCTGAGGGAACGGTCGATTCGAGTAGTCTTAGACGGCTACTCCTCTGACCTAATGGCAATTAACGCCGGGGTACCTCAGGGATCTGTTCTCTCTGCAACATTATTCTTGCTGCACATTAATGACCTCCTAACACCAGGCATTATTGGATATGCTGATGACAGCACTGTTGTTGAGAGATATATATCCAATGCGCGAACGAGCGCCCATGAAATCCAAGTTTTGAGAGAGTCTATGATTGAGCGCGTTGATTCGACCTTGCGGAATGTGTCCGATTGGGGCGAATCTAACCTGGTCAAATTCAACGCCTCCAAAACACAAGCGTGTCTATTCTCCGCAAAAAAGAGCACCTTTACCCTTACGCCCACTTTCCAGAATGTATCTGTTCCCATCACCGACCAACTAGGGCTTTTGGGGGTCACTATAACGTCCAAATTAAACTTCGGACAACAAATTGAGTCTATGGCAAAAACGGCTTCCAAAAAATTGGGTATCATCTCGAAGGTCCGGCGGTACTTCAGCCCTGAACGGCTCCTCAACTTATACACAGCCCAAGTGAGGTCTTGCATGGAGTACTGTAGTCACCTTTGGGATGGTTCTGCCAAATACCAGCTCGAAGCGCTAGACTCTGTTGACCGAAGAGCCCGAAAACTCATAAATAACAACAACCTTACTAATAAAAAATTGCAGACGTTGGAGCATCGTCGTAAGGTTGCTTGTTTGACAGTATTTTATCGGCTACATTTTGGTGAGTGTGCTCTTTTTGACCAAATTGAACCCACCCCTTTTTACCACCGGACTACCAGACGCAGACAGAACTTCCATCCGTATATAGTGGATATACCAAGAAGTCGAACAAAACGCTTCGATAGTTCCTTTTTGGTACGGATTGCCAAGGTGTGGAACAATCTGCCTGCGTCTGTTTTTCCTGACAACTACAGTCCTGGAACTTTTAAGTGTCGAGTGAATAGGTTTCTCGTGGATGGACGTGTAACACCATAGTCTTCATGCGCACTTTCCATCAGGTGGCATGGAAGACAAACGTCCTATCCTTACAATATAAAAAAAAAAAAAAAAAAAAACCTAGAATAACAATAAGCTAAGTATAATTAATGAAGATATTGCATGAATTAAGTAAAATTGAAGGCATTAAATAAAACACTTTTTAACCGGATTAATTTGCAGACCCCGTGGTCACGAGCGACTGTTAAATTTTAAATGTAAATATACGCGATAAATCCGGTTAAAAAGTGTTTTATTTAATAGTCATACATAATAGTTATCGCGAAAACTTAAGACAATATTAAAATTTAAGGCACTTTGGCACCCGATTTGTTTATAACGCTATGTGCCTAATAGATAGTTACCTACCTATGTTTGTGGTTAGGAGTTATACATATTATATGGGCGAAGATTCTTCATTTTTATTTTTGTTATTAAAGATAGTTAGGACCTTGGAGAAGAAAATAATCTACTCGAAATACTAATTCAATACAGACGAAGTCGCGGGCATCATCTATGTAATATACCTACCTAACTATACTTTTTCACAAAACCTAGGTGAAACTGTGGATCACTGCTTTGTTGTAACAGTTTTTGAAGTAATTCTGTCTGTTTATCTATCAGTAACGTTTTCACAGCTAAACTACTGAGTCGATTTTGACGAAATTTAGAATAAGGTAAGTTTTAACTTCAAGGAGGATATAATAATAGTATTTATCCAACTCTAATAAACGGTATCCACGCGGACGAAGTCGCGGGTCACAGCTAGTTATTTATAAAATTAAAACGTTTCAGTCCTAAAACAATGAACTTCTGTTACCAATTCAATTACTCATATTAATATCAGTATAAAAACTCTTGTCATTCAATACACACGCCGGAGATAAACCCTCAATAAAAACAGCTTACCCTCACTTCCTAATCTCAGTGTGAAGCGACAGGAACGGAACCTCCGACGCCGGCACAAAGCTGGGTACTTCCTACTGCGCGGGATTAGCCGCATAATGTCTTTAAAACGAGTATTTAGTGAATCTTCCACCGACACGCATGAATGGGCGGCGTCCTGTGACAAGTTTTGTGTAAAGATCGAATTCGAAGTTTTATTAGGTTCCGTAACAATTATTGTTCAGGAGCTTTTGTATTATTAATTTTTAGAGTCTTTGGAAGAAGCGTGTTTTATATGAAGTTTTATAACAAGCCAGCTCCGATTCTTCGTATTTGTTCTAGGTACGCGTAGGGAGGTAGGTACTGCATCATTGTATTTTTGAGGGTCCAGTCATCCTTCCTGCTCACGTTATTTCTTTAACTACTTCACATACATAACGAGTCTTCGATAATATTTAGTAAAACATCATTATTACTTTTCTGTTTTATTTCACTTTATTTTTCGCCTGCTGTCCTACATAAAAATATATATAAATAATAATAATAAATAATAAAATCCTCAGACAATCACACCAACTACATGGCCCCAAAGTAAGCATAGCTTGTGTTATGGGATATCATGTAGCGAACTAGGGGGGAACCTAGAATATAAATACATAAATAGATAAACACCCAGACACGGAACATTTTTTTTTTGTTCCGTGCGGGAATCGAACCCGCAACCACTGGCGTCTGAGGCAGATAGGTTTACCTCATCGCCAAAGTGGTCCAAAACTTTCTCAGTAAGTATATAAACTTACCCTGTTTAACCCTTGTACAAAACCACCTTAATAAATAATTTCCATTTAGGTACCAATTAAAATAGGTGTCTATTTTTGAGTTTCTGACTTGTTGAGGTTTTGTAGCTCTCCAAAATACCCCCAAACCAGCAGTCGAGATGAACGTAACGCTTTGTTAAACCTTTATTGTGTATTTTATTTGTGGGTGTCGTCTCAATCAGGGCGTTAATTTTTACGTAAAGAAATATTTTTTTTAAGAATGGTATACGGAACGCCTGGAAGTTAACTATACATATAATAATTGAAATAAATTTTGTTGGATAGTGAGACAGCTCAAGGAGTTCTGTGCGATTATTGTACACGAGATGCTTGAGATACCTAACCATGAAGGAATTCAATTACCTTAAATACTTCTGACCTTAAATATTAACGAACACTTTGGCGATGGAGTAAACATGTCTGCCTCAGACGCCAGTGGTTGCTGGTTGAGAAAAAAATTTTCTATGTCTGGCAAATTTTATCTTTTTATGTATTTATTTATACTTATTCTAGGATCCCCCTAGTTCACTACATGGTATCCCATAACACAAGCTATGCTCACTTTGGGGCCATGTAGTTGGTGTGATTGTCTGGGGATTTTATCTAATTTATTTATTCCTCCGAATTATCCACGAAAATTTTAAAAGCAACAAACTCTAGTATAAACTATTACAGTACTTGCAGTTCCTACGAAGTTTAAGTTTTTAACGAGTTCAATGATAAATTACCACCCTCTTTCTTGTTTCTGTCTGAAATCAATTTCAATTTGAAATTTCCAGATAAAGTTACGGAAGTCTAGCAAGCAAAATAGTATTATTGCAAAGAAGAGCATATTCTACAAAGAAAATCGCAGCAAGATTCTTCGTTTCTCAAAAATGCATCGTTACTAACCTGAAAAGGTACTGGCGCATCAGCAACCTGGCTGCTGGACCTCGAAGATCCCGCCCAGATGTTCCTAATGAAGTTCAAAAGTGCTTCATCAGACTTCGTACGATTTGAGCAGTGAATTGCTGATTTACATGCTTTCAAGCCAGTAATTTTTTATTAAATTAATGAATAACATGTTCAAATGTTACTTTATGAAAAATCTCAGACATTAAATAGTTTTTTTTTTGAGAAAAAAGTAAAATAAACATAGAGATTTTACGAATCATGTTGTTTTTAAAGCAATAAATAATGTATTCAAATTTATGCATATTTTTACACAAGAAAAAATACTCATTTTTATGTGAGTAGGTCATTCTCTATGTTATGTGAAAAGAGTAAGGTATCTACATAGAATTTATTTAGAAACAATCAAGTAAAACTTTCTCAAGAGATTTATTTTTAATGGCGGCCAATTTTAGCCGAATGTAGAGTTTACATCAAGCAGAAGATACCTACTCATCAACATCGAGATTTATCATTATTAAAAGTGTTATTTATTCAGATAATCTTACACTACATATACCTATTACATATACTACATATACCTAGCAGGATAGCCACATGGTCACGTAATAATTGCCTGCTGCTAAATCCTATAAAAACCAAATATCTTATATTTGGAAGTCGACAGCAGCTAGCAAGTTTACGCCCATCGAAACTCGTAACCTCGGACGAGACAGTCGAACGTGTTTATGAAGCGCGCAACCTCGGTTTGCTTATGGATTGTGATTTACGATACGAAAAGCATATTACTGAGTGAGTAAGAAACTGCTTTTATAATTGTATTATATAGCTAAAATTAAATTTTATATAGCATAAGACCATAAGATTCAGTCAAATGAATCTTTAGTGCTATCTAAATTAAATTACATGGATACTGTAACCGGTCCACGCCTACTTGCGAGGACGCAAAAGCTCATCAAAATGCATGTGCCCGTTTTTGCTTCGACATACCGCCCCGTGAACACGTTCCACCATACCTTAACAAACATCGACATAGATCTACTGCTTTTAGGGGTAGTTTTAGGTACGCAGCAACCAAATGCTGGAATAACATCCCACCCCCTCTAAGGAACGTTAAGAGCTTTATAAATTTTAAAATTTAAATTAAACAAAAATTACTTAAGCATCAAATTAAACAAGGAACCCTACACGATACGAGCGCGATTTAATTTTTAAATTTATGTTTTAAATAATTTATAAAAATGATTGTGACGTGTTTGTGAGATTTTCTATTGTTGTTATCATATTAATATTTTCTTTTAATTTTTTGTATTTTGTTATTTTATTTTGTATTTTATTACATATTTTGTTTCATTGTTACATGTAAGTTTATTCTGTGTGTATAATTACTTTATGCTGCCGTAAACGATACTCCACGGTTGCAACGGAAGACCAGCGCTAGTTTGTTAACTAGCAACATGCTGAGGTGCGACCTGATTGTGAAATTTTTCTTTCTTTCTTTTACTTTTTGAGTCTACATTTTTATGTGTAAATATTTTATTTTTGAAGCTTGTGTCACAAAGAAAGTCTTTTTCTTTCTTTCTATTAATCTCGACCAGTCAATTTAAAAAAAAACGCGTAAATATCATTCTATTTAATAACTATAGAATTTCTAATATGACAATTAGTTCCGTCCACCCATTGATATCACTTCCAGCAAACACCTCAGCGGTCAAACAAACAGAAATGTCCGCCCGTCCATGACTGCGTAACACCGGAACCGCCTTTATGCAATCCCGCGCAGCCTCGAGTGTAAATCCCCGTATTAACCACAGATTACACAATAGAGTCTTTTAATCTGTGGTCCGAGCTTAGCTAATTCTTTTATTTGTGTGCAGGCGTATCCTGTTTTTATTATCTGTGCGTAAAGGATTGCGTATTCAATGGAATTTGAAGGCTTTTGTGGAATGGCGACGGTATGTCTGGACGGTAATCGTAAAGAGTACTTTTTTGCTATAATTTTACTACATTGCGTGCCTTCGTTACTTTGATAGAAGATATTCAAAGCAAGGTAAAAATTAAATAGAACAAGTAATGCTGGACCATATCTGCACTATCTAGCCTAAAACTAGGGATTATTTGTGATATATGAAACCGGGTAACGTTTAGAAAATGTATAAGTATGTTATTTACATACATAACTTCACACCTATATCCCTTAGGTATGGGGTAGGCAGAACACCAGAGGTTATAAAACTATCTGATGTCACGTTTGACAAAGGAGGACTATTGCAGTGACACGAGGTCAGCCCACAAAAAGCCTCTAATTAAACCTCCTGACTTTTACAGTATGCTGGCACATTCTATGTTTTTCCTTTGGTCCCAGCATGGATTGCTATTTAAAAAAATTCTCTGTTATACCTGACTATACACAGGGAAAATACGCTAGAAAATCACATATCTTTTAATATTATTTTACGCTCAAAGTTCAGGACATGTTTCATCAAAAAACTAAATTATAGGTACGTATAGGTAATCAAAAATCGTGTACGCGTCTTTTTTATTTATATTTTTAATTTATTAGAACGGTAAAACCGCAAGAAACATCTAGTTTAACACAAAAACGCGTTTAGATGAGCTCCCCAAAACTTCGCCTTCTCCCGGGTCCCGAGTCCCGGGTCGCCGCAACTCAAACAACAAGTCCCACATTCGATTCCCGAAATCCCAACCCGATTACAAACAGCAAATATTTGCCACTCGCCCCCGAACTCGCACCCCTGCTCATTACGTGCCGACTGATCGTTGGCGGGTACTCATTTAAATATATTAATAACGATACCGAGAGCATAGTTTTATAAATCTGTGTTTGAGAGTTACTTAACCTAGTCTAAAAATAAGATCGAAGATGGTACTGTCTCTTAGTTACTATTGCCAAAACAATGATAAAATAAAAATCCCCAGACAATCACACCCACTATAGTCGGCGCGGCGAACCTTGATCCCTATGACATTGTTAGTAATTTCCACAACATAACCAAAAAGTTGCAAAGTTACTTCATAGGGTATTTATTAAATCATACCTTACGATGTGACTTTTGCAGAACGTAAACGTAAAGTGTGATTGAGATAATTTCTTGCAAATGTTATGAATTGTTATAATTCCAACGGAATATAATTGTATTGGAATATAGCTACGTAAAATAAATTAATGCTGTGGTGACTCGGAATGAACGAGTGAATGGGAATAAAGATTGAGGCATCGAGGCGCCCTCTCGTATCTCTGTTATGGCATTGACCGGTTGACAGCGCGTGCGAGTGGACGTGTCGACTCCTCTGACTAAGTACTGATTGTGTTTTATTTCACCCAGTGCTAGTAGAAATCGGCTGAACGCCACAACTGGCGACGAGGATAAATATGTGAGTACATATACTATTATTCTGCAAAAGCAGAACAAATGTGTTACTGTGTTTAAACTGGTCCATAATGAGCAATTTTTATATTTGATATGAAATAAAAAAAAAAAAAGAGAAAGTGTAGATTAATATATTAATATATTAATATTTATACTGACACTCTGTAAATTTATTTCAGAAAGTATTACAAAAGTCCCTTGACGCATAAAATTATTTTTAAAATAAATTTAAAGTGAATCTTACTAAGTGCCTTACTTTTATAATATGCTTTGAGTAATAAGCTTACTATCATATCAATATCAAAATTCAATAATAGTTGTATCTAGAATCACAATTGTTCAATACTAGTTAGGTACAAAAAAATTCTCATTGCATAAATGCAAATTTGCTCATTTTGGATAGATTGTTAATACATACTTATGAAAAGTTTCGTGTAAAATTCTATGGTTATACAGTTTCATCATTAAAATGAGGTTAAAAAATTACTCAATGATAAACTAATGTAAAATAACATGAATTTTGCAAAATGTTTTTCAACTCTGGTTACCTGAATTTGATCAAGTAATCAAAAGTACAAAAACCCTAAATTATCGTTTGGAATATTCATGAGTCATCGTGTTAATAACAACCCATTCGAAGTGTTTTTGTCAAACAATGTTAAAGTTGAAAACTTCTTAGTAACAATGGATAATTAACCCATTAATAAGAAATAAATAGATTAGTCTTGTAGAAACAATAAATATAAGCGATTTGCATTTAAGTGAATTGATAATTGATAAATCAGGTTGCCTGTATCAATCAATTTATGCAAATAAAATGTTTCTATGAAATTGTACAATGTACTTCTCATCTAATGCAACTAAAATGTTCCCATGAGGTTGTACAATGTACTTCCCATCTAATGGTATAACGAGTAGTGTTTGTGTATCTGCTAAGTAGATACTGTACACTGTCTCATGTCCGCAAGTTGGAGTAACGTGAAACGGCCAGTCGGTCGAGCGACGGAGTCGGTGTCTGACGTTACCTAGGGCTCGGCGTGACAGTGAACCCGTAACCCAGGAGGGGCACTACATAACAACTTTTAAAACAACTGCACTAAAATAGTTATTGTGTCATCACAATGTTATGTTTATTTAAAAAAAAAATATAATTAATTGGCTGTTGTAGGTTTTCATTGCATAAATACAACAAACAGTAAAAATATGATCCGTTAGCTCTTTACTTTTACAAATGTAACATTACTTAATATGTCATGTAACAAATTAAGGAAATAAGATTCGTCGGTTAACATAAACAAAATCAACTATGTTGCTTACAAAAAAAAACTATTATAACTAGTTAGAAAGGTGTATTCATTCTGCCATTAGTTATTAAATTTTCGAAAAACAATTCATTTATCTGAAATGACACAAATGAGTGTAAAATGGAATAACTTACAATATTTTTTATAACGTATACTTATACTCAAAAAACTAAATATATTAAATTAAATATTTCCCTGACAAAATCGAGTCAACTGAAATTTCATAACGGAAATGAAATTTATTGGAACGATTTGAAATAAAATAATAATTAATTGGAATTAATGTCATTTTGGTTAAATAAAGGTCAACTGAAATAAAGTAGATATCATATTAGATACAATTAAAATAAGCGTTAGAGCTTCAAGCGTGGTTTGAAAGTTTTCTTTGTAGCCACCGAAATTGATGCTACTTTATTGTATTCTGCAGGGCTGTCCCAACAAGAAATTTACTATAATATTCCTGGCGCACATGTCAAAGACAAGGAAATATAGATGTCTATAAGATAGCAGTAGGGGAGTAAACGAATATTTTGTCCTCAACAAAGTTACATGTATGAACGTCATGTCTTTCGATTAATGCGCCACGAAAATGCTAAAGAATTTGAAAAGTTTCTGGTTAGGCTTCGAAAGCAAATTTCGAAATAAAACTTCTCTAACGAAAATGATAATCTGATAAGACAGATTATAGAAAAGTGCAGTTGTTCAAAGTTAAGAAAGAAAGTTTTTTACTAGGAGATAACTTTACCATAAATATGATAATTTCTGAATCAAAACGCCAAAACAGTCGAAAGACAGATGAGCGGTTTGCAGAATAAAGAAGTTGCAAGAAAAAAAAAAAAAAAATGAAAAGAATATGAGATTTATTGAAAGTGTTAAGCAGGTCATTTCAAAAAACAATAGTGCACATGCACCATCAAACGAAAGCCTGCTCAAATGTCTCATGATAAAAACACATCCTAACGACAATAAAGAGTCTCGGCGTAGGCAAACTACCAATGTCGATTACATATTTTACATCGACGATGATGCAAATGTCGTATTGGCGGTGTGGATGTCGATTTACTAATAGATTCTGGCATCAAATGTAATATTTTGTCACAAAATATTGAGGAAATGCTAAAGAGATGTTCTGTGGTAGTATCAAAACAGGCAAAACATTCATAGCTTACCTAACCCTAACTATGCTGGGTTTATTTAATGCTCCCGTCCCATTTGGAAATGAGTAAACAAAAAAAATGCAAATTTATAAGTGCTCAAGCTTGGTATAAATAATGATTTTATTAATAACATTGGCCCTACATTATCCTAACAATAATGGCGTAAAATTGAATATAATAAGACTAAGATTGGAGGAAGAAAAGTTACCTACTTCCGAAAAGATTTCGAAGCGCGTTGGCGCCACGATTCTTACAACACTTCAAGCTTCTCTTTTACGCTACTACCTAATTTTTATCCAGTTATATAATCGCGGGAACCTTTAATTGGCTCTCCATAGTTTATATTAAACAGTATATAAGTTTGTAACAAAGCTGTTGGTTCTCCAAAAACATACATAAATAAATAAAACGCAAATAAAATTATTTTTATATCATGCATTTTCTTGGGTGAGTTCGGATATAGCTTATGCTATATACCAAAGACCAAACTCTTACCCCATTTATTTTTGCCAACTTTTATTGGTCCATTAGAGCCACCGATATTAATTTAATAATGGTTTCTGTATATGATTTTCACTAATATTGCAGAAAGTTTTACACACTTTCAAAGTTAAGTGTCATTTCAATAAAACTTTACAACAAATTCACTTTGTAGTAATATAATGCATTAATTCAACTTCCATGCTGGACTGGGAGTGGAAGAGGAACGTGGAATGTGCCGGCTGCTTCTCTTCCCGGGCATGCCGTGGGAGTCAGTTGGGGGACAGAGGTTTTATTGACGGTTTTGCGGGCGATATGCTGGCCCCCTGTCGCTGCAATGGCCTCTCTCCATCATAATAGTACCTCTGAATTTGTCAAACGAGACCGCAGATGGTTTCATAGCCTCTGGTGTTCTGCCTACACCGTGGGGGATGCAGGCGTGAAGTTATGCACTATGCAATTCACTTGGTTTTAGTTATAGTTACTTGTTTCACTTGAACAGTTAGTGGCAATAATACTATTATATTCGATTTTGTTTGATACTATTTCATGATTTTAACCGAAAAATTTAACAAAGAAATAACAAGAAAAACCAAAAATACTGACTGAGTGAACTGTGGAGGGTCAAGTTCACATGATTTCAAATTGTGTTATTGTATAACTAAGTGCAGTCCAGTTATTGTACTTTGCATCTTATTTGTTGTGCAGTGCTATTGGCCTAGCCGACATTTGCTTATATCTCTTGATTTAGTACCCTTATTGTTTTAGTTCAGACAAAATTGTCTGACTGAGATTACTGAAATTGTAATTAATTTGTAACCATAGTAGGTTAGAAAAGCTATAAATAAAGTCGATCATAACCTGGTTGTGTCCAGGTTGAAGGTTTACAGTCTTTCCCAGGCTGAGAATCAATATAAACTTTCATTATTTAAAGCAAGATGTGTTGATATTGATAAAATTTATCAAGGTTGTTAAAAAATTGCGTAATCAATTGTCCTTTGAAGCCACCGAAGATTTAGATAAAATCAATACGGACAAACGTAAAATTATAATTTATTGATATTATAACAAAAGCATGTTATTAAGAGCTTAGAATTTAAACCAGTTCCTATCACTTTATTAGGATGTACCTACTAAAGGCTTGAAAAAAAAAACAAAAGTGATTCAAGTTTTAGAAACGACCACTGACAACTCAAAGCCATGTAAAACATTCCAAAGAGCTCATGTTTCTCACAGTCAAGGTAGAAATAACAAAAGCCAAAAATTAATTTCTTTAAATATTCGTAATAGAAAGAGGTTCATCATAAATAATAGATTGTGTCTTCGATATTTGCTTGTATGGAACTAGCTAAAATATTACACAATACTATCCAATATTGAGCGAGGTTAAAATAAGCCAAGCCCAAAAGTCAGACTGGAAAAATGTTTGACTATCTTACAATGCACAATAGTACTCCGCATTGGAAAAAGGCAAATTGCCTTCTTTATAATTCTTTTTAATAGGTTATACACAGGTTAGGTTATACACTCCTACTTACGCTATTCACTTGGAACATGACGTAGCTCATGAACAGGTCAAGGATAGAAAGAAAGAAATGAAAAAAAAACAAAGGAAAGGACAAGCTGGAGTGTCATCGAAATGTTGTTGTTTTAAAGAAGATCGAGGGTATTTGGTGTGTCATTCCCAGACTGTTTTAATAGGTTGGGGAAAAAGTCTTTTCGCATTATAGTACGCAATTCTGTATTGTATAAGAGAATAACTAAACTGATATTTTAGTACTAGTTTCCTATTAGTGTAGTCTTTTATAACAATATGTTAAAATTATATTAGTTAATTAAGGTTATAAAATATGTTAAAATGTCTATAACCCTTCAATAGATTTAAGGATAAGTGTTATGTGAAATTGTTATTGTGTATTTAAAAAGATGATTGCTGTTGAGTTTCTTGCCACTTCTTCTCAACAGATCGACTTTCCGAAGTGGTGGTAGATTCAGTTCAATTTGTAAATAATGTAACTTTTTAATAAAAAAAAAAAAGAAAAAAAAAGAAAGGAGAGATGTGGTGACTCGGAATGAACGAGTGAATGGGAATAAAGATTGAGGCATCGAGGCGCCCTCTCGTATCTCTGTTATGGCATTGACCGGTTGACAGCGCGTGCGAGTGGACGTGTCGACTCCTCTGACTAAGTACTGATTGTGTTTTATTTCACCCAGTGCTAGTAGAAATCGGCTGAACGCCACAAATGCCTTTTAGACGCCTACAATACGATTCTAATGTAACGGTGACGGCACTACAAGGTTGTGTTGTGGAAATTACTGTCAGTGTCATAGGGATCAAGGTTAGCCGCGCCGGCTATACATGGCCCCAAACTAAGCAGAGCTTGTGATATGGGATATCATGTATCGAACTAGGGGGGGAATTTAACCTTGAATATAAATACATATACCTATATAAATAAACGCCCAGACCAGGAACATTTATTTTCTTGCTCCGTGCGGGAATTGAACCCGCGACCACTGGCATCTGAGGCAGACAGTGTTACCTCATCACTAAAGTGGGTCTTTTGACAGACGAACCTTGGGCTATACATAAAGCTTATCCTCCAAAGTCGCTGAAAAATATACCGGTTTATAAACGCGTATGCAGTCTTTTTCTTTTATTTGTGCAAAATGTTTTTTTAAATAGATATTTTTATCATCTCGTGTATATGTTGTCTCCAATCACTTTATTATCTTTGTCACTAGACACAAATGGATACGTTAGAGGATAGAGCCCCTCGAATCGCCTTGATAGTGAGTGTGTGGGGATTTTATTTTATTTATACAAAGTCTGCCGTCGAACAGCGGCCAGTAAAGAGCCAAAGTCTTCCTAAGCTCAATTGTTCCATAATTTAGACATCTGCTTCACGTTTGCTTCTTTTTATCTTATTTTTTTTTCAGATGACCACTGTGGTGATGATGTAACGCTGTCTGCCTCAGACGCGGCGGTGGCTTCGATTCCCGCACGGAACAAGAAAAAAAGCGTTCCGGGTCTGGACGTTTATCTATTTATGTATTTATATTCTAGGTTCCCCCACAGTTCGCTACATGGTATCCCATATCACAAGCTCTGTTGAGTTTTGGGCCATGTAGTTGGTGTGATTGTCTAGGAATTTTATTTATTATTATTTATTTATTTCCAACTCTGATTTAATCATCTTACTAATATTATAAATGTGAAAGTTTGGATGGATGGATGTATGGATGTTTGTAACTCAATCACGGCAACACATTTGGATGAAACTAAGCATAGTGATAGTGGACAGTCTGAAATAGCACATAGGCTACTTTTGAACCCAATATTCCCGCGGAATTGAAAAGTTACATAATATAGACTTCTTTTTCATTTTTCTTTTTTTTATCTTCACTTGCCACGCGGGCTTAATCAACAATTAATAAATAAAGATATTATAATTCAATAAACAACTCTGTATAAACTAAACATAAACACTATCTTTTTTCATTTGACTCTTTTTATTTTGACGAACTCCTCGTTCCAACCCTCCATCCCTATTGTTTCTCACGGGCGCGTTGCGAGCAGTCAATGGCCCGTGTCCACCTGCTTCATTTCATGACCTACCGTCGCCGGCACGCGCCCATCTCATTTGATACAGTCGTTTATGTTGCTATTAAGGAACGCAATATGCAATAACTGTAATAAGAATGATTGTTTTCGTGGATATTGTACACGCTAATTTATGTATGACTAGCTGTTTCATGTGGTTTTACACGCGCAATTTTAAATCCTGCGGGAATGTCGGGGTAAAAGTAACCTATTCCAGACTGTTCACTATCACTATGCCAAAGAACAATGGCAGCGGGCCTCGCATGATTTTAGTTGATGTTATTTTGTGGCGTTTAAGAAACAAAAACATATTAGACTATTCGGAATTCATTCCTGAGTAACTCAGTGCGAAAAGTACTCGTAGACGAACGTTACACGAAAAGATATTGAATTTTGAATATTTTATGTTTCGTACGTCTTTGGCATTTAAAATTAAATTTTTGAAATAATTTTTATTTATTAAGAAATCTTTATTCATAAAAAATGATGCAGTAAGTACACCACTTCCACTATACACCTAGTAATAAAACTAAATAATCTTATTGCCAAAATAAGCTGACATCATGTTGACAAGTAATAATATAAACAAAGTTTTTTTTCAAAAAAATTTAAGAGCTGTGGATTTTGTAATAAATAAATAAATAAAGTTACCAAAAAACATAACATTTTAACCGAGAATATCTTTATTTTTTTAAAACATTGAGGGTATACTGTTAAAAGATGATTACCTCCCATGTTAGTCCGAGGACTGAGTTACGCAGCAAGGCAAGGTATTTTAAAAACGCTGCGCACTTTATCACGCACAGTGTGTTGAAAATTCGCAGAAGAATAAGTTATTAAGACAAGTGATGATTAGTTTTCTAAACGCTCATTATTTCACGGAACTAAGGATCCGCCTTGTGTTGGCGATAACGATGAGTTTGCGATATTAAGATGTTTGTATGACTTCATGATAGCGGAAGTATGTTGGTAGTACTGTTGAAGAGGGCGCTGAATGCAATAAATGACTGATATTCGATTGCAGCGCCATAGGTTGTATCTTGAGGTGGGATGATGGCAAGTGACACAGATACGGTTAGGACGGCTAGGTGCGCGGACGTATTTTGGACTGACGGTCGATAGTAGCTCGGTATTAATTGAGTTGGCATTGTAACTGACGGAACGGACTCGCGAATAAAGATTTTGTTGTGACTAAGCCAGGGTTATACCGAAGCCCACAGACTCGGTACTAAGTAACTGTCCAGTGATTAATTCTATCGTGTTTTATGAGTAACGCTTCTTTTCGTTTTGTTTGTTCTCTGACATCAGAAGTGGGATAAGCCTAAATCCTAATATTAATTAGTGTGTCGAATTATTTTTGCGAATAGTCTTCTCGGATCTGCCCAAGCTTAACTTTCGTTTGTGATTAGAGTGAGTTGTGGTAACCTCCGACATACAATCATAGATCTGTTGAAATAAGGCAGTATATTTCCTAAGAACAAAGGTGTATAACTGAAACTTATCGGATGCTGCCTAAGTCTAAAGGAGCTATCTGACGGAAGGATCTGTGGTTGTGTGATTATGGAGAGAACTATAATTAATCCCTTTCTAAGTCTAAAGAAGTGATTAATTATGGAAAAAGTTTTAGAGTGAGAGTCAGTGATTAGAGTAAATTCACGTGCCTAAGATAGTTCATCATTTTTGTTAGTTTAGCTTGCACAGATGTGACAAGGTAAAATTGTTTTGAAATAACGTACGGTTTGTCGAGACGTATCAAATGGTTTTTCGTAACTTTAGTTGATATAGATGAAGTTCAATTTAAGGCGAAAGATAATATTCAAAAGTTTTGATATTGCGTTTTAAGTACTTAATGATGATGAAAGTAAAATTAACGTTGAAGTTGTAGATTTTCTTTCTGATTATCGTGTATCCGTGACTCGGTAGAAATCGCTTTGTATCTTGCCAATCTTAAATTATTTTGCTGCGATTCTTAGGAGACACGTTTTCTTATGTTTTAGTAACAGTAAACTTGTTATTATTTTGGCAATTGAAACGTAATATTACCATAGTGTGTGTTTAATGAATCACGGAGATAGGTAATAACGTCGAGATTGAAAAGATTGAAAATTGAAAATGCGTTGAACTTGTTGCGATTGACAAAAGAGCTGGATTTTACTGTCGAACTGTTTGCAGTTGTCGAACAATTTTGTTACTTTGTTGTTGTGAATTGTGAAGTACAATGCAATGCTCTTATTGGTTTGATATACGCCATAACTGGATGGAGGTTATGAGTGTGAGTTGATATAACCGGATAGAGGTTATGAGTATGAGGTGATGTAACCTAGTGGAGGTTACATTACGTTTTGTGACGGGATGGACGTCACTGCAGAAGAGCTTTGCATTGTTTGCTAATTAATTGGGTTATTCTAGCAGCTTATGCTTGCTTTGTTTATTGTTCGACCGCTGTCAGATTGTTTGATGTTACATTCAAAGTAAATTTCATTGTTTAATGTGCGGTTTTCTTATCGAAAGTATTGTGGTTCGTACACTGCGTTGACGTTAGCCGATTCCTACTGAGTTTCTTGCTGGTTCTTCTCAGTAGATGGACCTTCCGAACAAGTGGTAGCTTTACGTAAATTTTTAAATCGTGGATTTTGAATTTTGATGGAAATATTAAATTGAAGTAAAATTTAAAAAAATCTGTAGTGGTTAAAGTTTTGAAGTTGCCAAAAGTACAAGTATCCATTGCAGTTGTAAAGAAAGATGTAATTTCTGGTTTTGGAAGAGATTTAATGTGTTGTGGATACGGGTTCTCGTTCGTTGGTTTTGTGACTACGCCAGAATGATTCTGGGTAGTGTGTTGAAGGAGTCATTGGTTGACTCAAGTTTTTCCGTGGGGAAATGATGTAATTGCTGTTAACCACGAACGATATACCTTGTTGTTAATAATGAAATTAATGGATATCAATGTTTGATTTGGAGATAATTGTTGCTCAATGGTGCTTGAAACTTGGTTAACTAAAACGGTATTTTTGTTGTTGAATATTCTAAAAGATTTATAATGTAAGGAATTCAAACTTGTGTTTTTTTCTTTTGAGAATTAGCTTGACTTCATTGTCAGGAGTGGCCAAGCCGCCACTTTGGTATGATTGTTTCAGATATATATATAACACACGAGAACGTGTGTCATCGCAGGATGGCCGTGTTGGCGATAACGATGAGTTTGCGATATTAAGATGTTTGTATGACTTCATGATAGCGGAAGTATGTTGGTAGTAGTGAAGAGGGCGCTGAATGCAATAAATGACTGATATTCGATTGCAGCGCCATAGGTTGTATCTTGAGGTGGGATGATGGCAAGTGACACAGATACGGTTAGGACGGCTAGGTGCGCGGACGTATTTTGGACTGACGGTCGATAGTAGCTCGGTATTAATTGAGTTGGCATTGTAACTGACGGAACGGACTCGCGAATAAAGATTTTGTTGTGACTAAGCCAGGGTTATACCGAAGCCCACAGACTCGGTACTAAGTAACTGTCCAGTGATTAATTCTATCGTGTTTTATGAGTAACGCTTCTTTTCGTTTTGTTTGTTCTCTGACACTTGTTTTTTCGTCCAAATCTGTAGAGCCGTTTTTCCGTGATTGCTTAACAAACATCCATACATCCATCCAAAATTTCACATTTATAATATTTATAGTAAGTAAGATGAACTATGATGGATGTGTGTAGCTGATACTTATGTGCCAGGTTGCAGCTCGCTGGTTCTGTTGGCTTCCAACCTCACCGCCTCATAGCATCAAGTGAGATGGGAAACCTTGTGTAAGGATTTGTTTTGTATGAAATGTATGAAAAATAAAGTACTATGACTTGAGAGCTGGATCTGTATTCATCAGAAATATCCGCTCCAGCCGAATTCGGACCCGGGAACCATTTTATGGAAAACACCGTAATCGCCTTCAAAATGTCGATAATACAACATATTTAGGGGTAATAAATATTTTTTTAAGCTATTGCATTGCTTCTATCGCGGGCCTTGAGCGTGGGGACCGAATCCAGAAATTCCGTAACGAAAAAAACCTAACACCCCCCACTCCGACCGGCACAGCGGTGATACTTTGATTTCATTACTTTACATGCGGGCTTTAATAAACAATCAGCGCCATCTACTAGGAACTTGTGGAACTTCATATTAGATCAAACATTACTGCATTAATACAATAAATAAATAATTATAATTGCATAAGTTGATAAAAAATGCTATGCAATAGCTTTACCGCGGCAGTCTCCGAGTGCCACACGTCTTTTTAATTTGATCGTAAATCAAATAGCCTTTTAAACTCGATTATTCACTTACTCTACTGATATTAAACGCATGACTTCTTTATGCATACTCTCTAATTACTCCTAAATAGTAGATCTCCGATAAAAAAAATCCCCACTCCGTTCATAACAACCAATTATCGATCCCCCCACACATACTCCGTCTCATCAGCAGTTCCCGCCACGCAACCTGCTCACCACACAAATTACTTTCGGGAAACAATCCACCATCTACCCTCCTTTATAAGCACTCAATAACCGTTTTATTAACTCGTCCTGGGTGTATCCCGCCCGCATACTGAGGGAACTACATACAGGATGCCGATTGCAGGGTATTAGTGTGTTGATGCTTAAGTGGTTGTATAGGTAAATTAATTTGTTTTGATTAGTTTTATTGTAAGGTAGGTATTAATAAAGTTGTAAGTACAATTAGTTTTTGTTGAAGTTAAAAGTTAAATCTTTGTTTGACCACCATTTGTTAGTTGGCTGGTGTAGCGGTAAAAACTTTGCCTTCTATAGCAGAGGTCTTGAGTTTAATTCCAGGTTCGAACGAATATTTGATTAATACAATTATAGTCCTGAGTTTTAACGATTTTATTATAATTACACATAATTTATAATTTTATAAATGTAATTATAAAATGTAATGTAAAATGTAATTATAATTACAATTTATTATAATTAAATTACATTTTAACTCGGCTTGATCTCGACAGACACCGTTTCATTAGGAAAATGTAATCATTCCATACATTTAAAAAATATTTTATTTAAGAATATTTGTGATTTAAATATAATATAATATAAATCACCAGACAATCACACGGACTACATGGCCTCAAAGTAAGCGAAGCTTGTGTTATGAGATACCATGTAGAGAAGTAGGACCTAGAACTATAACTATAGAACTATACTTAAAATAAATCTATCTATATATCTATCTATTATTTCATCTTATATGTGTAGTGTGTATGTTTAATGTTAAATACGTTTATATACAAATCGAATTGTTATGTATTATTGTAGGGAGTGAAATTTTATATTGCGCCAGCTTAGCTTTATTTACTTATATTAAATTTATGTCATAACAGCCTTTTAAAATAAGATCTTTTTAATGTAACTCTTTATATGTTAATATGTGTAATGAACAGCAGTTTTCCTTTACTTGTGTTAGGCGTTTACGGAAGATCAGCGTGTTGGTGTGTCCGCACTCCATCACTTATGCTGAGTAAATGCCTTTTCGGTGCTTTGTTATATTACAATTGTATGGTTTTTTATTTGTATGTATGTTTTGGCACCGAATAAATTTCTTTTCTTTCTTTCTTTCTTTCTTTCTATAAATACATACCTATATAGATAAACACCCAGACCCGGATTTTTTTTCATGTTCCGGGCGGGAATCGAACCCGCAATGACTGGCGTCTGAGGCAGATAGGTTTACCACATCGTCAAAATGATGAATACTTAATGTGATGTTTAAGTTTGTTTCACATATTTAAATATTCGTTATCCCAAAGGTATCGTTATTGTAACACAGATTAATAATTTGTGTTCTGGTGTAAAAGTAAAAACACTTATCTACCTATATTAAATTTTGCATCATATTATGTGACGATTGCTAATCACTGTACCTATAACAGAGACGGATTTAATAATTAGGTATCTATCAACCATTTTCAAAAAGATAACTAAAACTCATCATAGACGAGCTGTATTATATAAGCAAACTAATTAGGCAATAGTATAAATCTTTAATTTTAAAATGGCAACATAATAAAAGCAGCATATGGGCAGCTTGAGGCTGTTTGCCGCGATAATAACGTCAAATATTTGGCAACACCGCTGCGCCGCGGCCATGTTGCTAATTGTCCGTCGTGTGAGGGGCGACGGACGCCTATTAACAAACTTCATATTATTATCATACAAAATATTAGTAATATTATGTTTCTTAAAGTTAGATTTAAGCATGCGGATTGTCTGCCTTTCCATGACTGTTGATGTAGAGACCCATAGCAAAATTTTGGAGACAATCGCTTTACAAATACCGATAGGTAGGTAATAGTTCATTTATTTCAGCTTATTTAGAAGCTTAATCAATAAAGTACCGTAAATATTAAAAGTTAATTAACATTCCAAACAATGCAGAGTAAACACAGTAGTAATATAAAGTAAAAATACTGATTCGTTATAACTCAGATATTGATTGAATAGGGTGGAGATTTTTAAATGACTATGGAATACTCATATATTTGTATAATATTATTATGTGTCTGTAAATCTTCCGAAAAAATAAATAAATAAATAAACACTCAAAAACTGTTTTCGCAAAACAAAGATAAAACATAGATCCGCTGAGTGAAAAGCGAAGAATGAATATGCTTTGACTAGGGTCCTTTGTTTACACAGTCAACACACTTTAGAAATATCGACTATGAAATATCTAATTTGTTGCGAATGATATTGTAAAAAGTAAAAAAAAAAATTAAAAATACATAAAAAAAAAACTAAATGCCACAAATTGGCCGCACCTGACCTATTTAACGAACTCTTGCTGGTCTTTCGTTGGTCGATGTTAACACTCAATTTAATTCAACCCCGTATTTTGTAAGTACGCAGCCAGGATGCGCGGGAGTGTTGCGGGGCCCGTGAAATTGCCGATTTACTTGTGGGGCGACGGGTAATTGACTCGTTTTGATTGTTTATTTAGCGAATAGATTAAGGAATTTGATGTTTCTCGAGAAGTTATCTTCATACGACATACTTATGATACGACAGCCATAGAAGGAGGTATGTATTTTAAACGTAGTTTCTAAATTAAGTAACTATTTTATATGGAAACTCGTTTTCATATGTATTTTAATACCGCAATGTAACGAGAATGTTTATCCAATTCGTTGTTTTGATCTATTCAAATTGCAATAACTATTTCAATTCGAAACTCGAATCTAATACGACAGCGAGTGTCCACATAAGTGTCCACATAATTAAGATACATTACTAAATAAGAAATACCCGAATCTAAGTAATCGGTTTATATCACAGATATATCAACCGACCATTAGTTAAACTTGAAAATTTTGAGTCCGGCGCGTCCAGACTTAATCTCATGTAACATATTTACATAATAACTGAAGGATAAAATGTCCTGTGTCCCAGAATGCCTGAAATCTGAAATGCCTGAATGTAAAAAAGGCCGATTATGAAAATGTCAGTCGACGTACAGTCGTGCACGAATGTAAACTTCAAAAAATTTCTACAAATGGGGTCATTTTGGTGCAAATATTTTCATTGCACATGTCAATGATCATTTTGGGAATGGTTAGTCCGGCAAGCATGTAGGTAAACTGGGAGGCCTCAATGAAACGTTTTTTTTATTCTACATTAAGAGTCAAAGAGGCGTTGCACCTACGATTTACGCATCTTCACAGGGAGCTCTCACTTATATTAGTTTATTAGTATTAAATAGTTGAATAGTACACGTGCGGAACCGTCATTGTAACTTGTTCCGACTGAACTTTTTGCAATGACAGCAAAAAGAGTTTTTGTCGGAACTCTTTGCAATGGCAGGCTTTCCGCACTCATAATGAAATATACTATTAAAGCCATTGTGTAATAAACAAGGTTTCTGATTTTTTAAACAATGAATTGGTTCTTATTTTCCATTTTATAGGCGCACTCGGGAAATCCAAATTATGGTAATATATGATTTTTGTGTTCTGATCTGCTATTAAGTTTAAAATCATTGTCAAATAATTTCGTATTTTTCAAATTTCAAGGAGCCAGTTAGTCGCACAAATATAACGTTGAAGTATTTTACATCTACAAAGATTTTATACGAAACTCGACAGAACAGCACAATATGATTTTGTTATTGAATGTACGAAACACCGAAGGTAATTCAGTCATTAGCACAGTGAGACGATATGAATTTCAGGGATATTTGGACTCAAGACATTTTGACCTTCAGGTGTTATGTAAAGATGCTATTATGACATTCTCTTACAGACAAGTCTGGACGCGCCGGACCCAATGTTATTTTTATAATTTTCGAAGATAGTATATATTTTGAAGCGTCTGGCATACTAGGTAAAGCTCTACTGGTGGAGTACGTGTCCCAAGATGCGTCATACGGATTGGAACCAAGTATGTAGAGTTTGGGATTAGCGTGAGATGAGCCCGATGCTGTAACTTTTAACATTATGTGCATGTTGTACATTATAATAAAAAATATCAGTATTAATATGTAAATATAAAAATAGCTATGGTAGGAACAACTGGTGTTTGAAACAAGTTCCATGTAGACTGTGCCGATAAATTATGTTAATACCTGAAAATGAAAACTTTTTATTCGTAGTAGGTAATTTTATACACTTTACGAACGTCAAATGCTGGATGAGGGCGGCGCGGGTCCGGACGACATGACGAATCCTGGGGAAGGCCTCCGTCGAGAAGTGTGCGTCTCTCGGCTTAAAGATAATGATCGCCCATTATCCACCAATGTCTTGGTGTTGTCAACTACTACTTCTTCTTCGGCTTTAAAAAACGAAATGAAAGTAGAACCCTAGGTAGACCGAGAGGAAAAAAGCCGGTGGAAAAAAAACTCTCGGCACTCTTTTGTAAAAAGTGCTTATCATAGGTACAATTTGGCTGAAATACAGCTCTGCTATGACATGAACAAACAAACAGAAGACAGCTATTCGTGCTTGCCAATATCATGTCGCAGCCAAGCTGCTTACATAGTGATTAATGTTTAATATTTGGAAATAACCTGTGGAGACATCAATCCCACGCTCTTTTGTCATCTAAATAATCTTTGAGTTTATAGTAGCCTTTTTTGCATAATGTTTCTTTGATGATTGACTTTGGTATTTTATTATAAATACGTATTGAGATTCCCATAAATGATTTGGTGCTTTTAGCCAGCCTTAATTTGGGAAACGCTACCTAATTTATGGTTGGTCCTTGTCATTACAGAATAATTTTTATCATGCTTATCTTTCATGGTTTTAAATTTACTACTATTCTTATAAATATACATAATGTTTTCATATATATATTGTGATGCAAAGGTCAAGATACCAATCTCTTTAAACTTTTCTCTTAGTAGGTACGTAAGTATTTTGAAAGTACTACCTATGTGAACTAAAATACTTTTACTCTGAACTTGAGGAAATAATAAACAGTTAGGATGGTTCAACCGAGAACTTAGACTTCCGAATAACGCTATGGTCTGTATAAGAGCATCATAAGAGTAGGAACGGATACTGTTGTTACGGGATCAGAGTTAGGAGTATAAGTAGTTTCTAAAAATGCCTACTTACAGCCCTTATCGCAGTGGTTTCATATGAGTATTTTAGTGGCAATAAAATACCTATGATTAATGCTGAATAAAGCCGTACAAATAAACCATTCTAATAAGCAGCATTCTAAATAGCATCTTAAAAGAGACTGGGAACTACCGTACAGCCAACAGTTTTAGATTGGTGTACACTTAGAGCGATTAAACGCAAAAAGTTCCATATTGGTTCACCCTAACTCTGTTATTATCCTATTTTTAAAAGCTGATTAAAGGTTATTTATTAGCACACGTGAACACCAAAGGTACTTCGATATCCTCATCTAACTCTCCACCTCATTTGGCTGTTATATTAGCTACAGAAAAACCACTATATTACTTTAGTCTTCTGCATAATAAACTTGATAACAGAAATAACGCGCGAGGCTGTGACTAGGTTCTCAGTAGGTATTCCTTTTTCAGACAGCATTTTATTTTTAGTGTTTGATTAGCAAAGGATCCCTAAAACTACAAAATAAATATCAACGAAAAGTAATGAATTGCAGTTGACATATTATGGCTTTAGTGTTGATAGGAAACAATATTAAACTAACATAAGGCAGGCAAGCATGTTGGCTCACTTGAACTCTTATTTAATGCCACGAACAATAAAAGGAATTGGGGTACCTATACTCTTGTACAGCCATGGTAAGTAATTCAGCATTAAAAGGGTTCACACAGGTTTCTGATGAAATCGCCATTTTATAACAATCTAAATTGATAGATATCATAAATATTATTTTGTTGAAATATGTTTTACTAATGATATTTTGCTTTAAATTACGCGTGACATATGCACTTTTATGAATATAACTTATAACTTAGTCGAATTTAAAATAATTTAGCCAAAAAATATATTTATATAGACATTGTAGTTATACTATTTTCACAATATTTTTAATTAAAAACGAAACAATTCCCGTGAAAAAAAATGTTATTAAACCAAATAAACATTTACAGTGAGCTTTCGTTTCCAAAATGTTTTCACATGCTATTACCTACATTAAAATAGTGTACGTAGGTAGATACTACAAGTTATTACTTAACACAAAACCTCACTCACCATTATAGGTACATATTACTAAACTGAATTAATTTAATTTGTCAGCCAGCACTATACCTACCTACTATAAAAATTAAATAGGTTTTTGTAGATTATATAAATGATCAAAGGATAATGCAGAACCATAAGCGTTTTTTAAGACCAGCAGTCACACAATGGTAGTGCTTAGTCTGTATAACAGGACACTAGTATTCTGTTAAGCAGCTGATAAACAGCCTGGTGGCCTATAATGAATCCATAGTGCTACTATAATACTCTTATGGAGAAATGTGAACGAAATTAGAACCATAGGCTGAATAATCTGTGCCCAAATAAGAGTTATATTGGAATCGCCAGCGCTGTCAACACCATTATACAGGGTGTCCCGTAAGTCATGGATCAACGGAATGTTGGTAATAGAGGGGATCAATAGCTAATAGGAATACAAAGTTTTATTATCCTAGGCCAAGTAGTTTTATAGTTATAGTTATTTTTTGTATTTCGTAAAAATTGACATAATGTGAACAAAATTCAAAATTCAATTCATATTTGTTCACATTATGTCAATTTTTACGAAATACAAAAAATAACTATAACTATAAAACTACTTGGCCTAGGATAATAAAACTTTGTATTCCTATTAGCTATTGATCCCCTCTATTACCAACATTCCGTTGATCCATGACTTACGGGACACCCTGTAGAACTTTCTTATTCAGCTCTTAGTTTCCGTGTATACCAAAAGTGGTCTATTAGTGCTTGTTGGGTACCTTTTAGGTATTTACGCCATTCTATCATACAGGCAATTTAATTGTATCAACTTCCAGAAAGAAAAGTTTTAAGACTTTGATAGCACCTACCTACTTAAAGTCTCTGGAAACTTCAAATAGGTAGGTAGGTAGGTATGGATATCCTATAAAATACAAATTTAAATAATCGTGAAGTCTGTTTGCAGATTTAATCCTGTGGAACTTCGCTACTCTGGGTAGGTATAGGTAAGGAGACATATTGAAATGAAAAAAGAAGTACCTATCTCTATCATTAGGTATAGGTATCTACTTAATACCTCCACATTTTTTCAAACGTGACATCAGACGGTTTTATAGCCTCTAGTGTTCTGCTGACCCCATAAAGGATCCAGGTGTGAAGTTATTTATGTTGGTAAGTACCTATAGGTAGGTAGGTACCTAAAATAAAAAAAGGTAGGAATCAATATTAAGAAAATATATACCTATTTCTTATCTGGTATTTCAAATACCATTTTCAAAGTAGAAGAGTATCTGATATATCAAATTCTTCACGTCAAAGTATCTTATAAATACATCTCTAGTTACACATTATTGCTTGTCGACACGTATCCATTCCTACCTACCTACGCCTCATAACGATATATTGACAATTGATAAGTAGGTATACATCGCCCTATAAGCTATAAAATATGTACATCCGTATACTAAATCGTTTTCAACTGGAAATGTACGGAACACACCAACAAGTGCCAACAAAAGGGCGTTCGTGAATTATGCAAAAGAAACACTGAGCAATTACTTCCATCCCTCTCAGACATGGTTGTACCGTATATATCCGTCTCTATAAAGTTTTCTATGGGAGGTATTGCGCATTCGGCCGCCACATACAGTTGTCTCGCTCTGCCTCGTGGTGCAGGGTTGTAGCTGTCTCGCTTCCTCTCATTAGGTTAGTCTGGGAAGGAGTTGTTTACCTGACGCTTGCCAGTCGCTTTTTGTGTGCAGCGATGTAGAGTAGAGATGTCAATAGAGCTTTTAAATATTACTTACTTTTTATAAGAGCAATAACGTGTTATTAGATAAGAGACACGACGACGACTTGATATAACAAAATGCAAGAGTTTGGAATGGCCAAGGAAGGATGGATAGTACTAAAAACATTGGTGCCAAAAATGGCTTCAGGTACAAATGCGCTTGGAGTTCAACGTTGACGACCACTTTGGCGATGGAGTAAACCTGTCTGCTTCAGACGCCAGTGCTTGCGGGTTCAATTCCCGCACTGAACAAGAAAAAAAAATGTTCCGTGGCTGGGTGTTTATCTATTCATGTATTTATATTCTAGGTTCCCCCCTAGTTCGCTACATGGTATCCCATAACACAAGCTATGCTTACTTTGGGGCCATGTACCTAGTTGGTGTGATTGTCTGGGGATTTTATTTATTTATTATTTATGACGTGGACGTAAAAGTATTGTAAAATTTAATAGTTCTTTGACTGTTTTTAACTACTTACTAGTAGGTATAGGCGGCCCTGATTAAAGTTTTTTTAGTAACTTTAAATACTTACGTAGATAAGATACTTATTAAAAATCTTTAAATACCCTCATGATATTTGTTGTTTCTTAACTCGTAATATAGGTACCTAGGTATATCTGCTATTAAAATATAATTGACTATTATAAGCGGACCCTGTACCTACTAGGGAATGCAATCTCGTTTTTGCGAGATCTCGATCTCGCGAGATCTCGGCCCTTTTCTGCGAGATTAATCTCGGCCTAAAAATGGGCGAGATCTTGCGAGATTAGCGAGATTGAACTCGAGCATGAAAACGTGAAGAAGGAAATGAATGTATACGAGTCCGGGGGGTCTAAAGGAGAACTTATGCAGATCGCTGATAACTGCCTCACAACTATAGTACCAACAAGTGTGGAATCTGAAAGAGCATTCTCAGCGGCTGGCTATCTTGCCTGCAAAATAAGGTGTGGGTTAGGTGACGATACCTTAAATACGTTGTGCTTTCTAAGAAGCTACTTCCAAAACAGTTTGTAAATAATTGTATAGCGAGATGTTGCTAATGTTCCTAATTTGATTGTTTTTATTTGGTTTTCACTTTATATTCTATTTCTCTTTTTAGTTTGGCGAAATGAGCCTTTGATTTGATTGATCTCAACTCAAATTCTATTATTTTTGTTAATTAATCTTTTTGACTTCGTAAAAATAAATGTTGATTTCCAAATCTATGGTTCTTTTTCTTTCAATATCCCGGGATTTATTTATTTGTTTAAATGTATTTTATTAGTGAAATTTTTTGCAAAAATTGATACTCTTAACTACCAATCTCGCGAGATCTCGAAATTGCCGAGATCTCGCGAGATTGATTTTCATAATCTCGCGAGATCTCGTCCGATCCTCAATCTCGCGAGATTGCATTCCCTAGTACCTACCTATATTATATTTATTAATTTTGGTTTGTATACTCAGATACCTATTTGACTTTTTCTTTTTTGAAATTTTGTGTTTGTAATTTTTTCAATTTTTCTTTTTTCTTTTTTTATAATTTGCACTTAAGAATTCTTCTTTCGGTCATGTTCCTAACAAACGTAATTGGCTCGTATCTTCACTATTTCGTATCAAACATCAAAACCTAAGCATAATGTCGTTTTGTCTTTCCAAAAATTAAGTTTGTATTGAGTCAAATATAAATTGAAGTAATTTTGAAATTATGACTCTTTAAAAATCCATATTTCAGTAACAATTTTCGCGCAACTTTCAGCGGATATTACTAATGTAAGCAATGGCTGAACATTTTAGTAAATCTACTAAAGACGTTGTTAATTTATCAATAAGTTGAAATAGTTTTATTTCATGTATCTTAACAATGTGCTTATTTTTTTACGAGAGTTCTCCAAAAAGCTTTTCATTACATTTCGCTGGCTCGATTTCCGGAAAAATAGATAACCAAACATGTCAATCTGTGCGCGCCAGTGCGGGGGGAGCAGGAGCGGCGGCGTTCCCCCACCTTACTATCCCCCTGAATTGTCCATCATTTAAATCCAATCACAGCAAAGCTTAAAAAACCAAAGGCTAATTATCAATGATATAAATAAAACCATGGTTTATTATTGGACAAAATCCAATCATATGTTTGACAAATTTTAATTAGCACATCATAAACCTTATTTTCTCTTTCTAACAAATCTATATAACTGCATATGTAAAGAAAGACAAACAATGTTTACGCACTCATACTTAATAAAGTAAATTTTATAATGACGTCATGAAAGTACCTGTTGCGCCGCTATTTCAACCAAATATTAAGTTTTGCTGTCATACAAAACTTTCATTTTTTTTTCTCCGTCTAATGATAATCCGTCATTAGACGGAGCGTCGATTCAATCCCTTAATCCAAGATAACTTAAAAAAGCTTTCGAAAAATCCGAAATCGGTAGCGATGTCTTCATAGGCTATTTCTTAAAGTACCACATAAAAACACCACGTAAAAACTGTGCTATGTTTTTATACCTATCGTGCCCCAGCCCAGTCAAGTTAAATACTAAGTCATGAACACTTTGGCAAAAGCATGCTGTTTTTTTTCTCGGTAGGTCGACTTTAAAGATTTAAAGACCTATCAACATTTTTAAATACTTAAATAAATTTAATTTAATTTATTTCTTCATCATAAAAAACTCTAGAAATTAGTGGAAGGCACTGCATTTTAAGTAGGTACTACCCGTGCCAGTTAGTCCCGCTCTTAAAGCCTAATAAGGCAAATGCTGCCGTTCAATAAAGTGTAATGTTATTTGACTACGAAAGATATTTTACTTCCATTCTCACTCTTAATTCAATTTACACCCAAAAACAATCGGCTCCAAGATCAATCTTCAAGTGCAGGTGTTTGCAGAGCGCATTAGTTAATTGCAAGTCCCGTCTTTGTCCTAACAAGTAAGGGCGCGCCCTTCGCCGTAGATCAATCGTTCGGTATCAAAGGATGTAGAATATGTCCGCGACCGTCGCCACGCGGCAGCACTTGTCTCACAGCACCCTACAGACTACTGCCGGGGTACTAAGTGTCTGGGGTTAGAAACTCTGTAGTTCTGAGTACTTAACAAGAACATGAGTTGTGTAGAAAGATTGTTTTTTTTTTCAGAAAATCATATTTCTTGAAGAAACTTTTACCTAACGATGGCGAAACCGTCGAAATTATTATAAAAACAGAAATTTGTGCATTCGTTAGTCCCTGAGTTATTCTTTATGTTTTTGTTAACTTTCTGCACTTTGTGTATGAATGTTTAAATATAAGTATAAAGGGTCCAGTGTCCATACATTGCCTGGCTTTTATGCCCACCATATAAAGTTGATTCTTTTATTGTTTTTGAATAGTGTAATAAGCTAAAAAAGTAATGTCACGTTTGATTCCAGTTGACGACTTGGACCACTTCTTTCTGACGTTGCTCCTCTTTAATGGAAAGAATCTAACATGTGTTTAGCTTTAGAGATATAAGTATAGTATTGAGACTCAATTAAAGTTAAGGTGAGTGGGGGGAAGATGGAAAACGGGGTAAGACAGAAAGTCAATTTTTCGAAGTGTTTGTAGCACTGTTTAACCCGCCATTTAATTTTCTCCTATGCCTCAGTCATCGTTTGAAGTTTATTGCACAGAAACATATTTTTTTTACAAAATTATACAATCTGACTTTTTGAGTTTTTCTTCAAGTATTTTTATCTTACCCCGCATCCTGTAACTTTTATTAAAAGCTAGGTATAACGGATTCTTTTGGATATTTAATAATTACATTTTATTTACGTTTAAGTTATTAAATCGTTTTTTTGCCATTACTCGTATTTTAGGAATTGACACAATTTTCTATCTTTACCCATTACATTTTGATGGGGTAAGATGAACATATCAATTTTTGAGTAAGATATGTAGAATATTATTATGCTACAAAATATCACAAATCTAACAAAATCAGTTTTTTTTGTTTGTTGCTGCTTTTGCCGTTAACTTTTATTATCAATGTTACTTTAAACAATCGCTCAGCAATGTTTGAGAACATCCACTTCGATCTTTCCCCGGTGGGGTAAGATTGAAATACAAAAATTAAAATATTTGTCTTGTCTTTGTTTCCTTAGGCGTTTTGACGCACGGGTCTGTTATTTTGTTATCAGGGCATTTAATTCCACAGACTACTTAGTATTGACCAACAACGTCTCTCATTCTCTTGAACGATTTTAGAAAATGCTTTGATCTTTCCCCGTCACCTTTCCTTCTTTCCCGTTTTTTATTTTTGTCGATTGCAAATGATGTTTGGTTTGGTATTCATTACTTTATAGATTTAAATGAAATTTAACAAACTAGTTTAAATATATACTGTCGGGTCATCATTCATAAGACATCAAGTTTAATTTTTTAGTGCTATGTAGTGTTTCACAAGGATTCATCTTCGACCTCATCGTCACTTACCATCAGGTGAGATTGAGGTCAAACGCGGGTTTAGTCACTTATAAAAAAAAAAAAAAAAATTCAAAAACAACACTCCTCATCTCATTAAAAAACCGTTCGGTCTTGCCCCCACTCACCTTATTTCTTGTATTTCAATGTCAGGATTTTCATCAAACATAGACTCGATTTCAATTTGTAATTCTACTTTAAAACTCTCAATTGCAACTCCGTTACCTGAAGGTCTGTTCAGACTAGTTAAATAATTACCAAGAACTGTAAATCGTCCTTTATAACTACACCTTTCTTACGTCTGCCATTTTGGGAAACTGCAGTTAATTGTAGGCCTGTAATTTGACAATACAAATCTGTTACTAAACTTAATAAATACTAAATGATAAAATTGCATAAATAGTCAACAATTAACAAACAATTGATGTTACGAAAATATCTACTTAGTTCAAATTATACAAAGAGGTATTTAAGATGCCTAATTTACATAATCAAATAAAAAAAAAAATTACAAGATCAAATTTACTGGATAAGTTTTTGTATGATAAATACGTATAGGTAATACCTACTGAATACTGTGCCTAGAGTTGCCAACTTTTTTTATAGAAATAAAGTATTTTTGACTCTGGAAGGAATATCAAACAGTGTTTTGGAAAAATAAACAGTATTCAAATAATTTAATATTTTAAAAACATATTTTTAGAACTTCTTGCACAAATCATTAATGAAAGTCTAGCATATAAGGTGTCTAGCTTTTTATGCTGAAAGCAGTATTTTGTATACCTACCTTATTTTTGTTCGACAGTAAACAGTATAATACTTAAAAACAGTATGATGGGCAACCCTAACTGTACCATATGTGAAGTCGCTCATACAACTCCATGCGCCATCGATGAAAACAAAAACGTATCCGGTAAAACATATCCAGTAAAACGGACCATGTGTGAACGGGCTGTAAGCTTATGGATTGTTAACTAGATACTTTTTTACCGTCAGAGGCGGTTCGAGACTCCGACGTTTTGTACAGCCGGGTAAGAGTAAAAGGTCTACTTCCCCTGAATAAAAAGCAAATAATCTCAACTATCAGGGCTTGTACAAACAGTGGTTTAAATGGAGACTGAACGGCTGTGACTTCTAGGGGTCAACGACTTGATTGAACTGCACGTCACCAAGTTCCTAGTGGGTATCTCGACAACTGTCTTGTAGAACCGGTCGTGACTTCCTCGTATTATTTACCTATATAAAATTGATTGCTTACTATTATACAGGAACCTCACCCAAAGTTTTAAAGTTGCAGAATAAATATTTCCTTTGCGATGTCTATAAATTTCACTGAGTCATCGGAAACAAAAATCTAATTATGAACACAGATGGGTTACGTGGACATAAAATAGTGACTGTCTAAATTTAATTCACAGCTTGGTTGGTATAATTTTACAAAGATTATTTACAATATTTAAGTCTACAGTGAAGAAAGATTCCTCTAAAAAAGTACAAATACATACATATTGATATAGATCTCTGTTGTGCGTTGCGGTCACACCGGTCATCCCACATTGTTATATGAATTACTTACATCCTCCCTCAATTATGTAAGTATTACCTCGCCCCGCCTACAGTCAAGAGATTTGATTTTTTGCATCATGTAGCAGGATCGAATGTATCTATTTTTACATAAAATAAGGATTATTAAGGGAAAATACAAAGCTACTTAAATAAATAATATGGCATCCGTGGTGCAGTGGTATAGACGCTACTGCACCAATCGTGAAGTCGCGGGCTCGATTCCCGCACGGAGCAAGAAAAAAAATGTTCTGTGTCTGGCAGTTTATCTATCTTACCTAGTATTCATATTCTAGGTTCCCCCTACTTCGCTATATGGTATCCCATATCACAAGTTATGCTTACTTTGGGGCCATGTAGCTGGTGTGATTGTCTGTGGAAAAAATGTTACTCATTAGAATCAAAGGTACTTATGTTCTTTTTTAATATTTTTACCTGTTTTACAATAGGTGCCTTCATACCTAAGTACAAAGATTTAAATCCATCTTTACCTAAGTAGATGATAAGAATTTAACAAAATAAACTAAGTAAATCAACTGGTAATAAACGTCAACCCACGTTCTTACATTTTCATCTGTCTCTCAAAGGAAGTCTTTGATCTGTCGTTTGATTGCAATATCTGATTATGCATGAGCAAACTCAAAGAGGTAACAGAAAACTTCCAGTGAAGTGAAAAACACGGTACACGCACACATCGATAAATCCGTATCGTATTTTTACTGTCCCTTCGCTGCTCTTCGCTCAGCTTACTGCTAGCTTCTGTTATCTATGTGTGGGTGTGGAATTGAATATATTTTGTATGAAGCTTCCGGTTACACCCGATTTGGAGAGTCTGCATCGAGAACGGAAGTCTGTCAACTTGTGCACGCAGTCAAGTGTGCCTCGTATTTTGTGGAGTTGCGAATGTCGCGGCGGATTATATTTGTGTCAATCATTTTATTGAGATGGTAGGTAAATCTATTTTTGTACTGATTCAGTGAGTTTTTTAAATATGGAACACAGTGTGTAAGTTGAACTCACTGAGGCCGAAGCCGATGATGGATTAAATGTGATACACAAAGGGCTGGCTATAGGTAGCTTTATAATTTTTCAACACACTTGCTCGTAAAGTGAGCCTTATTCTATTGAATTTAGAACTAAGTATAAACTGGGCTATAATTCACGTGTGCATAATATATTATACCCTAGTGTATATTATAATGAATCCTACAAAGTTGAATTGTACCTTAGTGCAAATTACATGCGAGTAAACAGAGCATATTTTATTGATCCGGGTTATACATTAAATATTTTCAGAAACAACAAAGAGATTTTATACCACTTCAAATCCATATACATTTTTAAATGTTTGCGCCTTATATTAGTAAAACAAATTTGTAGGTATATCAAACAAATTATTCACATTTACAATAATTTGTTATAAAATATTAAAATATTTGCATTTACCACTCTAAATTAAACATTTTCACGTAAAATAGGCTGTATATGCTATACATTGACACATTTGGCGGAAAAAAAACCTAAGCGCATGCTTTCATAATGTAGAATATAGGTACTTACCTAAGTTTGTTAATTAAGCCTCGACTGTAATTAGCAACGCTCGCGAGTTACATACGACGTTTTTACGACTTAGCTCACTTGTTACATAATATACTATTGACACACCTTCTAATCTGTCAGGTCTCTAATAGGCGAACCTACAAAGAATACTGCACAAAACAGTTCCTGAGATTAGTCTCATTTTACCACACGCTTATCCAGGTAGATCTAAAATACTTACTTACAACGTCGACTCTACAAAGACTAAAGCAGTTTACATGCTTTACAAGTACCTACGTACATATATCTAAAATAGTCGGTGTTTAATAAGTCTATTATTTAAATTATTTCAAAGCATTATTTATCTATACCATCATATAACTAGGTACTCTAACACAACATTTTTAACAAAATAGGATGGATTTATTGGAGTTTTGGACCGTGTCAGAAAAGACGAAAATAATTTCACTCATTACGTCTCAGAAATAGAAATCTGTTTAAGGTATTTCTATAGTCATTAATGTTTTAGATATAATTAATACACGTTCAACTTTTTTCACAAATTCACAAAAACAAATGTTTATAAAACTCAAGTTAATCAGTTATGCTCAACAGAGGGCGCTGTCACAAATTTGCGATTACTTGCTCCTGCTGACACAAAGGTATGGAAATTCCGAGGAGCAGCTGTTTTGCATCAAAAAGCTGAGGGGAGGTGCATTATTTAAAAATAATAGAAAAGCACTCGCACTCATTTAAAGTACGGTTTATTATAATTTACAGTTCTTAAATTCTGTTTAGAATAAACTATGATGTAGAAATTTTGTTTTCTGAATTACCTAAAAAATCTAATAATCTAATTAACAATAATCTAATCTAATTAGATTATTGTTCTTACACCTTCTAAAATGTTTCAATTCAATTCAATTCAATTCATTTATTCATAATCACAGGTAATTTTACAGAGATGGTTTTATAATAATAAGTACAGCCATGATTCGCCTTAGTGGCATATGAACATTTTTGTCAAATATAAAAGTATGTCAAAAAAAAAATATTAATATGTATTGAACAAAAAATTAAACATAAAAAAAAATTATAATAATAAGGTACACAAAGATATAGATATTTAAAATTACATTATAAAAATATAGAAATTAAAACATCATTTATTTACAGTTACAATTTCTGTCGGTCAAAAAATCATTGAGTTCATAATAAGCTTTTTCAACAAGGAAGCCATTAAGTGCAGATTTAAATAGTGCGCGATTACTTATTTCTCTTATATATGCTGGTATTTTATTATATATTGAGGGTGCCATGCTATTTATGCTCATTCTATATAAAAGACTTTTGCGTGTTTGTGTAACTTTAAGATTGCCCTCACGTCGTGTTCCAAGTGGATGTGTCTCAAAGTAGTGGGGATTATTTTTTACAAAATTCGAGATTTCACATATGTATAATGAGGGCACTGTAAGAATTTTATACCTACGAAAGTAAGGTCTGCATGATTCATCTCGTTGTAGACCGAAGATGGACCGAATACATTTCTTTTGGGCTATAAAGATGCTCTGCTTTTCAGTACTATTGCCCCAAAACATTATGCCGTATCTTAAAGCTGATGCAACATATCCATGATAAGATGTCAACAGTGTCTTTATATTGGCAACATCTTTTAATTTGTAAAGAGCATAGGAGAATTGATTTAATTTATTTATTAAACTGTCAATGTGAAATTTCCATGTCAGTTTGCTATCAATAATTAATCCCAAAAACTTAGTAGAATGTATTTCGTTTAGTGAATTGCCTCCGTAATTAATTTTCAAAGGGCTATGAGTAATCCTAGTATGAAGGTTGGCGTCTTTTTTTTTTCTGGCAGCCAGAGATGAAATGTGGTTAGTATTTTAGGCCTATTCCTAACATAAATCAAAATGCAAAAATTATCGCCCTGCGGATCAACGATACGGAGATATTGTATTTTAAAGTTTGGAAAAATTGATTTATTTTTCCTTTGCTATTGGCGTCTTTTTTTTCTGGCAGCCAGAGATGAAGTGTGGTTAGTATTTTAGGCCTTTTCTTAACATTAATCAAAATGCAAAAATTATCGCCCTGTGGATCAACGTTACGGAGACATTGCATTTTAAAGTTTGGAAAAATTGATTTATTTTTCCTTTGCTATTGGCGTCTTTTTTTTCTGGCAACCAGAGATGAAGTGTGGTTAGTATTTTAGGCCTATTCCTAACATAAATCATAATGCAAAAATTATCGCCCTGCGGATCAACTATACGGAGATATTGTATTTTAAAGTTTGGAAAAATTGATTTATTTTTCCTTTGCTATTGGCGCTTTTTTTTCTGGCAGCCAGAATTGAAATGTGGTTAGTATTTTAGGCCTATTCTTAACATAAATCAAAATGCAAAAATTATCGCCCTGCGGATCAAAGTTACGGAGATATTGCATTTTAAAGTTTGGAAAAATTGATTTATTTTTCCTTTGCTATTGGCGTCTTTTTTTTCTGGCAGCCAGAGATGAAGTGTGGTTAGTATTTTAGGCCTTTTCTTAACATTAATCAAAATGCAAAAATTATCGCCCTGTGGATCAACGTTACGGAGACATTGCATTTTAAAGTTTGGAAAAATTGATTTATTTTTCCTTTGCTATTGGCGTCTTTTTTTTCTGGCAGCCAGAGATTAAGTGTGGTTAGTATTTTAGGCCTATTCCTAACATAAATCATAATGCAAAAATTATCGCCCTGCGGATCAACTATACGGAGATATTGTATTTTAAAGTTTGGAAAAATTGATTTATTTTTCCTTTGCTATTGGCGCTTTTTTTTTTCTGGCAGCCAGAATTGAAATGTGGTTAGTATTTTAGGCCTATTCTTAACATAAATCAAAATGCAAAAATTATCGCCCTGCGGATCAAAGTTACGGAGATATTGCATTTTAAAGTTTGGAAAAATTGATTTATTTTTCCTTTGCTATTGGCGTCTTTTTTTTCTGGCAGCCAGAGATGAAGTGTGGTTAGTATTTTAGGCCTTTTCTTAACATTAATCAAAATGCAAAAATTATCGCCCTGTGGATCAACGTTACGGAGACATTGAATTATAAAACTTGGAAAAATTGATTTTTTTTTCCTTTGCTATGTTAGCCTATTTAATGCCGTTCAGGTTATATAGTTATATGTCTATTATACGTAAAATCGAAAGTATCTATTATAGACATGGTATTGGATATTTTGTGTTGAGCGTGTGGGTATATTATTTTTCTTGCTGTATTTCGACGTTTTGGCTGTCCTACTGGACTTAGTTTCTTCTATACCTATTGTGACCACGGCGTGTATTACGGACTTGAATCTGCATATCATGATTGTGCTTCATTATAATGGACATCATTGGTTCGTGCATATACTATGGCAGAAGCCTCAATAGAATCGGAGATAGTGCACAAAGGAGATCATATCCTTTATCTTCGAATTTCATTCAACAGCACTTGTTTCTTGTGGCTTAGCAAATGTAGTCAACGTTTTTCAGGTAAGAATTTAATGTATTTTTTTTATTTATTCTACTCAAACTACAACTACGTTACAGCAACAAGATGATTCGTTAACGTTTTTTGCGTACATGTATTTTGTATTTCGTTAAGTACTCTTGCAAAATTCAAAATTGCAAAAGTGCAAAATTCTTTCTTTCTTTTGCCTTTCAATCCGAAGGTCGGGGTTCGATTCCCGCACGGAAAACAAAACAAAAATGTTCCGGGTCTGGTGGTGTATTTATATAACATATGTACGTATTTTCTAGGAACCCTCCTAGTTCTTCGCTACATGGTAACCATAATACAGGATTTACAAGTCTAGTATGGGGACATGTAGTCGGTGTGATCGTCTAGGGAATTTATTATTTTATTTTTATTATTTATTTGTACTTTCTAGAAACAAATACAAGATTTTGTGGCTTCATTCACATAATAGTGTGAGTCTATAGTAATATTCATGTGTATTTGAGCTTCTTTAATTACTTGTAGATTAAAGAAGCTCAAATACTAATGCTAGTAAATAATAATAATATATAAATATTTCTGACACTCCCACAACATTATCAAGCCCAGATTAAGTTTGATATTTATGGTCTTTACGAAGCAACGAAATCAGACGCGTCTATCTTGCACTCAATACTGAATGATCCTTTCGATCCCTTAAATTATTATTTTGAAGAGGGTGACGTGTTTATTCTCGATAGAAGATTTCGAGACGTAATTGATGAGTTGAAATCGTTTGGCTACAATCCTTTCATGCCATTAAGTAAAAATGAAAATGAAACACAATTAAATACTTTGCAAGCAAATCAGTCAAGAAAAGTGACGATGTGCAGATGGGTTGTCGAAACCGTCAATGGGCGTATAAAAAAACAATTCCGCCAATTACGCCATCAGTACTTCAATAAAGCAGCAAACCACTTAATTGAAGATGTAAAAATAGTAGGAGCTCTATTGAATGCATTTGGAAAACCTTTACAGGACCATAGACTGGCCCAAGAAATAATTGAAGAAGTTCACAGGAGAGAAAACGAAGAAAACGTATTAGGTAATTACGTAACTTTCAACAACTTAAACCGACATAGAGTTGAGTTCCAGTCCATAGACGCTAACGTACCTGGCCTAGATGAATTTCCCACATTGACACAAGATGATCTCATTCTTTTTTCCCTTGAAACTTACCAATTAAAGCAAGCCAGGAGTTATTACGGGGAGCATGTCAAAAATGGTTCATATATCATAGAAGTGTGTAAAGAAATGAACCTCTTAAATGTGCATGAGAGCAATATGTTTTATAATAATCCTTGGCTTTTACGAGGAAGAATATAATCAAGGCACACAAATAGACGTATTTATTACGTATATATTTTGATAGAAGGAGATGTTGTTTGAAGGGATGCAATAGTGGGCTACTTCTGTTCGTGTGTCATAGGAATGAGGATATTGGGTTGTTGTTCTCACACCATGTCAATAGTTTGGTTTTTGGGATGGGCCAGGTACCAAAAAAACTTGACGCCTCCAGCAATGTTTTTAGATTCTACTATTTTGCGTCATGATACAGAAAATGAGGAATATGAGGAAACATAGCTATAAATTCCAATAAAAAAGCAATCAAACAATGTTTTCATTTATGTTCGTGTTACAAACTAAAAGATTATTTTATTCTATATTTTTTTTATACAAAATAAACGTCTACGTCATTGAAAATAAATATTTATTTATCGCACACCCTGTATAGTATTAAACTAAAGATAAAATTTAAAATATATACAAAATAACGTTACTTCGTAAAACAATTCGATTTCTACTGCACTCAAAAAGCTAAAATGAAAAAGAAGAAATATTGAAATTTTTTCGAACTTTAAAATTCAATATCTCCGTAACGTTGGTCCGTAGGATAATATTTTTTGCAGTTTAATGTAAGGTAGTAGTAGGCCTACAATACCCATCACATTTCATCACTGGCCGCGAGAAAAAAAAAAGACGCCAAAATTACCCATACCCCTTTGTTGAATTGTTATTCCTTTGTTTAAAATTTATGAACTGTGTTTTTGTCAAATTAAGTGTGAGGTTATTTAATGTTAGCCAGTTGATCAGGGTCGCTAGTGTAGCATTTATTTGATTCTTTTAAATATAGAGGACCGCTGTGACGACCTACAAATATTTTTGTGCAGATCGAATTAGCCTGGGTGTATTATGTTTGATAAATATGATAGTACATATTTACGAAGTCAAAATATAATTATTATGTAAGTAATCTGTTGTCTAGTAACACATACATAAGCGTAGTTTAGGGTTAGATAGCGCTGTGTGAATTACAAAATAATTTAGTACAAATCGGTGAAGAGCGCCGTTAATAATACCTACCTATCTACCGTGCGTTAAATTGTAGCGACGTATCACTAGTTTACTTTATTGTAAAACTGTTCTGTTCTACCCAAAATATATTTTGTTAAATAAGATTTATTTTGTAACTATCTTTATACTAAATTAATTTTAACCAATGTGTCGAAAGGGGTAATAAATTCTCGTGTAGTTCTCACTGAGAATTTAATAAGGAAGGAGTCTAGCTTAAATATATTTATACAACCTAGAGTCTCTACACTTTAAATATATCTTATACACTTTGAGAACAGGAAAAACCGCATAAAATACATAAGTATGTTTTAGTAATTGCGTAAAATGATGGTGCGAACACTCAAAAGTTTTTCGGGAAGCGCTGTCAGGCGTCTTGTTTGTTTTTAATTTTTTAATAAAAAAAATCATCCTTATTTTGTTAGGCTCAACGGTTCGTATTTTTATCACGTTTTAGCAAGTAAGGGAGACAATGGTTTTTATATTTATATGACATAATAAAAGAGAGAAAGATTATGTCAACCGGAAATATTTTGATCCATAAACAACGCAATTTTTGTAAAAGTTGGCACAAATACTAAACAGTGTCTAAGTAAGTAAGTCCTACATAATAAATAAAAACAAATATAAACACCTTAGTCTCAATATTTCAACAACCGGGCCTATCCACATTAGTTGACACAGGCTATTATTAAAAAACTATTATGAACTATATGTTATAACAATATATCAAAAGAACTTTGTTTTGAAGTCGAAACACCTCTTACAAAAGCTAGGGTTGCCCCGCACATTTACGCGCGAAAAGCGAGCTTCCCACTTGTCGCAATTAAGCAAAAATAATGTAAAGGTCTCAATGAGTGGTCCCTTTGATTGAGTCGCAGGCAGACAAGGGCCGAGGGTTCATGTGATCCTTTAATAAGCAAATAGGCAGAAGTGAGAGGAAGGTCAAAGGAAGCTCTGCAATTTCGTTGATTGATTGAGGGCTCAAGACTTTTTGTTGATTTTTTGTTGACGACGTTATCTACAGAAAATAATAATTCGGTAGATATTTGTCAATGTTCAAAGTTTAGAAGGGTTTCTTTGAAATACATTTATGTAAATAAGTTCGTAAAGAATATTTTATATTTAGGTAATGTTCGTTTAGAACATCATGAGATAGGTACCTAAGTATCTACTACATACCTACTTTTTCATATTTGTACCTATGTATACTTATATAACCTAGAATTCATGCTTAATACAGAATTAAATTAATAAAACTGATATTTCAAGGTGTAAGTATTACCTATGTAAATAAAGTAACTAAGTACCTACTTCTGAGCTCTTTAAAATGACACATTTTATTACTAAGTCAATGCCGACATATTTTTACACCTGACTATTATCAATGCTTACTTAAATTGAAAATAAATAACAACTTAAGACATTTTTCATTTTCTACATTAAAGTTCAATTACACCTACCTATGTTCTTCCTAAACGTAAATACCTAATTAGCAAGTAGATGTACTTACACAAACAATATAAGCGTACGTGCTCTCAGTAACTTGAGGCCTGGGTTTAGCCCCTAACAAAAACACTTAGACAGGCTTCTCTACATGGTGTTAAAATGAGCTGGCGTGTTTGTACCAGGGACTGCATATCGGTATAATTTTTTTAAATAGACTAGTAAAATTTCAGTACCCTTATTAGTGTACTGCTTCATCAAACACAATAACTGTACAAGTTATTAAAATCTAAATTAATTATATCAGTACCCAAATAATGTATACCGGATTAATTTCTGTAGATGTTTTAAGTACAGAAATATTTTAACTTATTTAATTTCTGTACCGAAATGTAAAGGTCAGCATATGTCCCTACGCTTCATAGGCTTGCAACTAAACTATCGAACATTCTACAGTTATTTAAAAATAAAATTTTAATATTAATATTAAGTAATACCGGAAAATTTCAGTTAACTTAAAACAAAAATCAGTTATGCTACAATAATAAAAAAGGTACAAGAATTATTGCAGTATGAATTCCTGTTCTGCTATTTTTAAATACACCTAATTTAACGGTATGACGTCATACAGAAAAAAAATGTACAGAAATTCATACCGGTATGCAGTCCTTGGTTTGTACTGTGATGTGGAGTAGGGACCAAGACGTAGATATTGAAGTATTTAAGGCCCGTTCTGTAGATCCGAAGTCGTTAGAAGAAATATAAAATGTCTCTGTTTAGCTTTGGCTTAAACATGTGTCCGTGATAATAGGTAGGTATGCAAAAAGTTGTTTGATATTTAAAAAAAGTTTTAAACAAGTTAAAATCATGTATGGCAGCGGGCCATACATGATTTTAGTTGATGTTATTTTGTGGCGTTTAACAAACAAAAACATATTGGCTATTCGGGATTCATTCCTGAGTAACTCAGTGCAAAATAATCAACGAATGCAGAGCATTAAAAAAACCGACTTCACGTCAAAACTTTGGCTGGGTTGAGAATGTCATCCACGTAAACATTCTCCGAAATCACACATATTTTTTCAAAAGTTTAAATTTTCAATGAAGTACCTACTCAACCGATTTCGATGAAATTTCAATGGGACCAACTATGAAGTATCCTCTATCATATGAAACAAAATCAATTCATAATTGACTGAAATATCGTGTACAAAAAAAAAACATACAGACGAATTGAGAACCTCCTCCTTTTTTGGAAGTCGGTTGAAAATAAGTAAGTACTCGTAGACGAACGTTACACGAAAAGATATTGCATTTTGAATATTACTTATATGTTTTGTATGTCTTTGGCACTTACAATTAAATTTTTGGACGAATTTTATTTATTTTAAAAACGATACACACTTTTTTTTTATATATTGTAAGGATAGGACGTTTGTCTTCCATGCCACCTGATGGAAAGTGCGCATGAAGACTATGGTGTTACACGTCCATCCACGAGAAACCTATTCACTCGACACTTAAAAGTTCCAGGACTGTGAGATGGAGTGCTGAAAGTTAAACTAAGTTTAACTACTGTTACTTTAAACCAATGTGTTGAAAATTCGTAGAAGAATAAGTTATTAAGATACCTAAAAGTGATGATTAAATTTCTAAACGCTCATTAGGTATTTCACGTAACGAAGGATCCGCCTTTGTACTTTACCTACTGAGTGTCATGGTCACCCTATAGCTACGATATAAATACTTACACATATAGCATGTTTCTGAGATGAATCATTCAACCTTAGTGCCACTATAAGGTTGGTGTTTTTTTTGCAAATTTATTGTCATTGAAGTTAAACTGTTTTCTTCTAGAGTTAGTGCAAAGAATTAGCCTTAAATACTGTTATAGAATCAAAAAATCAGTTTACGGCTACTGTTTCAACCGGTACCTATGTAAAATGGAACTATGAAATATTTAATTCGATTGTTTGACCAACCACGAAACGTACCCAGGGACCGGAACCGCTTACCCTTAAAGAGGTTTTTGATTGGGTTTTTCATAGACTTGTTTTAAAAAACCCTATCAATTTGGTAACCGTATCGAAGACTTACCCTAATTTAAGGCTTACCATATCAATAGAGATAGCTTCATGTAAGCAGTAAGCCTATCGAAAACCCTATTGAAGGTTACCGATTCAATAGGGTTTTAAAACCTGCAGGCAAATTTAATCTCTAAGAATATCAAATTATCAAAAATATCACCATCTATTCAATCTCGCACTTCGAATTATACTTCCGAATTCAAGAGCATGCGCGGAAAGAGATAGAAATAGGCTAACCCTATCACAGGGTAAGCGCATCCGAAAGTAGTTAACTTTATTCAAAGTCGATAGGCTTACCATATCAATAGGGTTACACTTCCATATGGTAAGATTTTGATAGGGTTACCCTATCAATAGGCTTAATCAAATAAAGGGGTTTTCCGGTCCCTGAACGTACCCTGTTGACCAAACGCCGTAGGGTTGACCATTACGTATAGAGCATTCGCATTCTTTCCAAACACTCTAAAACAGGTTCAGTAAACTTTGCGACGATGTTTGAGAGCACATCTTTTTGGCACTATTGTCATCGCAATATTGTAGCAACTAATCATGTTACAAAATTTCACCTTTCCAGACGCAATTCCAAATAGAGAAGTAGAGGCTGGTGTCGTAATGAGCAGTCTTCATGAGCCAGCTGACCATTGCAACATAGCTTGTATTTACTACATTCGAATTTAACAACGATAAGTAACTATACGATACCAAACGTCGCGGTATTTTCCTATTGATAGATTTAATATGAAGAATTGGCGATAGGTAAACCTTGGCAATTACTAAAGTGCGAACAGAATCAAACATTTCAGCGGATCTTTCACTCGCACTTATTAGCCTTGTAGAGCTGATAAAAAAGGGTAACAGACAATGGTTTTGACTTAGGTCGCAAGTTTTAATGGCTTAAGTATAACCAGGCTAGACCTATTGTTTCAACTATAAAGCGTCATGGTCATGAAACCACGAAACCACGAAACCACGCATTGGGAAGTAACTTTACAATAAAAAACAAAAAGTTTTTGTAATTTCTTTATTTTTTCACCATTTATCGTAAAACATTCCTACGGCACACCGTGCGTCGCAGTCGCGCACCAATATTTCGTCTTGTGTATGACGAGCCTTATCCTTTCAAACCTTTCCCTTACAATGTGGCCCACGTCACGCAACCTTTCTCCGAACACTTTTCTCGACAACACATTGCATGCTACTAGCGCCATCTACATTTAAGAATTTAAACTTCACAACAAGAGGAAGTCCTTTCGAAATGGAAAGTGACGCCATCTATATTTTGAATATGACTACTAATAGTATACAAACGAAGTCAGAAAAATGTGTTCTCCATTCCAATACTAGTTTACAAATTGAGAATACAAACCAAAACTTACATATTAACGCGAAACATAGCAAAAAATATATTAGAAAATAAATAGTAGTATTTTATACATTTTACTGGGTTTTAGTAAGTAAATAGAAATTATATGTCCAACGTAAGTACGCACAAGCACCATCTGGTCGCAGTTTGACTGCCACCAGACCGACTCTCCACTTCTGGACAATAGACTGAGTCATGCTAAGCAAAACCGTATCACAAAACCTAAGTTCAGACGTCAAGAGCCTAACCATTCCGTAACACTCTTAAAATATAATAAACTAAATACATATTACAAATATTATTCAAAATCACTGCTTAAATCAACTGTCTGCTTCGCAAACGAGTCTTTTACACATGTTTTACAGTTCTTCTTTCAAAGTCGATTGGGAGATCTGATCAATCCAAGCTATTCCAATAAAAACTAGTGTTAAACAATAGAAAGTAACAAATATATATAAAATACTAGTATTATAATAAACCTATAGGAATTTATACATCACTACACAATCTTTGGATACAACAGCTTGACACTTTTATTTCCTTCGCAAAAACTCCGAGCCCAATAATTGCCAGATCGATAGAATTATTTCGAGAATCAGAATTGTTTCTCGTTTTGACAAGCGCGACTCTGATAAAAAAGAGAAAACTATGTCTTATTGAGGTAATATGATAAAATTAGATAAGCTGTACAACTCTATCGATCGACTATTAATCACATACTAGATTCTCTAGAAAAAGCGTTATAATTGAGTCTTATTACGGCAAAGAATTGCGAATAAAGTAAAAGTGTCATACGAATCGAAAGCAAACTTTGCAGTTTCGTTAAAGAGAGCCTATTTTTTTTAAAATACCTTCGAAGACGATCGTACAATAAAGAGATCGTTAAAGTCCAGAAACAGCAAAGCCAGCCCCGACCGTCACACATACCAAACCACTCTCGAGACAAATGTGTTATACACGAATTAAGAAATTTCGTAAATAAAAAAGATTTATCCTCATCACATGAGCCCTTCAGTCCCAACGTTCCAACCACGATATCAATACCCTACCGAACCGGCTTATATTGGGTGAAATCCAAAAAAGATGTTAAAAACATCCGTCATTGATTAAAACATATCAATTGAAACCATCATGCCTACCACGTCTCTTCATACACAACACCCAATATGCCGACACCATTAAAACTAACACCGCAAATTATATTGCATACTATGTTACAACTTATCCAATCTAACGGCGACGTAGCCCTCCCCCTCTGTTCCCGTCGCCCTTCCCCTGTCGCTCGGTACACTACAGAACACAGTTTGTATCCATCGTCCTCACTCTAAGGAAACATTAAGACGCGCGCGCAGCCCGCCGCCGGCCCAGTCAAACCGATATATTGTCAGACGGAAGTAGGTTCGAAGGCACGAGGAAAATCAAATCAGTACACTTGTGTCAAGAGATAACTAGCCCCGGACTGCGCGCGCCCCCCACCATACTATACATAAAATATGAAATATTTAGGACACAATATTTCGAAATTGTTATACTACAAATCATTTTACCATTATAATAATAATAATATATAAACTACAATCGATTGGCAGTATTTCGCTTCTCTCCCTCTCCCTTGATATACACAACGTGACGTGAGTCTGTCACACTACATCGACACTTCACAAGTGGCCCGAAACTGTTGAACCAGTCATGACACCCGCGAGCTCCCGGGCCGCGCCGCGGGAACACCCGGGTGTCTTCCGCCTTATGGCACCACATTTACTTACTGCTACGGCCACGCACTGTGACACCTCAACATGCTTCACGACAACATTGGTGTGCCACAGCCTGTGCTCGTTCTACTCCTAACGGCTATGCAGTCGTATCACCTCGTCCTGATCCCTTCAACCGTTAACAATAACCAGGGGCACAGTGTATGCTGACCCACTGCTCATGCAAGACTCCCATTGTAAAACTCTCTAAATCACAATCAGAGACAAAAAAGACTTGGTGTTCCCTCTCATCGTGTCACAATTGCGCCCCTTTCATTTCTTAGTTTCTTTAATTAATTAATAATAACAGTTATTTTAATAATTTTGAATGTTTTCATGAATTACACAATAGCATTAGTGACAGAGTTAATGACAAAATTAAACAAAAAAGTTATCATCATGCCATCCGTGATGCATCATTCTAAGTCAAATCAACGACCGCCCACCGAAACCAAGACGAATAATACAAAACGAACCACTACAGCTGCTTGAACTTCCGATGCTGAACATTTGCGATCTAAGCCAGTTGCGTCTGTACTCCGCCGAATTCTATAGATTTTTGTGTCCAACCACTGTAACCGTACTATTTTATATATTTTTTTATTCGTTTTCTTTCAGGTACTGTGGTATTGCTTATATGTAATTATATCGAATTTTGAGGTTCTGGCGTTTTAATAATGGGTCGCTGGTCACCCGCGCGAGTGAAAGTATTGTAACAGTATTTGTAAGCGCCATCTGTTTTTTATATCCTACATTATAATTATGAGTTGAGTTTAGATACGAACGGTAGCTACTGAATGTATACGTGTCTCTTTCCCGCAGCGAGCGAGCGCTGCGACAACGGCGCGTATGCTTGCTCATCACAAACGTAACGTACAGATAAATTATCTTTTAGCAAAACATCAATTAATCAATATCAGAAATATAATTAAAAACTAACGTACTATTATAACTCTGAAGTTTCGCAGATGACTCGATCCGTACCTAATGACCTATGTATGTATAACACTTATGCAGGGGCGGACTATAACGGTGACGCCACACATTTCTGAATAAAGTCATATTAAAGGAACAGGCAACAACCAACAAATGGAAACAAATCCAGTAGGAACTGTATCGTATTCATACTATTGTCACAATATATGAGTAAAACATAATTAACATATGGAACGGAAAAGTGTGCCGTCAGCGTAGTTAAGCATTACGTACAATGTATGAATATTATAATAATTGACTATCATTTCACACAGCACACGCTTTCGCAACCAACGACTAAGTCAAGATGGCCGAACAAATATGGCGGCGACTAGTGCAGTCAGAGGAAGGTGAACGAGTGTCGGAAACTACGAAAACCGAAATAAATTTAAACAGCAATCAAGCCTTAGCTATACTTAGATATACACAGGAATTACAGCACTATTTAAGTCATACTTAAAAGCAACAGAGGTTTTGCGGAAACAGTGCAAAATCTTGGTTATTCTCTAAATGTAACAATTACGAGAGTGTAGTGTCTAAAAACTACAGAAAGGATGAGTAATAGTCGATTTTTGAAGTTTTCAATTTTTGAGAAATCGACGTAAAAATAAATATAAGGCTTCGATAAACGGAACGTAAGAATAGCGGAAAAGGTGTGACAGGGCAGTGAGGGGCGCGGGGCGAGGTATCACAGCAGGCAGCCCGGCAAGCGACGCCGAGACACGGGACCGGCGGCCTTATCTCCAAGCGATAAGGATCAAAATCAAAGTGCAAGGAGCTTAAATTAATGTACCCTACTAAACAATATGTTTTTAGTCTTGGATAAAAAGTCTTGGACAAAAACAAATCGAATGTGATGCGGTTAAATACTATTCTAATAAAGAAATCGTATAAGATGGTTGTCCGCCGGCCCAAACGGACGAAGATGTTCCAAAACTGAAAATTACCCATTGTAGCGTAATAATACTCACGAACTACAGCCTATTGCCGACAATTTAAACTCACACAGTTACTAGCTTCCATAAATACACACTAATATTATCCATATATTTCATTTAAGTTACGTAAAGCGTCTCTTTATACATATATATTTTCTTTAATTTTAAAACTTCGACGCTGCTAAATAATAAACACTTTCAGCATCGTCTTAAGGAAAAAATAGGAATAATATCTGATTCATATATTCTATATTATATAAACTCTGTAGATCTTAAACATCTATGGAACTAAAATTAGATTTTGTACCATAAATTTGTAGATAAAATTAAGCCTCAGAGTCACGGACAGCCGCAGATACGAGATGTGAGATCGAGAACGATACTGAGATGCAGGTGATGTATTCATTTGAGTATTATGTACCATTGTCAGGATATGTGCGACTTTCCGCGAGCCAACAGTTCTTCAAGCGGTACGAAACACGACCAGGTTCACTCCGCAGCCCCCCCCCCTTGCCGCATTCGAAGCACACCGAAAATAAAGCTAAACGCCAGAACCGGAACTCTCACTACGCCTACCTACGTCTAGTCCCGGTCCCAGGAAACAAAACTATCCTAAACTTACTTTAAGCGACGGCCGCGCCCCTGCTTTCGATATAAGAATCTATTTTTATATTCGTATAGAGAAATGATTTTTTTTATAAAGTACTTTTATTATTTCATCTATATGTACCACTTTATCGGACGTAACCAACTTATCCCACTCTATTTTATATAGATTATGGTCTTCGAGAAAAAACTGTACTGTTAATTAACCTAATTGGAGTCTTAGACTGCACCTAAGTTTCTTTTTTTGAAGTAAGGGTTTTTATAGGTTATGAATCTTACGAGTTTTAATACGATGTAGTCTAAATCTGCCTACTTGTTTAACTATCGTACGTAATGGTGAAGTTATATCTATATTACAAAGACTATGGTTTGAACCAGAATGCGCGGTCTAGCAACCTCGCAGTAAAGAGCAGAGCGATTATTTATATCAAATTAGATTAATCTAGGCATTTGAAGTAAAATAGAAAAAGGCTAGGCGGTGAAAATTATTCTCATTCAACAATAAAGGGATGCGATGCGAAGCTATTTAAAAACTCCCACGACTTGAGTCCGTAGGATTAAATAAAAATATATAAAACTGTATACAACGCCATCTATTACAGAGGACGACAAACGTACTACGTATTTGATAGAACGACTCAATTTACCAAGCGAAGCATAGAGAGGATGCTATCAACAAAAGGCGCAAAAAAACAAAACATTTTAATCCTATTTCTATACAATAATACAAAAAGTTTATGAATCTCAACATACATCTGCTGTAAACGTGGTTTTTCAGATTTAACATCATAAATTAGAAAATGATCTGCTAGTTTTACTGTAGAGCAAAATACGACGTCCCATAACCAAGAATAATCACAAAAGTAAATCGTATGACGGAACGTGTCTCTTTTGTAGCTACTACCATGCACCATGGAAGGAAAAGAATTAAACTGAAATGCACGAAAACTCCCTCACTCGACAAACAATAAGTTCAAGCATGTTTAACGAAACGTTTAAATATTAGTTTCTGATGATGAACAACGTTTATTAGAAGTGTATCGAGGAAGCAAACAAGGCCCATAGCGCGCAAGTTGATTGCGTCCTGCTTCATGCACGTAACCACACATACGAATATATACATCATCTCACGCGCACAAATAACGTACTCATTTGGTAAACGGACCAATGAAAACAAACTTTATTTCATTTTCAAGGAGGGCTAATACTTGTGTTTGTATACTTTTGTAACATTTTAGAACATAAAAATAAATTTCAGTTACGAAATCAGTACGAAACTTTAACTAGCATAGGGTGTCCATACCTAATATCCTCTCCCCTGATAATATCAGGCTGTCTCTTTCTTACCTGCGCACAAATACTGCGCAGATAAAGAATACAGCTTTGTCATTTCCAATATGGCAGTGATAGTTTTATTTATTTTATCGAATCGATATTTTTATGCGTCATTAAACCAAAAAGATCAAAGTAAAAAATTTAAAGCTAAAAGTTTATATCTAAGGCCGGGTACTGAACCATTTACAATGGACATTCCATCCCTCGGTTTTTATATATCACAGCAACGCGTCACTAATCTATACGAAGTTATTAAATGTTACTGAATTTAGAGTGAGCCGCAATTACTTCGAGGCTCCTTGTTAAAAAAATATAAAGCCTAAGCTTCGAATAATTTTTTTCATTTGACAAACAACACTTCCTACGTGTATCACCCAGCTCTCCTCTTGGACACCCTCACATTTTTTCAAGGGAAACGCTCCGTGTGCGTGTTCAATCTAAATAAAAATATAACTTAATTTATTCGCAACTGTAATTATGTAAATAATTCTTAATCAAATACTTTTTTTTTACATTTTGTCGAAATTTTGTCGCACACAAACCGCCTCATACTATCACGCTCTTTCATACTTATACACGATATAAAACAGACAAAAAAGTAATATTAAATAATTCATATTAAAAAAACACATTCACCTACAAACTAGATAAGTGGCATCTTATATTTAAGTTTTTTTATAGTTTTTATTATGTGTAACGCGACAAAGTGGGGCCGGTGTGACATTTTTTTTGTATTTTTATATTTTTTCGTCATCTCCTTAAATTCGAACCTACGCTAAACCAGCCACCCCACATCGTACCTAAATAACTTAACAAAAATAACACATATGCATTAAAATGACTTATATTCTGAAATATTAAACCTGCGTCGTATTTAGTTCCGTCATTCGTTTCAAGTCAAGTCTATATACCACGCCAAGATACATACACTATTTGTTTAAATAAAATCCTTTTTTTACGTAGAGCTTGAAGCCTATATAGATGAGAAGGTGCACCGAACTGTGGAGTTTGAATTAACAATAAATTTTAAAGGCCACGTATGTGTCTATTTTGAAGTTCAATTGGTTATTTTGACGCTCACCTATTCATGATTCATTAAATACTACGCCGCTGGGCGGCAGAAACTATTAAGAAAAATACTAAATATAATTAGTTTCAGGAATAAATGAGCGCGATCATCGGCATCCATATCTCGAAACCCGACACGCCAGCTCCGACAGACACCTCCCTATCACAATAATTATAATAATCAACAACAAATAAAATTGTCAAACTGCAAACATTATTAGTACCGGAAATCATGGCAAAGTCTCACAGACTTTACGTGAAACTAATACTTCACCGAAATATTACAAAAAAAAGAGAAAAAAAGAATAAAGCTTCGACATGTTTTTATCACATTATCTTATAACTAACTTTTCGAACGGTTTTTGAAAAAATAGAATAAACGAATATCTGTCAAACGGCGGAATGTCCGGAAAGTATTTAAAAACAACGCCTATTTTTAGAGAAAAAAAATTACTCATAAAAAATACATACACGTACTGTGTATAAAATACTATATACATATAGAGATATACATAATTGTGTGTTTCGTGGCGGTCGTTACCCGCCGGCTGCCTGAGTCTATGTGAAAGTGTTTTTTGTGTGAGAATGTGTGTGTGTGTGTGTGTATGTGTATGTGTGTGGTGTGTGTGTGAATGTATATATTTGCTTGGGTATGTCCGTATTTAGTAAAAGTGGCGCATGGATCAAATTCGGTTCGGAGCGCTTCCAGAAAATGTGTCCTGAAAAGAAGAAAAATATACACGTTAATAAGTTCGCTACACCGTTTTCGAGTCATTTTTTTATTTAAAGATCCCTGCAAATATTTCATATGATTTATTTAAAAAAATATGTTAACTTTTACGTAGTGATTCGCTGTTACGCGTTATATTTGGATGATGTTATGCAGGATGGTTTAAGAGATGCGCTCTCGATTTGAGATGATGGTAAATATGTGAAAGGTAGGTGACTCACTGAATCGCGCGGCGGCTGAGTGCTCGACGCTCGCCCTGAGGAGCCCGGGCCGGTCACACTCTGGGAACCAAATTATACAATATTAGAATAGCTGTGGACTACTTAATAAAAATTCAACATCACAACTCTTTGTAATGAGCGCACTGCAGGGATATAAGTCTCCCTTGGGTGAGGAGGAGGTATAGGCCATAAATAAATAAATAAATATTTCTGACACTCACACAACATTATCTAGCCCAAGTTAAGTTTCTTAAAGAACTTGTGTTATGGATACTAGATAACTGATATACTTAAGAAATATATACACATACATATTGAATAAATACATATTTTTTATTAGAATAAACGTAAATAAACATATAAACATCCATGACTTGACGACTAATATCTGTGTTCATCACATAAATATCCGCCGCCGCCGGGATTCGAACCTTAGGACCTCTGGCATAGAAGGCAATGTATGTTACCGCTACACCAGCCGGTCGTCGACCATAATCCACCAAGATGGCCCACCGCTGGTTGGTGGATTAGTAAAAATTAATATTTCTAAATTTCAAATATATTTCCAAAATTAAGTTAGTGGTGGATAAATAAACTTATGAAAGTAAAAGCATAAAAATTGAATGCTATTATAAATGCATAACTATGAGATTAACTTGAATAAACATACATACGTCCATTACTTGACGGTCAATATCTGCGGTCACCACATAAATATGATATTCCAAACTGGGATTCGAACCTCCGGCATGAAGGCAAAGTTTAACAACGAGCAGTTTCCATAATTATCAATTGTAAGCAGTAATCACTTACTTTAAAAGGGCGATAATTAAATTGACTTGTCTAAATAATATAATGTATAAATAAGTGAATAAAGGGTTACTTTCAGTCATCGGCCAAATTTTGACAACCAATTTGGCGAAGGGGTAAACCTATCTGCCTCAGACGCCAGTGATTGCGGGTTCGATTCCCGCCCGGAACAAGAAAAAAAAAAGGTTCCGGGTCTGGGTGTTTATTTATATATGTATTTATATTCTAGGTTCCCCCCTAGTTCGCTACATGGTATCTCATAGCACAAGCTTCGCTTACTTTGAGGCCATGTAGTTATTGTCTGGGGATTTTATTATTTATTTATTATTATTATAATTTTGTGATATTTTATTTTTTGTACTGAGAGGTACTATTTTTTGTATTAAACATGCAGTTACGTTTATAACGTAACAAAGAAAATGAATTTAAAGGTCATGTTTCCAAATTGGAATATTAGATTTACACTTGAACAAAGTGTATCTAAAATTACGCAATTCTCTATTTCGCCAATTCTCTTTAAGTATATGGTCAAAACTGTCATTGTCATGTCATCTGGTTTGTCATTTGGTAAAAAAATCTGTCACATGAAGTAAGGAGGAATGGAATGTCATGTACGGAGAAGCGATTTTTAATAAATCTTGTGCTTTTTTAATACGATGTCTATCCGAAATTGAGTGATAACTGTTCGTTTGTATACATATTCGCTTTAATATATCGTTGTGCTCATATTCTAGCCCCAGATACAAAGTAACGGAAACATTAGACGACCGGCTGGTGTAGCGGTAACATACATTGCCTTGTATGCCAGAGGTCCTGGCTTCGAATCCCGGCGGCGGCGGATATTTGTGTGATGAACACGGATATTAGTCGTCAAGTCATGGATGTTTATATGTTTATATAAGTTTATTCTAATAAAAATATGTATTTATTCAATATATATTTCTTAAGTATATCAGTTATCTAGTATCCATAACACAAGTTCTTTAAGAAACTTAATTTGGGCTAGATAATGTTGTGTGAGTATCAGAAATATTTATTTATTATTTATTTCTTTTGGCCGGTGACTAAAAGAAATCCTACATAGTGGGCGAGTGTACAATGATCGGCGCAACATACTTGTGGGTCGTGCTGCATCTTGTCGCAGTAGTCCCGCAGGATGTCGCGGAACCGCGTCCAGCACTTCTCCGGCACCGTGATCGCCGTGCGGAAGTTGCTCTTCACCTGCACATTTACAAACATTTCATTACCTATTATAATTCTTCGGCCTTGATACTAAACTACTGTTAATTTGGGTAAGTAAGCTATAGATCTTTCTGGTTTTAATACGTTGTTCTAGAGAAAATTAATAGAAATAATTTGGTTTTTCGTTAAAAACAATTAAATTTAAGCTTTGTCTGGTGTTTTTCTAAGTTTTTTTGATAATACGTAAGTATCTTATTGGTCTGTTTTTATTTCACAAAGTATGACCAAATTCTGCGACACAAGTTCTTCTACCTTGAGCAGATATTCGCTAATCAAGTTCATATTAAAATATTAAAAAGTTTAGAAGAGCTTTAACCCGGCAGTCGGCAGGCGTGAAAGAGAACGGATCTAGCAAACGCTGTACATATTATGGTAAATCTAGAACATAATTTTTTAGTTATCACTTTGTTTCAAATCAACGTATATAAAAAAGCAACGTCTAAAAGATATCGCCAGCCTAAAGTTGTTTTATTTGAGGCAGCATGCTTGACATTTTGTCTATCTTACATCGGTATTATTAATCAAAAGCTCATGTTGAAACTCCCTATGGATAATATCGCCTATTTTTATGTGATCGTCATTTTCCAGCTAGTAAAGTATGTAGAAGATACTATGGAATATTGGCAACACTACGATAACAGTGCACATTCACTATTTCTATTTTAACAATACAATGGAATCCAATAAAGTTTATACCAAAATTCTTAAAGGCTTTTTAAGAATTTTATATTTCTTTCTGTAAATTGGTTGTGATTTACAATTAAATGTTAAAATGACTAAGATTGAAATGACAATATTATTATGATTAGAATGATAATACGATTATGATAAGAATGAAAACATGATCATGATTAGAATGAAACCATGATCATGATTAAAATATTAACTAATATAAAAAGGTAGTAAAAAAGGCGCATTATTAACTTGGACAACCTCGCTAATCTTCATGTAAATGCCGCGGTTGTTCTGGCCGATGTCGAAATAGAAATTTTTGTTTTCTACGCGCAGGTGCCGCCCCTCGGGAAGCTCGCCTTTGAAGCTGGAAGTGAAAGGGAATACGTTAGTTTACTTTGATGGGAATTACGTGTTTGAAGGGTCATTGTATACTGCAGGGCTATTCTCCTAAACAACAGCGTCAAGTTCATCGATGCAACAGCGACGAGTGACGTAATTGGTATTCACTTATGTCTTAACACGACACCAGCGCTCGCCGCTGATGACGGTAAACTGTTATTCTTTGAACTGTTCGAAAATTTTCTTTAGGTTATGGTATTCTGCTAAATGTAAATCATTGCAATCTCGTCAACGTTGTTGATGATTTCGTTGTTGTTTTAGTTACGCGAATAGCTATGCTGAACAAAAATGTTATCGAACGATTACTTTTTAACAAAAATCTTAAGTGTTACAAACTCTTAATGAATTTTTAAGTAATTTAGTTAAAATTAGTAGTTCCGCACGATTATATCTACATTGCTTATGATAGAGTGGAATTTCAACACATTTATTTTTATTGCTGGAACAAAAAAAATGGTACAGAGCGTTTTATTCAGACTTTGTGGACGCAAAACATAATTTTACAATAAGAACACTATAAAATGTGTCCTGATTGTAAAATAACACAAACATAACAACTAAAAGGAGAGAGATATTATATACGAACATAATTCATAAATAATTTTAATAATATATAAATAATAATTAGCCTAAAACAAATACGATAAAATTCGCGTGAAAACGCTTAAACTAGGAAAAAAAATCCTGTACCTACCTCAGTATACCGTGTTATGTCGTGACACTAAATTATCAATATTAGACAAAACATTTTTTGATCGTTTTAGTGAATCTGAATCACATATAATATGAAAATTTGGATGGATGGATGGGTGTTAGTTCCTCAATCACAACAGAACGGCTCAACATTAGGATGAAAGGATCTCTGTTTAAGTGGTCCATTTGAGGTACCGAGGTACACTCGATAGTTTATGATACCTTTGATTCCCCTACAGAAAACTGTATTAACAATTTAGGTTTAAGTTGAACTTTAAACTGAGGAAAAAAAATACTCGTGGCTTTGTACAGAAGCCATATCGCTGTACTATGTAAAAAGACTGTTAGCCATGACAAGAAAATGCCTACCATAACTGTCAAACTGACAGTTTGTTGTTTATTTCCTTCTGTTGATTGGAAAACCAGTAGAAATAGCCAATAAATCAGTTAAACTCAAGACAGTAAACGAATACGAAGCACCCCGGAACTCAGAAACGAAAGGAATAACAAAATTATTTGAATGACTAACGCAGAGGTGCTATCCTGTCATTATTAACATTTGCTGACATATTTCAAGAAATGATTACGTTATGTTCCTAAAACGCTATTTTTAACAACTTTAAATAATTTATTTTGCAGCACTTAATCATGAAAAGGCAAGCATATCCTATATTGTAGAGTTCCTGTGGCGCAGTGACAGTACAATCTGGAATAGCACATAGGCTACTTTTATCCCGATATTAAACACTAGCCTAAGTGCGTCCGAGAACTCGATTTTCCCTGTATGTATGTTTAATTTGTACTATCGAACAAACTGAATCACGCACAACCCATTTTGCTGATAATTCGTTAAACTTGTAAGGTCTATCGCGTATAATGCGCTTAGGACATTTTAGATACCTACTGTACGAATTCTGTACTCAGTAAATGTCAGTGTCGAATGAAATGATAACAAGTTAACCTACCAAGGAAACCTATTTTCACGCGAACTTCGACCTGCTAACATTTAGACGGATTGCCGAAATGAGTTTAAGGTGGGTCATGAACACAAAGCAGATATATAGTAGAGCTGCTGTAAGCAAAGTTGCACAGCTTCAATTTGGGTTGTCCTGACGTCACAGCCTTTAGTTCAAGCTATTCTGCGCTAGAGGCACTGGCGTCAGTTCATCGCTGACTTCTTTGAAGTATGTACACGCGTAGATATTTAAAAAAAATTAAATCCTCCATTGTTTCTCGATGTAAAATTTAGTTTTCTATACTTTTATAAAGGAATTACATTGACAATCCAAACAAAATTAACTTACCACGAAGATAATTTCATTTATAATTATTTTTTACAATTTTTTTTGTTTTCCAATTATTTATGTCCAAAATTCCAGATTGTTATTTGTTGCCTAGGTGATTTTTATGCCGCGAAAAAATGTTGTGCTATCAAGAGTCAAGTAGAAATACCTTTATTTCGCGGTTTTTTTCTGACAGAATTGGAACGTATGAAATTTTGTTAAAAAACTAATACTAACTAATAACTGCTAACCTAACTAATAAGTAAAGTATAGCTGAACTTTTTTGATGATCATGTGAATATTTTAACCTTATGTTTCAACCGGTTTTTACTACTCGCTACTAGGTGTCTAATGCCATCGCCTGTTTGGCTATGATTGGCCATAACCCACCGCTGTCCCCTCCCGCACCCCGCCCGTAGGTTTCACTTGTGTCCCTAGAGAAAACTGGATAGGGCAGCTCCTGTATATATTTCCTGCGTGGTCATGAATGTCATGATTCAGTGTGTTGGATGGTAGTACAAGCAGCCTCACCCGCCGTCGTCCGCGCCGAAGTCGTCTAAGAGATCGGTGAGCGCGTCGCGGAACTCGATCATGCCCTGCGCCGGCAGCGCCACCTGCGAGCGCGGCCCGCCGCGGGTCATGGTCTGCGACACGCGCAGGAAGCGCCCGCGGGAGTTCTCCTTCAGGTCCAGGTAGTAACGCCGGTTGTCCTGGAACCATGGGGAGTTATTGGTAGGTTTCGATAACAGGAACAACAGTAAACATCGGAATTCGTATGCTATCTAGACCTTACGTGTCAGATTTGTGTACCATGCAAATAACCTGTAATATAAATACGTATACGCCTGTAGGTAAAAGATTAGTATGGCCCCTAAACAGCTTAAAAACAATAAGGCGCCGGGTGATGATAGAATTACAGCCGAGCTTCTGAAAGCTGGTGGCAAACCTGTGCTTAAGACCCTTCAGAAGCTGTTCGATTTCGTCATCCTCGAGGGCAAAACACCCAAAGCGTGGCTCCAAGGCATAGTGGTCTTGTTCTACAAAAAAGGGGACAAAACCCCGTTGAAGAACTTCAGACCCATTACTTTGTTGAGCCGTGTGTACAGTCAGCGTCAAATTAATATTAGCAAACAAAGTAGCCAAATTTATCTCACATGCATGAATTCATAAAGATCTTGCAATAAGAGTATTCATATAGTTGTCAGCATCTAAAGTGATGATCAGAAGCAACAACTTTTTTTTTCAATTCATGTAATCCTTCAGGATGCTCAAATTTATCTCGTTCAATGGTATCTAGGCACCAAAAATACATTTCATTAAGAAAATTAAACCTTATGATTGAGTAGTTAAAGTGCTTTTCACTGTTGTCACTACTGTTAAACTGTGTATCTAAATTTTGCTCATGTAGTAATAACTCATTTGAAAAATTAAGAAGATAAGTAATAATGACGTCTATCAGTGTCGTCATTAAGACATACATCTACTGTGGTGACAATAAAAACAAATATTATTTATCTAATAACATATCGTCCTTATTTGAAAAAATATAAATAATAAATAAATAAAATACCCAGACAATCACACAAACTACATTGCCCCAAAGTAAGCATAACTTGTTTTGGGATACCATGTAGCGAACTAGGGGGGAACCTAGAATATAAATACATAAATAGATACACCACTCAGACACGGAACATTTTTTTTTCTTGTTCCGTGCGGAAACCGAACCCGCAACCACTGGCGTCTGAGGCAGACTGGTTTACCCCATCACCAAAGAGGTCGTCAATATCAATGCCTCCATATCATTTAGATGAAGAGACTAGGTACCACATGTATGACCTTTAAGTAGCAATAAACTGATTTGATATATAAAACTCAGGTAAAACTGCTCAATGTCGATCTCGGGTGCTGTATACTGGTATGCAGACATCGTTAAGATATGTCAAAAGCCATTCCGCCTGGTGATGTGCCTGGTGGCAATATTCCCACTCCCAGCCAAATTCCCAATATTTCCACTGTCGGCAAAATTTCAATGTTAATATTGGCAATATGGCCCTGGTTCTTATTAAATAAATATCAATATATTGTATTACTAATGCAGTGAAATCATCGTTTAAAGTTCATTTGTGAAGTATATCAATCGTAAAAAGTACACCATGCAATTTGTAGTTTTTAAAGAGATTTGTAAAGAATAACCCTTTTTTTTTATTTTATAGATTTAAAATCGATGTTTTTGAAATGCGATGCGATTTGAAATGAAAGACATGAACAAAATTAATAAAAATGATTCGAATGATCCTTCGTTCAATACCTTTATATTATCTTTCATTGCCTTATGCTTAGCAAGTTTCGCAATATTCCCAATATTTTCTCAGCAATACTGGAAATTTTCCCCCAAAACAACACTTAATTGGAAACAATATAGCTTAATAAATATTTTTTTTAAGTAATGTCAGCAGTTTCCTTACTTATTTTGACTTTTAATTAAGCAACATTTCCCCAATATTCTAGACAGCAATATTCATCATAACCAATATTCCCCCCACACTGGGCAATAACGACAGCAACGGAACTTCTCTGATTCCGACACCCTGAAAATTCTTTATGGCCCCAGCCTCCTTGTCACCCAGAGGAAATACTGCAGTGAGCTCTTTGAAAAGGATTGAAATGATGAAAATGCTTTTAAAAGTGGGGTCTTTTAATGACAGTAATACAGACATATGAAATGAAATCTGGCGTAAATCTAGCGTTACCTTGAGCATCATCTCTGACTTTAGCTTGCCGTCATCCGGCACGCTGTCGGGTATGGGCGGGCCCAGCGACGAGTAAAAATCGCTGAAGCTGGACAAGTGGTCCCGGAACTCTGCCGCCGTCGACATCGCCAGAAAGATCTGACTGCGGCGCCCGTCCGCGCCGATCTAATACAAATACAATAAAAAGAAGAAATTAATAAATTATCTTATTATACCTATATACAAATGATAAGCTGATTTTAATTATTTTTCAACATACTTGCTCGTAAAGTGAGCCTTATTCTATTGAATTTAGAACTATAAACCGGGCTATGAGTCACGCGTGCATAATATATTATACCCTAGTGCATAATATAATGAATCCTACAAAGTTGAATTGTACCTTAGTGCAAATTACATGCGAGTAAACAGAGCATATTTTATTGATATGATTACTCACAAGTGTGTTGAAAAACGTCGTATGTAACTCGTGAGTGTTGCTAATTACAGTCTCGGCTCATTATACACGACTGTAATTAGCAACTTAGCTCACTTGTTACATAATATACTATTGTTCAAAATTATGTATCCACTGCTGAATAACAACTGTGCCTATTAATTATTAGTGGAAGCTTTTAAATGGCCGCCAGAGTCAATTGTAGCTATCATAGTGTAATATGTAGCTGTAAGCTTTCCAATAATTTGTAAAATAAAAAAAAATATAATTCCCTTAGATATAAATATGCGACGTATTTTTTTGTTTTTACGAAACTTAAGAACAAGTTGTTTAGAATCGGCAACAAACGATTGCAATAGTTTCTATACCAGGTATACTATATGTTCTATTTAAAACTCAATCGTAAGAGATCCCAGGATGCAAGTAGGTGCCTACGCATGAAGGGGTAGCAAGCAGGCGCCGCGCGCTCGGTGTCTTCACTACATATTTATCTTATAAAAAGCTACTGAAATAAATATAAAGATAATTACACGTGTACAAGAAACATAAACCGAAGAAAAAGTAGTAGTTGACAACACCAAGACATTGGTGGATAATGGGCGATCATTATCTTCAAAGAGACGCACACTTCTCGACGGAGGCCTCCCCCAGGATTCGTCATGTCGTCCGGACCCGCGCCGTCATCCAGCATTTGACGTTCGTAAAGTGTATAAAATTACCTACTACGAATAAAAAGTTTTCATTTTTCATTTTCATTTTTCATAACATAAACAAAAATTTAAGAAAACCCTAGATTTTACGTGCTTAGATAACGCTCCATTAGTCAAACATATCTATACCAATATATAAAGCTGAAGAGTTTGTTTTTTTGTTTGTTTGTTTGAACGCGCTAATCTCAGAAACTACAAGTGGGATTTGAAAAATTCTTTTTGCATTTGATAGCCCAACTCTTGAGAAAGGTTATAGGTAAAGGTTATATTTTATCTCGAAATTCCCACGGGATCAAAAGTTGCGCGGGTAAAACCGCGCGCGGTGGCTAGTACCTAATATAAACCAAATTTTGAAATTTTAGGTACAAAACTAGCGAAGATCTAGCTTCTAGCTCCAGTGACAGCTGAATATCTTGGAGAAGACTGCTTTGATAAGCTAAGAACTACCATCTCGACACATAAGACTTTGATTACCAAAAAATGCTTTCATATCGGTCAATCCGTTTCTGGGCTAAAATGGTACAGACAGATACACATATCCTACGCATTACGCACTAAAAAACTTATACAAAGGGAGCTTTTACTGAAATTTTACTCTATAGGGATTAATGATGTCAAACGATGTCTGTTGTGAATGTCAAAAATGTAGTTTTTAATGTAAGTTCACTAAAAAGTTACTTACCGGAGTAACTTAGCTAAAGCCCGCATAAAACCATGTTATTTTAATGTTATTTTATTCATGACTATTAACAAATATTTAATTAGTTTATTCTCTTATATCACATTCTTTATTTCATATTTGAAAGAAAGCATTATTTTGTCCGTGCACATAGCAACCTTGAGTTATCTTATCTCAAATTATATCACTCAATAGCAGCTGACGAGCCACCTGCATTTCATTTATTTACAGAACTCTATCAAAACTATCTCACTGATAATGAAATCTTTGTGACGTAATTTTGTCCGTGTAGGGTCGGCTTACAATAGCCCTACGAAACTGGATAAGCGTGTCGTAAAACTCGACTAATCCGAGTGACACCCGCTTGGTGGTAGGATCCCGTCAGTGACGGACCGGCTAGCGACCGTCTTTTATATAAAATCTACCAACAATTATCGCCGCTCCGGCGGTGATGTGTTCCGTCCATATTTTATGAAGAGCCAGATCTGTCCTAAGCCTGTGTGCTTGGAACAACGTAGACTGGTGAAATCCACATTAAAATCTGTTCAGCAGTTAACCCGACAGATCTTTCCCTTTTATACGATAAATACATAACTTCACGCCTGTATCCCTTATTGGGTAGATATAGGACACCGAAGTCTATAAAAACCATCTGTCACGTTGAACATATTTGCAAATTTGAAGGTATTATAATGATGGAGAGACTGTTGCAGTGACAGGGATTCAGCCTACCGCCCACAAAAACACCAATAAAACCTCCGTCCCTAAACTGACTTTTACAGTATGCCCGGGAGGAGAAGCAGCTGGCACATTCTATGTTTTTCTTTCGCTCCCAGTCCAGCATAAGATACGCATTCCATACGATAAAATTCAGTTATAAAAGCATTTTCTATTGTGAATTGTGAAAACTGATGAAACTATTAGTTTTTATTTTTTGGTACAGCAAACAGGCAAGTGATCCTTTCAACACGGAAATAGCTGAACTAGAGTTGCGTAAGGTTTTGTATGTTCATTTTAACATAACAGCGATAAACTTTAGGTATAAAATAAAAAGCCAACGACTTAGTTTTCTAAAAATGCTACACGTGTAAAAGAATTCTTTAAATTAAAGCGGCTAGACGAATTTTGTACATTATTTCTTTACGCATGTATCTTTTTTTACATCCGAGCACTCAACTACACGAACAACCCACGATCTGATCAAGTACGATAAAAAGCTTAAACTATATAAGAATTACTGAGCAATATTTTTTTCTATTTAAAAACAGAGAAATTGGATCCTACTGACTATCTCATGCTTCACGTATTACAATTACTGGCGGCTGTATTCTTAAAGAAATCGATTGTCTTTCAATAGGACTTTTTGGTGAAGTACGACGGGGACTCAAAAAGTTCGCGGAAATGACTATTTTTCCTTTTCAATATATTCTCCCTTAACTCTAATACATTTCTCAGTCCTTTCTTTTAATTTCATTAAACCCTCTAAAAAATGTTTTGTCTTGAGCCTCGAAATGACTTGACTTCACCATCATCGTTGAATTTTTTTTTCCACGCAGCTATTTCTTCATTTTTGGGAACAAATAATAGTCGCTGGACTGTAGGGTGGGTGGCGGAGTGGTTCAAAACCACATTGGTTGATGGCAGCTGTCGCAACGTGGCTGGTGTGCACGGGTGCGTTGTCATGCAAAAGGAGCACACCTTTTGTGAGTTTTCCTCTTCTTTTTTCTTTGATAGCTTCTTTCAATTGAGCCAGAAGGGAAGCGTAGTATTCTCCCGTGATAGAAATACCACGATTTTTATAGTCGATCAATAGAATACCTTCACTATCCCAAAAGATAATTTCCATGATCTTGCCGGCCGATTGTGGTACCTTGAATTTTTAGGGGGTGCTTAGCCTTTTTTAACCCACTGCATAGACTCTTGCTTAGATTCAGGTTCAAAATGGTGAACCCAAGATTCGTCACCAGTGACAATTCGGGCAATAAATTCATCTATTTGTTCTTTACAGCGCAGCGGTTCAAAAACTCGCGAAAATAGTCGACACGCTCCCGTTTTTGATGCGGCGTGAGCACTGTAGGGACCCATCTTGCACACACCTTGCTCATACCAAGATGTTGATGTAGGTAGAATATTCAAAATGGTAGTTTCTGATACTCCAACTATTGTAGAAAGCTGTTTCTTCTTCAAACATGCATCTTCCAATACAAGTTTCTCAACTTTTTTAACGATTTCTGGTGTGGTGGCGTCAATCGGCCGTCCAAACCGAGGGTTGTCTTCAATCGACTCTCTACCTTGCTGGAATACACCATGCCACTTATGAATCATGGTTTTACCCGGGGCAGAACCTCCGTAAACAGATAAAATCTCTTGCAAAATGGTTTGGGCTGTTTTTCCTTGTTTGGTGAGGAACTTTATGACGGCGCGATGTTCAATTTTCTCCATATTAACTGATTTCTTCCCGATTGACTTATTTACTCGTTAATAACTTGAAAGTTAATGAAGCTATAAGGCTGGAATACATACATACATAACTTCACGCCTGCATCCCTTATGGGGTAGGCAGAACACCAGAGGTTATAAAACCACCTGATGTCACGTTTGACAAATTTAGAGGCATTAGAATGATGGAACGAGACTATTGCAGTGACAGGGGGTCAGCCTATCGCCCACAAAATAACATCCGATAAAGCCTTTGTCCCTTAACTGACTCTTACAGTATGCCCGGGAAGATAAGCAGCTGGCCCATTCTACGTTTTTCCTTTGCTCCCAGTACAGCATGGAAGGTTGAAGGCTGGAATTTGGTATATATAGTAACAGGAAGTTCCTTAACTAGTATCTACCTGACCCCCACAACTTCCGGGAAAATGTTGACCTCCTCGACCATCGCTTTTGACAGGACTTGTATATCGGTAAGTAACATGAAGATTTAGGTTTACACTGAATCAGGTGAATAGTTTTTATACATACACATACACAACGTCACGCCTGTATCCCTTATGGGGTAGGCAGAACACCAGAGGTTACAAGACCATCTGATGTCACGTTTGACAAATTTGGAGGTATTATAAAGATGGAAAGAGACTATTGTAGTGACAGGGGGTCAGCCTATCGCCCACAAAAACGTTTACGAATAGTTTTTATGTGAACGTATAAAGAAAATACTAATTTACACCTTACACCTTTGTCAACCACAATCTTAAATTTCTTCGATTCTCACAATCGATTTCTTGATGAAGGCAAGGTTGGAAGCCTATTGGTTTAGTTACAAGCTTAAAACACTTGCACGAAAATGAAGAAAACAATTTGATTTGATGGCGACACATAACACCCTTTTATATACGCTGGGGAAAATTTAAAAGCGAAGCCTGCATGGAGTGCGAAAAATAAAAGCAATCAAAATTAAAAAAATAATAATATTATGGGTTATTTTTTGGTGCTTTTTTGGTTTAAGGTGTTTTTACTTAGTAAACTTTCGTAGCAGTTACATGGTGGATATTTGGGTCTGCACTCCGTTTTGACTCAATATCTAACAACCTACTGCTGTCAATACACAAGTTAACAATGTCTTTTCAAACGGTTTTCAAAATTGTATTCTTAACAAGCAAATACCATTGTTGTTTTTTCCAAATAACACAATACGAACTAGTTTTGCTAACTTAACTAATGTTTTATGTAAATTCAGGCCGATGTTTAAAACCGTCATAATCGCCAAGGTTTTTTGCAAATAATTTACTATTAAATTAGCAATTCCAAAAAGCCGTTTAGTATGAATAATTTATGCAAAAATTCTCCCTTAACATTTCCGTTTCCTATTAAGAACCAATTATTTTATTATTTTTTACAAATTTTATTCTCGTTATATGGAGCATAAGCTGAGTGTTTTGTTTCCAGGATAAAATAAAAATGTAATGACTTCGTGTCTACCTACCGTAATGCATCTTAAATATAGCTTAAATAGAAATAATCAACGAATGCAGAACATTAAAATAACCGACTTCACGTCAACACTTCGGCCGACTACTAATGTTATCCACATAAACATTCTCCGAAATCATACATATTGTTTCAAAAATTTGAAATGTTCAATGAAGTACCTAACCGATTTCGATGAAATTTATATGGGACCAACTATGAAGTATCCTCTATCGTATGAATTAAGAATTTTTAAAATCAATTCATAATTGTCTGAAATATCGTGTAACAAAGACACAAAAAAAAATATACAGACGAATTGAGAACCTCCTCCTTTTTTGGAAGTCGGTTAAAAAATACAATACAAAACAATTTGAAAGCTCTTATAGTCTTATGTGCTTGTTTCGGGCTTTTTAGTTTGAACTTACTGTATTCCGCAGTCGGGTTTTTAGTTTTTGTAATTACTCTTTTACATATTCTGATTTTTTAACCCTTAGGCTATCTTTGAGCAAAAGTAACGCATTTCTAAGACTATGCTCCTATACAAATAAAAGGTAAATTTTAGAATTCTACGTAGTCATACAATTAAACAGGGGTCTCATCAGTAATGCAGTCGTTAGATCTAAGGTCTTTTTAAAACCGTATTCGCGTATCACTTGAACGACATCGAATAGAAATAGGATAATTAAATGACTTCGTAAACGAGCTTCACAAATATTGATATTGCAAAATCAAAGCTAAGCAAAACAGAATAAAGCTAGAAGTATCCAACTTTTGTGAAACGTGACTTTCATTTGTCTTATTCCTATTAAAACTGCTGTCACCTTGTTTGGTAAATGTGATGAGATGTCTTTTAGAAACGATTTAAGTTCTATTTATAAACACCTTTGACGACCTTTCTTGCCACTTCTTCTCAATAGATCGACTTTCCGAAGTGGTGGTAGATTCAGTTCGATATGTAAATTATTTGACTTATTTCAAATGTATTTAAATATTTAAATAATACTAAATTTTTTACCACCGGACTACCAGACGCAGACAGAACTTCCATCCCTATGTAGTGGATTTACCAAGAAGTCGAACAAAACGCTTCGATAGTTCCTTTTTGGTACGGATTGCCAAGGTGTGGAACAATCTGCCTGCGTCTGTTTTTCCTGACCACTACAGTCCTGGAACTTTTAAGTGTCGAGTGAATAGGTTTCTCGTGGATGGACGTGTAACACCATAGTCTTCATGCGCACTTTCCATCAGGTGGCATGGAAGACAAACGTCCTATGCTTACAATAAAAAAAGTTTGAGTTGACCTAACGATCGAGCGGTCGTGTTGGTGATTTCAGTTCGCCTGCGGACCTACTCATTGCCGATTCGATGCCACACAGAAGCTCCGAGCAAACATTGCCCGGTTTGCCACATTTTTTGAAGTCAATAATTAGCAATCACGTAATTATAATATTTTTATTTGCTTTTGAGCTCAATCTCACCTGATGGTAAGGAAAGATAAGGTCCAACACGGACTTAGGATAGAAATATTGCCGAAACACATCACCGGTTGGTCGCTAGCCAGGCGGACACTGACGGGATCCTAGCACCAAGGGGGTCACTCGGATTAGCAAACTTTTACAAGTTTATCCAGGGGCCATAAGGCTATTCTAAGCAGACCTAACACGTGCTACATAACATTTGCATATTAAAATCCACCCTTTCTAAATGGCTATGAACAGAAATCAGACATCAATCTTTGCAGGTGACATATATTATCAACTATAAAGCAAGTGGAACCTACCTCTGCAACCTTGATGAACCGTCCCCGCCGGTTCTGCTTCACGTCCAGGTAGAACCGCTTGGACTGGATCTGCAGCATCTTGGTCGCCAGCTCCTGCTCTTGAGGCTGCTGGCCTGGTGATCAAAAACGGACTCTTGTGAAAGGCAATAAAACACTTTTCGGGCTGTAGTCTTTTAGATCGCTGTAAAAAGGCGGTTCGTATCCTGGTGAACTTAAAAAAGGGACTCTTGTGAGCGGCAATAAAACATACAATCCTTCGTGCTGTATGCAACAAGGCAGTTTTTGTTTGCATCCACTATCTATCTATAGGATAGTTGGGGAATTCAATTTGTGGTCGCGCTTTACAGTCCTATATTGGGGTGTCTAGGGAGAATTGATAATAGACATGGATTAAAAATTGTTAAGGCAAACCATATATGGGCATAAAACCATTATCTTCAGAAACTTTCACGTTAAAAAATATAAGTAGGTACGATAAGATTAGTATTCCTTGAGATTTTTTCAAATATCCGGCAAAAAAATCATAATATAACGTCTGTTTTATGTTTATTCAATATATTTTTCATAGTCCGATTGATCTAACGAGCTTATATTCATAGACTTTATAACCCTACATAAATATACGTTTACAGCTACAAACAGCAATATGCGAAAGTAATGATCTGTACAAGTAAACTGCAGTGGAATTATCCAATAATCCCGCAGCGACCCGGAAGAGTGGCGGCTCCTACGCGCGTAGCTCGTATATTGCACGCCGCGAAACTCTTCACTTGAAAGAAACGGCAATCATTCTAAAAGAAACTATTTCATGAAAATTTCCTTGGAAAAGTATAACAAGCGTAGTTCAAACTTTGTTTTTCTTATTGTTGTATTGATCAATTGCACTTCAGCTGTGACAAAAATGTGATATTATGTTAAGGATAATCAACGAATGCAGAGCATTATAAAAACTGTCTTCACTAACATTTCTAAACCCTTGCCATCAATGTAATTATTATCCGTTCTCATAAATATTTTTTATAAAATTTCAAAAATTATGTACTCAATTGATTTCGATGAAATTTATATGGGGATTATACCCCTAATTTAACCTCTGAAGTATTATATAATATTCAATTCGATTCAAAATCGATTCTTAATTGTCCAAAATCACGTAAGCAAGATACAAAAAAAAAGTAAAAAAACATATACACGAATGGAGAACCTCTCTTTTAAAGTCGCATGATTAATCAAAATAGTAGTACGACTGTTTCTAGTTTAAGTAATGCTCGTTATGGAGTGAACATCCACTTCATTCTGACGGTCTCTGTGTTGCATTGCTCAAGGGATCGATTCGCAGGTAGAAAAACAACAACTGTTCTAATCTTGCTCGGGTGAAACTTGGAAGGTCTGGATATATTCCTAGGATAAATCCTAGTTCTGTTTTGTAGTATCATACCGAACTTTGGGGAAAGATAATTAGTGTATCAGTATTTATCTCACGTCAGCAAGTTCACGTTTTGATAGTAGAGCCTATTGAAGATAGACCTTACTATAAACATTATTTGTATCCCTATACGGGGTGTGCATGTATGCCAGTGACGCCATCTGTTATCAGCGTCTCCGTTACTTGGAAGTGCCGGACCTTTCAGTCATGTGGGTTAACATAGATACCGGCCTAGACCAAGTTTACGCCGGTATCTATCGTTCGCATAGCGGAGATCGGGAGACAACGAGGCTCATGGAATACCTTGGCAATGCAGCAGATAAGATTCGGCAACGTTTTCCCACAGCGCAGTTGGTGTTCCTGGGAGATTTTAATGCTCACCACGGGCGATGGTTATACCCGTATCAGGAAACTGACCATGCTGGTAGAGAGGTCTTTAAGTTTTCGCTGACTTATGGTCTCTCACAGCTTGTCAACAAGCCTACAAGCCAACATTGCTGGCCACACTGCGTATTGCTTAGTCTTTCTGCTGACAACCGATCCTGACAGATACTCGGTGTCTGTCACTGCACCTTTAGAGACATCCGATCACTGTGTGGTGAAATCTGTATCGCTGTACTCGCCACCTGACACCCGCCCAAAAAGCTCCAGGCGAGTATGGCGTTACAAGTCAGCAGATTGGGATAAAATGCGATATTATTTCTATAGATTTCTTCGCATCTCAACCGTGGCGGCAAACTTGTTTTACAACAACCGATCCATCGTGCTGCATTGATGCTGTCTCAAGTGTGATAGTTCAAGCAATGGAGTTATACATTCCTCACGCTGACCCATCCCTTGAAACCAAAGCTCGCCCATGTTTTAATACTGCTTGCCTTGCCGCTGAAAAGCGAAAGCGGGAAGCATACAAAGCCTGGGCAAATGCTCGCAGAAGCAAAGCCCTGGGTTCGCATGAACTTAAGAAAAGATACAATGCTGCCGCCAAGTCCTGCAAGAAGGTGATCAAAAGAGCTTGTTTTGCCCACATAGGCCGTATCGGAGACAGAATAGCAGCATACCCTTCGGGGAGTAAAGCTTTCTGGTCCCTTGCCAAATCGGTCGAAACGAACTTTTGTCGCCCGTCGCTGCCACCACTGAGGAAACCCGACGGTTCTCTGGCCACACTGCTAAAGAGAAAGCAGATTTATTTGCTAGTATCTTCGCAGAAAATTCTCGTCTAGTTTGCCAAGGAAAAATCCCACCCCAATCACCTCAGTTCGGACCTAAAATGGGTACCGTTCACATTCGCCAAAAGGAGGTTCTTAAAGGCTTGCTGCACCTAGACAACAACAAAGCTAGTGGTCCAGACGGTATTCCTGCAGTGGTCCTAAAACGCTGCGCACCTGAGTTGTCTCCCGTTTTGACGCGTCTCTATCGTCTTTCATTGGAATCCGGTAAGATCCCCAAGTCCTGAAAGCTTGCTAACGTACAGCCAGTACCGAAGAAGGGAAGCCGTGCCGATCCTGTCAATCGACACCTGGCATACCTCGAGACCAACGAGCTCCTAAGCGATAGCCAATATGGTTTCCGCAACGGACGCTCGACCGGTGATCTTCTCATGTATGCCACTCACTTATGGAGTGAGGCCTTGGAGGGTGATGGTAAAGCAACAGCTATATCCTTAGACATTTCCAAGGCCTTTGACAGGGTCTGGCATGATGGTCTTTTAAGTAAGCTTCCAGCAATATAGCATACCAATTGGGCTCTGCGACTGGATATTTGATTTTCTGAGGGAACGGTCACTCCGAGTAGTCTTAGATGGCTACTCCTCCGACCAAATAGCAAATAATGCCGGGGTACCTCAGGGATCTGTCCTATCTGCAACATTATTCTTGGTGCACATTAATGACCTTTTTACATCGGGCATGCTGATGACAGCACTGTTGTAGAGAGGGACGTATTCAAAGCGCGAGCGAGCCCCCGTGAAATCTAGAGTTTAAGAAAGTCAATGATTGAGCGCGTTGAATTTGGTCAAATTTAACGCGTCCAAAACTCAGGCGTACTTCAAACAAATTGTGTCCATGGCTCAAGTAGCTTCGAAAAAGTTGGGAATCATCTCGAAGGTACGGCGGTACTTCGGCCCTGCACAGCTTCTTAACTTATACACAGCTCAAGTAACTTTAGGATGGTTCAGCAAAATATCAAGTAGAAGCGCTGGACTCCATTGACCGAAGAGCCCGTAAACTAATTAACAACGTCGACCTTACAACCAAAAATCTGCAGACCTTAGAGCATCGTCGTAAGGTTGCTTGTTTACCGTGTAATGTGTAATGTAATGTTATCTTATCTTATCTGTAGTACATATATTAAAAAATATTCAGAATCGATTCATATTGTCCAAAAAATCGTGTAACAAAGACACAAAAAAAAATACACACCAATTGAGAACCTCCTCCTTTTGGAAGTCGGTTGAAAATCATGTTCAAAATTTACCATATTAAATTTCTTTCATTTCCATCTCTTTCTCCGAGAACTAAGACAGATTAAAGGATTGTAATTAAAATTTCAAAGAAGGTACTTTAAAGTGGCTTGCACCCTGTTTATAAACCTAGTCTTACTAATATTATAAATGCGAATGTTTGGATGTATGGATGTTTGTTCCTCGGGTGAAACCGCGCGCAACAGCGAGATAACTATAAATTTCTTTTCAAACATCTAATGGTCTCTGTAACAATTGTTGTTGGTTGTAGTTAATATTTAGATTTCAATGGCAGTTCGTTTTGCACATAAAGAAAGTTAACCTGGTTAAGGTTTGGTTACTTTTATCGACTGAACCTTACTGTAATTTTGACTGTAGTTCAGTTTATATTTTGACAAAACGTCCTCTCTGTGAAGGGTGTTGCGGTGTATCATTCTGAACCATAGCGACTAACGAAGACGGAAATCTTAGAAATAGAATTGCTTTTTAAAAACCAGAGCTAACACAAAAAAGTAAATCCTGCCACGATTATAAGTTGCCGAACTGGGAAACAAAGAGCCAGTAACTACCGTACATCTGCTCGGGAGTATATCATCAATATCATCGCTTAGTCATCTGCTGTAATTATTGAGGGGTAGTGTTTCGTCGCTGTTTCGTCGTGGCGCCGTGGTTACTGTGTGTATCATACGATATCACAGATTAAGCAACGTTTGGTGCGACCATTCATTTCTCACGACGACATCCGTGCTTCGGAGGGCACGTTAAGCAGTCGGTCCCGGGTGCTGTATATTTGTATACTTGTATATAGTAGTCGTTAGGGTTTGTCGGAAGGCACTTTGGCGCCCTGAAAATTCTGACATCCACCACCCAGCACTAAGCCAGCTTGGTGGATTACGGCCTATACCTCCTCGTTACCCAGGGGAGAGACTCATAGCTCTGCAGTGGGCTCTTTACAAAGAGTTGTGATGATGATGTGTTTCGTGCTTCATATTCCCAAGAAAGATATATGGCACCAGCTTTCCAGTCTCCTGAAGAAATTTTGATCAAAATCCTTAATTGTCATATCAAAAATAAATTGTAAGTATACAAAAAAAAAATCAGAAGTGTCAGGACGCCAAAATGGCTTTTTACAAACCCTTACCAACACTTCATTCAAGTATAAATCACCCGAGACAAACTGTTTATTAGTAACTTTTAAACTTGCGGTCATGTATCCATGTCATTTATTGATTCCTAACTTATCTGTGACAAGACAAGCCACGAATCTAGTGAAACATAATAAAAGCAAATATGCAATCCTATGCATAACGCATTCCATCGCGGGTTACACAAGACACGCATGCTCGATTTCCATTATAAAACCACGAGCTATGCTGCATGCGGACTAATTGTGTATCTAAGTTTTGTAATGCTGCTATTAATAGATCTAAATTAAGTTACAGTAAGTGGCGTGTGAAACAGAGATTCATTACACGCAGACGGGTTCACGAAATAAGTTTTATTATGCGGCTTAGAAAATATACTGAAGGTGGCTTAGTGATTGTGATTGCAATGTATAGAAAATAAAATTTACTCACTACTCTAGACAGATTTATTAGGTCTGGAAACACGCTTTTACACGAATTTTAGTATTAAAATTCTAGTAAGAAGTATTTTAAATGTAGAAGACATTATTATTTTTGCTGTTAAGTCTTTTAAGTCGTTATTATGTTAATAATAAACAAACCAATATATGAATAAGATTAGATCTAAAACAATTTGAATACCAGTCAAGTCGGCACTCTTCTCATAACGAAGGTCACTGGGATATTTAAATTAAAATACCTACTGAAACAATATGTCATAAAACAGTATATCCACCGACTCAGCATAATATGCAAATACAAGCTTTTAGATACGGGCCATAATATTTAAAAGAAGTAAAAAGAACTCCTCAAACTCAGCATATGGATCTGCTGTAAGAAATTTCGATAGATTATCTGTACCTTTGTATCTGTTACATATTTTGTTCTATGTCCTTATATTGTATCTAAACTTATGTGTACATAAATTGTTAAATAAATAATATGCTGAACATTCAGTTGTATTCCAAATTTAAATATAACCGATTTTGACAACAGTTTAAACGTACAAGACCCACCAATCACCATAATATATCCACTTACCCGAATCAAAATTGTTTCCTCCCGCGTCCATGCCTTGACCATGATATTCTGAAAAAGATATTTGAAACTTAAACGAAATAAAATATAAAAACCAAATTAGGTGGAAATAAAATGGGAAAACAGAAATGAAACTTCTGTACAGTGTGCGTAAATAAGTTGAGATTATATGCTTTTATTATTTTTATTTAAATTTGAAAGTTTTGTAGTTGCCTCCAACTTACACATGAATTTATCAGTCGCATAGTGTTCTGAGAACGGGATTTTTATCCTTAGCAAGTAAGGATACAGTTCTGCATTGTCCTGAATGCGGATAAAATTTAAATGGTATCGTATGTTCTCACGATTAAAAAATAAAAGATATTCAGGTAACATTACTATTTTTTTTTAATTAAAGTGTTTAGGTTTAATGTAAAAAGTACAAAAATGTTGGCAATAATAAATAAATAAAAAAACAAGTTTCATTTAACGTAACAACTAGAATATTTACACAAGCAGCATCTGTAAGAGAAAGGGCCCCGACTCTTAAGAAAACAAATCGACGTGAATCGGTAAATGTATACGAAGCACAACTTCTAGGTACAATTAGGATAAAAATTATATAGACACCTAAGGTTAATGAGTTATTAAACATAATATTCTGTAGAAACATTATGTAAACGTGATCGTATCATTATAGGCGCTAACTGAACTTACGACGTATTTCACCGTATTTCACCCGCCGCGCCGGGTGAAATACGCAAGAACAAGAAACGGTAACTACAACGATGTCTGGGCAATCTTTAACACATTCAGATTATTTTAGGAGAATATATAAATACACTCTCCCCCATAATGTCTTCAGGTCTTACTGCTCTAATAGCAGTTTCAAAAAGCAAAATGGTTTGATATATCAAAAGGTGTCTGTACTCCTCCCGTCACCTACGAAAAGAGACTATCTAACGCACAAGTACTATAAAGATGTAGGTAGACATGAAAGAAGACAGAGCTCTTTATTCGGCATTGATTATACTTTTTATTTTCAATTATAAGTTCATCAAAGTTTTTAATTACCCGTGAAATATTTAACGGGAACCCTACCACATCGCGTGAGTAGCAAAACTAAACCTTTTAACAGATAACTGTGAAGTATTTCGTTAAAAATCCAAGCGGTTTTACACATAAAGCTTAGTTCTCGCATACACGAGAATTTCAATAATCTCCTCGGATTTCATCAGCCCTGTGATTGGGTAAATCGAATGTCTTGCTTGACGCTCCGCTGCTCCGGCCAAGGTTTCTGTAACCTATTTAATTTGCAAGGATACAGCAGATCGTTTGAGGAATGCCATAAATAAGGACGTCTTGATATAATATTAACCCTCAGTTAAGACTTCAATGTCAACACTGTGTTAAAATTTTGGTACAACCCTAACTAGTAAGCTGGGTCTTTAAGTCAAGGGACTTTTAGACTATAGCGGTACCGAATCAAGCTATAAGAAAACAAAAAAAGGTTGGGCAAAGCGGGCTTTTAAATAGATTAAATATACATAAAATTCCATGATCAATTCAAATGCAAATCTCCTATATTCAACTGCCGAATTAGCAGCCTGAATGTCTGAACTCAGGCGTTCCCGGTCGAACGCGCCCGAAACCTGAACACACGTAACTGACATAAATAATGCTGGCCACAGCACTGGAACCAATTAACTGGTGCCGTGTTACCTCGCATGCGAAACTTGATTATTAGCAACAATTAATACCAGTTCCTGAACGGACTTTTTCTTAGATTTTGTAGAGATTTTTTGCTGTCTTACCCCTGGATAAGCACATCGATTAAAATGTCCGTCTCTAAAACAGGGAAGGAGTAATCAAGGATGCGCCTTAGCCATCATATATTTATTGATGTCTTAACTTCAATCGTAGACAACGTCACTAAGTAAATAATCCGAGAGAGGAATCATTAAGTTAATAACTTGTACATGATTCGCTTGAATACTCGAAACAGTCGCAACAATTAGCACGTGCAACGCAATGCGGTACTTCAGACATGTAACCTTAATTTACGGAGTTTTATTGTCTGACAACTAAATAGCGTGCGATTCATGTGTGCTATCAGAAAAACTTTAACATTTCTTAAGTTGGTATAAAGGTCGATCGATGAAGGAGTAAGCAGGATAAACGTTGCTTTACTTTATAAATGAAATAATTTCGCAAAAGGAATTACACTGTAAAATTGATTTAAATAAATGACAGATAGTTGTATGCAGAAAGAATCGCATAAAACTAGAAGGCGTAGTCGTAAGAAATATGCGCACGTACGATGAACTAAAGAAAATATTCCTCGTACATAAACGGTTTGATTTATTCGTATTTATTCATATTTATTTACTTTTCTACTATTTAGACTTGATTCGACGCATTCCCGAGTTTCGGTTGATCGGTTTCCACAAGTCGTCGTCGCGCTGCGCAGGCGCCAATAATGCGGAAAGACCAGACGCTATTACCATGTCTCACTTACTTCTACGTAGCCTGGGAATTAAACTAGGTTGACTGCTATGCTCCGAAACGAAGGCAGATTTTGCAGGTATTAGCCGACAGTTAAAATTAAGATTTCATAACGTCTTTTGAATAAATAAGCAATATTCGAATGGCTGTTTTATGGCTCATTAATTCAAAGTTCTGCTGTATAACAAAATATAATGCCCAAAATATTTAAAAGGGAGTTTCAAATCATTGACAACAAAAGATATGCGTATTTATGACATCAAGAGTAATTATTTAAATCACAAAGCGGAACGTGAGCGCCGACAAAAGCCAATCCTTAGTGAATGACATACATCGGTGTCCAACTTAACAAGAAGTAGACCACAGTCAGTAATGTGATTACAATGTAGGTCGCGTCTATGAAGCGCGAGATACCTACGCTCTTGTTTAGCATCACGCGAAAAAATGGCACATGTACGCACTGAGCGCTTCAAGCCCGCTGGAAAGCCAATTCGAGATCATTTTGGATCGAGTTTTATTAATAAACAATGTTTATTCATCTAGAAATCTTGATTCTAGTCGAAATTGGACCTTGACATCGCGAAAAAAAATTAAAGTCGTGGCCAATGGGTTCACGCGTGTAACAGCGATTGCTCGAGCCCCATGGCTGCGGGTCCGCGCGGATACAGCCAGCATTATGTAACTGGTTCAAGGAAGTTCGTTGGCTGCCCTGCCAGACAGAGGCCAGACGCGCAAAAAGTGAAAACTATACTTTTTGCACACACCTCGATCGCGGCGATTTAATAGCCGCGTGATGTCATTATAAGCAGACATTTTGTTTGCGAACTAGGTTTTTATTCCAGTTTAGCGCGAAGCTGCTTTATTCAAATAATTATATTACGTAGTTTTATAGTCGGCGTTAATCGTTAAAGCTCGAAATATTTTAGATAACGTATTCCAGATTTATACACGTATTTCCAGATTTTGTTTATGGTATTGTATGGTTTGTAGCTGGTAAATTTCCAAATTAAACATTTTTATGCCTAAAATTAGCAATGAAGAAACCTTGATGGTAGGATCTTCTTATGTGTGATAAATATCCATGAATTATTTAATTATCGAAACCGTTTTTGCTATAAAACAAGATGAATTGGGCAAAAAATTCACTTAAGTTCTTTCAAGTTTGGGTTAATATTGAAAAATTTTAAATAAAAAATCAATTAATGCCTATATTAAATGAATAGTTCTAAAGATTGATGAGCAATAACTTCTGTTAATGTAATAAATTAAATTAGGGTTTAATTCAATGCATGAAATAAGGGGTTATTTAATACATTATATAAGGGTTGATTTAAAATTTGATTCTCAAAAGATCCTGTGCTACATAATTTCGCAGGACAAAATACCTGCCTTAAAATTTGACAAAGGTCACGAGAGCAAGAAGAATAGATAATGATTCACTTCCTTTGTTTTAAACTTGAATCCATAGCAATAGTCAGTACTAAAACATAGATATAATAAAACTTAAGTCATGACATAATTAAATAAATTATACTGGAACAAAAATGAAGTATAAGCATATGATAATACGTAATTAAAAATTACTAAAATAACCCCACTGTCTGCTGTCGCCATAACACACACAGGCCTAAGAACAATTACTCCTAGTCTAAATGTTTAGGTACACATAAAAAACTGTAACTTTTATTATTAACATATTGTAATGTATACAGTAATAATAATGACAAAGATATATTTCACTTTGTGTTCCATCAAATGGAAAAGAAATAAGTATATTATGGCAATCAAAACACAGGGAAGTAACATGAGATACCAGTGCATGGCATCCTTAGGGGATTGGAAATATATGGACTTGATGAGCCATATAAACTATTTTTTTTTAAACAACCTTATGTTTTTATATTGATTAAGTAATTGAAGGCCCCGGGGTTAATAAATATTCATTCAATGTATTCACTGACTAACATTTGGGTTTATGCTAATGTATCTTTAAGGACAGTTCAAAGTTCCAGCTCTTGTGTGCCAGGAGGCATTTTAAAATATTACTCAGGCAACTTATATATTTATATACATCATAATTTGACACAGGCTCTATTGAAATATTAGTGTGTGTTGTCAATTCTAACAGCAGTTACGCACTACATCCAATTATTTTCTGATCCAAATCTGAGAAAATAAGAATCTAGATTTTTTTTATGAAATGTCATGTTATTTTATTTACACTTTATTGTTAATTTTATAGTATAAAAATTTAAAATACATACAAAATGACTTAGATTATACAATTGTCGGTCTCATCACTGGGGTGCAATTTCTACGAGACAACCATTATTTTATTTTTATACTATGCTTATATTATATATTATGCTATTATTATAGACAATATATTATACAGATGCTGAATGTAGTGCATAAGCTGCCATAGCATTAGTTCTATGGTTATGCTGGACTGTCATTTCTCGAATTCAGATTGGGTAAGAATTGGACATAGAGGATAACAAGTCTGATAGGCAACCTTTATAAAAAACAAAATCTTTGATTCAATGTAAGTAATGTCACAGATAAAGCCCATGTTCAACATCTATGAATTGACACAAGATTTAGATCAAATCACTGAATAGAGAACTCAGTTGTAAACTTAATCAAGTACCTATTTATTTAAGAAAAAAAAGAAGAAATATCATCTTGAGAAATTTAATAAGAATTCTATATTTTAAACAATAAAACTGTAATTTTCAAATATCAGTTTGTCGAAATGTTAAAAGGTCATTAAGCTAGGTTCTTAGAAAGTTGATTGATACTGCATGATAAAAGTAATAGTTTGGTACTTACGGATTGTGTCCACAAACATCCTTTGTTATAACTTATTAATAGGTATACAAAAAATGTTATATGGGTACATAAAACTTCATTACCAACTTTGCTGTGTCTTTCAATTATAACTTCCTTTTTTCATCAGATAAATGCTTCTCCTCAGTCACAGGAAAGGTACAGCAGGTAACAATTTCATGTAACTCATGTTTAAAAATTGCCTGATGCTAGTTTTCAGCCTAGCAACACACTTTCACTGCTCATAACACAATACATCACACTGAAACACATTGCACAACACACCACAACAAAGAGATACTCAGCAAGCTTTGATTTGTCTTCACAGACCAAACATTTGGCACAAGACAGAACAAAGATATTTGATAGACGAGCTGTGGAGATTTGAAAGAGAGTGAGGGGGAAGGAGCGGCAGGCGGCATCAGCTGGGCGGCGCTGCAGCTGCAGCCGCCGGTCTCGCCGCCGAAAATCGATAGGTCGTCAACCTCGCGCCCGGACACCTGCTCGCCGCCACGCGAGCTGTACCATGGCCTACGGAGCCCCTCATATTAACGGATTTGATTTCGCCATTTTGAAACGGGAACAATGAAATATTTACTTTAGTACGCTGACTATTGCCAGAGCCGACCGTAATAATGCCATTTGGAGCACAATAAAATCAACTTAAAGAGTTCCAGTTGGGCTTTAAACAATACGTACTCTGACTAGAAACTCCTTCGTCTCCGCTGCCGTTATCCGACATCTCAATCCACACCAAATTAATTCTATCTAAGCGATCCAATTCAGCGATCTTTCTTTTCGGAACCTCTCGCTAAAGTCAAATTGTCTATGGCATCAGCAGAGTAACTGTCAAACAACAAAGAGAGGTGTTTTTAGAGTTTACAAATCATAGATAAAATAGAGTTTTTTATCAGGATTCATACAAAGTTTGAATTTCAAACAAAATATTCATTATATTTATTTGTTATATTTATTGAAACCTCATTGTTAAGTGAACCAAGATGTATTTTCCTATTAAATGTGAGGATCATTTACAAATAAATGTAAAATGTGATACCATAAAAACCCTTCGTGACATTGTCATCTTGACAGTTTTTTTTTAACCAGAGAATATCAAGACGGTGATGCCCATCTGATGCATACCTACTCTGGCAAATAATTCAATGTAGTAAAATGACAGTTCCAATGTACCCACTTTCGGAAAGAAAAAATTAGTGATGTGGTTGAATTGAATAAATATAATTATTTTTTAAATAATAATATCATAATGTACGGAAAGAAAATATTTTGGTTCACAAAATTTAAACAACATAACAAGTTAGCCTTCCTTGATGTTTTAATTACACGGAATCCAAATAGTACACTCGGTCATACTGTTTATAGGAAATCCACTCATACTGACCGATATTTAAATGGGAGCTCCCACCACCACCCGAGCCAATTACTCGCCGTAGGCTTCTCTTTGTTTCAGAGAGCACATGGAATCTGCGATCCCCAGCACATTGATGATGAACTGAAACATGTTGTCAAAGTGCTTCGTCAAAACGGCCTCAAACCACCTCGTCGCTGCCGCAGTGACCACGTGAAGCCACAGACAGTCGAACGTAGACCTGCATTTTTACCTTTTCGTCGCCTCAGGGCAACACGGTTCTATGTGTCAGAGACTTTAGTTTTCAGTAGAGCCAATTGAAACTTTAATGTTTCATATTTCATTTATTTATCTTTATTGGTGATAACTATACTTACATTTAATCTCATTTACAGCAGAAATACCTTATTGTAAAGAGCAAAATTTTTAATAATGTATATTTTTCATTTTTCGAAATCATATAGAACTCTGATGCTCCATAAAATTTTGAAAACAAGAAGCAACAAGATTCTATCATATCATAGAACTTTGTTGCAGATTTAGAATGTGCAAATGGAACTTTGTAACTCACAAAAAGGTTACGAAAATTAAACTATTGTATGGAAAAATGGCTTTATTTATTTATAAATCTATTACAAAAATAATAAAAACGAAGTTATACACCTAGCGTCATTTCTCCCAATTATCTCTGTCAATACTCCTGTTTCTTCGCACAAAATACTTTCAACAAGATCGACCGCCATTTTTGACAGCTATGACAACAAGGTTCTAACTACCATAGACAAAGCAGATAGAATAGTGTTGCCCGCAAAATTATACTGAAAATGTAGATGGAACTATGTTTACCTATCGATAAAGGGACTTTTACCCAGTATTTCATTGTGTTTTTAATGCAGATAGAACCGTCATGAAAAAACGTATCAAATGACATTAATAGTTAAAAATTCTTGAAAATGCTAGATAGAACCGTGTTGTCCTGAGGCGACGTTTTGTGAAGGGAGTTACCGATAAAATTTCAAAAATTCTTGTGTGGATATTAATTTGTCGCTAATTAATTGAGAATTTTATAAATTGTTAAAGTGATAAATAAATTAAAAAAAAAAACCTAAAACTCAAGACACTGTCAGCTCATTTTGTGTCAACCCTGAACGCTACGCTTGATAGACTGAGAAATAGATGGAGATGATGTATAACTTTTTCCACTATTAATCTGACGCCTGACACCTCAGTCGCTCGTGACCATGCTAGTTTGTCTTCCATACAATTGAGAAATTCTGATATAAACTAACGCCACCATACCCTTGGGCTCGGAACTATTATGAGTAGAAAAAATGCGTTCAAATAGCGTTCATAATAGAGCTGCATGCAAGCAAAAAAGTAACAATTAATAGTAGATTTAATAACACACTATTAAGCTTTTCACTTTAATTTAAATAAACCTATTGTAGCTTGCCTAATGCAAAACACGTATTATTACTCACCTAATTATTGAGTAGGTAATATTTGTTTTATTAAAGCTTGAATAAGCATATCTAAGGCTAAAATTTTACAGATCAACATGGTCTGAGTTGTCCCTTAGAAATTCAAACTTTGGTGTTTTTTCATATGTTTCCTGTAACAACTTTTTCTGAGCAAATAAAAAAAAACTACTAAACTGAATGAGTATCAATAGCTGGGAGGAATATTTTTTTAAATCCTGGCAACACAAATTTTGTATTAAAGTTTAAAGTTTAAAAAAGTTTTATTATCACAAATTCACATAGAAAACACAATTATACATACATATTCACAGTAATCAATATTAGAAAGGTTTATATTACAAACAAAAATACTACTAAATTTAAAAAATAATAATAATTTGCGATAATAGGCTGAACCTCAGCATTGTGCTGCTAAAAACTAGTTTTAACAGCGCTGATTTTCAGATCCAGCCTTTCCTAGGTACTCCTATTTACAAATCCTATTAATACATTTTTTATATTTGTGGATAGTCGAATTTATATTGAAGTTATTTTTCTGATTGTTTTAATACATTGATATAGATACATATAATATTAACTCATCATAAATACAAAGATAAAAATAATAAATCAAAATGTGATACTTATAAACAAAATAATAAATCAAAGTGGATATATAGATAACATATAAAACTATTTAATAAGAATAGAGGACTTAATAAATATTTAATAAATATAGAGGACTTAATAAATATTTATTTTAAACTGAACTAAACTATTGTTGCTTTTTTTGCACTCAAAAGTATTGCCCTGTATTTGAGCTTAAAAGTTTGTTTACAAACAGGTTCTCGCAAGGGGGGAGGCAGATCGTTCCAAATTTTTGAGGCTGAGAACTTGAAACTGCCTCTGAAACTTGTTGTGTAGTGTTTGGGCACAGTCAGTTTATTTTGGGATTTGGATCTAGTGTTACGTTGGTGCGAATCTTTCTTCCATTGCAATTTATTAAATAGGTAGACGGGGTTCTTTGTTATTATTATATTGGACACGAAACTTCCCAAATGTAATTTTCTCCTTTCTTCCATGTTTAATATTTTGTTTTTAACCATGTATGGTGTGATATGGTCACGTTTGGGTATGTTGTAACAAAAACGCATGCATGCATTTTGCACCCGTTGTATGGCATGTGATGTTTTTTTTAAAATTCTCGATCCATACACAGTGTCGCAGTAGTTAAAATTTGATAGCACCAGGGATTCAGAAAGCGTGGTCCGAACTTTTAAGGATATATAACGACGAAACTCGTACAAAACCTTCAATCTAAAGAATGCATTCTTAATAACTCCATTAATGTGCTCTTCGTAGCGCATTTGCTCATCCAATATTAATCCCAAATTTTTTGCACTGTCAACCCTATTTATGGGGACGGAATTTATTTTCAATTTAGGGTTACTGGCTTTTACAACTTCACATTGATTCTTTGTGCCTAAGACCATATATTTTGATTTTATAGGGTTCAAGTCCAATGCGTTTTCAAGAGACCATTCATTGATTTTATTGAGATCGAAGTTAATTTTCTCAGTTGCTACGTCGGTCGACTTTGGGTCAAATGAAAGGTAAAGCTGTGTGTCGTCCGCGTACAAGTGTACCTTGCAATGTTGTAGCCTTCGGTTTAGATCTGCTGTAAACATAGTGAATAATATCGGACTTAGTACAGAGCCTTGGGGCGTGCCTCTATATACTTCTTTAGTGTTTGATTTCACTATTCTGTTTTCCACGTCCAAAGATACAAACTGTCGTCGTCCACAAAGAAATGATTGAAACCACTTGCAAGTTGCGTCTGCAAAGCCGTAATACTTCATTTTGGATAATAGCAACTCTACATTTAAGCAGTCGAAAGCTCTACTAAAATCCAGTAATACAAGTATAGTAGCTCCACCCAGGTCTGAAGCAGTTATGATGTCATCTGAGACATGGGATAGAGCTGTGGCGGTACTATGGCCCTTGCGAAACCCTGACTGTATATCTGGTATTACGCGTTCAGTTTCTAAATACTTAGTAACTTGTGTGCAGACTACTCTCTCGATGATCTTAGATAAGGCTGGTAATATGCTTATCGGGCGTATGTCTTTATAGGTGTCTACTTTGCCAGTTTTTGGAAGTGGTTTTATTTTTGCTAACTTCCAAGCATCAGGAAAAACAGAGGTCTCAATAGACTTATTTATAATACAAGTTATTATAGGTAGGGTAACGTGAATGGTTAATTTTATCATATCTATGTTGATATCGTCATAACCCGATGTATTAGTTTTTATATTTTTTATTATTTTTAGTACCTCATCTTCAGTACAGGGCTTAAGCTCAAATAAGGAATTATTAAACCTGGCTGATGCAAACTGCAATTTAGTAGACGCGGAGCACGGATTCCCCGGAATATTAAGAAAGCTGTCGTTAATATCGTTGGGATCGCTAAGATGTTTGGGTAAGTCAAAAGGTTTTCCCCTGGATATCAATGAAGTTGACTTGAGATGAGACCACATTTTCTTTGGTTGAGAAATATTTTTATTAACAAAATAGGTATAATAGGCGGTTTTTTCTCTATCTATAGCAGCGCTGACAGTATTTCGGGAATTGAGGGCTCTTTTATGAGCTGCATTTCGTAGCTTTATCATATCCTTTATTGTATCCGTTAACCACGGTCTAGGTGTCTCTTTCACGAGGAACTGTTTAATGGGTGCGTGTTTATTAAACAACTCTAAAAGGAAGGAATTAAACATATTTACCATTTCATTTACATCTTCAATATCATACAGCGTAGACCATTGTTTAGATTTTAAATCATTCTCGAATTCATTTTGATCAATTTTATGTAAAGCTCGATGAGTTATAAGTCGTGGTATAGTCCTAGGTTTTGGTATATTTAATTCAAGCAAAACCAACCCGTGATCACTAAGAAGGCGGTTATGATGGACGGATACTTTCCGACATATATTTGCCGCATCTGTTATGGCTATATCCAGTAGAGTAGATGAATTCTCGGTTATACGCGTTGGCTCCTTTACTAGCTGCACAAAACTATAATGATTCAAAAAAGTGTTAATTTCTTTTATAGGTCGTAAAGTTGGTGATTGAAACATATCTACATTAAAATCAGTCAGAATAAATAAGTGGTTACAGTGTCTGAAAGTTGCTATAGACTCACCCAGAGCATCTAGAGCGACCGATATGCTTACGTCTTCAGGCCTGTAAGCGGTTCCAACCGCCACGCGCGTGGATCCCGGCAGCGTAACCTCCATCCACATCTGTTCGAGCACGGACGGCGGGTGCGGCTGCGTGCGCGCGCGCAGCCCGCGCCTCACGTAGAACCCAACGCCTCCTCCGCCTTTGTTCGATCGCTCTATGTGCCGAAATGTATATCCTGCTACTACAGGCGCCCCATTTTGTTTACCTGTTTTGATCCAGGTTTCATTGATAGCTAAGATATCGGGTTCTAACGTTTCCATAGCCGCAACGAACTCGTCTTTGCCCGTGTTTACTGACCTAATATTAAGTAACCCTAATTTAAAACATTTATTTTGAGACTTTTTCATTTTTATTTTATTATTAATAGTGTATACAAAATATAATTAATGAAACAATGAAAACAAATTAGATATTCCACATAAGTTAATAATAAAATCATTTTACCCATATCCAACATAAATTCATATATCAATTTTAATTTATATCTATGTACGTCACATAGCAGACAATAACTGGAGCAGAAGAAACAAAAATCTAAGTTAACATAAACTATATAAAATAAAATAAACACTAAAATAGATATATAAAATATATACAAAATATAATAAATACAATAGCCATAGTTAGTTATATATTGTATCCAAATCAAAACTAAAAACATCTTAAGCACAACTGACATTAATTCACTTACCAATTCTGATTTATATCTAAGCAAGACACATAACAGAAAGCAACTAAGATAAAAGAAACAAATAACTACGTTAACATATGCTATATAAAATAAAGAGACTAAAACAGATAAAAGAAGAAAACAATCCAACAAGGCGAACAAATTAATCCCAACTACTAATAATACATTTGGAAGAATAAAAATTATAATACATAACAACAACTTGTAAGATTTTTTTAAAATTATAATAGTGATTAGAGCATCTGCTTCGAAATATCTTCGTTGTATGCAGATCCAAAAAAAATCTTATTAATATCTTCATCTCTAGACATACGATAAACATTACTACCTTCATTCTTGCGCACAAGAATTTTTCCATCCCTTACCCAAACAAACTTCCACCCTTGCTGTTTCGCTACCTCCCTTGCTCTACGAAGGATTTTTTTGTTATTGTCGCATAGTACGTATTGTACGTACTATGCGATTCAAAGACGTTGTGTCACTGAGAATCCGTTGGTTTCAGTGAAATACGTTTGCGTTTTCAACTTTTTACCAATTTAGATTTTTTGTTGTTCGAGGATAAATTTATTCTTAAGTTCGAGGATTATTTCCATTTAGGCTGAAGTTCTGCAAGTAGTTCTAAAACTTTCTTCAATATTTTAGATGAAGCATCTCCCGCCCGCACCCTTTCCCCGCTTTTTAGTTCCAGTCCCGGGGCCTAGTTGGCGCCCTAGTGCAAAATCGGCGAGACGGCCATCTATACTTTAGTACTTATTTTCATCTATGCTCGTGACCACGGGGTTTGTAAAGACACCGAAACGTCGAGTTAATTTTTTTTTTTTTTTTTTGTTTTTCCGCCACAGAAGACAACCCCTCAGAGCACCCGCAGGCCTATTGACCGTACGAGAGCTCACTGAGAGGAGGAGGAGAATACGTCAGAAGTACGAAGGGGCACTTGCCAGGGGGTATTAGTCCCCGGCCAGATGACACCCAACAGTGTGAGACTTCTACTCACTAAACCCCCCCTCTGTCTTCAATGATCTTTTGTCTTTCTACAGACAATCGACCGAAGAAATGAGCGACAGCCAGTTGGTGGTGCAGGCTGCGCGTAGAAAAATTTATAGGAAGCACAACGTGCTGAATCGACTACTTACATCAGCTATGAGCTGGCAGACAGGAGATTGTCCAGATCAGAAGAGAGCTGGTTTGGAGGATCCGAGAGAACGTCCTTGGGCCTACGACAAGAGCGTTTGAAACATTTTGGATTGGGTTGGTACCCGACAGTCGCACGAACTAGCCTATTTGGATGATTTTCGCACCGTTGGAAGTGGGATACGGATAGGGACTTAAGGTATTGCTGGATGGTGGGGAGTTTGAGGTCCCTGTGTAAGTCCGCGTTCCTAACATAGTACGGGGCGTTTGTGGCCCTCCGACAGAAGTTATTTTGAACTACTTGGAGTTTGTAGAGCAAACGAGGCTTGGCGTGGGCAAATACGGGACCGGCGTACGTCATGACTGGTCTGATACAGACCTTGTATAGGGTACATTTATTGCGCAGTGACATTTTACTGAGGCGACCTATCATGCTATTGAGTCGGCTGAGGTAGAATTTAGCCAGTTTGGTTACCCTGGTGATATGGGGTTCGAACGATAGCGTCCTATCGAGTGTGACGCCGAGATATTTGACCGTAGCTTGCCACGGAATGGGGACTCCACGCATGCGGACGCAAGGGTCGGACGCGGCCGCCCTTCGACGTTCTTTGTGAGTGAAGCAAATCGCCGAGCTTTTTTCGGGGTTTACTTCAATACGCCACTTCGAGAACCAGGCGCTGAGGTTGTTAACAGCCTTTTGTAGCTTTCTAACTATTGTTGATATTTCGCGACCGCGATAGTAGAGAGCAGTGTCGTCGGCAAAGAGGGCGAGTTGGACACCTTCGGATGGTTTGGGGATGTCGTTAGTGTATACCGAGTATAGTAACGGCGCGAGGACGGAGCCTTGAGGGACTCCGGCTTTTAGCGGATGGGGGGACGAAAGCGTGCCTTCGAATCTAAAGCGGAAGGTGCGATTTCTGAGATATGACGAAATTATACGGACTAACCTATCTGGGAGACCTATACCGTATAATTTGTGTACTAAGCCTGCGTGCCAGACCTTGTCGAAGGCCTTGGCTACGTCGAAGAAGACGGCGCCAGTTTTGAGGCGTCCAGGGTAGAAGCCGGAGAGAGCGTGTTCGGTGATACGTTGAACCTGCTGAGGGCAGGAGTGTTGAGCGCGGAAGCCGAATTGTTCGGCTATGATTAGGGGATCACCGTCTATAGGAAATAGGTGATTTTTGATACGCGTGAGTATGATACGTTCGAAGTTTTTACCCAGAGCCTTGAGGAGGCTGATGGGTCGATGGTTGGATGGGATATGATGGGGTTTCCCAGGTTTGGGGATGCCTATAACGATTGCCTCTTTCCAAGCTTTTGGAAAGTGACTAAGATCAAGGCAGGCGTTTTATTTTTTATTTTTTTTATTTTATTTTATTAAGAAAACCAACAGCGTGACAAAGTGTAGTAATTAAAAGTAAAGCCAATAACAGGTTTCCCTACAAACGACATAACAAAGTAAATTCCATCCTTCTTAGTTATTACAAATTAAAAATCAAGTGACTTAAATAATACTTTGTGAAATTCTTTACAACTATACAAGAAAAAAATAAGATAACAATAAATAAAAGCATAAAAAGTCTAATAGGAACCAAAGGTCACAAGTATACAAGCTTAAAAAAAACACTTACTTGATCCATTTCGGGCAATAATCGATGTGGTTCATTAATTTTGAATCCAAATATACACATAAGAATCACCAAACACTAGTATTACATAACTTTCAATTAAAAGGGAGGAATGCAAGTCATCCATAATCATAACGTAAACACTTCATAAAACTAATTTGTCTTAAAAAAACTAATAATAATGTGAGGTTACTTTTTGCTTGATATCAACCCATTTGAATCACAAGACTAAACCAAATTTATCTGTTAGAAGCGAGTTCAAAAAAGTTTGAGGTTATGTCGAAAATAATGCGTGGTCCAAGTGATAAGATTCTGACGAAAGACGGAACTTAGGTAATACTTTATAAAAATTGGTTCCGAATTAAAAAAATTATATAGAATAGAATAGAATAGAAGTACATTTATTGACGGACACAACACATTACAATAGTTAGAACAAACAAAAGAAAGTAAAAGCACAAAAAATAAAATAAAGATGACATAAGCAAAATTACAAAGTAAGTACACCACATCACATTACACAAAAATAAAATTAAAACGAATATATTAGTGGACATCAGAAAGTAAGATAGTTTGAAGATAAGTTGAAATGTTGAGCCAGTCAAAAGGCTACGACTCATCATATGTTACGACTTGCGTCGTAACGATGCTTTTCTGTCGTCGCCCTAGGATAAACGCCCATTTTATAATATATTGTATGTATAATAAACTCTATAAATTGGTAATAATTATTAACTAAATAACATATTAAATGAAACATAAATAAAATAAAATACAAAATAATACTATTATTACATATGATTACAGAAACAAAAATAATAAAAATCAGAAAACAAACATATAAGGGTACTTAAAGTTACATAGGTACAATACGGTATATTATATTATATTATTTTATGCCACTAAATGTGTTTTGTTTTTTCATTTTCTAATAGATAAGATTTCAAAGCGTGTTTAAATGTGGGTTTTGAATGAATTTTACGAATTGGAGGAGGAACGTCGTTCCAACATTTAGTGGCACAAAACTTAAAACTTCCGCGGAAAGCTGCGGTTCTATGTTCAGGAATGGACAAAAGATGGCTGCATGATCTGATCCGAAGATTAGAACGCCATATTAACTTATTATACAAATACGTCGGTTGCTTTGTATTTACTATGTCGAAAAGGAGGGAAGCTAAGTAAAGTTTTTGTCGAGCTTTCATGTTTAATATTTTGGCATTAATTAAATATGGGGTTATATGTGTTCGCGGAGGGATTTTAAAACAATAACGTGCACATGCATTTTGAATGCGCTGTAATAAATTTTGAGACTTCTGCAACGCACAGGGGCCATACACCGCAATACAATAGTTCAACCTTGATAACACAAGAGCGTCACAAAGTTTAACCCTGACATCAATGGATATATGGTCCCTTATTCTGTACAGTATCTTGAGACGGTAAAAGCAGCCACGAGCACACTCAAGGACGTGATTCTGAAAGCGAAGATTCGCATCCAAAATCAAACCGAGGTTACGGGCTTCGACTACTCTGTCAATATTGACACCTAGAAGATTAATAACAGGCGGATGTGCTTGGTCAATTTTAGCAATATGGCTCCTGGAACCCAGAATCATAAATTTAGTTTTCTCAGGATTTAGAACTAAGCAATTTTTCGAAGACCATAAGGATATTCGTGATAAATCGTCATTGAGGCATAAGGTAGCATCAATTACTGTAGATTCGTTTGCAGGAATGTGAACCTGCAAATCATCTGCATATATATGATATTGACAATGGCAGATACTATCAGGTAGATCCGAGGTGTACAGAATGAAAAGCAGGGGCCCTAAAATGGAACCTTGCGGTACTCCTCTTGAAACAGGTCGCGAGCTCGATTCCTTAATTGTTCCATTAAGGGTATCAATAATAACTTTTTGGCTGCGTCCAGTCAAGTAGCTATTAAACCATTTCACTGAATCATTTCCAAACCCATAATAAGATAATTTGGACATAAGTAAAGGAACGTTAATACAGTCGAAGGCGCGTGAAAAGTCAAGTAGTGTTAAAATAGTGGCGTTGCCTTTGTCCTGGTTTGTTAGTATGTTATCCACTACATCTAAAAGTGCAGTAGTAGTGCTGCGGCCCCGTCTAAAACCCGATTGTAGCTCTGGAAGGATATTATTACACTCACAGTATTTTACAACTTGTAAGTATATAATCCTTTCCAAAACTTTAGACAGGAAAGATAGTATACTTATTGGGCGGATGTCCCTAAATGTGTTGGGGTTATCCACTTTCGCCAGTGGGCGCACCATGGCTGTTTTCCACTGATTTGGAAAAACTGATGTCTGAATTGACGTATTTATGATGGCAGTGATTGCTTCTAGGCTTTGCGGTAATGTTAGTAATATCATATCCCGTGTAATTTTGTCAACTCCCATAGCATTGGATTGAATTGAGAGTATTGCCTTACCAACTTGGTAACTAGATACTGGTTGCAAAGAAAAATTTGTGTTGTACTTTTTGTGGAACTCAAGATGTGTCAATTGTGATATAGTTACCTCGTCATTACCGGGAACATCTAGAAAATGATAATTGAGCAGATCCGGGTCATTTAGATGGTGAGGCAAATCATTTGACTTTTTAGTGCTTACTGTAAGAGAGTGTCGTAAATTTTTCCAAAGATTTTTGGAGTTGTATATATTTTTGTTTATGTGATGCTCATAGTAACATTTCTTTTCCGCAGTGATGCTAGTACTTGTAAGTTTCTTTAACTTTTTGTACTCTAGTTTATGCGAAGAGAGACCGGATTTTTGGTATTTTTTATGTGCTTCATCCCGAAGCTTCATCATGTATCTTATATTATTAGTCAACCACGGAGCAGGCTTGTCACGAACAGTGATGGATTTAATAGGCGCCAATTTGTCTATTAAATTCAGCACCATTTTGTTGAAAACCTCAACCATCTCATTCACATCATTTAATTCAGTAATAAAGTTAAAATCTATCTTAATTAATTCAGAATTAAGACTGTCTAGGTCTATGTCTTTCAGGTGTCTCACTGAGAGACGCGTCGATGGCATCTTATGTTTTTTAATTTTAAATAATGCGGTCACAAAAGCATGTTTGCCAAGGTCAAAAGAATGGTGAACATCTACGCTTAGTACTGGCGCATTTGTACACACAAGGTCAATAAGGGTCTGGCTATGATCAGTGAAATGGGTAGGTTCAGTTACTATGTTTTTTAATTTCATACTGTCTAGAAATTCTAACAATTGTCTATATTTTATGTCCTTGTCATTTTTCATGTCAATATTAAAGTCGCCGGTCAGAATAACCGTATCGTGATTAGAGAGTGTCATAATAGAGTCCGTCAATGCGTCAAAAAATTCCCCTGTACTTAACCATGGCGGTCGATAGGCAGTACCGAGAAGCACTCTTGTCGATTTGATATTCAGTGATAACCACATTTGCTCAACATTGGTTATGGCTGGGTGTGAGCAAGTACGCGCGGTGACTCCTCGTCTCACATAGAAGCCGACGCCGCCACCGCGGGCGCGGACGCCGGGCGGGCGCGGCACGTGCCGCAGCCGGTAGCCGGGCAGCGTGGGCGCGCGGCCCTCCTGCCCCACTCGCAACCACGTCTCATTGATAGCCACCACGTCCGGCCCGATGCGGTCCACTATGGCCACCAGCTCATCATGCCCCGTACCCAGAGACCCTGCGTTGAACAGGCTGATTTTCAAATACTTTTCCCCAACCATAGTTTACAATATATGATGTATACTGTGTGACATACAGCATGACTTAAAGCCACATTATCATTAGGCAAGTACTTAAAATTGAATGTACCATACGACAAAGTGAACAGTTCAAAACAGATTTGAAATAATATCATTAATACTTTAAAATAGAAAACATTTTTGAGTTGCAGCACATCTAATAACCCTAAACTATATAATAAATGTAATAATAAATAGTACCCAATGAACATTAATAATATACTATACTTATAAGACTTGATACAATAAATAGAAAAATAAAAAATAACACTATAATAATAATAGAAGGCAGCTAACAGTGTACAAATTATTTTTGTGTAGGTTGTTTTAGATTTTACTGCTGTTATCCATAAGTTCCCGTGGTAGACTGGCTCAACATATGCAGTTTTATATACTGGGTTAAGAATACTATTTAAATAACACAGAATTACAATGAGATAACAGATATATACTATAAATTGTTGACATATAATAAACAGAACAAAACATTTAATACAAAATAAAGTAATTGATATAAATGCAAACAAAAGATTATTGTGAGCTAAAAGGATAATATATATATATACGTGTATTATTATATAATAAATATGCATGGCGTTGTAGAGTATTGCCAGAATGGCAAGAATCTGATGGGGGAGGTGCTTGAGCTACTTGCTAGAGATACCATCCGCCCCCGGTGCTTTTTTAGCATGGAGGCGTTTGATATGAAGGCGAATCTCGTCTTCGGAGACCTTGACGGGTTCGCTGGTCGGGGGTAGGGAGTCCTTGAAGAGGACGTCGTCTTCTACCGCCTTTAGATGGGCGGGGTCGACGGGTTGGGAGCTGGGGGAGCATTGAGCGGCAATGCTGTCGGCGAACGTTTCAGCCTTTTCATCATCTTCAAAGGCTAAGGTGCCGTCTGGGCGGACCAGGGGAGGGACGTGGGAGACTGTGTCTATGCGAAGGCAGCGTGCCATTCTATAATAGGCCGTATGAGATGGAGTTATGTTTTCCATAAGCTCGTTAGCTTGAAGTTCTCTGTATTCCGCGAGGGATTTTTTGACTTTCCGCTGAAGTTGATTTGCCGTTAACCTATTCTCGGGTGTTGGATAGCGCCTAGCCCAGCGAAGTGCAACGTTTTTTTGTTTGATTAAAGCGAGGATGTGAGGAGGGAGTTTGGGTTTGGGAACCGGAACGGTTTTTTCGTTTTCACTGATGGCATTGGTGATGGCATCGGTGATAACGTCAACCGCACTGTCAATCCTGTCGGGACTATTGAAGTAGTCCGGAGGGAAGGCCAGTGGTGAGTCGGGAGCGCCAGAGAGAGTGGCAAGAGATTTCGTAAACCCTTTCCAGTTGGTAAAGGTTTTCGAAGAAGGGGTTGGATCGGAAAGACTGCCTAAAGTTAGGCGTACGGGGCGATGATCAGAGCCGAGGTCGTCGAGCGAATCAATAGAGCGTAGGTCTAGAGAGACGTTTTTGACCATGGCGAAGTCTAGGATATCTGGAGGATGATTAGGATTGGCAGGATAGTGGGTGGGAGATTTTGGACATAAGATATCAATATCTATGTTCAGTGACTCTAGGATCTCGTCGAGTTTGGTGCCATTACTGTTGATTGAGTAGCACCCCCAGTCAGTATGTTTGCAGTTAAAATCTCCAAACATAATGACCGATTGGCCTAACCCCAGTATGGCCTCAAAGTCGCTGCGAAGGGGAGGCTTCTCCCTATCGCTGGGAAGGTAGATTGAAGCAATGATGATGGAGGGGTGGCCTGTGATGGCTACCTTGCATACCGTTGCTTCGAGGTTAATGAGAGGAGGAGTAGGGATTTGGATACAATGGAGACCACGCTTGTAGTAAATGGCAGTGCCGCCGCGATCAGCGTCGACTCTGTCATTCCTTACAAGCGAGTATTTGGGAATTGAGAGTCCTCTACGGTGCTTGGGTTTGAGCCAAGTTTCTTGGACTAGAAAGAGATCGAAGTCATGCTTTTGAAGAAAGAGTTTGACTTCGAGGTAATTGGAATGGAGTGAACGCGCGTTAAATGATCCGAGGGTTAAGCCCTTTGGTTTGGTCTTGGAGCGACCAGACGTGGTTGTGGGAGCACGGGGGACACTATTATTTACCGCCATTGAGAAGGTTATTTACGTGGCGAATGATGGGTTCGTGTTTGCGCATGACTTTAACGACTTCGGAGTAGGTTGTAGCTGCCTCGAGGTCAGCATCAATAGCTAAGTACGCGTCGATATCTGCGAAATCAAGGAGGGCCATTAGGCTTACTTGGGACTTAGCCTTAGTAGGAGGGTAAGGAGCTGGCTTCGGAGAAGAGATAGGCTTACTCCAGGCCGATGAAGTCGGCAATGGGGTGGGTATGGCCTGAGGGGCTTTTTGAGTCGTCTGAGGGACGCTGACGGAGGGTTGCGGGTGAGTGGAGGGCTTTTTAGGCACGGCCGTCGATGGGAGTTTGGACTTCGGAGCCCTAGGGCAGCCGCGGTAGTTGGCTGTATGACCAGAGTTGCCACACAAAACGCAAGCCGGGTCGGTGGGGGTGTCGCGAGTGCGGGTGCAATCGCGAGTCGCGTGTGGTACCAGGCACTTGACACACCTGGGGGCTGCACTACAGTTTGCCGATGCGTGACCATAGACTTGGCAGCGGTGGCATTGGGCGGTTTAACGCGGGCCTTCCACGCGGACTTTGATTTGACATACGTGTTCGAGATCGCTAAAGATGCGCTTCCCGTTTTGGGAGTTTTCCAAAATAACTAGGGCTAGAGGGAATTTTTTACCGGTGCTGGATTGAATTTTATGAACGGCTGTTACAGGATAACCTTGGGTTTTGAGGCATTCTTCGATATCTTGGTTTTCGATTTCATAAGGGACGCCCCTTAGTACCGCGCGAACTTTGCGCTCTTCCGGGAGAGGATTTTTATTAAGGCGCGGAAGTCGTTGACCGACGTGGTTTCAACTTTAAGGTAGTCGCCGACATTGGTTGCCTTGCTATATTGAATTTTTGGGTCGCTTGAATCGCACTTTTTGGAGATGACGGACCACTTATTTTTGTCTTTTATGAAGACAGGTGGGGGCTTTTTCACGGATGACGGTGCGGGTGCAGGGACCGCGTTATTAGGGGTGGTTTTTTTTCTCTTTGGGGAGTTTGGTGTCGGAGAGGCCTCTGGGGACCGGGGGGAGGACTCGTCGTTGTGACGTTGTTTTTTGTTCTTTTGTTTTTTGCGCGAGGCGGAATGCCAGCCGTTGCTGGTGTCTGGGGCGGAGCTAGGCCTGGGATACGTTTCTTCTTCACTATCCGAAACATGAGGGGACGCGATCGACATCCGGTCGATTTCCGAGTCCGAGGCATCCTGAGTAGTAGGAGCCGCGGGAGCCTGGGTGTCGGGGGACGCGGGGGAGTCGCCAAATACCACGGGGAGTTGCGACAATGGTAAGGATTGCGAGTCTTGGGTGAGGCCCAGAAGGGACCGTTCGGGATCGCGAGGTGAACAGCGTGATTTTATGCGAGACTTACGTTTGCGAGCTTTTGATGAGGCGTTTGACACCACTGAAGGTGGTGCCTTGGGGTATGGCTCGGTGTTGGACCGGGGGACGGAGGGGAACTGGGAGCGCGGTTCCGAGTGGGGGATGGCTTGATTGGCCGGGAAGGCCAGAGAAGCCTGGTACGAGGAGGCCTGAGGGGCCGGGGAATGCGAGACCTGAAGGGTCGGGATAGACGCGGTGGAGGCCTGAGGGGCCAGAATGGGCGCGAATATGGCCTGATGGGCCTGGAGAGCCGTAGCGATTGTCGGGGACGTTGATGCCATGATTGAAATGAAAAGACTTACCATGTCCCGGAGATCTTGATCACCTCCGGGCCTAGCCCTGGATTCGATGGGGGCCTCCATCGAACCCGGGGAACCTATCCTACTCTGAAAGGAACCCTACTCCTAACGGGGGGGCCTACGTGCCGGTGAACGGCGAAGTGGCTGCACAAACTGCGCTGAAAGAAAAATCGACCTAACACGGACCTATTACCGATGAACGGCGGACGATCAGGCTTAGTTGTCACGGTTACGTATCCACCTGATCAGCGATGCTTCGGTTGGCAGTGGATGACTACCTTGAAAGGGCAGAAAGTCCACTCAACTTCCGCAGAGAACTTTCCGAAAAGAGCTTGACTTGAGACCTTACTCGCACGAGTGCGGGAGAGGGAACAAGGAAAGCGCAGTACGAACACTCGGGAGCGGCCGCAAACACGACCGTTCGGGAGCGAACGCAAACGGGAAGTGTCGAGTTAAAATGTTCAATACAAATTATACGTGATTAATCCGGTTAAAAAGTAGTTTTATACTCAATACTCAATCATTTATTGCTTCCATAATTTTACAAATTTCTTAAATCTATTTTAAACAATAGAGGATCGTATGTTTGAATACATAAAACATGTAACACTATAGGCCTAAAGTAGGCACTGCAAAATATAAAATTTTATTTAAAGCATAAACGCTAGGTAGCAGAGGCGGTTAAGGCTCGACTAAAATAAATCCAAAGAGGAAATTGTCCTGGGTGGTTCGATGCGGCGCGGCTTTACCTTAAAGGTACGCGCACACTATGCCGTAATGCATCGCAGCCCTAAAATCACATCATACATTTTATATGACGTATCGCACACTAGGCCGGGGTGCAGCGCATCGCACGATCGGCCGCCTATTTTCAAAATCTCTGCGATTCGTCACAGTGTTCTATAGATGGCCGCTTCGATTGATTTTGGGTACACTCTGCGTCTAAACGTTGCGCTTACTGTACCCTTTTTTTTGTCTGGAGGAAAACATGCTGTCATGTCCCCGCGGTCGGGGTAACGGTGGGGTATGTGGGGATGATCCGGCAAAAGGGCGAACCGACCCTCTCTAAACCTCCAGGTGTACCTCCCCCGCCATTATCGCCAGTAGCATTGCCCGCGAGCCCCGGCGGATTGCACTCAGCCTGAGCCGTGCATTTCCTACGTGGAGGACGTAGGAAATGGCCCAGTACACGCGGCCATTTCCCCACTCATAGCCTGTATAGCCGCAGTAGCTCCCATCACCCGCCGCCACGGCTGGCTATCGGGAGGGAGAAGGCATCTCCTTCTCCGTCCCACCCTCCGCCCAGCCTAACCTAACCTAACCTAAAACCTAACTTAAAAACTTAACCTAAAACCTAATCTAAAACATTACCTAAAATCTAACCTAAAAACTTACTTAAAACCTTACCTAAAATCTTACCTAAAACCTAACCTATCCTGAAACCTAACGTAGCCCAATGTGACGGCCTGGACGCCGAAGCAATCCGAGACGGAGAGAGCATCCGGTACACGACCAGAGCTCGCCGTCTCTGTGTCCTCATCTGTCCACTCTGCTATCAGAATGGACCGATGCTATCAAAACCCAGAGGACCCACCCCGGAAATGCGCAGCTGCCGCCCAATGCGGACGACGCAGCGCGCCACCGCCGTAAGAGTGATTTCGCTTCACCCGATCGCTGGATCGCGACGGGCTTCTGAGCCCCCCCGCCACGACAAGGCACATTCTACTTGGGGGAGGGGTGCGCTTACTGTACCTATTGTAATAATTTGCGAGTTAAAGCTTTAAGTCTTTAAACATAAGGTCAAGTTTAGCTTGACAATTCAGTGTGAGAGGCTCGCAGGTGGATTTGGTAGATTTTTGCGTTGCGATGCGACCCGACAAAGTGTGTGCGTACCTTAACAAGTGGACTAGCCAAGACAATTCAATAGACAAGCACGCCTAGACGTACCTAAACTGTACTCCATCGACACATCACCCATAGAGTGTCAAGAGAAGCTCGACCGTATGTTTCAAATTTAAAAAATTTAATTTCCTATTTTAATGAATCCTTAACTCCTTAATTAAAATAGGACTAAGTTTTAATATTAATTTTTAACATTTTTATGACTATTGCATGCCGTATAACAGTTTAATATGTGATCCTAATTATTTGTAATTCCACCTATTGTATACCACATTTATTGCAATCAATTGAGTTTGATTTGATTTTTTATTCATAATTTTTTCATAAGTACCTACAGGTAAATGTCCAGTCTAGATCACCAAAAAAAATCCGTTGATTAGCAACGACCCGGCCCGTCAGTGTGCTTGCTAACACGCGTTTTTCCTAAAAGCGGGGTTTAAAGTTAACATACAACATAGATATCAATATATATAAAACTGTTCCGTTACTGACTGAGTGACTGAGGTACTGAGTGACTGACAGACAACGTACAGCCGTAACTACTGGGCGTAGAAAGCTGAAATTTGGAACATACATTCTTTAGGGGATGTAGGGGTGCACTAAGGAAGGAATTCCCGAAATTCCCACGGGAACGGGAAATATAGGACTTTTTAGTTTGTATGAAAAATCTTATTCCTTGAGTGCACCAATGTGAAACTTGGTGTAAAGGTTTTTCAGTGTGTGTCTGGTTGTGTTATGAAAGATATTCCCGAAATTCCCACGGGAACGGGAAATATATGATGTTTTAGTTTGTATGAAAAAAACCCATCCCTTGAGTGCACGGATGTGATACTTGATATAAAGGTTCCTAAATAAGTGTCTGTTTGTATTATGGAAGGAATTCCCGAAATTCCCACGGGAAGGGGTTGGACTTTTTAGTTTGTATAAAAATCTTATTCCTTGAGTGTACGGATGTGATACTTGGCATGTAGGTTCTTCAAAGAGTGACTGGTTGTTCTACGAAAAAAATTCCCGAAATTCCCACGGGCATGGGAAATATATGATTTTTAGTTTGTATGAAAAAAACTTATTCCTTGAGTGCATGGGTGTGATACTTGGTATAAAGGTTCTTTCAGTGGGTGTCTGGTTGTATAGTTTCTAAACTTTCCACGAGAAGGGTAGTTAAGCGTATACGAAGTTGCGGGATAAAGCTTGTCTCTTATAATTCGGTTTAACACTTTCAAGGACAGTGAACGCCTATAGACGTGATAACGATATAACTTCTATTGTGTGATGTGTCTGGTTTAATGTCCTTGAAAGTGTTAAACACGTCGGGATCACCAATGTAGGATCTTAATCCTAGATTCCAATAGATAAGGCGGGATAACAAATGATAGTTGAGTTCGCATATCTCTGGAACTACAAGTCCGATTTCAGACTTTCCTTTTTTGTTGTAAAGCGCTTAGTTCGACTTTTCGGAATATATACCACATACGGATGGAAGTTCTGTCTGCGTCTAGTAGTCCGATGGTAAAAGGGTGAGGGTTCAATTTGTTCAAACAGAGCACTGGCGCACTCACCAAAATGTATCCTGTAGTACATGGTTAGACACACAACCTTACGACGATGCTCTAAGGTCTGCAGTTTTTTGGTGGTATGGTCGACGTCATTAATTAGTTTACGGGCTCTTCGGTCAACGGAGTCTAGCGCTTCTAGTTGATATTTGGCTGAACCAACCCAAAGATGACTGCAGTACTCCATGCATGATCGCACTTGAGCTTTGTATAAGTTAAGAAGCTGTGCAGGGCCGAAGTACCGCCGTACCTTCGAGATGATTCCCAACTTTTTCGAAGCTACTTGAGCCATGGACACAATTTGTTGACCGAAGTTTAAACTGGATGTTACAGTTACGCCTAAAAGCCCTAGATGGTCAGTGATGGGGACAGATACATTTTGGAAAGTGGGCGTAAATGTGAAGGTGCTCTTTTTTGCGGAGAATAGACACGCCTGAGTTTTGGACGCGTTGAATTTGACCAAATTCGACTCAACCCAATCGGATACTTTTCGTAAGGTCAAATCAACGCGCTCGATCATTGACTTTCTTAAACTCTGGATTTCACGGGGGCTCGCTCGCGCATTGGATACGTATCTCTATACAACAGTGCTGTCATCAGCATAACCAATAATGCCCGGTGTTAAAAGGTCATTAATGTGCAGCAAGAATAATGTTGCAGAGAGAACAGATCCCTGTTCTCCCCGGCTTAGGTACCCCGGCATTATTTGCCATTTGGTCAGAGGAGTAGCCATCTAAGTCTACTCGAATTGACCGTTCCCTCAGAAAATCAGATATCCAGTCGCAGAGCCTAATCGGTATGCCATATGCTGGAAGCTTACTTAAGAGACCATCATGCCAGACCCTGTCAAAGGCCTTGTAAATGTCTAAGGATACAGCCATTGCTTCACCATGACCCTCCAAGGCCTCACTCCATAAGTGAGTGGCATATACGAGAAGATCGCCGGTCGAGCGTCCGTTGCGGAAACCATATTGGTTATCGCTTGGGAGCTCGTTGGTCTCGAGGTATGCCAGGAGTCGATTATTCAATACACGTTCCATGACTTTGCAAAGTATGGAGGTGATTGAAATGGGTCGATAGTTGACAGGATCGGCACGGCTTCCCTTCTTCGGTATTGGCTGTACGGTAGCAAGCTTCCAGGCCTTGGGGACCTTACCCGATTCCAATGAAAGTCGATAGAGGCGCGTCAAAACGGGAGACAACTCAGCTGCGCAGCGTTTTAGGACCACTGCAGGAATACCGTCTGGACCACTAGCTTTGTTCTCGTCTAGGTGCAGCAAGCATTTAAGAACCTCCTTTTGGCGAATGTGAACGGTACCCATTGTAGGTCCGAACTGAGGTAATTGGGGTTGGATTTTACCTTGGCAATCTAGACGAGAATTTTCCGCGAAGATACTAGCAAATAAATCTGCTTTCTCCTTAGCAGTGTGGGCCAGAGAACCATCGGGTTTCCTCAGTGGTGGCAGCGACGGGCGACAAAAGTTCGTTTCGACCGACTTGGCAAGGGACCAGAAAGCTTTACTTCCCGAAGGGTATGCTGCTATTCTGTCTCCGATACGGCTTATGTGGGCAAAACACCTTTTTGCAGGACTTGGCGGCAGCATTGTATCTTTTCTTAAGTTCATGCGAATCCAGGGCTTTACTTCTGCGAGCATTTGCCCACAGCATCAGCGCAGCACGATGGATCGGTTGATGTAAAACAAGTTTTCCGCCATCGATAAGATGCGATGAAATGTCGCATTTCATCCCAATCTGCTGACTTGTAACGCCACCACATCGGAACGTCGATCTGTTGAGAAGAAGTGGGAAGAAACTCAACGGCAATCATCGTTTATAAATACACAATAACTATTTACAGCCAGGGAAACCCATCTTCTTGCATCCGGATATCTTATAGTAGACCTTTTTAACTTTTTTTCTAAGGGTTAATCTTAAATATTTTTAGACTTTTCTTATAAAAGCGTACACATTGAACCATGAACGAGTTAGTGACTTTTTGGAGTCTAATATTATATTCATATTATCTATACTAATATTGTATGACCACTTTGGCGATGGGGTAAACCTATCTGCCTCAGACGCCAGTGGTTGCGGGTTCAATTCCCGCACGGAACAAGAAAAAAAATGTTCCGGGTCATAATAACAAAAGAAATAATTAGTTTGCTTTCATTTTGGTTTTGGTTTTATGACTTTTTATTTATTTTTTATTCAATATTACTTCGTTTTTAACCGAATTCAAAAAAGGAGGTTCTCAGTTTGACCTGTAAGTATGTATATATGTATGTTTGTCCGCGATTTTCTCACGTTTGGCTGAACCGATTTGGATGCGGTTTTCAGAAAAAGATTTGTCATGTTTAGGTGAAGGTTTTAGTATATTGACCAACTTAAAAAAATAAGGTTCTCCATTTATCTGTTTATTTTGTATCAGAGATGAGCCGAATGTTCGGCCGAACATTCGTACTTCGTACAACATTTGTATTCAGCCGAATGTTTGATTGATTTGCTGAATTATTACCGAATACTAGCAGTTTCCCGCAGATTTACCTGCACAACTTCTGATTAAAAGTAGCCATAAAGTGAGCGTTATTCTATTGAATTTAGAACTATAAACTGGGCTATAAGTCACGCGTGCATAATATATTATACCCTAGTGCATAATATAATGAATCCTACAAAGTTGAATTGTACCTTTGTGCAAATAACATGCGAGAAAACAGAGCATATTTTATTGGTCCGGGTTATACACTAAATATTTTCAGAAACAACAAAGAGGTTTTATACCACTTCAAATCCATATACATTTTTAAATGTTTGCGCCTTATATTAGTAAAATAAATTTGTATATTAAACAAATTATTCACAATTTACAATCATTTGTCATAAAATATTAAAATATTTGCATTTACCAATTAAACATTTTCACTTAAAATAGGCTGTATATGCTATACAGACATTGACACATTTGACGGAAAAAAAACCTAGCGCGTCAAAACGGGATACAACTCAGCTGCGCAGCGTTTTAGGACCACTGCAGGAATACCGTCTGGACCACTAGCTTTGTTCTCGTCTAGGTGCAGCAAGCATTTAAGAACCTCCTTTTGGCGAATGTGAAGGGTACCCATTGTAGGTCCGAACTGAGGTAATTGGGGTGGGATTTTACCTTGGCAATCTAGACGAGAATTTTCCGCGAAGATAGCAAATAAATCTGCTTTCTCCTTAGCAGTGTGGGCCAGAGAACCATCGGGTTTCCTCAGTGGTGGCAGCGACGGGCGACAAAAGTTCGTTTCGACCGACTTGGCAAGGGACCAGAAAGCTTTACTTCCCGAAGGGTATGCTGCTATTCTGTCTCCGATACGGCCTATGTGGGCAAAACGAGCTCTTTTAATCACCTTTTTGCAGGACTTGGCGGCAGCATTGTATCTTTTCTTAAGTTCATGCGAATCAAGGGCTTTACTTCTGCGAGCATTTGCCCACAGCATCAGCGCAGCACGATGGATTGGTTGATGTAAAACAAGTTTTCCGCTATGGATAAGATGCGAAGAAATGTCGCATTTCATCCCAATGTGCTGACTTGTAACGCCACCACATCGGAACGTCGATCTGTTGAGAAGAAGTGGGAAGAAACTCAACGGCAATCATCGTTTATAAATACACAATAACTATTTACAGCCAGGGAAACCCATCTTCTTGCATCCAGATATCTTATAGTAGACCTTTTTAACTTTTTTTCTAAGGGTTAATCTTAAATATCTTTAGACTTTTCTTATAACAGCGTACACATTGAACCATGAACGAGTTAGTAACTTTTTGGAGTCTAATATTATATTCATATTATCTATACTAATATTGGATGACCACTTTGGCGATGGGGTAAACCTATCTGCCTCAGACGCCAGTGGTTGCGGGTTCAATTCCCGCACGGAACAAGAACAAAAATGTTCTGGGTCTGGGCGTTTATCTATACAGTGTGTCTGGTCACCGGTAACAAACCTGAGCAAAAGAAAAACTAGAATGAACCAGGTTCTTCTCTTCCCGGGCATACTGTAAAAGTCAGTTAAAGGATATAGGTTTTATTGTCGTTTTTGTGGCCGATAGGATGAGCCCCGCTCATTGCAGTAGTTGTCCTCCATTATTATAGTACCTCCAAATTTTTCAAACGTGACATCCAGATGGTTTTACTACCTCTGGTGTTCTGCCTACTCCAAAAGGGCTGTACAGGCGTAAAGTGATGTATGTATGGTAGGCTCTATGAATATTATTATGATATTGAAACGCGGCATTAGTAATTCAATATAAGTTTTTGAACTTTCATGGTCATCATTAACATTCAAATTAACTTTGAGGTGTAAAGTGGTAACCAACATTTGAAGCGCACAATAAAGCGTCTAGACAGATTCGTTTGCCCGTGAATAAAAACAACACACCTGCATCTTCGGTACCGTCGTGATAATAGAGCTTGCAGCAGTGCCGAAATATCGAGAACTTAAAATAAACCATAAAAATTGTAAATATTCTGTTACTAATGTTATTTTAAATTAGTAACTTAGCTATGACACCGTTACGGATAATCAGGCAGACAGAGTTACTTCAAAAATTCATAGAACATAGCTTTGCAACGCGATTTCAGCAGGGTTTTGTGCAAAAGACATACAAAAAAGGACTAGGTACAGTAAAGACAAACATGTGAATAGGAATTCTAAAGAAACGCTCTTGGGGGCTTTTAAAATGTCTGTATGTGATTATCTATTTATGATTAAATATTATACCTTCGTAGTTTATTGCGTAAGTCACACTAAAAGTTTTGCGTAACTTTAAAAAAAAATAACATGTTACAATCAAAATGTTAGGTTTATTGCTTTTCAAAATACTCTCCTTAACATTTTTTCATGCGATCGAATCATATTTTAAAACAGGAGGACCACAGATTTGACTGAAGGCATGTTTTCTACGTGCTGATTGAATGCTATCACTGCCTCATCGAATCTCTGATTTTGTGGAAAATTCAGAAATCACAGGTTGCTAGATCGGGGCTATTATCAGGATAGATCAGATTTTTAACACTCTGTTGATCTTAAGAGTTCAAAACAAGTGGAATTGTGCAGATAGGACCCGTAGTTGAGAAAAAAAACCTTTGTATGTCTTTCGAGGGTATTTCCGTTATATTTTACTGCAGTATTTTTTTGTGTGAACCTGCGGAGCACAGCTGCTATGTTACCGTTAATAGTTTTTAAAGTAACTCTATCTATCTATCAGTAATTAGCACTTTCACAGTAAAACTACTGAATTGATTGTGACGAAATTTAGAATAGAGTTTCTTGATTTTCAAGGTAGATATAGTAATCTTATATGTCTAACTGCAACAGCCGATCGTCGAGGGCAACAGCTAGTATACCATAAACTATTAATAACCAATAATTAGTACTATTTCCAAATTCGATTACAGACAGAGAATTTACATTAATTCAAATGATTAACAAACCAGAAGAGCGCATTTTTTTACTAAGCAAAAATAAATAAGTACCTACCTAATGATTTTGTACGCGATTGTACGCCATAGAAATCATAATGTTTATATTTTCAATTATTATCGTTTCATACGACTATTTCATGACAATTTTAGGGCACAAACCTTAACCTGAAAGTCGAAATTTTCAAATGTTCCAGCAATAATCCTCTCCGGTACTTTTAGGTATATTTCTGGAGCCGCTTGCGGAATATTTCTGAGATTTGGCATGTCACTGCGACTATTTTTTGGAACTCAACCCAAATAATAGGCAAATAGATTACCGTTTGCAGGAGAGGTGAGGATTACAGCTTGACGTTCGAGCTATTGCTCGCCAACCTATAGCTATATCTACCACTCAAACTATAATACGTCAATTTTTTTTACAAGCATCACTATTTATGTCTATTTCATCACTCTTATTTGGTATAGGTTCTCAAATATGTAATATACTCAATTTGTATTCCTTGAAATTTTAAAAGTGAGGATTACAGCTGGAAGGACACTTAACCCGGTTGTAGACTTTCCTAAAACAATTTTATCGAGGGACGCCTTGAAGAACAAGGGAAAATTTAATTTATTTAGTAGTATACATATTTATTCAAGTTTTTATATACAATTTATATTACAATTCACAATACTGGTTTTTATTATTTTTTATTATTTAATATACTTGATTTTCATTAAATCATATAAGAATGGCCAACAAAACGCGCTTTTTAAAATTAGCTCTTTATAATGCAGGATCTCTATACACAGGCCATGACGACTTTATCATTGCAATGGATCGTTTCAAACGAGACATAGTAGCCATCAATGAGACCTGGATAGTGGCTGGACAAGAGGCGCTGGCACCTGACTTACCTAGCTATCGCCTGCGCAACGCCCCTCGCCCGCGGCACATGCGTCGCGGCAGGGGCGGCGGCGTCGCCTTTTACGTTCAAAAAGACCTACGTGTCAGGTATGAAAAGCACCCCGACGCGGGGATTGAGCAGTTGTGGTTATCAAGTAGGTCTAACGGTTATAAAATTGTCATAGGAACGGCATACAGGCCACAATGGCTGAGCGTGGACTTTTTCGTTGATGCTTTACTGGACACTATAGCAACTTTTACAGACTATGACTATTTAGTATTAATGGGGGATTTCAATGTTAATATGTTGGATACTTGTAATCAAGGTACATCCAAAATAAATTCACTCATTGAGTTTTTAGACCTTCAACAAGTTGTAACCGAGCCAACACATCTGTCCACTAATGCTCATACTCTGCTTGACCTGGTTTGTACAAATTGCAGAACACGCAATATTTCGGTAACTAATATAACTAATTCACTAGGACACGCCATGGTTAATATCTCTCTCCTATTGAAAAAGACTAAATTGCCACCTACTACAATAGAATTTAGACCCCTAAAGAGAATTCATATCGATTCGTTTAATAAAGATCTCTGTGCGGTAAACTGGCAACCTTATCATGTGCTTGGTGGTAGGATCCCTTCTGGGTCCGCCTGGCTAGCGACCACCCTTTATATAAAGTCTGTCGCCAAATGTTACCGCTCCGGCGGTAATGTGTTCCGGCAATATTGTATAAAGAGCCAGTTCCTTCCTAAACCCGTGTGCTTTCATCTTCGACCTCATCGTCACTTACCATCAGGTGAGATTGAGGTCAAACGCGGGTTTAGTTACTTATAAAAAAAAAAAACCTATTTTTCAACTCCGTAATGTAGACGAGATTGTTGATTATTTTAACGGCACTCTTTTAAGTCTTGTGGATAAATATGCACCACTGACTACCAGAAAAATCAGACAAAACTTAACGTTGCCTTGGATAACGGACACCATAAAACATATGATAAACCTAAGGAACAAGGCGCATACACGTTATAACCATTCAAAGTCTGAGGTGCATAAAAAATTCTACACAGATTTGAAAAAGACTGTAAAAGTCAGTATTGCTAATGAAAAACGTGCCTATTTTAATGGTTTGGTCAATTCCAACGTACAACACAGTAAAACTTTTTGGAAAAACATAAAATCAAAAATACTGCCTGATTTTAATAAAACTGAATGTCTTCCTGACTGCTTTAATGATGCTAACGCGATTAACGATAGTTTTTTAACATTGGCTGATGCAGAAAAGATAAATATTTCTCAACTTACTTATTTTGAGTACCATAATAAATTGATCCCTTCAAATCGTCTTTTTTCATTAAAGCCGGTGACTGAGAATGAAGTCGCTAAATATATCCTAGCGATAACATCAAATGCAGTTGGGAGTGACGGCATTAGTCGTGATATGGTGCTACTTACACTGCCTCAAAGTTTGTCTGCCATCACTAGGATGGTCAATGTATCAATAATAACCGGTGTGGTTCCGATCCAGTGGAAGACTGCTTTGGTCACCCCTTTGCCTAAGATCGATAACCCGATTGACTTCACAGATATTAGACCAATTAGCATTCTATGCTTCTTATCTAAAATATTAGAGAAGGCGGTATATTCACAGGTAGTTCAATACGTAGAATCTAATGGCTTGCTCCCAGCATTTCATTCGGGTTTTCGAAAGGGCCAAGGTACGGTCACTGCTTTGCTGGATGTGACTGACAACATCCTCGCTGATCAGGATGAAGGGCGTGGTACTTTAATGGCACTCCTTGATTTCTCCCGAGCCTTCGACAGTTTGTGCGTTCCGTTGCTCCTATCTAAATTATCTTTCTATGGTTTCGATACACATTCGATCATGTGGTTTCATAGTTTCTTAAGTGAACGGTTCCAAGCAGTTAAGTTGCGTCAACCAGATGGAACATACTTAACATCAGATCCTAAGCCGGTGTTGCGAGGAGTTCCTCAGGGATCAATATTGGGCCCACTCCTTTTTATAATTTATAGTGCCGATCTGCCCGACGTGGTACAGCATTGCAGATACCACTGTTACGCAGATGACATCCAACTATATATATCTGTTAAGCCTTCTGATGTAACCAGGGCCACGGAATTGTTGAATGAGGATTTAAAAAGTATTGCATTGTGGTCAAATAATAATTCTCTCACTCTTAATCCATCAAAATCTAAGTTAATGGTGCTGGGAACCCAAAGGCAAACTGAACGGATCCTTAGCAGCAAGCCAACGGTTATGATTGAGGGGGTTGTACTAGAATGTGTTAGTGAGGCTAAAAATCTCGGTATCACGTTCGACAGACACTTACGATTTGAGAGTCATGTATCGAGTCTAGTGCGAAGCTGTTTTTATCGATTAAAAGTATTATACAAAATTCGCAACTTTTTAACCGAAAAAACTCGTATTATACTCTGCGAATCATTGGTACTGTCTAGGCTTAATTACGGTGATTTAGTTTACGGACCTAGGCTATACCATAGAACAAAAAAATGTATACAACGAGTACAAAATGCTTGTTGCCGTTTCTGCTTTGATGTTCCGCCAAGAAGTCATGTCACGCCTTTCATCAATAATGCCTCAATGCTGAAAATGGAATCTCGGCGACAATTGCATCTGGCAAGTCTTATGTTCGATCTGATAAAATATAAACATACCGAATATCTGTACAAAAAATTGAAATATCCCAGCTCTCATAATAGGTACGGGCCAGGTATCCCTAGGTCATTACGAGCGCCGTTGGCTGTGCATGTACACAAAACGGTGGCTTTCACCGGTAGCTTTAGGTACCAAGCGACCAAGTGTTGGAATAATATACCACCCCCGATAAGAAATGTTTCATCAAAAAATACTTTTAAAAATAAACTTAAAGATTTATTGATATGTACACAAAAAATAATGAGCTAAAACTTGGTTGCTTGGGTCCCATAGTTGGTAGGGATATACACGTGTTTTTAATATTATTGTTTATGTATATGTATATTTATATAGATTCATAAAGTTACGATATATTATTATTAATTACCATTTTTAATATCCTCAGTACGTTATCAATAGGCAGACAAGTCCTGAAAGTGCTGGATTTTTTTTATTTTTTTTTAAATTATTTATGTGTATTATGGCCTCGATATTCTTTATTTCAAATTAATTTAACTCACTTAACTAAATAAGCTATTGTTGATAATTATTTTATTCTATATTTATTATAATTACCTACATAAAATGTATCTGTAATGTAAATGCGTCGGTATTGTTACACGTGCCTCTGCGCAGACTTCACTGGCGGCACCTGAAAATCGGTGGTTTGCTTTAACGCAAACGCTTCACTGATGTATCGCCATTTTGCATCGGCATACACTCTACTAATTAATTTTTTATTTTGTGTTTTTTTATTTTATTGTTTAACTTAGGATTTGTATTGTTAATTTATTTTTTTCGTGTGTCTAATTTTAATTTTTCTTTGGTGTCTTATGGTGTTTATAATGTTTTGTATGTGTGCTTGATGTGAATAAATAATTATCTATCTATCTATCTATCTAGTTAAGTACCTACCTACTGCCCGCGACTTCGTTCGCGTCGACGTCTTGGTCGGGATGTGTTAGAGTAACAACCTTCGACTTCGATCGTCGGTCGACCAACGGCGTTGATACTTACCTGTTGACACGACACCCTAAGAGATACATATCTAGTGAGAGAAATAAAACAATTGCTTGCAACTTAGAATAGCCCCACCATCCCTGGCTGGGTAAGCGTTTAAGGCGACTAAACTTATGAGTTGCGTCACTTTATTCGAATGGCTTTAGGTACCATGACATCCTCAGAAACTCAGTTTCTCATGTTAGTTACTATTAGCGCATTAGTTGTTGCATTGGTTGTTTTAAAGATTTACGCGATGGTATAGTTGAAAAACTCGCACGAGGCACTCTGATTGACCCCCGCTTGATAGTAGGATTCCAGCAGGGTGGGATCCCGACTGACCAGCACCCCCCATATAAAATCTCCCGCCATATAAAACCTTTCCGACGGTAATGCGTTCCGGTAAGTTTTTATGAAGTCAGTTTTTTCCAAAGCATCATCAGATGAGATTGAGGTCAAACGCGGGTCATGTTTCATAATTAAAATATTCGTTGATGTCATGAAAACTTTGTTGAACTAGCCACGTTTTAAGTCTAGGTTAATACTTCTGTCTCGGCGCGGGCCCTTTGTGGCTAATTAAAATAGAAAGCCAATAAATTGTGTCTCATTAGCGGTGATTAAGAGGGAATATACCTAATATCTTAGTTCGCAGCATCGCTCGCGTTCTGTAAGTTTTTTACTTTGGTTTTTTACGTTTAGCAGGATAACTGAATACTCGAAAATATAATGGTAACTACAGATAGTCATCGTACGACATCAATTGAGAGCTTCAGCATACACGACATTATCAGTGAGCCCTGTAAATTCAGCAGTGTTCCTTGGCATAACCCTAGACGCTCAACTACAATGGGGACCACACATAGAAAGATTGGCGAAGAGACTTAGTTCTGCAGCATATGCCGTCAAAAAGATGCGAAATATTTCTAATGAAGCTACTGCGCGATTGGTTTATTTTGGTTATTTTCATAGCTTAATGACATACGGCATTCTCCTTTGGGGAAATGCCGCCGATATTAAAACTATCTTTGTGCTGCAGAAACGGGCTATTCGCGCAATCTACAAACTTAATTCTAGAGCGACACTTAGAAATAAGTTTAAGGTAATAAATATTCTCACGTTTGCGTCACAATATATCTTTGAAAATCTGATGTTTGTAAAAAAGAACTTAAACATGTTCCGTAGAAAATGTGACTTACATAATGTTAATACTAGAAATAAGTATAAGCTAGCCGGCTATGATAGTAGACTTCATAAAGTCACTAACTCATTTATGGGTCAATGCATACGTTTTTATAATAAGGTTCCCACAAATATTCAAGACTTACCGCTTGATAAATTTAAAGAAACTATTAAACAAAAATTGTGTAATAAAGGCTTTTATACAATATCTGAATATATGGACGATAAAAGTCCTTGGTTGTAAATTGTTTTTCTAAAGTGCTCAATCTCTAACTCCTTCTCCAACTCCATCTCCTTCTTATCCAACACCACCACCATCTCCTTCTTGTCCATACAACAGCAAGAACGTCATGCTCCCTCAGGCGGCAAGGCTAGCGGTAGCGTCGGGTGTCGGGTCACCCTCTTCCCTAAAATATGGTTGAGGAGGGTGATGGCTGGTGCTTGCGTTATACTCGTGAACGGGTGCTGCTAGTGGTGCCAGGTCGTTTTGCTGATGACTTTATGACTTTTTTCAACTTGACTCCGACTTCCCCATTTCCATGTCCACGTCCTGTCTTTGTCCACGACTATCCTCATCCCCATCCACATTATCTGTATTCTCTCTCACCTCTATCGCTACGTCTATCTCTGCTTCTATCTTTACCTCTATATCTATGTCTACGTTTCTGTCTAGTACTTGATTGCCTATTGTATAAATATAATAGTAGACTCCAGAAGATCAACTCGTTCATGGGTCAATGTGTACGCTTCATTTTATAATAAAATCCTAAAATATTTAAGATTAACCCTTTGTTAGATTTATGGATAAGTGTTGATGTGAAAAGTGATATCCGGATGCAAGAAGATGATTTCTCTTATTTTTAAAAGATGATTGCTGTTGAGTTTCTTGCCACTTCTTCTCAACAGATCGACTTTCCGAAGTGGTGGTAGATTCAGTTCAATTTGTAAATTATTTGACTTATTTCAAATGTATCTAAATACTTACGAAATAAAGAATTTTTGAGTTTGAGTTTTGAGTTTGAGTTGAGTGAGCCCGTCCGAAATATGAACATAAAGGTTCCTTGGACTACTCACGCTAAAGCTGACCACAATAAAAGAAACTCTCAACTAAACAACTAAGATCGTCGCCAGCAACGCCAAAGTCTGACCTTCTGCCTTATTTGTTGTCATAGCGTATCATAAAGCTACTGGAAACTGTACCTACTCTGTTAAACTGAAATGGGAAATGAATCGGAATCAAATGAATTCTAGGAATCAAAAGACTTTCCCCGGCACATAAACCGGTTGAAATTAATTATGTGAACACTCGCGAATAATCTGCGCTTTATCACTATTCCTATTAATAACCACATACCGGATTTTCTGTGCGATCAGGATCTATATGTATTTGAAACATAGTACCTTTGAGCTGTTTTTCCTCCTGGTTATCCTGTTAATCCTAATATAATGTCTCTCAAAGTATTATTAACAATAAGGCAGACACAGTCAAATAATAAATTTTTGCTCGGATGTCATATTTGAAACTCGGTTTTCCAAATTTTCTAAAGGTTCTGCAGGATTATAATTTGTTTCTGCAGCATACTCCCTATTAATACGTTAGAATAGCTATCAACACTGATTTACGGCTAAGCTCAAATATAAAATCTATACGGTCTAAACCTTGAAATATAATACCTAACGAAACCTTGAAATATTTACCTAAATAAACCTCTTTCTGATGATAACTAATCTAACCTAACAATATTATAAAATAACCTACGGTCACCCACCACGCACAATATCACATAATATGCCTAGGCTTTAAAATTTAAATCTATACTTACGACTTATAGAAATAAAACTAAATAACTCCACTTTAAATACTTAGTAAAAACTGAAAGGAATAAAATTTAAGTCTATACTTACCTACGACTTATAGAAATTAAACTAAATAACTCCACCTAAGACTGTAGGTACTACATTTACAGCATAGCTTAGTAGTAACGTGAACTGCATGTGACGTAACCTAAAACAAACTTATTATTTGCGGTTGGTACAGTAATCGGGTCTAGGGATCGAACCGTAAAATTAAGTTTGTTTTTTATTGTAGGTATATACTTTTCTAGGATAAAAAGTACTCAGTGTGGTGCCCAGGAAATTAAAGAATAATTATATCAAGTTTCATTGTAATTGAAGTGGCATCAGAAACAAAAATTCTTTAACCACATTTTTGGGTTCAGGGCAACCTTACAGAACTGATACATATGGTATTTCACCTAACAAGTTTGTAAGTATTTGCTTATTTTTATTCAGATCAGAGCAAGTTGAAATCTCAAAGTCGTTTGAACTGTTTGAAATTCCCGCCATATTAGCTATGTGGACCGTTTTCAGATGGCGGCGTCTAGTCTTAACTTTTAATGTATGAAGTTGTACTTCTTCTCTTGAGTATATGTGTTCTATGGTTCAAGGTCGGTCTAGTAACACCCCTTGCCATTTATTTTTTTGATATTTTCAATGTACAGATTTTTAACTAGGTACTATAGATTTTTTTAAAATACATACATACATAACTTCACGCCTGTATCCCTTATGGGGTAGGCAGAACACCAGTGCTGATGTCACGTCTGATGTCACGTTTGACAAATGAGGTATTATAAAGTGCGGCCGTTGCGAGAATGCGTTCCTGACAGCTCCTTATGTCCACTAAATAAAGTTTATTTCCGATTCGAAAGTTAAAAAAGCTATGATTTTGACAGCTGTCAGGAACGCAAACTTCCACCAGTGGCACTATAAATTATAATGATGGAGAGGATAGGATGGCACCACTCCGTAAGTCATTCAAATATGGTAGGTAGTTATTTCAATTACAAAATGACAAACTGTCATTTGACAGTTATAGTATAGTAGATTGTTAAACTAGGGTCGGATGACATCAATTCCCATACGAGGTGTTTAGAGATATTATCCGAGTATGAATTGATGTCATCCACCCGCGGGGAACACTCTACTTTTCATTTCGAATATAAGGAAAGTAAAAAAAAACATTTTTCTTAAATATTTATTTAAAATTAATGGAAAAGTTCGAACAATTCGTAAAGTTTAAAGTGACATTTTTATTCACATCGTCAGTAGAAAGGATAAAATGCTAAACCGCCAAAACGACATTTGTGGAAAAACAAGTTTAAAAATTTTTTTTTCAGAAAAAAAATTATGCCTCTGATTTTTCTAGAGTTAGAAAGATGTTATAAAGAGACGAAATATAATTCGAATTTTTGCCTAAATATTCAGCATAACTGTGCGGTTCTATCTCTTTCCGTTACCAAAATAAGTGTCGCTTTAGCAAAAAAACGCTGAAAAGTAAGAAAAAACTGTTCTGGAAAAAAATGCTAAACTCTACTTCGAAAAACCAACTCATCAATAAATGCTAATATACGGCAATAGTCTCGTATCCATTCAACGGAAAATACTAATCTACTTTAGGTTGTCAAATTATAATGACGAAACTTTTGCTAATCTAATACTTGTACTGGTAATGTAATTCATAGAAAAATTGCTAAGCATTTCCATATCCTCTTAAATAGCTTGCAGTATAATGTATTTTTCACTAAACATACTATCCTGATTAACCCGTATACAGGGTGACTGGTACCAAACCCGCCATAGCAAATTTATTTATTTATTTATTTATTTATTCATTGAGGTAACAAACAGTCTTTAACAAAAAAATAATACAAGCTATAACACAAATAGACCTATAGTACCATAAAAAATACAATTTAAACTAACATTCAATAACCTTAATAAATAACATTTATTAATTGGTAAAATATAACCCAAACAAAACAAATCACAACTAATAACAAAAACAACCAAATAACCAAATATTTAACCGAATATCTTTTTTGCTATATCAATTCTGTATGTTCTCAAGTTTCGTGAAAATATATCGATTGTTTTAAGAAAGGTGTTGTAATAATGGCAGGACCGCCTGAAGAAGGTATTTCTAGCGTAGTTCGTATGATAGGCGGGAATGTGAAAGGTATTTAATGAGCGTGAGGATGCTCGCGGTATTTTAAAATAAATCCTATGTAATAGGGCAGGTGAATTAATTTTAGAATGCAATATTTTAAAGAGGAAAACACTATCAAGAAATTTACGCCTGAGGTCCAACCGATGAATATGATATCTTGCGGCGCTTTCTTCATAGCTTACATAATCAACGGCAGACCTATAATCGAGAGTTCTCAACAATTTCTTTTGCACTCTTTCAATACGATTGATATGAACAGCGTACTCTGGGCTCCAAATTACACTTCCGAACTCTAACGCACTACGAACGTAGGCATTATAAAGTAGAATTAGGGTTTTGGCACGTTTAAAAGGTTTTCCTATTCGGATAATCATACCTAGTTGCTTAAGCGCTTTGGCCACTATGCTGTCGATGTGCTGATTAAAATTAAGCTTGGCGTCTAGAACAATCCCAAGATCCCGTACCGAAGAGACTCGATTAAGGGTCCGTCCTCCAATGTTGTAATCATGTGTGATTGGATTTCTCTTCCGTGTGAATGTTATGACTTGACATTTATCTGTATTTAAAAATAATTGATTTGAATTGCAATACCTATCGAAACTATTCAAATCATTTTGTAAGGCCATACAATCATCTACAGTCTTAATAATTTTATATATTTTTGTATCGTCTGCATAGAGGAGGTGAGAAGAATTGTTAAAACATTTTCTTATGTCATTAAGGTACAGGACGAAGAGGAAAGGACCAAGTATAGATCCTTGCGGAATTCCAGATGATGTAAGCAGGAATGAAGATTGGTAGCCTTTCAATGCAACGGCCTGACTGCGATTGGTAACATAGGACTTAACCCATCGCAGGAGGTCACCGTTTACACCGAGTTCCAGAAGTTTATTAATAAGAATGGAATGGCTAATTTTATCAAACGCTTTGGAAAAATCGGTATACACGGCGTCCACCTGGTAACCTGCGTCCATGGCATTAAGTAAGAAGTCCGTGTACAACGCCAGATTGGTAGCAACCCCACGAGCCTGAGAGAAGCCGTGTTGTTCCTCACACAGAACCTGATTCATTACTGAAGTCATGGAAGACGTAATTAGTTTTTCGAAAATCTTACCAAAGCAACAAATTTTTGATATTGGCCTGTATTGTTTTATATCGTGTTTGTCGCCACCTTTGTGTATAGGAGTAACTAAGGACTTTTTCCAGATGGTCGGAAAGCAGCCTTCGGAGATTGATTTTCGATAAATAATGCTAAGCGGAATTGAAAAATCTTTATGCAGTTTACTGATAAGAATTGGATGCACTTTATCATGGCCAGCACCCTTGTTAACGTCCACAGATTGAAATAGCTTTGAGACCTGGCCTTGTGAGATTTCAATTGTTGAGATGTTCACTAACGAGGTGCCATCTAGAGCGACATGAGGCGGCGGCTCCTCACTGGTTACGAAAACTGAATTAAAATAATTATTAAACATATTGCAGATGTCTAACGGATTCGTCAAGGTTTCATTATTGAACTTCATGTGTGCAGGTATAGAGTTAGACCCTAACTTTGATTTAATGAATGACCAAAAGTATCTAGGAGAAGAATTTATTTTGTCTTCGGAAAAATTTATGAAGTTATTATAGCATTCTTTTTGAAGTTGTTTTTCTTTTGAGCGTAACTCTTTAAAGAGTTGGTAATCTAAGTCGTTACTATATTTTTTCCACCTAGTGTGAATTTTGGTTTTATGCCTAATCAATTTTATTAAAGACTTTGAATACCAGGGTGGAAAGTTCGTATTTGACTTAACTAGTTTTTTAGGTATATATTTATCCATTAAGTCATACAAAATATTATAGAGATAAGTTACTGACTCCTCCGTATTAAGATGGGACAGTTCCGTCGACCAATCAACAGCCATTATTCCCGCACTCATCTGCTTAAAATCCGTAGCGTGATAAATAAATTTAAGATGTTCATTTTCTTTTAAATACGCAGTAGTTGGTAAAATGAAATTTATGCACAGGGATTTATGGTGGGCGTCTTCTATAGTTAGTGGGTTTGGGCAACTCGTCACGGAACAGTCACCGTTACTAAGAACCAAATCAAGAACGCGGTTGTTATAATTAGTGCAATTATTGTACTGAAAAACATTCGACAATCTCATAAAATCTGCAAGTGAAGTAGCCTTCAAGTCAGAGTTAGTAATTAATTTAATCGAAGAATTATCATCGCAATACCAAGTCGCGTTGGAAATATTAAAGTCTCCAAGTATCAAAAAGTAATCAGAAGGATTATTCAAAATAAATTCGGACGTATTATCGTAAAAGGTTTGAAGTTTTTCGGTATGATTATTACCGTGCGGATAGTAACAACTCGCGATGTGAAGCATTATGCGGGCCGGGACGCGAGGGTCGCGGGGGCCGTGCGCTCGCGCCGCGGCCGCCGGCAGCTCCAGGCTGACCCACAGCGTCTCAGATCCGCGCTCAGTGCACAAGCCGTCGTTGCGGCGCGCGCACAAGCCCCGCCGCACCGCTATCAGTACGCCACCGCCACGGGAGCCCCTCCCGTCACTCATTACGCGATCTCTTCGATAAACGTCGTATTTGTTATAAAAATATTCGCAGTCATTAAAATCGGGCGTAAGCCAGGTCTCAGTTAAAACTATTATATCATAATCATTTAGTAATATATTAGATGAAAAACTGTGTGACTTAGTGCGTAAACCCCTAGTGTTTTGGTAATAAATTTTTTTTTTTTTATATTGTAAGGATAGGACGTTTGTCTTCCATGCCACCTGATGGAAAGTGCGCATGAAGACTATGGTGTTACACGTCCATCCACGAGAAACCTATTCACTCGACACTTAAAAGTTCCAGGACTGTAGTGGTCAGGAAAAACAGACGCAGGCAGATTGTTCCACACCTTGGCAATCCGTACCAAAAAGGAACTATCGAAGCGTTTTGTTCGACTTCTTGGTATATCCACTATATACGGATGGAAGTTCTGTCTGCGTCTGGTAGTCCGGTGGTAAAAAGGGGTGGGTTCAATTTGGTCAAAAAGAGCACTCGCACACTCACCAAAATGTAGCCGATAAAATACTGTCAAACAAGCAACCTTACGACGATGCTCCAGCGTCTGCAATTTTTTATTTGTAAGGTTGTTGTTATTTATGAGTTTTCGGGCTCTTCGGTTAACAGAGTCTAGCGCTTCGAGCTGGTATTTGGCAGAACCATCCCAAAGGTGACTACAGTACTCCATGCAAGACCTCACTTGGGCTGTGTATAAGTTGAGGAGCCGTTCAGGGCTGAAGTACCGCCGGACCTTAGAGATGATACCCAATTTTTTGGAAGCCGTTTTTGCCATAGACTCAATTTGTTGTCCGAAGTTTAATTTGGACGTTATAGTGACGCCCAAAAGCCCTAGTTGATCGGTGATGGGAACAGATACATTCTGGAAAGTGGGCGTAAGAGTAAAGGTGCTCTTTTTTGCGGAGAATAGACACGCTTGTGTTTTGGAGGCGTTGAATTTGACCAGGTTAGATTCGCCCCAATCGGACACATTCCGCAAGGTCGAATCAACGCGCTCAATCATAGACTCTCTCAAAACCTGGATTTCATGGGCGCTCGTTCGCGCATTGGATATATATCTCTCAACAACAGTGCTGTCATCAGCATATCCAATAATGCCTGGTGTTAGGAGGTCATTAATGTGCAGCAAGAATAAAGTTGCAGAGAGAACAGATCCCTGAGGTACCCCGGCATTAATCGCCATTAGGTCAGAGGAATAGCCGTCTAAGACTACTCGAATCGACCGTTCCCTCAGAAAATCAGATATCCAGTCGCAGAGCCCGGTCGGTATGCCATATGCTGGAAGCTTGCTTAAGAGACCATCATGCCAGACCCTGTCAAAGGCCTTGGAGATGTCTAAGGATACAGCTATTGCTTCACCATGACCCTCCAAGGCCTCACTCCATAAGTGTGTGGCATACACGAGAAGATCGCCGGTCGAGCGTCCACTGCGGAAACCATATTGGCTATCGCTTAGGAGCTCGTTGGTCTCAAGGTATGCCAGGAGTCGATTGTTCAATACACGTTCCATGACTTTACAAAGTATGGAGGTGATTGAAATTGGTCGATAGTTGACAGGATCAGCACGGCTTCCCTTCTTCGGTACTGGTTGTACGTTAGCCAGCTTCCAGGATTTGGGGACTTTACCAGATTCCAAAGAGAGTCTATAGAGACGCGTCAAAACGGGAGACAACTCAGCTGCGCAGCGTTTCAACACCACTGCAGGAATACCGTCTGGGCCGCTAGCCTTATTCTCGTCTAGGTGCAGCAAGCACTTAAGAACCTCCTTTTGTCGAATATGAACGGTACCCATTGTAGGACCGAACTGAGGTAATTGGGGTGGGATTTTACCTTGGCTATCTAGACGAGAATTTTCCGCAAAGATACTGGCAAATAAATCCGCCTTTTCCTTAGCGGTGTGGGCCAGAGAACCGTCAGGTTTCCGCAGAGGCGGCAGCGACGGGCGACAAAAGTTCGTTTCGGCCGACTTGGCGAGGGACCAGAAAGCTTTACTTCCCGAGGGGTACGAGGCTATTCTGTCTCCGATACAGCCTATGTGGGCGAAACGAGCTCTCTTGATCACCTTTTTGCAGGACTTGGCGGCAGCATTGTACCTCTTTTTGTGTTCATGCGAATCCACGGCTTTGCTTCTGCGAGCGGTTGCCCAGGCTTTGTACGCTTCTCGCTTACGCTTTTCAGCGGAAAAGCATTCAGCACTAAACCATGGGCGAGCTTTGGTTTCAAGGGATAGATCAGCGTAGGGAATGAAGAACTCCATTGCTTGACCTATCACACTTGAGACTGCATCAGCGCAGCACGATGGATCGGTTGATGTAAAACAAGCTTGCCGCCACGGATAAGATGCGAAGAAATGTCGCATTTCATCCCAATCTGCCGACTTGTAACGCCATACTCGCCTAGAACCACTTGGTCGGGTGTCAGGTGGCGAGTACTGCGATACAGATTTCACCAGACAGTGATCGGATGTCCCTAAGGGTGCAGTGACGGACACCGAATATCTGTCCGGATCGGTTGTCAGCAGAAGGTCCAGGCAGTAAGCAGTGTGGCCAGCAACGTCTGGGATGCGCGTAGGCTCGTCAACAAGCTGAGAGAGGCCATGAGTGAGCGAAAACTTAAAAGCCTCTCTACCAGCATGGTCAGTGTCCTGAAACGGGTATAACCACTGTCCGTGGTGTGCGTTAAAATCCCCCAGGAACACCAACTGCGCTGTGGGAAAACGTTGCTGAATCTTGTCCGCTGTACTGCTGAGATAGTCCATAAGCCTCGTTGTCTCCCGATCTCCGCTGTGTGACCGATAAATACCAGCGTATACCATTTGGTCTAGGCCGGTATCTATGTGAACCCACATAACTGAAAGGTCCGGCACTTCTAAGTAACGGAGACGCTGACAACAGATCTTGTCACTGGCATACATGCACACCCCGGCGTGCGGGTGGAATTTGGACTCCAGGATGTAACCTGGGTAACAAAGGTATGCCGAGTCTGACGGATCACAGATCTGCGTCTCCGTTAGGAAGAGTAGGTGGGGTCTCTCCGTCTCGAGGTGGTGGTGGACATCATTGAGATTGGAGTGCACTCCTCGGATGTTACAGAAGTGCACTTTAAACGAGAGGAAGTGCAACCGCTGTGTTACCTTACTCTTCTTTGGACCTTTCATTAGTTTTGGAGTGGAGTGAATAGGGAGGAGAACAGAAGTTGAGTGAAGCGCTGCAAATGGAACCAAGCAACTCGATAGGGGTGACGCACCATTGGGAAACTCGCTTGGAGACTGCGGGGACGCCCGAACCCCCCCGAGTTCGCCATCGGGTCCTCTCAAACCGGTCGCCAACCGGCACGATGGAGCCTCCCGGGATTTTTCGCGAGGTGGCGGGGCAGCCTTTTGCGTGTGGCTGGCATGCTACTTGGGCCCCCTACTACCTGCGGTCGGCCAGCGGTGCACCGTGCTTCGGATCCCGCTACCCTCCAAAACGAGTTACCCGGTGAGTCATTATCCTACGAGTTGTAAACAGTTCTCCGATGCAGCACGATTACTCAGACCTATCCTCCTCAATGGCTACACTAGACATCATGCCGGAACGCAACTAGGTTACTTGGCGGCATGGTTTTGTCTAGTGGGTGGTGACAAGCCACGGCCGAAGCCTACCACCAGATTTTACTGCTCGTTTAGCACCACCCAGGGACCACGTACAAGGCATCGAGGGCTAAACCTTGCGGACGCGAGCAGTTTCCAGTCCCCTGATAGTTAAGGAAATAGTTAAGGAATTCAGTTCAAGCATTGCGAATGGATAGTATAAATATCGAACAGTTGTGTTGTGACCCGAACATAACGCCATTACGTGAAAAAACACCCTTCTCAGTCGGTCTGCCACATAAAACAAAAACGTTTTTAGTCATCAAGTAAATTAGCGAGAATACGAGTATATAGAAAAGCTGCAAGGTTTTTGTGTATGTTACACTTGTGCATAAAATATTTGCAAAAATATTAATTAGTAAACCATGAACAGAGTAAATAATAATTTTATCAAATATAAAGCGAGCATACAGGTTATTGCTATTGGTATATAATAGTGATAGAATTGTTTCATATGAGACTTTAATAATAATTGCGTGTTGAGATGAAAATATTGTTATTTGTTTCGGTGGGTTAGGTATCAAAGTAAAAATAAAAAAGTAATAGTGAAATTTGAGTGATAAACATGTACGAAATAGTCATTTAATTTTAAGTAAGTCTAATTCATTTGTAATACGTATGATTTTCGACACTTCGTTTTTACGCATTAGGATCTTACAATCTCTAACCCATAGATAGGTATAGTTTTTTTCGGTTTTTAGTTCACGGGCGCGTTTAAGTAGTAATTTGTTGGATGGCGTAAGATGATCAGATATGTAGATAGCGGAGGCGGGTCCCTGTAGGCTGATGTCGGCGGTGGTGAGGGTGCGGCGCACGCGCATCGCGGCCAGCAGCTGGTCCTTGCGGCGGCGCTGCGTGAACCGCACGATGATGGAAGGATGCCGCAGAGTATGCTTGTCGTCAGTCATGTGCCGGCGAACTCGATGCACACAGTCTATATCTGTTTCACATAGGCTAAAACCCACCACAGAACAAATGTCGTTCAGAATTGAATTAAGGTTTTCACCATTACGGAGTGGTATTCCAGATATCTCGACATTATTTAACCTGGAGAATTGATCATGCATATTATTATCATACTTGAGTGTGGTGATAGTATCCTGTGCCTTTTTTAAATCTTTTTGTAGAACAGTTACGGTGGAAACTTTTTCTTCAAAGCTGTTAAGTCTACCCTCAAGATCCATGAATCTGAGCTCCATGTCGCTCCACTTCGCGTCCAGTTCTTGTAAACAATTTTTAGTGCTGCTTACATCGGATTTGATTTCATTCAAGTCGGTTTTCATAATGTTAAAATCCGCACGTAGATTTTTAATTTCCATTAAAACGTCAGCTAATGAAACGTTGCTTGCGGAGTCCGTGGCTTGAGCGCGGCAAGAAATACATCGCCAGGCAGTTTTTTTCTCATGCCCCATTCTTCGGTAACTGGACTCGGATACTCCAGCACAGCCAAAGTGATAACGGCCATCACACTTGCCACAAAGAACAAAGTCAGTAACGGTATCCTTACACTTTGCACAATTCATTATAGCAGTAAGATAATAGTCTACAGCGCGAGTAAAAGAAAAAGAAAAACAAACTCTTATTAGGTTTAGTGAATGCTAATTCTTATGCTGATAGAACACGTAAGATATTTTACGAGAAAGCAAGAGACGCGTCCGTCGCTTACGTGTCTACGCGTGACTGTGTTTAGCATATAGAGGAGGTCATTTGCTAATTATTGGACCTTACTTTCCCTAACTAAAGTTTTATACTTTAGGAGATATGTCAATTTTTATACATTATTGAGATTTTTCCAAAATTTGACCTTAAAGCATTCGTAACTTTATTTTTCGTCATTAGTTTAGAGTTTTTTTATTATTTCTTGGTAGTCATTAACATTTGTGAATAAAATACGTCGGAACTTCCCTCAAACTAGGGTTAAAAAATAAGACTCTTATGCTTTTAAAAAAAATCAATAAAGAAAAATTACTTTGCGATCAAATTCAACCGGAAATAATAAAAAAACTACGGCGTTTTAATAATTTATTCTACTCTAAATTAGTTCTCTAGTTCGTCACCTTACCAACGGTACTAAATTTGCAACGGAAAGTTTGATTCGCTAAACATCGGTAGGATTTTCAGGTCAACCAGTCATTTTGATCAAAAATAGTGAAGGTCCCAACGACAGGATAAAGCTAATTTAGCAAAGTAGTTTTTGCAAATTTATGAGTAGGTATTAGATAATAGAAATTGAGTGCTTAGTGTACTTAATTTTTTTTTTTACTTTTACCATGTAAAGCAAGAAATCAGGAAAAGATATCGAGCATCAAAAGAAAAATTTAAATAGAGTTGAAACTAAAAATTCTGCTCGAATTGCTGCCCGCAATTTCTGATACATGCCCGATATCTTTTCCTAATTTCTGTGGTGGTAAGACTGAGCCTAATTTCTTCTTTCATAACAGAAAACGAATTATTAATTTTTTGAATTAACTCATCTTTTGTAGTTACTTCTTCATTGTAGACCAACTCTTTTCATTTGCAATGACAGTTTCAATGACTTTTAGACGTCAAATGAAAAAGATGAGGTCGGACCCATCTCTATGACATTTAAGTTGTTGTCATATACACAGATTAGAAAGTATTATGTACAAGTACAGATAGGACACATCAATATTATAGGGAGTTTGGAATGCAAGCTTTTTTGCCGCTTGGCGGCGCTTATGTGCTTGAGGTTTTTTGGGGGGGCTATGCATTATAGTGGTTTTTTATTATTATTGTTGATAAATATTGTTTTTCATATTTGAAGGGAAGGATGCTAATTTTATAGTACAATGGCAACGAACTAACGAACCACTTACTAAAATAATCAAAAAACTACACTTGTTATCATGTTTGATAGTTATAAAGTTATTCGTCGAAATATGTGAATCATGAAGTCCATCAAGAATCACAAAAAATTAGTTACATAAATGAGTGAGCAAATGGCGAGCGATTGTCTATCACTCACTCAATTCACTCATATTAAGTTGTTATCGCCAAAAATAAGTGGCGCCACCAAACGTTAAAATGATGCAATGGCCAAACTCTTGAAATTGAATAAAATGCTTTGATTGTCAATGCCGTGGTCATATATGCTTTTCCTTTCCGTTTCGTGTGCTTTCACAAATAGTTGAGTAGACACAGGTATAAATAAATAAGACATTTCGTTTTAAAATGCCGGGATACACAAGGGAAGAATACGCCGACATGCTGCTGGCGTATGGTGCTGCACACAGTAACGCCCGCAAAGCGCGGCGAATTTACCAGGAGCGATATCCAAATAGACGCTTACCTGACCGTGACACATTTCCTACCACATATCGTCGGTTTAGAGAAACGGGTAACTTGAACGTCAGGGTACCCCAAGCAGCTGTGCGACAATTACCTGTTGAAATTGATCAGGAGATTTTGGCAGCTTTTGAAGAAGATCCCACGACTAGCACCAGAGTGGTAGCTGCCGCTTTGGGCGTCAGCCAGTGGAAAGTCTGGTCAGTGATGCATGGGGACCATCAACACCCGTATCATTACACGCCAGTTCAAGGTAATTTTGAGTTTATTTATGTACCTACTTACACTAAAGCGACCAGTGTTATCTTTAGAATTAAAGAAATTATTAATATTACGACGAGCTTCGATGTAACATAATCCAAATCAAATTTTGTCTTTAGAATAACATTTACGTAAATAATTAACAAATGGAGTGTTGGCAGGGCTTGAAAATGGCGACTACGAAAGGAGGTTGAATTTCTGTCGCCTCGTTCTTCACACCGATGTCGACGACCCAACATTTCTGGAGCGTATCCTTTGGACCGACGAGTCACAGTTCACCCGAGAAGGCATCACCAATTTCCACAATCTGCACCACTGGTCCCATGATAACCCCCATAAAAAGAGGGTTACATCGGTCCAGCGGAAATTTTCTGTTAATGTGTGGGCCTGCGTTATTGGTCGTAATATCTTTGGACCCTATTTCCTACCAGACATTTTAAATGGGGGAAATTATTTAGAATTTTTAAGGGACGTCTTGCCTGATCTGCTGTTGGATGGAATAACCGACGACACGCCCATTGTGTTTCAACACGATGGGTGCCCGGCGCATTTCAGGCTGGACGTCCGAGAACTTTTAAATAGTTCATTCCCCGATTCATGGATCGGTAGAGGTGGGCCAATTGAATGGCCAGCTCGGTCGCCAGACTTGACACCTCTCGATTTCTACGTTTGGGGCCGGGCCAAAGAGTTGGTCTACAATGAAGAAGTAACCACAAAAGATGAGTTAATTCAAAAAATTAATAATGCATTTTCTGTTATGAAACAAGAAATTAGACTCAGTCTTACCACCACGGAAATTAGGAAAAGATATCGGGCATGTATCAGAAATCGCGGGCAGCAATTCGAGCAGAATTTTTAGTTTTAACTCTATTTAAATTTTTCTTTTGATGCTCGATATCTTTTCCTGATTTCTTGCTTTACATGGTAAAAGTAAAAAAAAAAATTAAGTACACTAAGCACTCAATTTCTATTATCTAATACCTACTCATAAATTTGCAAAAACTACTTTGCTAAATTAGCTTTATCCTGTCGTTGGGACCTTCACTATTTTTGATCAAAATGACTGGTTGACCTGAAAATCCTACCGATGTTTAGCGAATCAAACTTTCCGTTGCAAATTTAGTACCGTTGGTAAGGTGACAAACTAGAGAACTAATTTAGAGTAGAATAAATTATTAAAACGCCGTAGTTTTTTTATTATTTCCGGTTGAATTTGATCGCAAAGTAATTTTTCTTTATTGATTTTTTTTAAAAGCATAAGCGTCTTATTTTTTAACCCTAGTTTGAGGGAAGTTCCGACGTATTTTATTCACAAATGTTAATGACTACCAAGAAATAATAAAAAAACTCTAAACTAATGACGAAAAATAAAGTTACGAATGCTTTAAGGTCAAATTTTGGAAAAATCTCAATAATGTATAAAAATTGACATATCTCCTAAAGTATAAAACTTTAGTTAGGGAAAGTAAGGTCCAATAATTAGCAAATGACCTCCTCTATATGCTAATTTGCTATGGCGGGTTTGGTACCAGTCACCCTGTATAGCATTGAGAAATGATAGTAGGAATAGCTAGTGAAATTCTGCTAAAGCGACATCCATACTTATAATATTACTAACTGTTGCGCGTGGTTTTCGAATCCAGCAAGAATTTTGGGATACAAAATAGCCTATGTGCTTTTCCAGACTGTATACTATCACTATGTCAAATTTCATTGAAATCCGTTGAGCTGCAAGGATGGACGACCAGGGGTTGCGGAAGGAAACAACTGTATTGTTCAAGTGACGTTTATTGACTGCCTTATTGGCTTATTATTCATTAAATGCTAAGTTACAAGTTAGGCAGCGTATACACACTACACCACCGTCGTTATTTTTTTTTAAATTGAAAATGCGTTGATCATGACATTTTTAATTTAAACATCATCTAAACATTGATTATTTAAGTTACAATGCATGAATACTCAAACCTGTAACACAATATTATCGTGCAAGTCGGAGTCAGCTTGCATTCCAATCCTTTTTAATCAACGTCTTGTGTTACAAACAACATGTTTACATGTTAAACATTGATTGAAATTAGGTATCATTGAAAAGTTAAATCTAAACTCTTAAATATAAATATTTCTGAATTACGTTTCATGTATTACTAAATACTTATGATATTGTTGTACAGCAAAACAATATTTTATTTAAATTTCATTAAGAAATAAACTGTCACGTTGCACAAATATTTATTTTTAGCATAATTAGTGATTATAAGTTCTTAAAATATTATAAGTTTATAAGTCTAAATATTTCTTGAAACATAAATCTGAATTCACTTAGATATTAGCAAAAAAAGATAAGGATAAATATTAAAAAAATTAAAACACTTTAAACAAAATTTTCAAACAAAATTCAATCCTTATTATACGAAATCAATGAAGAAGTTTTAATCGCATTCAAACATCGAAATTTTTGATTAAGTACTTATTTCTTTCACTCAGGTCAGCAGATTTTAGTATAGCTTTGTAACTAAGTAAAACATAACTCGATCCAAAAAATACAACTTTACGATATCATTCCGCAAAAAAAAAACATTTTAACCACTAGGCATTACAAAGTATTTATATCTTCCTCATAACCGTGCATAAATATTCTCGATAACTTTACATAATTTCAATATTATTTTCATTTCAATTCTGAGTCACATTCACATGCGTAAAAATAATGATACACTTTTTTTTTTCAACGCAACTTGTGTTCGCAATTTTTGCTTTTTATAGAAGTTGTAGGTACGCCGTCATTTAGTGAGTCGCGACTCTACACTATTATATTTTTATTATTTTTATTTCATTTATTTACTGTGCACTTTTTAAATATAAATAGAAGTCATTTTTAAGACTTTTATGTCTCCAACGTTTTTCACGGGGAAATCTCGTTTCGGCCATGATCAAAATGAAGGATATGCTTCTGTACTAGGGTCTGGCTTTAAGACTCTTTAGTCACCAATGCGTTTTCTTACAACGAAGGATCCAGAAACCCTGCGTACCTACTTGTGTACCTTAGTGACTGTCATTACAATGACACACATTCTAAAACATTTCTATCTCAAATTATCAACAATCCAATGAAGTCCATAGGTAAATAAGTGTATTTATTGTTCCTGGTTGCGCAGGCCAGTCACATATAAAGTAACTTAGTTACCTAAGTATTTACAAACTTATTTTTCTACTGCCGTTGGCAAGAAATACACATTCTAAAACACTTTGTAACTACGACATCATAATTTCCAACCCTTAAAATTGCAACAATATCAGCTTTCATAACCATTCCATGACTACTTACTTAGAAACATATAAAACAATTTTTTTTCATCTGTAATTAAACAATTACTTTGCGGCACAAATAAGAAACCATTTTTTTAAAGAAAACTTATGTTTTATTTCAATAAATCTGACTGAGTGACTGAAAATTTAATGATATAATTTAATATTATTGACAAACTTTAAGGTTTTCAGTTTGTGCAAACGGACATCATGCAAAACTACTCGACTGAACTTCGAAAATAAAACTACTCTTTTACTTTACATCGGTAGTTACAACCTTACAGGCAATATTTTACTAAACGTTACATAAAATTTAATTAGGTTGTCTTAATTTAGTTCTCAAAATTTATAAGAGATATAAAAAAAATATAAAATAATGATTAAATATGGTGAGTAATTCAATATAACTAGAAAATATTCAGTGATATAAATCAACACTTTTTATAAAGATTTCTATATTATTCTAAAAAAATACAAAAAATGATTACATGATTATTATAACAATAATAAGGTATTTATGCAGATTAAAATTACTTTAACGTTCAATACACTTCAAACGTTGTCGTCACACTGGCACTTATTTTCAGTCACATTTTTATTTCACTCACAACTTAGCCTGGTCATCTCATCAGAAGTGCCACTTCATCAGGATCATGCAGAATCACTCAGCATTCTTTAAATCGGGAACCTCCTTCTGCGCAAACTTCAAGCGCCCAGTGGAAAAATTGGGACCCCTTACTTCAGGGTATCAGCGCTTCCGAGACCACTGCATATTTGGTCCATGCCATGCCGTCGAGACTACTTCGCAAACCATCATTTTAAATAAAAATTGCACTTTCACTGGCATTAGTCGGTCCATTTCCGTTTCACTGTTATACATATATTTTTTAATCTATACATATAATAAAATGGTAGGAAAGTCAAAACTGTACATTGAATATTTTTTTAAAAGAATACTTGGGGTATGATCTACAATCGAAACAGAAACAAAAAATATAGTATTTAGAATTTTTGTCTGTTTGTCTGTTTGTCTGTTTGTCTTTCCGGGATAAACTCAAAAAGTACTGCATGGATTTACTTCAAATTTGGCATGAAGATAGTTAAGAAGTCGGATCAACATATAGGCTACATATTATCACGCTAGCAGTGTTATAATCGTAGGTGCGTTTGGTGCTGCATAGCGTTCACGCAGACGACGTCGCGGGCAGCAGCTAGTAATATTATAAATAATTTATTATCTGTTCCCGTGCTGCAGTACTGCCAAAAGCAGCACTGGCAGGGTCGCCATGCAAGGATGGACGACCAGGGGTTGCGGAAGGAAACAACTGTATTGTTCAAGTGACGTTTATTGACTGTCTTATTGGCTTATTATTCATTAAATGCTAAGTTACAAGTTAGGCAGCGTATACACACTACAGCCGTTCTTCCGTGATTGAGGAACAAACATCTATACATCAAAACTTTCACATTTATAGTATTGGTAAGATTCAGCGAACTTTTGCTAAAGCGCCAAAGTATATAGAAACATGAAAGGCATTTATCGCTAAACCTGTCTCAACTATCAAAATTAAAATCAACGAAAAAATTCTAACGTCACAGTTACCAAAGAAAAGCGTAACAGAAAAAGATCTTAAGCGACTTTTGTTAAAAAAAGCCCGAAAATACGCCGCTTTAGTCATTTTGCTGGCGATGTTTTAAGGCAACCTCTCGAAAATTTGGACTGCTAAAGCGCCAAAAAAGTGCTCGGATCGCTACGAAACCTAGCCAGATCGACGCAGAAAAAAAAATGCTGTCGAACTGTATATAACACAATATGGCCAAATTGGCGCTTTAGCATTTTATCCTTTCCACTGACGACATATAAATCGGTGACATATTTCTATGTAGGTATAGATATCATTTTTTACATAAAACAACCCTATGTATTAAAATAATTATATTTAATTAAGAAAATTATATATTTATATTTTTTTAAATGATAGTGGCAAAATATAGACAAATAATAATTTATAGACAATAATTTTTTAAATATCTGTTTCGCTGTTAGGCATAGAATTAGAAAATTAGTTCTTGAGCATCAATTGAGTGGTATAATTCTATAATAGGTATTAATTTCATTATTATTATTGTATATTTTATTTCTATGTCTTTTGTTTTGTTTTAAATTTCAAAGAAAAGATTATGGTTTAGTGTAATTTGGTAAATGTATCTGTCATAGCATAGTTTGCTCGCCCTCCAGCACTCTGTGATAGCAACAGCTGAAAATCAGCGTCTCAGTCTAGACTGTGACATAATGCTGAGCTGTGGCCTTTTCGGAAAATTAGTATTTATGGTTTTAAAACTGTATTTTTGTATATTCCGTAGTAATATTTTTTATGGTAGGCATTTTCTTGTCATGGATAGCAGTCTTTTTACTGCATATTACAGCAATGGCTTGTGTCCAAAGACACGAGTAAGATTTTTTTCTCAGTTTAAAGTCTAAAGTCGTTTAAAACCTAAACTGTAAATACAGTTTGCTTTAGTGGAATCAAAGGTATTATAAACCGCTGAGTGTACCTCAAATGGGCCACTTACACGGGGATCCTTGTACCTTGGATCTCAGTACCTTCTTTCGTTTGGAGCCAGACTTTTGTTAGCCACCTTTTAGGTACCTCTTTATTAGTTCATGGTTTTGTAATATGGTAATTTCGTATATAGTCATCGTTATATTGAAAAAAAAAATGGTTAAAAACAATGACTCGCCAAAGGTAAAAATCTTCTCCTAATAATAGATGTAAGAAACGTACTGTACCCGTTAGCGGACACTGACATTTAGTTAACTGTCAGTATCAACTGTCAATAAGAGTCCGGTAAAAACATTGACATATATCTAATAGAATAGAACTCAATGGGTAAAAATCAAGATACACTATACCCGCAATCTAGGTATAGTTCGACAAGGATTTTTTGGCGCGTGGCAAAAATTGGAACTAACCACAGTCTTGGGAAATGTCATTTCATGACTTCCATACTTTAAATTCAATAAATACAACAAAATTTATAATGTGGTCTTACTTATTGTAGTTATAAAATTGAAGCAGTTGTTTTGAGAAAGAAAAACAATTTAACGTCTCAATAAATCTCTTTTTAAAAGTAAAGAAGCGAGTTGCCTCTGCAATGTTTACATATTGCCATACTTTGAAAAACAGTTTAGAACATAATTTATTTTATGTTTAATTCTCAATAAAAATTACGATTTAAGGAGAGTTGTCTCTTTAGAAAGGCTGTATGAAAAGTAAAGAAAGATAAGCAGATTTTTTACAAACCTTTCAAAGTACGAGCATTTCTAGACACGAGTAGGTATACCTAATAAAGAAAGTAGTGGTGACGAGGATGACGAGGAAAACAATTTATCATTATAACATGATATTATTTTCATGTTACTCTATTTTTAATACTTATGTTTTCTTGCTTGTTACGGACCCTAAAGGCCCTTCAGCTTGTCAACCTCAGTGACTCATACTTCGGTATTTCAGTTCCCGTGAGAATATTAATTATTGATTCATCGATTGATTTGCTGAATTAACTTTTTCATTGGAAGTGTCGCAACCATGTTACCGCGAGTGAAATATAACTTGTAATTTAAAATCATTAATTAATAAGACAGCTCTGCGTGAGGTCAATCGTGGACCCAGAGCTTTAGGTTTAATTAGGCTAAGTTTTATTTTGTAGAATCAGAAATATACCTAGTAATAACTTAACTTACTTGTCTTTTTTAAAACTCTCTACACCGGCTGACACACATAACTGGCGCAGTCGGAAGTAGTCGAAATTAGTAGATCGCGCGTTTCGTGACTGATCGTGAGTCAATGAGTTGACTCCTTCGGCTACAAAAGAACCTGTCGCCCGGTGAAGAAGAAACATCGCAGCCCCAGAACCCAGGAGATCCGAAAATCGATCATAAATCTTGGTATTGGAAAAGGCAAAGATGAGGTGTACCAGACTGTAAGTAAAGTTTTATTACGTAAATTCGAGGTTTTGGTTGTTTCCATGAATAGGAAATCCTCCTCCATTCCCTGAACTCGATCCTGTAGTTCTCGGTTAGATTAGTTAGTTTAGATAAGTAAATAATTAAAGATTTATAAGTTTTATGTGAACTTAATTGATTATTAGTTGAAGTTTATTAAAGTACTTACTTGAAAATTAATGAATTAAGATTTTAGAAAGGATTTTATTCTCGTTAACATTTTTATTTTTAATAAACGAATTTAAGTATTTTCTTTTAAAATAAACTAATTAGGTAAGTGAGTAAGATAAAAATTTCAATTTAACTTTATTTAAAATATATTTTTAGGATATACATTTTAAAAAAAAAATTATAATATACTTGGGTAGTTTACTTAATTATTTTTTATCAGACTTTCATTTTATCTCGTTAGGTTGCAAGCGGAATAAACCTTTTATATTTGAATAGTAAGTTTTACCTTGAGAATGAATAAAATTTAAGAATTGAATTTACTTTTAAATATTTTTACATTTATTGAACATTTCTATATTAAAATTTTATTTTATTTTATTTTATAGTGAAATAATAATTAGTCAAAATTTTTCACCCAAAGGCTAACCGTACTAATCGAGAAGATAAAAAAGGTAGATTTCACCAAAAGTTAGTAGATAATTTAATAAAGATGGAACAAACCCAACCACAACCTATTAATTTGGATGATACTGATAAAATTTGGAAAGCTTTACGATTAGTTCCAGATTTTAATGGTAATTCCAATGTTCTCGTTAGATTTTTAGACATTTGTGATCAAATTGTTTTAACTTTCGTGAACCCTGCCCCTGGCAATGAATTAAATAATGCAGCCGTATTAAACGGAATTTTAAATAAAATTACCGGTCCCGCAGCACGGACCTTAGCAAATAATGGTATTCCCAGAGACTGGAACGGTATCAGAAATGCTCTTATAAATTCATTTTCAGATCATAGAGATGAATCCGCCCTATATACAGACTTATCAATGCTAACACAAGGCGCGGACACAATTCAATTATTTTATGAAAAAGTGCAAAATCTTTTATCTGTTATTATGACTCATGTACAATTACACGAACAGGTACAGACAACTATTGACTCTAAAAGAGAGTTATATAGGAAGTTAGCTCTGCAGTCATTTTTGCGAGGTATACATGAACCACTTGGGTCTCGCCTCAGATGCATGAAACCGGTATCATTAGAACAAGCATTAGAATTTGCGCAAGATGAACTAAACGTTTTATACTTACAAAAGAAAACCAACATGATAAATTTTAGTGCACAAAAACCGATAAGTTTCAATAGAAATAATTTAAGACATAATTTTATCCCAAATAATTTTGGCAGAAATAATTTTAACCGAAATAATTTTAACCCGAATAGTTTTAACCCGAATAATTTTAACTCGAATAGTTTGAACCCAAATAATTTTAACCCAAATAATTTTTACCCAAATAATTTTAATTCAAATAATTTTAAAGGATATCAACGGCAACCAAATCAACAAATTAAACACGATCCTTTTCAAAATGTTTCTCGTACCCAGCAGATGATGAAGGCTTTGCCTCGCTCTGATATGAGTACAGGATTCAAAATACCACCTAAATATCAGCCTCAGGCTAAAGCACAACCCATGAGCGGAGTTAGTAATTTTAGTACCCATCAATTACCTTTTTCTAATAATGCACACCAACAAGTTAACTTAAACCAGACATTTGATGACACCTATGACTATGAAAAATATAACGAAACTAATCAACCTTACGATCCTTATCCCTTGAATCACAATAATCAATTTGAAAACTTCAATCAATCAAATTTATCAAAAATTGAATCGCAATATAGTGCCGATACGGATTTTCAAGAAACTCGCTTTGCGAAATTCCCAGAATAGAACTTAACATACAAACTAAAAGACAACTTCCTTACATACAGATAAAGAGCCCTCCAATAAAATTACTGATAGATACAGGCGCTAACCAATCATTCATTAGTCCTAAAATAGTAGACACATTCTTTCAAAACTTACCATTGAATTATGACCCATTCATTGTTACAAATATTCATGCAACTACGAAAAATTATTATTCGATAACCATTCCTAACTTTAGTGAATTTAACGACAGGAGAAATATTAAATTATATGTGTATAAATTTCATAATTATTTCGATGGATTAATTGGCTTAGATTTACTTCAAAAATGGCAAGCAAAAATTGACTTAGCCACGAAAACTTTATATACAACATCAGCTCATAACCCTATTCATTTATATGATTCATCTTCAATTAATTTAGTCAAAACTATTTTACCTGCGCAATCAACTCAGCTTGTTAAGGTCCCAACAAATATTTCAGACGGAAATATAACAATCGAAAATCAATCCATTAGTGACTGTTATATCGCAGATTGTCTATCTACGGCAGAGAATAATCAAACGCTTATTCCGGTTAATAACCCTCATAATCATGATGTAACTTTTAGATTATCGCAGCCTATTATCGCTCATATATTTAATGAAAAAACTATTCCAATATCACAATTAATCAATAGCAATGAAAGATCACAAGCAGTTTTGTCTCGAATACGCACTACACACTTAAACCCAGAAGAAAGAGCAAACTTGAACAGACTTTGTTCCGAGTATTCCGACATTTTTTTTATTGACGGAGATCCTTTGACCTTTACTAATCAGGTGAAACATACAATTCGGACTACTGACGAAATCCCCATCCACAGTAAAACATATAGATACCCTTATATTCACAAAGAAGAGGTTAGGTGCCAAATTGAAAAAATGCTACAACAAGGTATAATAAGACCCTCTAACTCACCCTATAATGCCCCTATATGGATCGTACCTAAAAAATTGGACGCTTCTGGAAAAACCAAATGGAGATTAGTTGTAGATTTTAGAAAATTAAATGAAAAAACAGTTAGTGACGTATACCCTATTCCAACGATTACTGAAACCTTAGATAAGCTTGGCAAATGTCAATATTTCACAACTTTGGACCTTTACAGTGGTTTTTATCAGATCCAAATGGACCCCAAGGACATCCACAAAACCGCATTTAGCGTATCCGATGGATTAGGCCATTTTGAGTTTATGAGAATGCCTATGGGTTTAAAAAACAGCCCATCAACATTTCAACGTGTAATAGACAATGTTCTTAGAGGTCTTCCTAACGTAATAGTATATTTAGATGACATTTTAGTGTATTCAACTTCCCTTCAGGAACACATGATTAACCTTAGGAAAATTTTCACTAGACTTAGAGACGCAAATTTAAAGATACAGATGGATAAATCTGAATTTTTGAAGCATGAAACACCCTATTTAGGTCATATTATTACACCAGATGGCGTAAAACCAAATCCAGACAAAATTTCCAGTATTCTCAATTATCCTATACCAAGAACACCAAAACAGATCAAAGGTTTTTTAGGACTTCTAGGATACTATAGACGTTTTATATCAGATTTTGCTAAGTTGACGAAACCACTAACTTCGTGTTTAAAAAAAGGAGCTAAAATTAACTTGACCCCTGACTATGTAAAATGTTTCAATTTATGTAAGACACTCTTGACTAACGACCCTATCTTGCAATATCCGGACTTTTCAAAAGAATTCATACTTACAACTGACGCATCTAACGTAGCATTAGGAGCGATCCTTTCACAAGGACTTATTGGATCAGACAGACCTATAGCTTACGCTTCCAGAACCTTAAACAACAGCGAAATGAACTATTCGACCATAGAAAAAGAATTACTAGCGATAGTTTGGGCGACAAAGTATTTTCGACCCTATTTATTTGGTAGGAGATTCAAAATTATGACTGATCATAAGCCTCTACAATGGTTAATGAATGTTAAAGAACCTAGTTCAAGACTGACAAGATGGAAATTAAAACTATCCGAATATGACTTTGATATAATATATAAAAAAGGTAAATTAAACAGCAACGTCGATGCTCTATCTCGCATTGAATTACACAATGAGGAAATAGACTCGGTAATTGTTAATTTAAGCTCTAGTAGTTCATCAGGTAGTTCTCGAACTATTACAGCGCCCGACAGTCGACCAATTATTAGTATCTCTTCTACAGATACCGCACCTTCTGACAGACCTTTGTTAAGTAGCTCTGACACTGATACAGTACCTAATGATGACTCTTGCACTATACATACAAGCCTTGAAAACCCAATATTTGAAATACCTATCTCAGACGAACCACTTAATAAATTTAAAAGACAATTAATAATTAAATTGACTGACTTACCAACAAACTGTAAACCAAAAATAACTTACCCTTTTGAAACATTCCGAAGAACTTATGTTAGTATAGCTGAACCTAATTTAGAACAAGAAATAATTAATGTCATAAAAAAACATATCGATCCCAAATTGAAAACAGCCATATTAGTAGAACCACTTATTAAAATGTACTCATTAGCACCAATTCTTCAAAAAACATTTGAAAGTTCTTACATAAACCTAGTTTTTGTTAAGTCTGAAATACAAAATATTTCAGATTTCTTAGATCAGCAAGACATACTCAATAAATATCACGAAGGAAAAACAAATCATAGAGGAATTAACGAAACTTATCTCTCCTTATCTAAAAGATATTTTTGGCCAAAACAAAAAGAGTCTATTACTAAATTCATTAACGAATGCCCAACCTGTAACCAAGCAAAGTATGATAGATCGCCATTACGACCTGAATACCAAATAGTTCCTCCACCTTCGAAACCGTTTGAAATAGCACATGCAGATGTTTTGACTATTGAGCAAGAAAAATACCTAACTATAATTGATTCATTCACTAAATATGCACAAATTTATCGCTTACCTTCTTGCACTGCCCCAAACATAGTTAAATCCTTATTAACGTTTTGCACTCATCACGGTTTCCCATTAGTTCTTACAACAGACCAAGGCACAGAGTTCAAAAATCAAGTTGTCTCTGAATTTTTACGACTACATAAAGTTCAGCATCGCTTAACTACAACACACTCACCCAATGAAAATGGTTTAATAGAACGTTTCCATAGCACTCTCTTAGAACACTTACGACTTTTAAAGTTACAACGAAAAAACGAATTAATAAGTAATTTGATACCGTACGCACTTATAGCTTATAACAGCTCAATACATAGTTTAACTAAATGTAGACCATACGACTTATTGACTGGACACTTTGACCCAAGAGACCCAACAGACTTAGATTTGACACATAGACTATTACAAAATTACATTCAGGAGCACCGTAAATCAATGGAGACAGTTTATAATATAATTCACGAATCAGCACTTTTAGAACGAAATGCAATAATGACTCGACGTAACCTTGATCGCGAGCCTCAATTAGATTATACGGAAGGACAGGAAGTATTTATAAAAAATCCTTTGGCATCTAGGAAGAAAATTGCACCCCGATACACACGAGATAAAGTTACCACTAATTTTCCCATTCACATATACACTTCTCGAAAACGTGGCCCAATAGCTAAACATCGTATTAAACGAACTAAAACTAAATTAAATAAATCACTATTGTTACAGGACCGTCCTCATAACGACCCTGGCCCAAGTACTAGCAGACATGACAATAAAACTTGACGATTTGACTGATGGACCTGGAATCCTACCCTTTAACCTAGGCCCAACAAAAATGACCTCCCATGAACACATATTTTTACAAGAAATTGATATTAACAAAATTCAAACTCAAATAGGTTTAACAAAAACTCAGCTCGGTAATATTTCAAATAAGATAAATAATACGGATTTCTCATTATTAAAAACTATTTTAATGCACTTATTTCATAAAATTGACGAATTATCTATACAATTTAACACTTTCGAGCCAAAACGCACAAAACGTGGCATTTTCAATCCACTTGGAACCTTCATCAAAAGCATTTCTGGTAACCTAGACAGCAACGATGCTATTAATTTTCAAAACGCCATTAAGATTCTACATCAAAATGATAAAGAAATGAATATTAACTTTAACAAACATATTAGTTTATACAAAGAAATCGTAAATCAGCAAAATCATATTTTAGATAATTTAAATATTAATCAAATTAAGTTAAATAAAGTAGTTCAACAAATAATTAGAAGTAACGATAATCAATCTGAAAATTTTTATAAGAAATTGCAATTTATGCAAATATTAAGTATTATTTCAGAAAATGTTAATGATTTAAGTTTAGAAGTAAGGAAAATTGAAAACTTATTAGCTTTTAGCCACACTAATTCAATGCACCGTTCATTATTAACTATGAAAGATTTAAGTAATATGTTAGAAGAACTAAAATCCTTATATGGATATGATAAAGTTTTAGATATAGATATTAGATACTACTATGATTTAATTAGCTTAGGATATTATTATATAGATGAAAAAAATATTTTAGTTATGAAGTTCCCTATAGTTACATCCTCAACTTATAATTTGTATAGGCTTAGTCCCATTCCCAATAAAAATTCCTTAGTAATTATTCCCACATATCCTTTCATTGCAACCAATTCTTTTGAATACGCGTACATAGAGGCAGAATGTCCGAAGGTCAGCAGCTGGTTCATCTGCCATCAGAAGATAAATCACCAAACTAGAAAAGGTGAAGATTGCATCTACAAATTAATTAAAAATCAAGACATTAGCAAGTCATGTATCAGTACATCTGTAATCCTGGAAAAAGAACCTCTAATAGAACTAGATAGCCGACACTATATACTATCATTCCCGAAACCTACGAAGATAGAGTTATCCTGCAACGACGTAGAACATAAGATTATTCAAGGATCATTTTTAGCAACAGTTCCACATAATTGCAAGATCAAAACGCCTGAATTCAGCATTATCAACCTTGATGACAAAGTTCACGGTCATGCCATTGAAATAATGTCGTTCCCAGCATCGAAACCACCCACATCGCAGAAATTCAATTATAATTTAACAACAATTGATTTGAATAAATTGCATACAATTCAAAATCAAGTAACAATGAGCGTTCCTGAAACTTATGAAACATACGACTTCACAAGCATTTATCATACAACGATACCTACCTTTTTGATACTGATGATTATTGCCGCAATCATTGCCTTTACCTACTTCAAACGGCGGGCATCAAACGCAGCATCAGCGACCATTTCTACTGCAGCTCCAGCTTCAACGATAGAAGACCGAAGAGCCGCAACATTTTCTCTCAATGTTCGAAAATAGTTGCTCATCTAGGAGGGGAGGTGTTACGGACCCTAAAGGCCCTTCAGCTTGTCAACCTCAGTGACTCATACTTCGGTATTTCAGTTCCCGTGAGAATATTAATTATTGATTCATCGATTGATTTGCTGAATTAACTTTTTCATTGGAAGTGTCGCAACCATGTTACCGCGAGTGAAATATAACTTGTAATTTAAAATCATTAATTAATAAGACAGCTCTGCGTGAGGTCAATCGTGGACCCAGAGCTTTAGGTTTAATTAGGCTAAGTTTTATTTTGTAGAATCAGAAATATACCTAGTAATAACTTAACTTACTTGTCTTTTTTAAAACTCTCTACACCGGCTGACACACATAACTTGCTTCATCTTCTATTTATATTTTCAACCCTGTGTTTTTGTACCACTAACGTTTTTCTCAAAATGTACGCAACTTGCCTTTCTGTAGCGGGTACATTAATAGAAATTCTTTCTGTTTTCAAACATGAAAAAACTAAAAGCTTATGCATTCATATTTTTCCCTAAGAAGAGGGATATTATACTGGATTGTAATTGTAACCCTTATTTCACCCTCACGCCCCTCTGACGTCATCATCCAAGCTCTAAAACACCCTTGTCGGACTGTTCACGCTTGGTTATACATAGATCGCGCATCACCCGACCAGGACTCGAAGCTGGGACCTCTCATTTGCCGGACGAGTACTCTTTCACTGAGCTACCGGGGCCTGGCGGTAGGTACGCCTCGAAATTACTTAGCACATTTTTTGATAAATAATTCAAAGTAATGTTGGGCCCCGGTATCTGTGGCAGAGCACTCGTCGGGCAAACGAGAGGTCCCAGGTTCAAATTCTGGTCGGGCGATTTTTATTTAGCACATTTTTACAGTTACTTAAGAATAAGCATTTTAAATGCAAAAACTTAAAAATATTGTTTAGGATTGATCGAAAATATATGAAGTATATGATCACCTACAGCTAGACAAAGTCCTCTCCCAAAGTTCTCCACACCGAGCGGTCCTGCGTCGCCCGCATCCATCGGTTGCCGGTGACACTGGTTAACCAGTGGGCCGAGGAAGACCTACTTCGAATGACTACCATCGCTTTAATACAGCAAACTACTTTAGACGCCCAATCACGTTATCTCAAATTTGGTTTTCCATTCTCGTCACTAGTCCGTACAATAGGAAGTTAACGTTAACGCAATGGTATAGATAGATAAAACATTTATAGGTAGTTAATAAACTCGCACTCGGCACTCGGATCGTTTAACAACGCTTACATAGTAGAATCACGAAGTGCTTTGTCTTGATCTTGCTTGGATCTCTTGACTATAGGACAGAAGAAAATAGCGTGTCCACGACATATAAATGGGAGGGTGAAGGTACAGAACCTAAACAAAAAAGATAAATAAAACAACACTTTAATATTACAAATGACTATAATTTTGTCACAATTTTTCCATACAATGTTAATAACTTTTTACCTTAACACTATTTATAATACATTACTTAGCCATTATCCATGTTGTATTTCAATATTTAAAATTCTTCATGTTTAGTATCTAATTACATTCCACGGATTCACCTTAGAGACACTAAAACGTAAAGTTACGAACGACCATACTTTCAGAACGTAATGTAAAATTGAAAAAACTTTTTCTTTATTATTTTACACTAAAATGTAATTCGATTAGATCTTATTCACTAAAATATTTCTGGCTTATTATTCTATGAGAAATATAAGTAAAACTGTACAAATAATTTGTATATGGCTAGCGCAAGTTTGCCGGGCGTGTGCCCTGCACTGGGCGTCTAGTGTGAGAACAGGTGACAGACAACTAATCAATGACAGAAGTATCAGTAAATTGTACTTTGATAACGCGCGGTGTGGTGATGCGGTCGCCATTTCACTCCTTCACTAAACGGCGTATATCCGAGATCAAGATTATTAAGTAGAGGTTTTAAATAATGGCTCTATTTCTCTTTTTTTAAGTAAATGCCCATGTCGAGCGCATCACCACGAAACTATACAGAAATAAGCACCGTATTATAAAATGCGAGTCGTTTGAGTAACAAGCGTGCCTGATCCGCTGACTTCACTTCTTTATAAGCCAACGATGTAGCTATATTTTTGGAACGAGGTCGAATTGATCATCGGTAGTGGCTACTTTCCAGGTTTGACTACGGCTTTAATGTTGTGTTAAATGTAAATCTAGGTTAAAACAGTTTTGATGTACCATGGAAAACGTAAATAAAGTTATTTATAACCATTTTTAGCTTCTTCTAGAATAAAGAAAGGAAGCCAGCAGTCATGCAACTAGGAATCAACAGTGAATAACAAGCGAGTACAAAAATTCAATAATAATAATAATTAAGTATCAATAAAATTGAGCTAAATCGAACCCCATTATGCCGACTGGTCAGGACGACCCCATTCAAATACTTACAACAATAACACGGTCAAGTTAATTCAAGTTGACAAAAAAAACAATCGATCCATTGATAACGGAGCTTATTATTGTTTTAATATTTTCTCCGTATATCCTACCAAATGGTAACACTTCGCAATCAAAGGTTCTAGAGAAATTAACGTTATCGTTCCGACAGAACTGATTATTGCTTTCGTGACTAAAACGTTAATATTGCTTCACTCACTGCGTTCGTTACTTTTTGGCACGACATTGCTGCATTGCTATAATCGATGAGCTATAAGATGCGCATAACACTTTCCAGTGTAAAAAATGTCAATCGACCAACAAATGTAGGAACAGATATTTTATAGAGAAATTATGAGATTCCAAATTCAAACCAGCTGAAGTTAAACCTTATAAAAATGCCGTTAAAAGATGTCTGTTCTATCTACGATAAAGACCGTAGCAGCACGCGAGCGAAAGAGAAAGCGATACTAATTCACAACCAAGCGACTCGTGGGCCTATAATTTTACGAATTAAAATTTACCTAATATACAAATAGAAATGAATTTACTCTGAACATTTCCTAAACTGAACGGATTGAGTGGTATTCATTCATAAATTGTTTAAAAAAAGAAAAATCGTATGGAATTGAAAATTCACGTAAAATTATAAGTCCGCGTGACGTGCAGTGTACATATGCACAGGAATTTACACTGAAATGTTCCAGAGTTCGCCAAATTGTTGACTACTATTGAACCACCTAACTAACAAGGGAAACAAAACAAATACAGAGGCGAAAACGAGTATAGCGATACCCGACCCTATATCTATCATGTACTTACGTATATATGTAAAATGGTAGTCACTACATGAACAAAAAAAAACCTTTTCCACGCGAACGCAAACTGTGTAACAATGATTTTTAATTAATTGTACTAGTTATTATAATAATATTAAAGATAGATTTTAAAATTTTTATATAATATTGCCACGAGTTAGAAAGAATTTTACAAAAATATACATACTGTACAATAGTTGAGCGACTCAATTGTATGCGTCGACACGCTAAAAGATGCTGACGTCTCACTGGCTACTGGCGCTCAATTAGACAATTTGTGTGCCAATAGGTCCAGCCATCCACATTTAGACCACGGCCATGGCTGAGACTGCAACACCTAAGAACGCGAATTAACACTAACTCGTTGATGAGACTTTAGTTTCTACGCTAACCCCTCTCTCATCCCTAACCGTTAACCCGCGCGGACGAACGCACGCACTCGCAGACACACGGACAAACACGCATACTAACATCCCTATACCGAATTTATAAAAAAACGTCGCGTTTTAGAAAGAGAAAGAAAACTTTCTAGTATCGTCTTAATGAAATTTTAATTTATTGATTAATTATTTTTTTATGGTGATTGAAATTAGTATAAAAGACTTATCCGTTTATTTCAAGGTGTTTCGTACAAAAAACAACCTTAGTAGCACGTAAGTAGGCCTTAAATTCGTTAATGACGACACAACACAACGATATTACTTCCAATAAATAAAGCTACTATATCAAAAGTCATGGTAAAATTGGTAAACTGGGTTTATGATTCATCACATTTTTAAAGAAAAAAATTGATTATCGATCGTCTTTTGTCAAAATCACGCCATTTTGCCTAGAGTTTAATTTAAAACGCCAAGACCTTTAAGACTTAACTAATTATTGATGTGTTTGTTTTAATTAGAAGGAGACAGACGGTTTGACGTTCAATTTAAAGGAAAAGTTTAATAATCAAACCAAACAATTACATAATAATCAAATTTGTACAGACAAAAGCATAAAAATACAACTTATTATAACTACAAAAAATGATTTAAATAAAAAATACAATATATCAAAAAGCGCTATACAGCACTCTCTATATACAAAAGCGAAGATAATAAATGTAAATAAACGACAGGCCACCGTTTCAGTTTTGATTGAAAAGCCACAAACATATCACAGCATTGTACTGAGTGTTATCTTTTATTCATATTCACGGTCTCTCATTGGTCGATTCTGTTGTTAGAATGGACCAATCAGAAAGCGTAGATGGATTTCAATCAAAAGTGAGACGCAGTCGCTATATGATCAATAATTAAATGGTAAATAAACATCAGTACATTATGTAACGCTAAAATAAGAGCGCGAGGCACGCACGACAATTACAATAATAAATATAAAATAATAAATCTTAAGCAATCTTAAATACCCTGTTATCTTCATTTCTAGAAACACCGTTTTTTTGTTGACGCGAAATAAATAAGTACCGACGGCTGTGCTTTGGAAGAGCGAGGTTCAAATTTGTTGAGATTCGTTGCTTATACACTATATTATGTTTACGGACAGTATAGTGAGAATTATAATTTATTTATTAAGTTGAATATATATTTTTGTATACTTTATTATTTTCGTCGCAGTCCCAAAACACAGGCTAACCAATGAGCGCGCTGCGATTCCCCGCGAGCTATCCTTACTAGACAATTTCCCATTAAAACCTACACTAACGTATATGTCTTTATTACGTATGTAATTTCCATTTAGTTTACCACATTTTGTTATTTAAAATTACCATTTTGTGCAAAGAAAAAGACTTTTATTTTAAAACGTTTTGTACAAAGATCCTTAACTAGACGGGGTGTAGTAGATACGGTAAAATCAATGTACAGTCAAAACAATACTCGATCAATATAATTTACTCCTATTTATTTTTAGAACTTCTAAAAATTTATTTTAGTATATTTGACTGTACAATAGGGTCCCGTTCACACTGCACTCAGTTCATAGACAAGGTACATAACGAAAGCTACCGCGACTATATTAGTTTTTGAATGAGTGCAGTGTGCAAAGGCCTTTCCGCGGAAGGAGTCAGTTACCAACATCGCTGCGACCACACTAAGTTGACGTTCCTTTCACCCATCAAAACTCGAAATCAAGACTGAACAACCGACTAATATTTCCTAAAGACTTACCGAGGACTCGACACACCTACACGCATTAAAGACCTAATTATAAAGACGTCGGCCATATCTGGCGAGTACATTGAAACCAGCGATATCACATTTGCGCCCTTTTTGCTACCTACCCGTTGCCCACCAAATATGGCCGCGGTATTTTGAAAAGGAACGAAAGAGAAATACCATCAGCACCCTATATGAAGAAAGTATGCAAACTAAACCTAAATATTCGAGGACTGAGAGATACCCTTAGTGTCGACAGAAAATGAAACCTCGTTAGGAAAAACACAAGTTTCAGAAATCAAAGTTGTTAATACTGACAAAAATGTGATCTTTACATAATATAACAACAGACAAAAAATACATCGTAATAATTAATATAATGTAAAAAAATATGCTATGAACTAGCGTTTCGAAGCTACGCGTAACTGATTGGGTAACATTAGACAAATGCATGTCTCCATGGCAACATACGAGGTCAACGACCCCTTGGCCGGGGTCGGTGAACGCTACGACAAAATGGCCGCCTCGCTGCGACAGTAAAATAATAATTATCGTTTATAAAATGCTTAAATTCAATTATAAATAACGTCACAAACTTGATTTCTTTTCTAATTATAAGTACAATAACTAATAGATTAAAAATAAAAAAGGTATACATTATACATTTTTCATAGGCCGTTTTGTGACTTAGATAGAATAAAAAATATTATTTTAATTATTACTTTTTTTATATAAAAACCAAGGTCAGTATACCGCGATGCGTGGACGGATGCACGTTTCACGTATTTTTGACTAGCCGACACGATTCTAAAGTGACTAGAAAACGAAACACATCATTGGCAAGACGATCGAGAATATTACAAAAAAATAAAACACAAATTTCTGTTTCTATGGCAACGCGATGGCCATACAGAGTCACAATCACAGACAACCCGAATTTAATTTATATCGCGATCCGTGCCACACAGCGCTGGCCTTACATCTAAACACATAGGTGTGATGGACCGAAACAAAAATACATACAATATTTACAAATAAACGCTAAAACTTAAGCTCGATTCACAAAAATGATTTAAAACTACGAAAGACCGGCTATATAGAACCATTCATTCCTTTTCTACTTCGCACTACGTGCGTGCGACGCGGAACTTACACCGATGCGCCCTCTGCCGTCGCTCGTCACTATCTTAGTTAAAACCTGATACAACATTCGTTTTGTCCTTTGATCAATTTAAAAATAACATTTAAATATCACTGATTTACATTAACAGAAAGATCGAAAAAACAAATGCGTGATCCGAAGCTCACAACTCGGCAACGTACTCAACGCCACAGTGAACGCAACACTTTGGACACTATCTAAAAAATGGCAGTAATAGTCTATGAGTCACACACTTTTTTCGAGCACTTTCTGTAGGTTCAGTGCGCGAGTACGCTGACGAGGGTCTTCTAGTGTTGATGTTTCCGCTGGTGCGGCGTCACGTGGCGTCACGTGGCGCGGGGGGCACTAACAGAAGCCGCCGAAGCCGACGGAGGGCACGGAGGGCACGGCGGGCACGCCGCCCACTCCCCCCGTGTGTTCCCCGTTCTTGTGTAAGTCGAGCAGCCCGGGAGTGGACAGATAGTGCGTCTGTGGAACGAAACGATATACTTGAACAAATGTTGCAGACAAAATCTCGATCGGTTTTTACTTTTTGAATGTTTTATTAAGGTTGTTTGACACACATTCTAATAATTGTTTACATACATACACAACGTCACGCCTGTATCCCTTATTGGTTAGGCAGAACACCAAAGGTTATAAGACCATCTTATGTCACGTATTATAAAGATGGAGACAGACTATTGTAGTGACAGGGGGTCAGCCTATCGCCCACAAAAACACCTTTAAAACCTCTGTCCCTTAACTGACTTTTACAGTATACTCGGAAAGAGAAGCAGATGGCACATTCTATGTTTTTCTTTCGCTCCCAGTCCAGCATGGAAGGCAATAATAATAATAATGGTAAAAATAATAATGGCTATCGATTGGTAGGTTTTTTGAATTCAGCATACATATAGGGTATTTTCGTCTACGAAGTAGTGTGTAGTTACTGCCCCTAAAGTTCTATTACTACCTGCGGGGACACACTGTATAGCTAGAAATCTTTTTGATTTCTAAATTTAAGTTTATAAGAGAGTTATCATATTTGAATATCTATTAATTAAGTTTTTAAATCCATTTTATTTTGTTGCCCCTAAAGTTCTATTACTACATGCACTATTTATTTTACTACATTACTATATTTATACACACTGTATAAATAAGAATCATATTTTAATTACGTATTATGAAGAAATTTCTAACAGTTATAGGCAATAATCTAACTAGATGTATAGGTTAATAAAGAATTTATATGCGAAACGGGAACAAGAACAATCATAACATAAAACTTCTTATTGAAACAGTTTATGTTTGTCCGTCGTGTAGGGCCGGCTTAGAATAGCCTTACCGCCTGTGGATAAGTGTATCGCAAAAGGCGACTAATTTGAGTGACCCCCGCTTGGTGGTAGGATCCTTACAGTTCACGACTGGCTAGCGACCACCCTTCATATAAAAACACAAAATAAAAGAAAATAAAGTAAATATTTTTCAGTAAATTAAATTTGTTCAGTAAAAATGTATGCTGATGCAAAATGGCGATAACTCAGTGAGACGTTTGTATTTAAGCAAACCACCGATTTTCAGTTACCGCCAGTGAGGTCTGCGCAAAGGCGCATGTAACTATACCGACACATAGTAGTATTATATGATTATATTTAATTTACACTGTTTTCATCTTCGACTTCATTTTCACTTACCACCAGGTGAGGATTGAAACTTGGGCTTTGTTAAAAATAATCCTAGATAAAAATTCCTTCAAAAACATATTTATTTAGTAATGAGCCGCCTTGTCGGCGTCGCTGGACGCACTAGGGCAGTGGGCACTGACCTGCTGCTGCGGGTACTGCAGGTAGGGCTGCGGGTAGTAGGAGGGGCAGTAGGGGTACTGCCAGTCCGGCAGGTAGCCCGCGCCGCGCACCACGCCGCCCACGCCCCAGCCGCCGCCGTAGCCCACCCAGCCGCCGTAGCTGCCGACAGGCAGAGCGTTAGTGGCGCTGCAAAGTGTTGCCAGCATTACTTATACTGTACACATCGTAATTATAAGTCAGGCAGGTGGAAAAAGTTCGTGGCTGCCGACAAAACGAGAGATCGCTGTTAGATAAGACAATAGCTCTGTACCTATAATATTGCTATCGACATTATTTGTAACTCCATGTGTACAATAAGGAAAAAATAAATAAATAAAACGCTCATTAAAGGCGCTTGTTACGGACCCTAAAGGCCCTTCAGCTTGTCAACCTCAGTGACTCATCCTTCGGTATTTCAGTTCCCGTGAGAATATTAATTATTGATTCATCGATTGATTTGCTGAATTAACTTTTTCATTGGAAGTGTCGCAACCATGTTACCGCGAGTGAAATATAATTTGTAATTTAAAATCATTAATTAATAAGACAGCTCTGCGTGAGGTCAATCGTGGACCCAGAGCTTTAGGTTTAATTAGGCTAAGTTTTATTTTGTAGAATCAGAAATATACCTAGTAATAACTTAACTTACTTGTCTTTTTTAAAACTCTCTACACCGGCTGACACACATAACTGGCGCAGTCGGAAGTAGTCGAAATTAGTAGATCGCGCGTTTCGTGACTGATCGTGAGTCAATGAGTTGACTCCTTCGGCTACAAAAGAACCTGTCGCCCGGTGAAGAAGAAACATCGCAGCCCCAGAACCCAGGAGATCCGAAAATCGATCATAAATCTTGGTATTGGAAAAGGCAAAGATGAGGTGTACCAGACTGTAAGTAAAGTTTTATTACGTAAATTCGAGGTTTTGGTTGTTTCCATGAATAGGAAATCCTCCTCCATTCCCTGAACTCGATCCTGTAGTTCTCGGTTAGATTAGTTAGTTTAGATAAGTAAATAATTAAAGATTTATAAGTTTTATGTGAACTTAATTGATTATTAGTTGAAGTTTATTAAAGTACTTACTTGAAAATTAATGAATTAAGATTTTAGAAAGGATTTTATTCTCGTTAACATTTTTATTTTTAATAAACGAATTTAAGTATTTTCTTTTAAAATAAACTAATTAGGTAAGTGAGTAAGATAAAAATTTCAATTTAACTTTATTTAAAATATATTTTTAGGATATACATTTTAAAAAAAAAATTATAATATACTTGGGTAGTTTACTTAATTATTTTTTATCAGACTTTCATTTTATCTCGTTAGGTTGCAAGCGGAATAAACCTTTTATATTTGAATAGTAAGTTTTACCTTGAGAATGAATAAAATTTAAGAATTGAATTTACTTTTAAATATTTTTACATTTATTGAACATTTCTATATTAAAATTTTATTTTATTTTATTTTATAGTGAAATAATAATTAGTCAAAATTTTTCACCCAAAGGCTAACCGTACTAATCGAGAAGATAAAAAAGGTAGATTTCACCAAAAGTTAGTAGATAATTTAATAAAGATGGAACAAACCCAACCACAACCTATTAATTTGGATGATACTGATAAAATTTGGAAAGCTTTACGATTAGTTCCAGATTTTAATGGTAATTCCAATGTTCTCGTTAGATTTTTAGACATTTGTGATCAAATTGTTTTAACTTTCGTGAACCCTGCCCCTGGCAATGAATTAAATAATGCAGCCGTATTAAACGGAATTTTAAATAAAATTACCGGTCCCGCAGCACGGACCTTAGCAAATAATGGTATTCCCAGAGACTGGAACGGTATCAGAAATGCTCTTATAAATTCATTTTCAGATCATAGAGATGAATCCGCCCTATATACAGACTTATCAATGCTAACACAAGGCGCGGACACAATTCAATTATTTTATGAAAAAGTGCAAAATCTTTTATCTGTTATTATGACTCATGTACAATTACACGAACAGGTACAGACAACTATTGACTCTAAAAGAGAGTTATATAGGAAGTTAGCTCTGCAGTCATTTTTGCGAGGTATACATGAACCACTTGGGTCTCGCCTCAGATGCATGAAACCGGTATCATTAGAACAAGCATTAGAATTTGCGCAAGATGAACTAAACGTTTTATACTTACAAAAGAAAACCAACATGATAAATTTTAGTGCACAAAAACCGATAAGTTTCAATAGAAATAATTTAAGACATAATTTTATCCCAAATAATTTTGGCAGAAATAATTTTAACCGAAATAATTTTAACCCGAATAGTTTTAACCCGAATAATTTTAACTCGAATAGTTTGAACCCAAATAATTTTAACCCAAATAATTTTTACCCAAATAATTTTAATTCAAATAATTTTAAAGGATATCAACGGCAACCAAATCAACAAATTAAACACGATCCTTTTCAAAATGTTTCTCGTACCCAGCAGATGATGAAGGCTTTGCCTCGCTCTGATATGAGTACAGGATTCAAAATACCACCTAAATATCAGCCTCAGGCTAAAGCACAACCCATGAGCGGAGTTAGTAATTTTAGTACCCATCAATTACCTTTTTCTAATAATGCACACCAACAAGTTAACTTAAACCAGACATTTGATGACACCTATGACTATGAAAAATATAACGAAACTAATCAACCTTACGATCCTTATCCCTTGAATCACAATAATCAATTTGAAAACTTCAATCAATCAAATTTATCAAAAATTGAATCGCAATATAGTGCCGATACGGATTTTCAAGAAACTCGCTTTGCGAAATTCCCAGAATAGAACTTAACATACAAACTAAAAGACAACTTCCTTACATACAGATAAAGAGCCCTCCAATAAAATTACTGATAGATACAGGCGCTAACCAATCATTCATTAGTCCTAAAATAGTAGACACATTCTTTCAAAACTTACCATTGAATTATGACCCATTCATTGTTACAAATATTCATGCAACTACGAAAAATTATTATTCGATAACCATTCCTAACTTTAGTGAATTTAACGACAGGAGAAATATTAAATTATATGTGTATAAATTTCATAATTATTTCGATGGATTAATTGGCTTAGATTTACTTCAAAAATGGCAAGCAAAAATTGACTTAGCCACGAAAACTTTATATACAACATCAGCTCATAACCCTATTCATTTATATGATTCATCTTCAATTAATTTAGTCAAAACTATTTTACCTGCGCAATCAACTCAGCTTGTTAAGGTCCCAACAAATATTTCAGACGGAAATATAACAATCGAAAATCAATCCATTAGTGACTGTTATATCGCAGATTGTCTATCTACGGCAGAGAATAATCAAACGCTTATTCCGGTTAATAACCCTCATAATCATGATGTAACTTTTAGATTATCGCAGCCTATTATCGCTCATATATTTAATGAAAAAACTATTCCAATATCACAATTAATCAATAGCAATGAAAGATCACAAGCAGTTTTGTCTCGAATACGCACTACACACTTAAACCCAGAAGAAAGAGCAAACTTGAACAGACTTTGTTCCGAGTATTCCGACATTTTTTTTATTGACGGAGATCCTTTGACCTTTACTAATCAGGTGAAACATACAATTCGGACTACTGACGAAATCCCCATCCACAGTAAAACATATAGATACCCTTATATTCACAAAGAAGAGGTTAGGTGCCAAATTGAAAAAATGCTACAACAAGGTATAATAAGACCCTCTAACTCACCCTATAATGCCCCTATATGGATCGTACCTAAAAAATTGGACGCTTCTGGAAAAACCAAATGGAGATTAGTTGTAGATTTTAGAAAATTAAATGAAAAAACAGTTAGTGACGTATACCCTATTCCAACGATTACTGAAACCTTAGATAAGCTTGGCAAATGTCAATATTTCACAACTTTGGACCTTTACAGTGGTTTTTATCAGATCCAAATGGACCCCAAGGACATCCACAAAACCGCATTTAGCGTATCCGATGGATTAGGCCATTTTGAGTTTATGAGAATGCCTATGGGTTTAAAAAACAGCCCATCAACATTTCAACGTGTAATAGACAATGTTCTTAGAGGTCTTCCTAACGTAATAGTATATTTAGATGACATTTTAGTGTATTCAACTTCCCTTCAGGAACACATGATTAACCTTAGGAAAATTTTCACTAGACTTAGAGACGCAAATTTAAAGATACAGATGGATAAATCTGAATTTTTGAAGCATGAAACACCCTATTTAGGTCATATTATTACACCAGATGGCGTAAAACCAAATCCAGACAAAATTTCCAGTATTCTCAATTATCCTATACCAAGAACACCAAAACAGATCAAAGGTTTTTTAGGACTTCTAGGATACTATAGACGTTTTATATCAGATTTTGCTAAGTTGACGAAACCACTAACTTCGTGTTTAAAAAAAGGAGCTAAAATTAACTTGACCCCTGACTATGTAAAATGTTTCAATTTATGTAAGACACTCTTGACTAACGACCCTATCTTGCAATATCCGGACTTTTCAAAAGAATTCATACTTACAACTGACGCATCTAACGTAGCATTAGGAGCGATCCTTTCACAAGGACTTATTGGATCAGACAGACCTATAGCTTACGCTTCCAGAACCTTAAACAACAGCGAAATGAACTATTCGACCATAGAAAAAGAATTACTAGCGATAGTTTGGGCGACAAAGTATTTTCGACCCTATTTATTTGGTAGGAGATTCAAAATTATGACTGATCATAAGCCTCTACAATGGTTAATGAATGTTAAAGAACCTAGTTCAAGACTGACAAGATGGAAATTAAAACTATCCGAATATGACTTTGATATAATATATAAAAAAGGTAAATTAAACAGCAACGTCGATGCTCTATCTCGCATTGAATTACACAATGAGGAAATAGACTCGGTAATTGTTAATTTAAGCTCTAGTAGTTCATCAGGTAGTTCTCGAACTATTACAGCGCCCGACAGTCGACCAATTATTAGTATCTCTTCTACAGATACCGCACCTTCTGACAGACCTTTGTTAAGTAGCTCTGACACTGATACAGTACCTAATGATGACTCTTGCACTATACATACAAGCCTTGAAAACCCAATATTTGAAATACCTATCTCAGACGAACCACTTAATAAATTTAAAAGACAATTAATAATTAAATTGACTGACTTACCAACAAACTGTAAACCAAAAATAACTTACCCTTTTGAAACATTCCGAAGAACTTATGTTAGTATAGCTGAACCTAATTTAGAACAAGAAATAATTAATGTCATAAAAAAACATATCGATCCCAAATTGAAAACAGCCATATTAGTAGAACCACTTATTAAAATGTACTCATTAGCACCAATTCTTCAAAAAACATTTGAAAGTTCTTACATAAACCTAGTTTTTGTTAAGTCTGAAATACAAAATATTTCAGATTTCTTAGATCAGCAAGACATACTCAATAAATATCACGAAGGAAAAACAAATCATAGAGGAATTAACGAAACTTATCTCTCCTTATCTAAAAGATATTTTTGGCCAAAACAAAAAGAGTCTATTACTAAATTCATTAACGAATGCCCAACCTGTAACCAAGCAAAGTATGATAGATCGCCATTACGACCTGAATACCAAATAGTTCCTCCACCTTCGAAACCGTTTGAAATAGCACATGCAGATGTTTTGACTATTGAGCAAGAAAAATACCTAACTATAATTGATTCATTCACTAAATATGCACAAATTTATCGCTTACCTTCTTGCACTGCCCCAAACATAGTTAAATCCTTATTAACGTTTTGCACTCATCACGGTTTCCCATTAGTTCTTACAACAGACCAAGGCACAGAGTTCAAAAATCAAGTTGTCTCTGAATTTTTACGACTACATAAAGTTCAGCATCGCTTAACTACAACACACTCACCCAATGAAAATGGTTTAATAGAACGTTTCCATAGCACTCTCTTAGAACACTTACGACTTTTAAAGTTACAACGAAAAAACGAATTAATAAGTAATTTGATACCGTACGCACTTATAGCTTATAACAGCTCAATACATAGTTTAACTAAATGTAGACCATACGACTTATTGACTGGACACTTTGACCCAAGAGACCCAACAGACTTAGATTTGACACATAGACTATTACAAAATTACATTCAGGAGCACCGTAAATCAATGGAGACAGTTTATAATATAATTCACGAATCAGCACTTTTAGAACGAAATGCAATAATGACTCGACGTAACCTTGATCGCGAGCCTCAATTAGATTATACGGAAGGACAGGAAGTATTTATAAAAAATCCTTTGGCATCTAGGAAGAAAATTGCACCCCGATACACACGAGATAAAGTTACCACTAATTTTCCCATTCACATATACACTTCTCGAAAACGTGGCCCAATAGCTAAACATCGTATTAAACGAACTAAAACTAAATTAAATAAATCACTATTGTTACAGGACCGTCCTCATAACGACCCTGGCCCAAGTACTAGCAGACATGACAATAAAACTTGACGATTTGACTGATGGACCTGGAATCCTACCCTTTAACCTAGGCCCAACAAAAATGACCTCCCATGAACACATATTTTTACAAGAAATTGATATTAACAAAATTCAAACTCAAATAGGTTTAACAAAAACTCAGCTCGGTAATATTTCAAATAAGATAAATAATACGGATTTCTCATTATTAAAAACTATTTTAATGCACTTATTTCATAAAATTGACGAATTATCTATACAATTTAACACTTTCGAGCCAAAACGCACAAAACGTGGCATTTTCAATCCACTTGGAACCTTCATCAAAAGCATTTCTGGTAACCTAGACAGCAACGATGCTATTAATTTTCAAAACGCCATTAAGATTCTACATCAAAATGATAAAGAAATGAATATTAACTTTAACAAACATATTAGTTTATACAAAGAAATCGTAAATCAGCAAAATCATATTTTAGATAATTTAAATATTAATCAAATTAAGTTAAATAAAGTAGTTCAACAAATAATTAGAAGTAACGATAATCAATCTGAAAATTTTTATAAGAAATTGCAATTTATGCAAATATTAAGTATTATTTCAGAAAATGTTAATGATTTAAGTTTAGAAGTAAGGAAAATTGAAAACTTATTAGCTTTTAGCCACACTAATTCAATGCACCGTTCATTATTAACTATGAAAGATTTAAGTAATATGTTAGAAGAACTAAAATCCTTATATGGATATGATAAAGTTTTAGATATAGATATTAGATACTACTATGATTTAATTAGCTTAGGATATTATTATATAGATGAAAAAAATATTTTAGTTATGAAGTTCCCTATAGTTACATCCTCAACTTATAATTTGTATAGGCTTAGTCCCATTCCCAATAAAAATTCCTTAGTAATTATTCCCACATATCCTTTCATTGCAACCAATTCTTTTGAATACGCGTACATAGAGGCAGAATGTCCGAAGGTCAGCAGCTGGTTCATCTGCCATCAGAAGATAAATCACCAAACTAGAAAAGGTGAAGATTGCATCTACAAATTAATTAAAAATCAAGACATTAGCAAGTCATGTATCAGTACATCTGTAATCCTGGAAAAAGAACCTCTAATAGAACTAGATAGCCGACACTATATACTATCATTCCCGAAACCTACGAAGATAGAGTTATCCTGCAACGACGTAGAACATAAGATTATTCAAGGATCATTTTTAGCAACAGTTCCACATAATTGCAAGATCAAAACGCCTGAATTCAGCATTATCAACCTTGATGACAAAGTTCACGGTCATGCCATTGAAATAATGTCGTTCCCAGCATCGAAACCACCCACATCGCAGAAATTCAATTATAATTTAACAACAATTGATTTGAATAAATTGCATACAATTCAAAATCAAGTAACAATGAGCGTTCCTGAAACTTATGAAACATACGACTTCACAAGCATTTATCATACAACGATACCTACCTTTTTGATACTGATGATTATTGCCGCAATCATTGCCTTTACCTACTTCAAACGGCGGGCATCAAACGCAGCATCAGCGACCATTTCTACTGCAGCTCCAGCTTCAACGATAGAAGACCGAAGAGCCGCAACATTTTCTCTCAATGTTCGAAAATAGTTGCTCATCTAGGAGGGGAGGTGTTACGGACCCTAAAGGCCCTTCAGCTTGTCAACCTCAGTGACTCATACTTCGGTATTTCAGTTCCCGTGAGAATATTAATTATTGATTCATCGATTGATTTGCTGAATTAACTTTTTCATTGGAAGTGTCGCAACCATGTTACCGCGAGTGAAATATAACTTGTAATTTAAAATCATTAATTAATAAGACAGCTCTGCGTGAGGTCAATCGTGGACCCAGAGCTTTAGGTTTAATTAGGCTAAGTTTTATTTTGTAGAATCAGAAATATACCTAGTAATAACTTAACTTACTTGTCTTTTTTAAAACTCTCTACACCGGCTGACACACATAACTTGCTTCATCTTCTATTTATATTTTCAACCCTGTGTTTTTGTACCACTAACGTTTTTCTCAAAATGTACGCAACTTGCCTTTCTGTAGCGGGTACATTAATAGAAATTCTTTCTGTTTTCAAACATGAAAAAACTAAAAGCTTATGCATTCATATTTTTCCCTAAGAAGAGGGATATTATACTGGATTGTAATTGTAACCCTTATTTCACCCTCACGCCCCTCTGACGTCATCATCCAAGCTCTAAAACACCCTTGTCGGACTGTTCACGCTTGGTTATACATAGATCGCGCATCACCCGACCAGGACTCGAAGCTGGGACCTCTCATTTGCCGGACGAGTACTCTTTCACTGAGCTACCGGGGCCTGGCGGTAGGTACGCCTCGAAATTACTTAGCACATTTTTTGATAAATAATTCAAAGTAATGTTGGGCCCCGGTATCTGTGGCAGAGCACTCGTCGGGCAAACGAGAGGTCCCAGGTTCAAATTCTGGTCGGGCGATTTTTATTTAGCACATTTTTACAGTTACTTAAGAATAAGCATTTTAAATGCAAAAACTTAAAAATATTGTTTAGGATTGATCGAAAATATATGAAGTATATGATCACCTACAGCTAGACAAAGTCCTCTCCCAAAGTTCTCCACACCGAGCGGTCCTGCGTCGCCCGCATCCATCGGTTGCCGGTGACACTGGTTAACCAGTGGGCCGAGGAAGACCTACTTCGAATGACTACCATCGCTTTAATACAGCAAACTACTTTAGACGCCCAATCACGTTATCTCAAATTTGGTTTTCCATTCTCGTCACTAGTCCGTACAATAGGAAGTTAACGTTAACGCAATGGTATAGATAGATAAAACATTTATAGGTAGTTAATAAACTCGCACTCGGCACTCGGATCGTTTAACAACGCTTACATAGTAGAATCACGAAGTGCTTTGTCTTGATCTTGCTTGGATCTCTTGACTATAGGACAGAAGAAAATAGCGTGTCCACGACATATAAATGGGAGGGTGAAGGTACAGAACCTAAACAAAAAAGATAAATAAAACAACACTTTAATATTACAAATGACTATAATTTTGTCACAATTTTTCCATACAATGTTAATAACTTTTTACCTTAACACTATTTATAATACATTACTTAGCCATTATCCATGTTGTATTTCAATATTTAAAATTCTTCATGTTTAGTATCTAATTACATTCCACGGATTCACCTTAGAGACACTAAAACGTAAAGTTACGAACGACCATACTTTCAGAACGTAATGTAAAATTGAAAAAACTTTTTCTTTATTATTTTACACTAAAATGTAATTCGATTAGATCTTATTCACTAAAATATTTCTGGCTTATTATTCTATGAGAAATATAAGTAAAACTGTACAAATAATTTGTATATGGCTAGCGCAAGTTTGCCGGGCGTGGGCCCTGCACTGGGCGTCTAGTGTGAGAACAGGTGACAGACAACTAATCAATGACAGAAGTATCAGTAAATTGTACTTTGATAACGCGCGGTGTGGTGATGCGGTCGCCATTTCACTCCTTCACTAAACGGCGTATATCCGAGATCAAGATTATTAAGTAGAGGTTTTAAATAATGGCTCTATTTCTCTTTTTTTAAGTAAATGCCCATGTCGAGCGCATCACCACGAAACTATACAGAAATAAGCACCGTATTATAAAATGCGAGTCGTTTGAGTAACAAGCGTGCCTGATCCGCTGACTTCACTTCTTTATAAGCCAACGATGTAGCTATATTTTTGGAACGAGGTCGAATTGATCATCGGTAGTGGCTACTTTCCAGGTTTGACTACGGCTTTAATGTTGTGTTAAATGTAAATCTAGGTTAAAACAGTTTTGATGTACCATGGAAAACGTAAATAAAGTTATTTATAACCATTTTTAGCTTCTTCTAGAATAAAGAAAGGAAGCCAGCAGTCATGCAACTAGGAATCAACGGTGAATAACAAGCGAGTACAAAAATTCAATAATAATAATAATTAAGTATCAATAAAATTGAGCTAAATCGAACCCCATTATGCCGACTGGTCAGGACGACCCCATTCAAATACTTACAACAATAACACGGTCAAGTTAATTCAAGTTGACAAAAAAAACAATCGATCCATTGATAACGGAGCTTATTATTGTTTTAATATTTTCTCCGTATATCCTACCAAATGGTAACACTTCGCAATCAAAGGTTCTAGAGAAATTAACGTTATCGTTCCGACAGAACTGATTATTGCTTTCGTGACTAAAACGTTAATATTGCTTCACTCACTGCGTTCGTTACTTTTTGGCACGACATTGCTGCATTGCTATAATCGATGAGCTATAAGATGCGCATAACACTTTCCAGTGTAAAAAATGTCAATCGACCAACAAATGTAGGAACAGATATTTTATAGAGAAATTATGAGATTCCAAATTCAAACCAGCTGAAGTTAAACCTTATAAAAATGCCGTTAAAAGATGTCTGTTCTATCTACGATAAAGACCGTAGCAGCACGCGAGCGAAAGAGAAAGCGATACTAATTCACAACCAAGCGACTCGTGGGCCTATAATTTTACGAATTAAAATTTACCTAATATACAAATAGAAATGAATTTACTCTGAACATTTCCTAAACTGAACGGATTGAGTGGTATTCATTCATAAATTGTTTAAAAAAAGAAAAATCGTATGGAATTGAAAATTCACGTAAAATTATAAGTCCGCGTGACGTGCAGTGTACATATGCACAGGAATTTACACTGAAATGTTCCAGAGTTCGTCAAATTGTTGACTACTATTGAACCACCTAACTAACAAGGGAAACAAAACAAATACAGAGGCGAAAACGAGTATAGCGATACCCGACCCTATATCTATCATGTACTTACGTATATATGTAAAATGGTAGTCACTACATGAACAAAAAAAAACCTTTTCCACGCGAACGCAAACTGTGTAACAATGATTTTTAATTAATTGTACTAGTTATTATAATAATATTAAAGATAGATTTTAAAATTTTTATATAATATTGCCACGAGTTAGAAAGAATTTTACAAAAATATACATACTGTACAATAGTTGAGCGACTCAATTGTATGCGTCGACACGCTAAAAGATGCTGACGTCTCACTGGCTACTGGCGCTCAATTAGACAATTTGTGTGCCAATAGGTCCAGCCATCCACATTTAGACCACGGCCATGGCTGAGACTGCAACACCTAAGAACGCGAATTAACACTAACTCGTTGATGAGACTTTAGTTTCTACGCTAACCCCTCTCTCATCCCTAACCGTTAACCCGCGCGGACGAACGCACGCACTCGCAGACACACGGACAAACACGCATACTAACATCCCTATACCGAATTTATAAAAAAACGTCGCGTTTTAGAAAGAGAAAGAAAACTTTCTAGTATCGTCTTAATGAAATTTTAATTTATTGATTAATTATTTTTTTATGGTGATTGAAATTAGTATAAAAGACTTATCCGTTTATTTCAAGGTGTTTCGTACAAAAAACAACCTTAGTAGCACGTAAGTAGGCCTTAAATTCGTTAATGACGACACAACACAACGATATTACTTCCAATAAATAAAGCTACTATATCAAAAGTCATGGTAAAATTGGTAAACTGGGTTTATGATTCATCACATTTTTAGAGAAAAAAATTGATTATCGATCGTCTTTTGTCAAAATCACGCCATTTTGCCTAGAGTTTAATTTAAAACGCCAAGACCTTTAAGACTTAACTAATTATTGATGTGTTTGTTTTAATTAGAAGGAGACAGACGGTTTGACGTTCAATTTAAAGGAAAAGTTTAATCAAACCAAACAATTACATAATAATCAAATTTGTACAGACAAAAGCATAAAAATACAACTTATTATAACTACAAAAAATGATTTAAATAAAAAATACAATATATCAAAAAGCGCTATACAGCACTCTCTATATACAAAAGCGAAGATAATAAATGTAAATAAATGACAGGCCACCGTTTCAGTTTTGATTGAAAAGCCACAAACATATCACAGCATTGTACTGAGTGTTATCTTTTATTCATATTCACGGTCTCTCATTGGTCGATTCTGTTGTTAGAATGGACCAATCAGAAAGCGTAGATGGATTTCAATCAAAAGTGAGACGCAGTCGCTATATGATCAATAATTAAATGGTAAATAAACATCAGTACATTATGTAACGCTAAAATAAGAGCGCGAGGCACGCACGACAATTACAATAATAAATATAAAATAATAAATCTTAAGCAATCTTAAATACCCTGTTATCTTCATTTCTAGAAACACCGTTTTTTTGTTGACGCGAAATAAATAAGTACCGAAAGCTGTGTTTTGGAAGAGCGAGGTTCAAAGTTGTTGAGATTCGTTGCTTATACACTATATTATGTTTACGGACAGTATAGTGAGAATTATAATTTATTTATTAAGTTGAATATATATTTTTGTATACTTTATTATTTTCGTCGCCGTCCCAAAACACAGGCTAACCAATGAGCGCGCTGCGATTCCCCGCGAGCTATCCTTACTAGACAATTTCCCATTAAAACCTACACTAACGTATATGTCTTTATTACGTATGTAATTTCCATTTAGTTTACCACATTTTGTTATTTAAAATTACCATTTTGTGCAAAGAAAAAGACTTTTATTTTAAAACGTTTTGTACAAAGATCCTTAACTAGACGGGGTGTAGTAGATACGGTAAAATCAATGTACAGTCAAAACAATACTCGATCAATATAATTTACTCCTATTTATTTTTAGAATTTCTAAAAATTTATTTTAGTATATTTGACTGTACAATAGGGTCCGTTCACACTGCACTCAGTTCATAGACAAGGTACATCACGAAAGCTACCGCGACCATATTCGTTTTTGAATGAGTGCAGTGTGCAAAGGCCTTTCCGCGGAAGGAGTCAGTTACCAACATCGCTGCGACCATACTAAGTTGACGTTCCTTTCACCCACCAAAACTCGAAATCAAGACTGAACAACCGACTAATATTTCCTAAAGACTTACCGAGGACTCGACACACCTACACGCATTAAAGACCTAATTATAAAGACGTCGGCCATATCTGGCGAGTACATTGAAACCAGCGATATCACATATGCGCCCTTTTTGCTACCTACCCGTTGCCCACCAAATATGGCCGCGGTATTTTGATAAGGAACGAAAGAGAAATACCATCAGCACCCTATATGAAGAAAGTATGCAAACTAAACCTAAATATTCGAGGACTGAGAGATACCCTTAGTGTCGACAGAAAACGAAACCTCGTTAGGAAAAACACAAGTTTCAGAAATCAAAGTTGTTAATACTGACAAAAATGTGATCTTTACATAATATAACAACAGACAAAAAATACATCGTAATAATTAATATAATGTAAAAAAATATGCTATGAACTAGCGTTTCGAAGCTACGCGTAACTGATTGGGTAACATTAGACAAATGCATGTCTCCATGGCAACATACGAGGTCAACGATCCCTTGGCCGGGGCCGATGACCGCTACGACAAAATGGCCGCCTCGCTGCGACAGTAAAATAATAATTATCGTTTACAAAATGCTTAAATTCAATTATAAATAACGTCACAAACTTGATTTCTTTTCTAATTATAAGTACAATAACTAATAGATTAAAAATAAAAAAGGTATACATTATACATTTTTCATAGGCCGTTTTGTGACTTAGATAGAATAAAAAATATTATTTTAATTATTACTTTTTTTATATAAAAACCAAGGTCAGTATACCGCGATGCGTGGACGGATGCACGTTTCACGTATTTTTGACTAGCCGACACGATTCTAAAGTGACTAGAAAACGAAACACATCATTGGCAAGACGATCGAGAATATTACAAAAAAATAAAACACAAATTTCTGTTTCTATGGCAACGCGATGGCCATACAGAGTCACAATCACAGACAACCCGAATTTAATTTATATCGCGATCCGTGCCACACAGCGCTGGCCTTACATCTAAACACATAGGTGTGATGGACCGAAACAAAAATACATACAATATTTACAAATAAACGCTAAAACTTAAGCTCGATTCACAAAAATGATTTAAAACTACGAAAGACCGGCTATATAGAACCATTCATTCCTTTTCTACTTCGCACTACGTGCGTGCGACGCGGAACTTACACCGATGCGCCCTCTGCCGTCGCTCGTCACTATCTTAGTTAAAACCTGATACAACATTCGTTTTGTCCTTTGATCAATTTAAAAATAACATTTAAATATCACTGATTTACATTAACAGAAAGATCGAAAAAACAAATGCGTGATCCGAAGCTCACAACTCGGCAACGTACTCAACGCCACAGTGAACGCAACACTTTGGACACTATCTAAAAAATGGCAGTAATAGTCTATGAGTCACACACTTTTTTCGAGCACTTTCTGTAGGTTCAGTGCGCGAGTACGCTGACGAGGGTCTTCTAGTGTTGATGTTTCCGCTGGTGCGGCGTCACGTGGCGTCACGTGGCGCGGGGGGCACTAACAGAAGCCGCCGAAGCCGACGGAGGGCACGGAGGGCACGGCGGGCACGCCGCCCACTCCCCCCGTGTGCTCCCCGTTCTTGTGTAAGTCGAGCAGTCCGGGAGTGGACAGGTAGTGCGTCTGTGGAACGAAACGATATACTTGAACAAATGTTGCAGACAAAATCTCGATCGGTTTTTACTTTTTGAATGTGTTATAAGGTTGTTTGACACACATACTAATAATTGTTTACATACATACATAACGTCACGCCTGTATCCCTTATTGGTTAGGCAGAACACCAGAGGTTATAAGACCATCTGATGTCTCGTATTATAAAGATGGAGACAGACTATTGTAGTGACAGGGCGTCAGCCTATCGCCCACAAAAACACCTTTTAAACCTCTGTCCCTTAACTGACTTTTACAGTATGCCCGGGAAGAGAAGCAGCTGGCACATTCTATGTTTTTATTTCGCTCCCAGTCCGGCATGGAAGGTAATAATTGTTTATCTTTGTGAATTTTGCTAAAGTAAAAATAATAATGGCTATCGATTAGTCGGCTTTTTGAATTGACCGTACATATGGTGTATTTTCATCTACGAAGTAGTGTGTAGTTATTGCCCCTAAAGTTCTATTGCTACCTGCGTGGACACGCTGTATAGTTAGAAAACTTTTTGATTTGTAAATTAAAGTTTATAAGCAAGTTAACATATTTGAATATGTATTAAATAAGTTTTTAATCCATTTTATTTATTGCCCCTAAAGTTCTATTACTACATGCACTATTTATTTTACTACATTACTATATTTATACACTCTTTATAAATAAAAATCTTATTTCAATTTCGCATTATGAAGAAATTTCTAACAGTTATAGGCAATAATCTAACTAGATGTATAGGTTAATAAAGAATTTATATGCGAAACGAGAACAAGAACAATAATAACATAAAACTTCTAATTGAAACAGTTCATGTTTGTCCGTCGTGTGGGGCCGGCTTAGAATAGCTTTAGATAAGCGTGACGTAAAAGGCAACTTCACCGAGTGACTCCCGCTTGGTGGTAGGATCCTTACAGTTCACGACTGGCTAGCGACCACCCTTCATATAGAATCTGCCGCCAACCATCACCGCCCCGTCAGTGATGTGTTGCAGCAACATTTTATGAAAGCCAGTTCTGTTCTAAGCCCGTGTGTTTTCATCTTCGACCCCATTTTCAGTTACCACCAGGTGAGGATTGAGGTCAAACTTGGGCTTTGTCACTAATTATAAATAATAATAAAATAAAATCCCCAGACAATCACACCAACTATATGGACCCAAAGTAAGCATAGCTTGTGTTATGGGATACCATGTAGCGAACTAGGGGGGAACCTAGAATTTAAATACATAAACAGATAAACACCCAGACACGGAACATTTTTTTTTTCTTGTTCCGTGCGGGAATTGAACCCGCAACCACTAGCGTCTGAGGCAAACAGGTTTACCCCATCGCCAAAGTGGTCGTCAAAAATCGTTAAAAATAATCTCGGATGAAAATTCCTTCAAAAACATATTTATTGAGTAATGAGCCGCCTTGTCGCTGGACGCGGTAGGGCAGTGGGGTGGGCACTGACCTGCTGCTGCGGGTACTGCAGGTAGGGCTGCGGGTAGTAGGAGGGGCAGTAGGGGTACTGCCAGTCCGGCAGGTAGCCCGCGCCGCGCACCACGCCGCCCACGCCCCAGCCGCCGCCGTAGCCCACCCAGCCGCCGTAGCTGCCGACAGGCAGAGCGTTAGTGGCGCTGCGAAACGTTGCCAGCATTACTTATACTATAGGCATCGTAATTATTAGTTGGGTAGGTGGAAAAGTTCGTAGCTGCCGTCAAAACGAGAGATCGCTGTTAGATAAGACCGCCTATTGCTCGTAACTCCATGTGTACAATGAAGAAAAATAAATCAATAAAGCGCTAGAAAATATTTACGAAAATTTTGTTGTATAGCGACAGAAATCTCGTTGCTACGGAAGCTAGAAACTTTAGGTAGATCTAAAAACATTTTCAAAAAAAAACAGGACAATTTTGTCATCGGAATTATACATAAGTGGAAGAAGTGCATCGTAAAAAACATGAATAAATACTAAATTGATTGTTCCGGTTATAGATCAAATGGATGACAAACATGTCATCATATTTTATAAAATGAAAATAAATACCCTATTTGGTCACTTACACAATGCTAAGAGTACACCTCAATTACAAAATAAATCACTTTTTAAACGAATTTATCGCGCATACTTATATAATCACATTATAATAAAAAAAATCGGAATCTTAATATCCGTGTTCGCCGCGAAAATGTAAAATAGAATTATACGAGATAAAAACAAGGGTCCAAATAGTTTTATTGAAAACTATAATCAAGCCATTTCTTCTGTCTACTTTTAAATAGGTACTCAAAATATTATGCTAGTCGGTAGATTGTTCTACAGTTTTTTTTCTGGTAGACAATGCTAAATTTTTTTACGAAAATAGCGACGAAATCTACAAGTACATAAATAGATAAAAAGTTAGTGTTTAAATATTTAATTACAACTCTTTTGCAGGGCAATAATTCTCTCATGAAGTGGTACATCAATAATACGTAAAGAGAAAAAGTGTCTAAAACTGCACTTGACACAGATTTTCCATAAATGTAACAAGTCAGAAAAAGGATATAATTTAATACTGGAATGTAATTCAAAAAAAATTAATTATTTTTTCGGAAAATGTATTCCTTAACCTACGGACTTACGCTTAGATCCAGATAGCCAATCACAAATTTCATAATAAAAAAAAAAATGTTAATATCGATTGAAGAAATTAATGGGATTCTAATGACGTCTTGGTGATAATTAAATATAAAAAAAAAAAACAAAATCGTGGTAGAAATTCCGGGAATTTAGAATTTATCGATAATACTTAAAAAATAGATAGAAAAACACCCAGATTGAGAACAAATGTTTGAGCTAACATAACAGGTATGAGCATTTGTCATGCAGTCGAAATCGAATCGACCTCTCGCGACATCGGGCGACTATTCACATTAATGAAAATACTGCTAAAATAAATTTGGTGTATGAGTTTGGTTAATGAACAGGGACTGCATATCGGTATATTTTTTTTTAAATAGTACTAGTGAAATTTCAGTACCCTTATTAGTGTACTGCTTCATCAAACACAATACCTGTACAAGTTATTTAAATGTAACTTAATTATATCAGTACCCAAATATTGTTTACGAAGAGTTAAAAAGTGTTTTATTTAATCACTTAGGCAACAAATAACAGTCTAGAATTTTGGACATAAATAATTGCAAAACAATCAATTTGTAAACCAAATATTATGAATGAAATTATCTTCGTGGTTAGTTTATTTTATTTGGATAGTCAATGTAATTTCTTTATAAAAGTATAGAAATCTAAATTTTACATCGATGGCGGTTTTAATATTTTTAAATATCTACGCGTGTACATACTTCACAGAAGTCAGCGTTGAACTGACGCCAGTGCCTCTAGTGCGGAGTAGCTTGAACTAGAGGCTGTGACGTCACGACAACCTAAATTGAAGCTGTGCATCTTTGCCTACAGCAGCCCTACTATATATATCTGCTTTGTGAAACTCACCCATTATTAGCATAAGGCGGTGTGCCGTAGGGCGGGTACGGCGGGTACAGCGGGGGGTAGTCGATGGCGGGGGCGTTCTCCGCGGGCGGTTGCCCCCCCGCGGGCGCCGGGCCCGCCCCCCCCGCCGCGGCGCCGCCCTCCGCGATGGAGGGGATCTGGTCCACCAGCGACTCCAGCCCGGAGAGGGACTTCGACGCCACGTCCTGGGGCTTCGGCTTCACAGCGCCGCTGAATTCGCCGGGGGAATCTGTGGAAAGGAACCAAGATTAGGGTGACAGGAAGGTGGATGCCGAAGTAGCATTCAAATTTTTACCTGTTAGTTTTCATGGTAAATTAATGAAATGTAACAATATCGATAATTCACCGTAAAGTTGAGATATTATTGGTTGAATTTTTAATATAGTAGTAGAAATATTGAAACAATATTTTTGACCTAAAGATAAGGTGGTATTAGTTGATGTTTTCAAATATTTGGCTTAAAAATGGTTACTACTTACCGTTAAACTTAATCAATGTACCATTCTATTCTACAGTTTTCAGAACCAGAAATACTTCCATTATAAAACGTAGCACAATAAATTTGTTAAACATATAATAATGTATATTTATGATCATTATAAATTTTTGAAAGCTTACTGCATGGCTATGAATTTTACCTGGGTGACGAGGAGGTTTCATTCCGTAATCCATCAAGCTGATTATATGATATTCTACTTATACAACGTGTAACATAATGAAGAGATAATACTTCATATTGGATTGTATGTTTGGTGATGTAGTTTATAAATAACATTAACATAAATTTGTTATCCTTACGGTTCGGCTGAAAAACAAGTTCAAACTTTAGATCAAAATATTTAAGTGTCAACCCTAAAAATAGCTGTTAGCTTTTGATGAAATCTGTTCGATAACAGATGGCGTAAAAATAAAATGATGGGTAACTAAGACAGATACTACAAAGTTCAGCCGGTGCGGGAAAGGTCATAAGGTCACTGACTACGGCACAAGTCATGTTTTAGCTTATTAGGTTGACTAGGGTTGTCAAAATATCTTGTTGTAAAATAATTAAATAAATTTGTATGAAAGTCTATACCAGCACTGATCATGCTAATTTTTTTACTGTATATTTTACGTATGGTATAGAAGCTAACCCTTAAGTTTTATCTCTCCATTTTGTTACACGTTGTATACGTATTATTTTATTTTTTAAGAAGCATTATTATACATATCTTGTCATTTATGTTATATATTTAATTTACACATATTAATTCAATAACATTTATTGATCTTTGCAAATTCTATTTATTTCCATTTATTTTATTCAGTTCTTATTTGAGATCCTCAGCTTAATTAACAACTCTATTACATAATTTGATTTAATGCCAGTAGCAGCTTTTGTATGCACAAATTTTATATTTTAAAAATCTTTTCTCTATAATAATCTACGCCAGCCTCCAAACCGACACAGCTGGAAATCAGCGCCACAGCCATCATCGGCTGTAGCATACGCTGAGCTGTTGCCGTTTTCGACAAATTTTATTATGTTACTTTATCTTAAGTTCTTTTTGATTGTACAGTAGAATCCATTTATTATGACTCCGCTTATATTGACCAACCGCTTATTATGACGTGTTTATAGAATGAAGTTTGGTTTTCATATAAATTATATAACTAAGTCGGCTATAATGATTTCGCCTATAGTGACATATCGCTTATTGTGACCCTTTTTTATCATATTTTGTCCCGCTTATAGTGACCGACCGTATGATTTCTAACACCTTTGGCATTGTTCAGGGTCATGTTATATCCAAAGACTTCCGGCGCGTGAAAGGCTTTTTTGATTAGAGTCTCAGAGCGTAGATTTACTTATGGAGTCTACTTATTAATATCTACTTTGATTTATCCCTATTTTATTCCTTTCTATTAAAATAAATCACATACAAACTTAAACAGTTTATTTATTCTTACAGTACCTATTTATTTATTTTAGGAAGTATGACGTCGTATACTATGCTTTGTATGACGTCCGTTTAGTATGACTTGTTTTTTATTTCCCTTCGATGTCATTTATAAACGGATTCCACTGTACTATTGTTTTAATTGTCGAATAAACCATTTCTTTCTTTTTTTCTTTATAAATTTTTGAGAGTTGTCTATAGAAATTAGAATTGAAAGAAAGCTAAGAAAGCCACTGTACCGGCGTGTTCCTGCGAGTAGGAGTTGACGTGGTCGTGGTGGTCACCGTGCAGGTAATCAACCGGCGAGCGCCGGAAGCCGCCGCTGCCGCTGCCACCGCCGCCGCCCGGGGAGAACGCCTCTGACGACCCGTCCGGCGTCACCCTGGAAGGAAATGTTACTGTCATATGGACATACACACGTAACTTCTCGCCTGCATTCCTTATGGGGCAGGCAGAACACCAGTACCTATCAATAAAATCATCGGATTGTCACTTTTGTCATTTAAGGTGTCACTATAATGGAGAGAGACTATTGAATAGAATAGAATAGAAATATTGACAGACAAAACACATAACAACAATAAGATAAACAGAAAAACAAATTCGAACATAAAAAAGAAAAAAAGAAAAAACATAAAATACAATAAACAGAATCACAAATTAGGTACAAAAGAAAGGTTGTGGAATGTCCACGCATGGCCGACTCTCTGCTTACTGGGCGGGAGTAGAAGAGTTTGAGAGAGGAAGCCAAGGTGTGGGCGTTCTTTTGTCGGAAAGAATGAGTGATTGTGTGAAAGGTTATGAGTATGTGAGTCCCAGGCTCCTTTGGCTGAGACTGAAAGTAGGTTTGACCAGGATTTTTATCCTTTGTCTGTATGCGCCAGATATGTACAAGCCACAGGCAGTCAGGGAAGAGTTTTGGGACAATGTAAGAGATGTGCTTGGAAGGTGTGAAGATAATGAAAGGATTGTTATGTTAGGCGATTTTAATGGCTGGGTGGGAGTAAAGCGTCATGGGTATGAAAGGGTGTTAGGTAATTTTGGTGACGAAAGAATAAATGATAATGGCACAAGTCTGTTAGATGTATGTTTGGAGAGAAAGCATGTGGTGACTAACACTATGTTTAGTCACAAAATGATTCATATGTATACATGGCAGATACAGTCTGAGAGAAGTATGATTGACTTTGTAATAATTCAAAATTCAAAATTCAAAATTCAAAAAGTTTTATTCATCTTAGGAATTTTACAAAACACTTGATGAAGTCAGTCATCACATACTTCGGCTTTAACTAGTTGTATGATTTTAATAGTGGATGAACGATTGAGAACGAAAGTTAAGGATACGAGAGTGTACCGTGGAGTAAATGTCGGAAGCGACCATTTTCTTGTGGTGTCAAGAATAGCAGGTCTGCTCCAAAAATGGCGACATCGCCCACAGGTACGTATGTCTGGAAGGAAAAGAGTGAAAGTCGAAAATTTGCAAGATGAGACTGTCCGTGAGAAATATAAGTTAGAACTGAAAGAAAGGTTGGAACCGCTATTGAATGATGAAGACTGCGAGATAGAAGAATATTGGAGTAGATTTAAGAATGGTATCGTAGAAACGGCCACCCAAATATGTGGGGTAAGTGTGAAGAAGAATGTGAGAAGAGATAAGAACGAGTGGTGGGATGATGAAGTGAAAGGTTGTGTATTAGAAAAGAAGAAAGCGTGGCTAGATCTACTAGCTGTGAGGGTCAGAAATAGAATACGAGATGACTTGAATGATGATGAAAGATTAGCAAAAGAAAAGTATGATAGCTTAAGAAAGACTGTGAAAGATATTGTAAGCAAAAAGAAAGAAGAATGTAAGAACAAGCTTGATAGGAAATTCTCGGAAAACTTTCGAGCCAATTCCAAACTGTTCTGGCACTTAGTCAGAAGAGCCCGAGGGCAGGTTGGAGACTTGAAAGTGTTAAGAGTGTTAAGAGATCAGGATGGGAATATTGTTAGTGAGCATGAAGATATTATGAATCAGTGGAAAGAATATTTCGAGAATTTATTTGAACGAAGTGCGAGTGATGTTTTGGAAAGTAGGCCCTCACCTTCGAGTGGTGTGGCCAATCGTGAAAGTGAAATAAGTATGGAAGAAGTTATGAAAGCAATGGCAGGTTTGAAATTGGGTAAAGCGGCAGGGTATGATCGAATAGATGCCGAAATGCTCAAGGCGGGTGAAAGTGTCACTGCAAACCTGTTGTACCAGCTTTTTAATAAGTGTTGGCGGTCCGGCCGTGTTCCAGGCGACTGGTGCAAGGCCGTTATTGTGCCACTTTATAAAGGAAAGGGGTCACAGCAGGAATGCAAAAACTTCCGTGGCCTTTTGAGTATTGTGGGCAAAATGTATGCAAAGATATTAATCGAAAGAGTGATGGATGAAATAGAAAGCAAGACCTGGGATGTGCAAGCGGGATTTCGAAAGGGGATGGGATGCACGGATCAAGTCTTTGCCTTAAGATCAGTAACCGAGAAGGTTCTGGCTAAACACCGAAAGGTTTTCTGCTGCTTCATTGTGTGATGAGGAATGAACTTTGGTCAACACTATCCGAGTTTGGGGTGGACAGTGACTTGATACGGGCACTCAAATCCTTATATAAGGACTCGAGTGCTTGTGTCAGGTTGAATGATGACTACACAGAATGGTTTAGCATCGATCGCGGTGTTAGACAGGGCTGTGTAGCGTCTCCATGGCTGTTCAACCTATTCATGGATAGCTGTTTGAAAGATAAGAGTCTGAATGGGGTTTAAAAATGAATGAGACAGTGATCAAAACTCTGCTTTACGCCGACGACCAGGTTCTACTTGCATCGTCTGCGTCGGAATTGCAACAAATGGTCACTGTGATGCATGAGTCGTTTAAAAGAAAAGGTGTGAAAGTGAATGTTGGAAAGACGAAAGTCATGGTTATGGAGAGGAATGAAGATATGACGGAATGCAATATTATGATAGGGGACGAAAAAGTGGAACAAGTGAAAGAGTTTGTATACTTGGGGTCCTTGTTTACAAGAGATGGGAAGTGTGAAGGTGATATTGAAAGGAGAGTAAAAGCAGGAAATTGTATTAATGGCGCCATATACTCGATAATGGCAAGCAAAACTATACCAAATAAGGCTCGTCTTGCCGTACTTGAGGGAGTTTTGGCGCCAACGCTTATGTATGGTAGTGAATCTTGGATGTGGCAGAAGAGACATGAAAGCAAGATTAATGCTGTGCAGATGAGAGCGTTGAGAAGCATGTGTGGAGTGAAATTGAGTGATAGGGTGCGCAATAGTGAAATAAGAAAGAGATGCGGATTGAAAGAAGATGTAGTGACGAAGATTGAAAAGGGTATGCTACGGTGGTTTGGACATTTGGAAAGAATGGGTGAAAGTAGATTTACGAAAGAGGTTTACAGAGCAAGAATGGATGGTGCTGTCGGAAGGGGCCGCCCTAGGCGAACGTACGCCGATCAAATTGGCGACGTTCTTAAAAAGGGCCTAGTTAAAAGTACCCGTAACCGGCGATCATGTATGAAAAGATTAATGAACGTGGAGGAAGCTAAAGAGGTATGTCTGGATCGAAGCAATTGGTGTTCCCTTGTCTCTGCCTACCCCAAAGGGAGACAGGCGTGAGGTTATGTATGTATGTGTATGTACAAATTAGGTACATCACAAGTAGACAATTTCACAAAGTAAAAATAAATGAGTTTCACCAGAAATTTAAATTTTTGCAAGTGTTGAGCCAGCCAAAAGGCTACGACTCATCATATGTTACGACTTGCGTCGTAACGATGCTTTTCTGTCGTCGCCTGAGGATGGACACCCATTTCATTATATAATATAAGTATGTAATTAACTCTATAAACAGAGTGATTGCAGTGATAGGGGGTCAGCTTATCGCCCTCAAAAACACAAATAAAATCTCTATCCATTAACTAAATTTTACAATATTTATTTTATTTATTTATTTTTATTTATTTATTTATAAGGACCACCAGTAAAAGTTACATTATATCTTAAATCTAATTGATTGACACAGAAAAAATGCAAAATGCAACCTCTGATTAAGGTAGCCACAACATTCAAACATAGTTCACGAAATATTTATAAGCAAAAAAAAAGAGTTAAATAGTATTAAATGTATGCTAATAAAAATATACCATAAAAATTAAAAACAGAATAAAAATTTTAAAATGTAGCAATTTCAATAACAAGTCATTAGAATTAAAATTATGCCCAAGACTAAAAGCAGCTGGTACATTCTATGTTTTTCTTTCGCTCCCAGTCCATCATGGAATTTAGATAGTATAGAGATGTTACCCACTAGAAGAGCAATTCAGCAGCAAATAGCGCACAAGCTGATTGCAGTCGGTCACAGCACTATCGCATTCCTAGGCTCTGGATTCAACTCACGCGCTATCATTTATTTATTTTTCATCGAAATAACATTTTTAACAGAAATAAGATGCTACTGCAATCTCCTAAACCTCCAAATGGTATTCACGTATTACGTTTTGAAACGACAAAAGCCAATCGGAATGAATTGTTTTATTATTCACATAACACTTTTTAGTATGGACATTAGCGATTAACAAAAGACCAAAATGATATTTTAATAACAGAACAATGAGAATTCTTTTGACCTGAATAGAAAAGTTCGTTCAGTTCAAAATAGCATTGCGATATTTTCAAGTTTCGCTCTTGCTGTCAAAACATAATATAAATTGACTTTCTCACAGACATACATCTACATAGACAACGACAGTGTCACAATTTGTATTGAAACCAAGCATGCCGACTTTTTAACACCTTTTGTGACGTCACAGCTGATATTTATTGCTGGGAAATACAAACCGATTCAAGTTCACCGATGCCGCCCATGAAGTAGATTATTAAAAACGAAATTGATATTGTGAAATCGATTTTCTAACGACATACATACGCGGGGACTGAATCTAGCGGCGACCAACCTTGGCGCTTGGTCGGGGTTCGGACACGCAAAGTACATGCATTTGCGTTGTCTATGTAGATGTATGTCTGTGGACTTTGTGGTCATATTGACGTTCTGAAATATTGTTTTAAATTTTTACGATTCATAATTTTAAATAAAACACTTTTTAACCGCTCCTTCAATACCACAGGTTGTACAAAAACACCGAAACGTCGAGTGAAGTAAAAATGTAAAATTTAAATATACCCGATAACTCCGGTTAAATAGTGTTTTATTTTAAACTATCTGGTCTTACTTATTTGAAATTGATTTGCTTAAGACATTGTATTGCGAAATTACAGCTTATTTTTACCACAAATTTGTGTTTTATTTGACAATTAAAAATATTATTATAAATGTACGCCGATCAAATTGGCGACGTTCTTAAAAAGGGCCTAGTTAAAAGTACCCGTAACCGGCGATCATATATGAAAAGATTATTGAACGTGGAGGAAGCGAAAGAGGTATGTATGGATCGAAGCAATTGGTGTTCCCTTGTCTCTGCCTACCACCAAGGTACTGTCTCAGGCGTGAGGTTATGTTTGTTAAAAAGGCATGGTCATACTTCTTTAAATTAACTTTGCTTGAAACATTGTTTTAGTAAAATTGTTAAATAACATCTTATTGTTACCACACATTTAATATCAATTGGCAATGAGGAATAGTTCATTATTACATATTTGTTTTTTTTTGCATTTCCAATATTGAAACCTTGATAAGAAAGTTTGAACATTTGAGTTTCTTTCATATTTAACAGATTAAAGTTTTAAATGGACTTCTATACAATTGTATGTCAAGACTGAAATAAAAAAGAGTAATATTCTAGAAATAATGTAAGTAAAAATTTACCTGTTGTAATTATTTTGGTAGATGCCGGGATGTTGGTGCATTTGGTCTAACCGAGGACTCTCCGCCACGTCTGAACCTCCTGAAATACCACAAAATCTTTATTTTAAAGGGCATAGAACTCAATACTTACATTTAATGAGAGTTTAAACTAAGGTCGAGGACTCGAATCGATTCACACTTATTTCAATAAGTTTCGGTTTCACTGGAATGATCAGGAAGATACTTAATAAGGTTTATAATAATTATTACCTTTTAAAGAAAATTTATTTTATGTAAACGATATGAGAATGGTAATACAAGCATAAGACTTATGATAAAAGAATGAATAAAGGTACAATACATTATAAAAAATAGGCTCATTTTATAAAAAATATTGTAACATCGGTCGTGTGATTTGACAATATACTTCTCATGAAAATTGAATATATTTAACATATAGGGAAAATTAGCAAACTTTAAAATTATGACTTCCTGCCATCGACGAGCCCATAATATTTTCAACATTTTCCGACATCTTAACAATTATTATCGTTACATTTCAGATACTTTAGATAAAACCTTTAAGAACTATGTAGTGTTACCTGGAGTAAAAGCCTAAGTAACCTACTATTTAAAGGAAGATGTTAAAAGAAAATCAAAAAATAAAGTTAAAGTTTATATATTTACAAATAAAGACTTACAAAGATGGTATAGAAAAGCACTATTTTCACTTAAAGTCCACTAGGAATTTGTATAAACACTGAGATTTTTCCAATATTTATATGTACAGAAGTTTCCCGGTTATCCACAGTTCCAAAAGGTTTATTTAGTTATATACATATAGCGGCTCCAAAAGATATTGTAGTTATATTATACTATTTCATTTTACTATAGTTATTAGTATTTTTAGTGATAATCTTCCATGCCAAGTACTCTCCTCGGTGTTTTATTTTCAAAAGCCCCGAATTCAGCTCGCCGCTCCTTTTATAGCCTCGTTTTCATTCGACAGCCGTAAATTAAATTATATTTCGAGAGGCATCCATTTTTCATCGGCCAGCGGCTGTCATTTCTATTGTCAAGGAGGTTTTAGTCTCTGGAGCAGCGGTGGTGGTATGGTAAAAGTGGAGCTGATACTTCTCTTGATTCTGAATGTGCAAGTCTCAGAATAATTTGTAATATAGAAATACAATTTTAAAATTAATTGAGAAAGAAATGAATAAAAAACATAATAACAGTTTATAAATTATCTGTGTTGAAAAGTGACATAAGCTAGGTACATGACAAATTTAGAGTTAAAAGGTAAATAAACAATATTTAGATTTCATAATAGTTTGCAATAGAAAATTTCCAGTATAAAATGAAAAGGAAAATAACATGAATACTTTAAAACAATATTAGAAATGTAACAATATAAGACTTAAGATGTAGGACAACTATTAACAAAATCAATGGAATATACAAAACAGTAAGTACAAAAGTAGTTATATTACAACTACATCCACGACCTTTCGACTATTATTTACAATGTTCGATCAAGTTTCTGCATAAAATATAAGGCTGTCAAATGCTAAAAGAATATTACAAATCCAAATGATTGTTTCAAAGATTTTGATAGATTTGTAACGCTTGATCTGCTGCCTTCTCTACATTAAAAAATAGAAAGATATAAATCTTGAAGTTTATTCTTAGATTGAGTTAAATAGTTCTTCGCGTTCAGAAGAAAGACCCTTTATTTTAGAGTACATATACAGTGGAATCCGTTTATAATGACATCGAAGGGAAATAAGAAACAAGTCATACTAAACGGACGTCATACAAAGCATAGGTACTGCAAGAATAAATAAACTGTTTAAGTTAGTATGAGATTTATTTTAATAGACAGGAAAAAATAGAGATAAATCAAAGTAGATATTAATAAGTAGACTCAATAAGTAAATCTACGCTCTGAGACTCAAAACCAAAAATGTCTCTCTAGCGCCGAAAGTCTTTGGGTATAACGTGACTCTCCCGAACACTGCCAAAGGTATTAGAAATCATACGGTCGGTCACTATAATCGGACAAAATTTTATAAAAAAGGGTCACAATAAGCGATATGTCACTATAGGCGAAGTCATTATATCCGTCTAAGTTATATAATTTATATGAAAACCAAACTTCACTGTGTAAACACGTCATAATAAGCGGTTGGTCAATATAAGCGGAGTCATAATAAACGGATTCTACTGTATTACTTATTATTTGAAGCATGATTGGTTAGCATCGAGTCAGGCAATGAATGAACAAATGAATGAATGAAGGCGTGAGTGACTGACCGGGATGGCAGTCGTAGAGGCGCTCGTTGTCGTAGAGCGGACACAGCGCCGCCACCGAGCTCTCGCCGCTCTCCTCCACGCCCACCGACGACTGCACCTGCAAGCACCGACGTCTTGAATTTAACGCTATTATATTATATTGTTGTGGGCATAAGTCTCCCTTTTAGCTTTTTCTAACATACAATTCGTAAAGGTATGTATCTGATTATTTAATTTTTAACTGCACATTGGGTTTGCAAATTGAACATTTGCAGTATTTTAATTGAAATACGTTGATCTGGAATAGTTTACCAAAAGTTAAAAAATATCTAAAATATAGAATGTACCAGCTGTTTCTCTTCCCCGGGCATACTATAAAAGTCAGTTAAGTATCAGAGGTTTTCATTGGCATTTTTGTGGGTGATAAGCTGTCACTGCAATAGTCTCTATCCATCATCATAATACCTCCTTTGTCAAAAAATGGTTCTATAACCTCTGATGTTCTGCCTACCCCATTAGGGATACAGGCGTGAAGTTATGTATGTATGTACATACAATTCATTTATTTAGGCGTACATATTTGCTTATTATATTTCAAGAAGTATTCGCAGTATCACTTAGTATCTTCTGTGTATATCATATTGCAGACGATTTCTATTATTAAAATTTAAGAAGCATTTAACTTCTTATATTTGGTTGAACCTAGCGATAATAATTTAAATTTTTCGTGATGTTGCACCACAGAGTGTGGATGGTGTATTTTTTACTCTATTTGCTTGGTTATAGAAGTCATAAAAGTGACGACTGTTTCAATCACTTGTATTGTCTGTGTTAGAATACCTCTGCCGCTGGGTAAGCGTGTTGTGAAAGCGACTAATTTAAGAGACCTCCCTTTGGTGGTAGGATCCTTACAGTTCACGACTGGCTAGCGACCACTCTTCATATAAAATCTGCGGTCAAATATGACCGCTCCGGCGGTGACGTGTTCCGACAATATTTTATGAAGAGCCAGTTCTTTTCCAGGCCCGTGTGCTGTCATCTTCGACCTCATCTTCACTTACCATCAGGTGAGATTGAGGTCAGACATGGGCTTAGTGTATATTAAAAGAAATATACAGGGTGTACCCAGGCTATGGGACATCAAGGGAAAGTACTTTAAATATCGTAGATAGAGGGAGTATTTTGCTTATGAGGTTAGGCGTCAGCCAGCGAAATGATACGAGTGTATTACATGAAAACTGTTTATTGAATACTCTTAAAATGCAATAGTTATAATAGTTATAGCAACTTAGGTCTACTACGTAATCTAGGATACATCATAGCTGAAAGAAGACTTTAATTGGTTTTTAAATATTAATTTGGAATTTAAAGATTTTCTAAGAATTGCTACTTGCTTCGTTTGGAATTCGAACCGACTTAAATATGAAAAAAACACCCCCATTTTTATGATGCCAATCGAAAAAATTTACAAAAAATAAAAAATCTTCTAACGTAACATAGAATTTAAAAAAACGGGAACATCGTGAAATTAATCATTTTAATAAAAGAAAAAACACATGAAACTGCTGGAGTCGATAAAGTCGAAATCCAAGAGAAATCTTTAAACGCAAAATTACTAATATCAAAAAAAAAAACATATACTGAAAGAATCAGCAAAATACTTTATCTAGGATATTTGCGGTGGTTCCCTTAATGTCCCACAGCCTTGGACCAGTAAATCAGTAAATCTAGGGCAACATTACCGTGGGCGGCGAGCCTTGGACCGGGCTGCACGGTGACGTCAGTAAAGCTAGGGCACTATTACCGTGGGCGGCGAGCCTTGGACCGGGCTGCACGGTGGCGTCAGTAAAGCTAGGGCAACATTACCGTGGGCGGCTGCACGGACGCGGCACAGTACAGTACAGTACAGCTAGGCAACGTTACCGTGGGCGGCGGGCTGAAGTCGACGGCGTGCAGCGGCGAGGGCGCGTGCGGCGACGCGGCGCCCAGCGCGCAGCCGCCCGACGCCGCGCTGCCGCAGCTCGACCCGCCCTGCAACAACATTACCGTGGGCGGCTGCACGGACGCGGCACAGTACAGTACAGTACAGCTAGGCAACGTTACCGTGGGCGGCGGGCTGAAGTCGACGGCGTGCAGCGGCGAGGGCGCGTGCGGCGACGCGGCGCCCAGCGCGCAGCCGCCCGACGCCGCGCTGCCGCAGCTCGACCCGCCCTGCAACAACATTACCGTGGGCGGCTGCACGGACGCGGCACAGTACAGTACAGTACAGCTAGGCAACGTTACCGTGGGCGGCGGGCTGAAGTCGACGGCGTGCAGCGGCGAGGGCGCGTGCGGCGACGCGGCGCCCAGCGCGCAGCCGCCCGACGCCGCGCTGCCGCAGCTCGACCCGCCCTGCAACAACATTACCGTGGGCGGCTGCACGGACGCGGCACAGTACAGTACAGTACAGCTAGGCAACGTTACCGTGGGCGGCGGGCTGAAGTCGACGGCGTGCAGCGGCGAGGGCGCGTGCGGCGACGCGGCGCCCAGCGCGCAGCCGCCCGACGCCGCGCTGCCGCAGCTCGACCCGCCCTGCAACAACATTACCGTGGGCGGCTGCACGGACGCGGCACAGTACAGTACAGTACAGCTAGGCAACGTTACCGTGGGCGGCGGGCTGAAGTCGACGGCGTGCAGCGGCGAGGGCGCGTGCGGCGACGCGGCGCCCAGCGCGCAGCCGCCCGACGCCGCGCTGCCGCAGCTCGACCCGCCCTGCAACAACATTACCGTGGGCGGCTGCACGGACGCGGCACAGTACAGTACAGTACAGCTAGGCAACGTTACCGTGGGCGGCGGGCTGAAGTCGACGGCGTGCAGCGGCGAGGGCGCGTGCGGCGACGCGGCGCCCAGCGCGCAGCCGCCCGACGCCGCGCTGCCGCAGCTCGACCCGCCCTGCAGACATGGCAACAATGTGACAAACATTCTCATATACTGTAAACAGCCATATAATAATAAATTAATTAATTGCATCCGAAAATTAAACATACCGGTATCTGGGTATGTCACAGAACATCGGTGTCAAGGAAACGGGCGTAAAACAGTCTGTTCGCGAAGTCGTTTTTGTACGCCTGACAAAGGTACTTACTAGTTCTTTATCAGGTCTTAATAAAGTCCGAGCATATTATAACGGATGGGTTATGCCCGTTCTTTCGTACGCCTTTGGCGTACTCAGATGGACTAGGACCGAATTAGACGCCCTGGATCGGAAGCTCCGCACTACTATGACTCTCCATAAAATGCATCACCCTCGGTCGTCAATGATGAGGCTGTATATCTCCCGGAAGTGCGGAGGAAGAGGCCTACTTATCGTCAAAACCTTGCACAACCAGGGTCGAGTCTATCTACCGAAAGACGTATAGCTTTAAATATACTAAATAATAATAATAAAATAAAATCTCCAGACAATCACACAACCAATATGGCCCCAAAGTAAGCATAGCCTGTGTTATGGGATATCATGTAGCGAACTAGGGGGAACCTAGAATATAAATACATATATAGATGTATTTTATTCTCTATTTCTTTTTTTGGTAAATTTAGGGCCTTTCCTATGCCCTTCCACGCGTCAATTTTCTTTAACTTATTTCGGTAGTCTCGATTTGACGTATTCCACAGCAATCCATAAGTCTAGAAGAGTTTAATCAAATGTAGTACCCGGTACCCGTTTCGTTTCCCCACACTATCGACATGTTGAGAGACACGTTGCGCACGCGTCCACACTCAGCGAAAGCCTGCGCGACAAATCGCACAACGTTATTTACAATGTACAATGTAATACATACCTGCGGCGCGCCGGGCGTGTGTCCGCGCGAGGTGTAGGCGGGCGAGGCGGCGGCGGCGGGGAAGGCGGCGGGGGAGGCCGCGGCGGCGGGGAAGGCGGCGGGGGACGCGGCGTACGGCGTCGAGCGCCCCGCCAGCGGCGCCGGCGAGTGGCTGTAGCGGGTCGGAGTCTGTGCGCAACAAAACAACCACGTCATTAGTCACCATGTAGAAATCGCGTAAAACATCTAGTCCATTCTGAAGGTTTTTTGTAAATAAAACCCCTGCGCGGATCGCCTTGTAACAACTGAAAAGAAAACTAAATGTTTGTCGCGATCTATACCTACTAATAGTAGAAAAAACATTGCGTCATAATGTGTAGTTGGTGTATTCGGAAAATAAATGTAAGTTAAAGTCTGTACAACAAACGAGGAAACAATTAGCTATGTAAAACTTGAAAATTTAGGTATAGAACTTTGAAGAATAAACTGCGAATTGTATAATTTTTATTCGTATGTGACTTCACCAACGAATTAATCGAGCACAATACTAAACTACCATTCACTTTATCACAAATACAGTTTTCCAATTTCATCTCTAGTAGACACCGTTTCGATCCTAAACAAAACGAAGTTAGCAAAATTGTAAATTGAAAAACACATAGCTCTCTGTACACCGGATACAGTTATATTATAACAGTGAAAAATAAAGGAATAGCAATGTAAGAACTGATTATGATTCCTAAGAAAAGGGAAGGCAAGTCACGGTAAGCTACGATCCGATGGGTGCTTTCGATAAGCACTATACGAGGGAAGGCTGAAAAGTTTTGAACCTAAGAAGAATACCTAAATCTAATTAATACTACTTAATACTAAATACTTAAAACTTTCGAGTTCAGAGTCATCAATTAACATAGTATGCATCTCTCTATATCTCAATATTATAGGTGAAGAATTGTTAAGATCATTTTAGTCCGAGAAATCGATCTGTAAACATGTCAACTTATCGCTGCATTCCACAAAAAATGATTCCTTTTAAAATCGAAAAGGGCACAGGATATTTTTGACAAAGAATCTGATGTTGATCCAAAATTGAGACCGTCATCGTCAGCGACACTCAAACGTTGGGCAAGACGGTGAGTCTCTGGAGTCTTACAAGTGGCCTGTTCGTTCAGGAACAAGGAATAAAACCTCACAGTTAGGGGATATCAAAAATAACACCTTGTATACAGGGTTGGTTTTAGTCACCGGCCAACATTTTTTACCCAATAGAAACAGTAAAACAGAAAGGCTTCATGTGAAAATATACAAGCAACACTAAAAATATATCAATAAATATAATATATAAAACTGTTCCGTTACTGACTGAGTGACTGACAGACAACGTACAGCCGTAACTACTGGGCGTAGAGAGCTGAAATTTGGAACATACATTCTTTAGGGGATGTAGGGGTGGAAAGGAATTCCCGAAATTCCCACGGGAACGGGAAATATATGATGTTTTAGTTTGTATGAAAAAAATGCCATCCCTTGAGTGCACGGATGTGATACTTGATATAAAGGTTCCTCAATAAGTGTCTGTTTGTATTATGGAAGGAATTCCCGAAATTCCCACGGGAAGGGGTTGATCTTTATAGTTTGTATGATAAATCTTATTCCTTGAGTGTACGGATGTGATACTTGGCATGAAGGTTCTTCAAAGAGTGACTGGTTGTGCTACGAAAAAGAATCCCAAAATTCCCACGGGCACAGGAAATATATGATTTTTAGTTTGTATGAAAAAAACTTTTTCCTTGAGTGCATGGGTGTGATACTTTTTTGTGAGGTTCTTTCAGTGGGTGTCTGGTTTTATAGTTTCTAAAATTTCCACGAGAAGGGTAGTTAAGCGTATACGAAGTTGCGGGTTAAAGCTAGTATTATATAAATTTCGTTATCATTTTTTTGTTCTCATAAATTAGATTATTTTTACGGACACTACAAATATGTCCTTGTTATAAGAATGTTATTTGACACAATTGACTACTTTTGGGCTCAGATCTCCATAGATAAAAATTCACATTCTGTTAGAGGTTTACTTGAATAGTCTGCGACATTGAGATATTATTACTACATATAGAAAAGCTATCCCAAATATTAAAATGATAGTGACAAGCGCCCGTCACAGACGATTTTATACGAGGAGTTATGAACGGAACTTTCTTATAAGTAGTAATAATACTTCAGGGTATTTATTATATTCTGCATAGAGCGTAGAGGTTTTATTGGAGGTTTTTGTGGGCGATAGGCTGACCCCCTGTCACTGCAATAGTCTCTCTCCACCATTACAATGCCTCCAAATTTGTCAAATGGGACATCAAATGGTTTTATGACTTCTGGTGTTCTGCCTACCCATAAGTGTTACAGGCGTGAAGTTATGTACAATGCGTTTCAAATGAGAATAGGACTGGCTTAGCGCCATATTGTGACGTCATAGCTGCCAATTTGATCCGGATAGATATAGTCAGCAAAACAATATTATTTAATTTGCAATTTATTTACATTTAGATATAAAAACTATTCCGCGTTTTATAATAAAAAGAAAAATATTTTTTTGCTGACTGTAATTTGCAAAGATAAACTTTTCATCAATTTTAACCTGTCGTACTGGAAAAAAAATGTACCAAGCTTTTCTGGCAAGTTCTCTCAAAAGTTTGCTCATTTAATCAGAATTTTAAAATGGTATCATACTTGTAAGATTACTTCTAAAATAAAGCAGGAAATAACAATATACTATCAAATCAAAAGTTACTATTTGTAGGAACAAGGCTGAAATAAACATCAAAGGGTGTTAATTTTTTAGATTTCTTTTAAATACCAATAATTTTATAACCACTCTGCCAAAAAAAATTTTATTTTTCCAGTAGCTGTTATCACTTGTTGTATCTCCTGCTTCCGGTATATCATCGACTTTTGGGACACCCTGTATATTGGGATTATTGTATTCAGTCTACATGGTTAGATTTTAGCTAAGAGATTTTGCCCAGGAGTGATACCGAATAATGATAGCATGATATGTTTAATGTCAAAACTATTTCATGATATCATCGCATGGTTTTGAGATTCAAAGGTTCAAAGCCTGATTATCGCTATTACCTTTTCACACAATTTTTTATATATATATATATATATTTCTGACACTCACACAACATTATCTAGCCCAAATAAAGTTTCTTAAAGAACTTGTGTTATGGATACCAGATAACTGATATACTTAAGAAATATATAAACATTCATATTGAATAAATACATATTTTTTATTAGAATAAACTTAAATAAACATCCATGACTTGACGACTAATATCTGTGTTCATCATACAAATATCTGCCACTGCCGGGATTCGAACCCAGAACCTCTGGCATAGAAGGCAATGCATGTTACCGCTACACCAGGCGGTCGTCTAAATAATTTGTTTTGTTGTTTTTTCTTTTTTTATTCTTATTTTTGTGTCCTTATTTTTTTGTATTAAATTAAACTAGTTTGTAAGTTTCCATTTGTTCCATCTTGTGCTAATTGTTGTGAATAAACTTTTCATTCATTCACTCATAATTTGTAAGTTCATGAATGGCGTAGATTTAACAGTGGTAGTTAGTTACCTGATGTGGCGAGAAGTGCCGCCGCGGAGGCGAGTATACGTTGTACTGATCTTGCATAGAGTGAAGCGGCTGCTGCACTTCCATGCCGCACGGCGTGTTCGACCCTGAGAGGAGATAAATAATAAATACCCTTATTGCTATTAAACTTACTACTAATTAACAACCTAGTGTAACATAATCTTAACAATGAAATAAAAACGCCAGACATTCACACCAATACAAGACACTCTGTTTTTAATTTAATTTTTTAAATTAAACATGTTCAAATTATGCCAAACATATACGCAACTAATCATTTTGAGTTTCTTTTTTTTAGTATTTGAAGAAAAGAAGTGTCAAGCTCGGCAGTCATCTTTCAGCCACCCACATATTTATGTAATTTTCCCACAGAACGTTTGTTATATTCTGTATATTTAATTTCTGGTGATAAATCTTGTTATAAAAGCGAGTACATGGATTTTTCTTTAAGCTGTGAATAACTAAAGCCGCTTTTGAACTTGACCTCACCTAATGGTAAGTAAAAATGAGGTCAAAGATGGCAGCACGGAGTTTTAGGAAGAATACATTTTAATTTAGTGTATTAGTTGTTTCAATTCGGAACATTTACTTTAATAGATTATGTATAGTCGAAATCAAAAATGGAAGCATAGTTTGAGTATAAGATGCAGTTGCAGCAAGTTGACAGTGGTCACTATTAAATAATTGACCGATTTGAGTTTGAAACACTTGTGATTAGGTGCTCAGCAACTGACAAGACATTATAAATCTGTAAGTCAGTCAATTGTCGTCCATGAAATTATAACCTTTGTTGAAATGTGCCACATACTTCCACTTTTGAATTTGACCGTACATACTTTACGTAATTTTTTTATTGAACAAACTTTTTTTTAAGAGTTTGGTGAAATAAAACATCTTGTAAAATAACTTTAAATAAAAAAAAGGAACATTTAATTGAATTAATTTACTTGCTACAGTTAGCAAATTAATTTATTCAATTAAATGCCTTATACAGGGTTGTTTTTAGTCACCAGCCCGATATAAATATTATTTCTTTGATACGATATAAACGTACTTACATATTTATTTTAGTATCGCTCAGAACAAAAAAATAAAAATATGGAACCACAAACTTTTTTACAAATGGGTGCTGCTGATGAACACACACTCCTACGACGCGGCATTACATTGATAATACTACGACGTAGTACTGCAAGATGTTTTGTAGAAGCGCGTAGTTTTTTCATGGTATTCATTCATAATTTAGAGTGACCATTCTTTCCTTGATATGTTAGCGAATATATCAATTTCCTTGTAAAAATTATACATTCCTTTTTCACAAAAATCTTTTCTATAAATGATACTTATTGTGTAAATAAAATTTGACCGGTTATAAACGAGCCCTGTGTATAGGTAAGTTTTGCATATTTTCGCGAATTTCGTCATAGAAGGGAACATATGACGACCACTTTGGCGATGGGGTAACACTGTCTGCGTCAGACGCCAGATTCGGGTTCAATTCCCGCACGGAACAAGAAAAAAAAAATATTCCGTGTCTGGGTGTTTTTCTATTTATGTATTTATATTCTAGGATCCCCCGTAGTTCGCTACATGGTATCCCATAGCACAAGCTATGCTTACTTTGGGGCCATGTAGTTGGTATGATTGTCTGGGGATTTTATTATTTATTATTGAGTAATAAGGTAGGCACTCACGGTGCATGGGCTGCGGGTGGTAGGGCTGGTGGAACATGAGCGACTGCGGGTACTGCTCGCCGTACTGCTGCTCCATCATGCCGCCCAGCTGCTGCTGCGGCTGTTGCTGCTGCGGCTGCTGCTGCGACTGCTGCTGCTGTATAGATAAGGTAGGCACTCACGGTGCATGGGCTGCGGGTGGTAGGGCTGGTGGAACATGAGCGACTGCGGGTACTGCTCGCCGTACTGCTGCTCCATCATGCCGCCCAGCTGCTGCTGCGGCTGTTGCTGCTGCGGCTGCTGCTGCGACTGCTGCTGCTGTATAGATAAGGTAGGCACTCACGGTGCATGGGCTGCGGGTGGTAGGGCTGGTGGAACATGTACTGCTCGCCGTACTGCTGCTCCATCATGCCGCCCAGCTGCTGCTGCGGCTGTTGCTGCTGCGGCTGCTGCTGCGACTGCTGCTGCTGTATAGATAAGGTAGGCACTCACGGTGCATGGGCTGCGGGTGGTAGGGCTGGTGGAACATGAGCGACTGCGGGTACTGCTCGCCGTACTGCTGCTCCATCATGCCGCCCAGCTGCTGCTGCGGCTGTTGCTGCTGCGGCTGCTGCTGCGACTGCTGCTGCTGTATAGATAAGGTAGGCACTCACGGTGCATGGGCTGCGGGTGGTAGGGCTGGTGGAACATGTACTGCTCGCCGTACTGCTGCTCCATCATGCCGCCCAGCTGCTGCTGCGGCTGTTGCTGCTGCGGCTGCTGCTGCGACTGCTGCTGCTGTATAGATAAGGTAGGCACTCACGGTGCATGGGCTGCGGGTGGTAGGGCTGGTGGAACATGAGCGACTGCGGGTACTGCTCGCCGTACTGCTGCTCCATCATGCCGCCCAGCTGCTGCTGCGGCTGTTGCTGCTGCGGCTGCTGCTGCGACTGCTGCTGCTGTATAGATAAGGTAGGCACTCACGGTGCATGGGCTGCGGGTGGTAGGGCTGGTGGAACATGAGCGACTGCGGGTACTGCTCGCCGTACTGCTGCTCCATCATGCCGCCCAGCTGCTGCTGCGGCTGTTGCTGCTGCGGCTGCTGCTGCGACTGCTGCTGCTGTATAGATAAGGTAGGCACTCACGGTGCATGGGCTGCGGGTGGTAGGGCTGGTGGAACATGAGCGACTGCGGGTACTGCTCGCCGTACTGCTGCTCCATCATGCCGCCCAGCTGCTGCTGCGGCTGTTGCTGCTGCGGCTGCTGCTGCGACTGCTGCTGCTGTATAGATAAGGTAGGCACTCACGGTGCATGGGCTGCGGGTGGTAGGGCTGGTGGAACATGAGCGACTGCGGGTACTGCTCGCCGTACTGCTGCTCCATCATGCCGCCCAGCTGCTGCTGCGGCTGTTGCTGCTGCGGCTGCTGCTGCGACTGCTGCTGCTGTATAGATAAGGTAGGCACTCACGGTGCATGGGCTGCGGGTGGTAGGGCTGGTGGAACATGTACTGCTCGCCGTACTGCTGCTCCATCATGCCGCCCAGCTGCTGCTGCGGCTGTTGCTGCTGCGGCTGCTGCTGCGACTGCTGCTGCTGTATAGATAAGGTAGGCACTCACGGTGCATGGGCTGCGGGTGGTAGGGCTGGTGGAACATGAGCGACTGCGGGTACTGCTCGCCGTACTGCTGCTCCATCATGCCGCCCAGCTGCTGCTGCGGCTGTTGCTGCTGCGGCTGCTGCTGCGACTGCTGCTGCTGTATAGATAAGGTAGGCACTCACGGTGCATGGGCTGCGGGTGGTAGGGCTGGTGGAACATGAGCGACTGCGGGTACTGCTCGCCGTACTGCTGCTCCATCATGCCGCCCAGCTGCTGCTGCGGCTGTTGCTGCTGCGGCTGCTGCTGCGACTGCTGCTGCTGTATAGATAAGGTAGGCACTCACGGTGCATGGGCTGCGGGTGGTAGGGCTGGTGGAACATGTACTGCTCGCCGTACTGCTGCTCCATCATGCCGCCCAGCTGCTGCTGCGGCTGTTGCTGCTGCGGCTGCTGCTGCGACTGCTGCTGCTGTATAGATAAGGTAGGCACTCACGGTGCATGGGCTGCGGGTGGTAGGGCTGGTGGAACATGAGCGACTGCGGGTACTGCTCGCCGTACTGCTGCTCCATCATGCCGCCCAGCTGCTGCTGCGGCTGTTGCTGCTGCGGCTGCTGCTGCGACTGCTGCTGCTGTATAGATAAGGTAGGCACTCACGGTGCATGGGCTGCGGGTGGTAGGGCTGGTGGAACATGAGCGACTGCGGGTACTGCTCGCCGTACTGCTGCTCCATCATGCCGCCCAGCTGCTGCTGCGGCTGTTGCTGCTGCGGCTGCTGCTGCGACTGCTGCTGCTGTATAGATAAGGTAGGCACTCACGGTGCATGGGCTGCGGGTGGTAGGGCTGGTGGAACATGAGCGACTGCGGGTACTGCTCGCCGTACTGCTGCTCCATCATGCCGCCCAGCTGCTGCTGCGGCTGTTGCTGCTGCGGCTGCTGCTGCGACTGCTGCTGCTGTATAGATAAGGTAGGCACTCACGGTGCATGGGCTGCGGGTGGTAGGGCTGGTGGAACATGAGCGACTGCGGGTACTGCTCGCCGTACTGCTGCTCCATCATGCCGCCCAGCTGCTGCTGCGGCTGTTGCTGCTGCGGCTGCTGCTGCGACTGCTGCTGCTGTATAGATAAGGTAGGCACTCACGGTGCATGGGCTGCGGGTGGTAGGGCTGGTGGAACATGTACTGCTCGCCGTACTGCTGCTCCATCATGCCGCCCAGCTGCTGCTGCGGCTGCTGCTGCTGCGGCTGCTGCTGCGACTGCTGCTGCTGCTGCTGTTGTTGCTGCAGCAGCTGGTTCGCCTGGAGGGGGGGTTGTGGTTAAGAACCATTGACCAATAAACACTGAGTACGTAATAAAAGATATAAATAGAACTGCTACACTGACAAATTACTAGCTCAGCGCTAAACTCACTCACTTACTGATATGATGTCGGAAAGTATTGAGATTTACATACAGTAAAATAAATGTTAATTCTATGTTATGAATGGCGAAAACCACAATCCAATTTACATTGAGCTCAATTACACATTACACTCAGTAATTTTAGGACTCTCTTATTGTTCAATAAGATAACTTCAAACTCAACTGTTAATAACAAAAACTAAAACCCGACTACTAACCACTCAAACGTCCAGCTGACGCGGCCATAATAGCGTTGAACGTCCCGACCCCGCGAGCGAGATTTTTTTATGTTTCGGCCGCGACTAGTTCGACTAAAACGCTTAATACGGAAAGATTACTTTGCCTATATTAGAATCAAAACTGCCTGCAGAAAGCCAATGAAATGCACAATCTTATTAAATTAATTTCAACTTTTTAAATTTATGTGTAATGGGTTTAAAAGTTGATTAATTTAAGAACTAACTTAAGACTGACATACATAGGCGAAGTTTTCGCGAGTCGATTTAATCACATAAAAAAACAATTTGTACAGACTTTAGATTAAAATCACTTATAAAAATACGAAAAGATGACATCTTAAGGATTCTTTTGATATGCAAGTTTATGCACAGAAATATAATAAAAACAATATTATTTTGATTTTAAATATTCAACTCGTCGCAGCCTTCATGAACCTTCCATTACCGAGTCAATTCTGCGACACCTGAAATTCGGACGCTTGGCATTTCATTTTTTTCTATGGCAAGGCCTAAGGTTTTTAATTACCGTAGACGCATTTTTTCATACAGAGTCATCTACAAAAATAACAAGGAACCTTTTTCTAAACGTATCATAGCTAAAAGTTCGTTTCAAAGTCGGCAATGACGCTGGACTGCTCTAGTCGCCCGGACGTTCAACCGGAAATTTTATTGGACTGCTCTAGTCGCCTGGACGTTTGAATGGCTAAAAAGACGCTCTTAAAAGTAGGAAACAGCAGGTAATAGTCTCCGATGAAATGTTTATGTATTACGTCATATTGATATGTTTAAAGGATAGCTGTGTTTGTACGCCATTTTGATTTGATTTTATTATTAAAATGAATCAGTTTTTCTACAAAAGGTGGCATCCTTTAAACATATCTCTATCAATATGACGTAATACATAAATATTTCATTGGAGACTATTATATGTTTCTAACTTTTAAGAGCATGATTTTAGTAGGTGGGTTTTAGTTTTTGAACAATTTTCTTTTAACCCGTTTTGGAGTAATAGTGTTCACATGTTTGAAATGTGTCAACGAAGTTCTTTTATTCGACATCTCACACGAAATCGTCTAGATTTTTTTTTATTTTTTTACTATTATTATTATTTCATTTATTTTGGAGTAATATTTTTTACATATTGGTGCTGTACTAACAAAGCTCTTTCATTTGATACCCCACATAAAACCGAAAAGAATTTTTTTTTAGTTCTTCACTTTAAGTCCCCTAAAGGGGGCTCTACTCAATTTTACATAATTTTATGTAGACTATAACCAGCGGAGAGTGAAGAGGTTTCTAACGACACCTCATTTGTCCAATTATGATAAGAGCTTTAGAAGTTCTGAGGAAACAGATGAACATTCATACATGTTAAAATCATAACCCTCCGTTTTGCTTTGTAGTTGGGTAAAAATAGAAATCGTTTTGTGGCATACAGCCTATCATTATCATAATAGTTTTCGCTTTCCCTTGATTATGCTTATTGTATCTATAAATAATAGTAAGTTAAATTAAAATAAGCTATGTATAAATGAACTCGTCATTGGAAATATAAGTCTTGCACGTTGTCTTCGATTTGACGCTATTGTTAATGAGCTGTAGGAGTATGGTACACAATAAGTAATCTATTTGGGGTTGTCTGGTAGAGATCGCTCTGAAGCGATTAGGCCGCCCATTGTACCATTCTTAAGTTTGTCTTATTATTGTACTTTTTTTCTTCTTTTGTAATGTGTGCAATAAAGTGTTAATAAATAAATAAAAGCAGTGAGGCAGGCGGTGACCTGGTGCTGCAGGAACAGCGGGTCGTCGGGGCGGATCTTCTTGGGGCGGCCGCGCTTCTTCTTGGGCGGCTCCCCGCTCGCGTCCAGCGCGGGGGGGGGGCGCGGGGCGCGCGGCGCGCGGGGGGTGGGCGGCGCCACCTCGCCGTTCTCTAGCTTCACCTGAGGAGGTAAAAAACTATATTATCGAATCCTATACTAATGTACACGCAGTAACTTAAAAGTCCTATATTCCCCGTTCATGGAAGAACCTTTATACAAAGTATCACATCCATGCAAGGATGTTAGGTGGAGCCGAAATAATACACGACTGGTTAGGTTCAAAGTAGACTGTATATTGACTAATAAAACGATACATATTGAGGAGGTGCGTCACACACTACAAATGCACTCAAGGAATAAGATTTTGCATACAAATTAAAAAGTCCAGTATATCCCATTCCCGTGGGATTTTCGGGATTTCCGTCCCTAGTGCTTCCCTACGCCTCCTAATAATATTTTTTTATTTGCTGGTATATGGTAATTACAAATAGGTCTTTAATTATTTTATATGTCCAATCACATAATGCCGTAGTTTCAGCGTGCAAATATACATGTCAAATTTGTTGATTAAGCTAGGTCAGGTCTACAATTCAAATTACAATGTATGTCCAATAAAATGCCAATTCAACTAAAATTTAATTAAAATAGTACCAAATCTTCAATGAAGATTAAATTTGAAATTTTAGTGAATGTCCAATTAAATTGAAATTATACCAAATGTCAACTTCGATTAAAATTAAGGATTGTATGTTCCAAATTTCAACTCTCTACGCCGAATAGTTATGGCTGTATGTTGTCTGTCAGTCACTTAGTCAGTAACGGAACAGTTTTATATATTAAGATTATAGTCTTTAGATAATAAATCCCTATGTTGTACTCTGCATCTCTAACATTGTTATTAAAATTATCTCTTACTCCATGTGTACGATCACGTCTGATAAAATGTATACACTCCGCAACTTATTCGCTACACATCTGAAATGTATACTTATTATTAGACGTGTCTGTACAACGAACAACAAATATATAAAATAAATAAATATGATAACAGAGATGAAAAGTTAGTTTTTTTCTGGTGAGTTTCATACGTATATTTTCAACCTCATCTTCAATTATCATTAGATGAGATTGAAGTCAAACACAAATTAAAGCACCAATAAAAAATCCCAGTCTACTTATCATTGAAGATTACAGGTTTAATTTTATCCCGAAATTCGAACGAGATTTAAAGTTACGCGGGTAAAACCTGGCGGAGCTGCTAGCTTAGATCAATAGGTATAAGAAGTATAAATAAATATGTCAATGACGCAATCCTACTAATATTATAAATGTGTTGTTACTCAATCACGGCAGAACGGCTCAACGGATTTAGATGAAATTTGGCGTAGTGAAGCTACTTTTTATCCCGATATTCCCGCGGGATTCAAAACCACGCGAAAGGGCTAGTTGTAAATATAAATGCCCTATAACTTAAAACAGAGAACTGAGTGCTCTACAGTAGTTATAAAAATGGTTCAATTATATCTTAATACAAAAGTTTTTTGTCAGTAAACTATTCTTCATCAATTTTAAATAATACCTACACGTTTATTTATTATTTTATAGAAATCTAAAACAAATAACTATACGTAATATATACTTTGAATCAATCAGTGATAAAAAACCAGTTCATCAAGTACAATCTTAATAAAACAACTTTCATCACAGCAGGAGCAAACATTGTTTATTTATAAGCTTAAATTAAGGAATTATTTATTGGTCTCTAGCAATTCCCTATTTAGTTAATTCCTTTATTAGTATAAATTTCAACGAAAAGTCTCTCACCTTCTTAGGTCTGCCGCGTTTCTTTTTGATAGGCACCTCTGTGCCGTCTTCCAAAATTATCGTATCTCCGGGCTCCGGCTCCGTAGTCAATCTACAAAGAAGAAACATTGTTTTAAATCAAATTATAAATCAATCAGTTCTAAATGATCTATGTACATGTGTGTTGGTGAACTGTGTATAGTAGGAATGTGATATCTTCGCAATTACGTTTTTTGTGATGTCACAGATTTGTAACAATTGAGTATAATGTTGAATAGTTTTATTATCTGTGTTATGAAAGTTTATTTCGTAAGTTTTATAAAAACTTGCTTGGATATATATATGTAATTTAAATTGATTTTTCACATAAACCTTTCTAGCAATAAGAAAAAAGTCGATGATCTATTGTTTTAAAAAACGAGCGCAGAAATACATTTAAAAAGCTTAAATGTTTATAAATATTATGTTCCATTCAGACAACGCAATAAAAAACATGAAAATCTAATTTTTTTGTTCTTAAAACCCATTTTAAAGCAAATATAAGTATGAAACTAAACTAGCAGACAAAACAGAGCAGTAAAATTCTATATTTGAAAACCCATTTGATAGAATGGCATTAATTACACTTTCAAATCATATATTTGTTCCATATTTAAAAATAAAAAAAAAACTATGGAAAGGAGTCTGATTAGTTCGAATTTTAAAATTGTCTTCTCTACAAGCAAAGACAAGCGCCTAGTATCCGAAGGTTGCAGTAACATTGCGCTATCTATTGCAAAGAGCGCACGTGAGCAGCGCTTTAGAAATAACATCGTAACTAAGTAGTACGTACGACAGCTGATAACGCTCAGTGATTTCACAGTTCTGCTGTGGCCATTGTAACTATGACGATTGTAATTGTAGTGGGGGCTCCATTTGATTTGCAGGTGTGAACTCTATGTTACAAGGAATCGAACTAAAGTCTGTTATTGGCTTCATTAAATATTTACTGTGGGAATAATGGCTATAGGTTACGTGGTAGGTAGGCTTTATTAATGCTATAAATATAGAAATATCTATGAAAGTTTTTTATTATTTCACGCAATGACTAGTGGACGGATTTGAACGACTTTTTTACATTGGTGCACCGTACCTGAAGATATTGTACTGGAATTTTTGGTCCGGTACATGCTTCATTACAACGAATTCGTATCGACAAAGCCGCGGTATGCTATTACTACTAAATGAGAGACAAGACAAGTGGCTTTATCACATTCAATAATTGCCAGTTTACAATGATGCTCATGTTTACCTACAATAAATAAATAAATAAAAATAAAATCCCCAGACAATCACACCAACTACATGGCCCCAAAGTAAACATAGCTTGTGTTATGGGATACCATATAGCGAACTAGGGGGGAACCTAGAATATAAATACATAAATAGATAAACACCCACACACGAAACTTTTTTTTTCTTGTTCCTTGCGGGGATTGAACCCGCAACCACTGGCGTCTGAGGCAGATAGTTTACCCCATCGCCAAACTGGTCGTCATGTTTAAACTGCTGTTTAACAGCAGCATTATGTTTCCTAACATGCTCACTCAGTACCTACAGGTCAACTTTTTATATTCACATTCATAGCCTCATCTACTTAGGAACGACAATTGACATCGATGACATGTCGAATTTCCTAAACCGCGCTATCAACTTATATCGATACTCTATAGATAATATACAACTTCTCGACAACAACCGTCGTCGGTCTGCAAGTTGTGGATTGTCTGCCTACACATTTTAATCTCTTTTTCCTGTTCTATTTGTCACTTTTGCGTCAATGTTTGATTTTTACTTGTTATGTGTAACGTGTTGTTTTATTAGTACTTGTATTTTAAATAAACATGTGCGACAAGAAGTAGACGTAGATCTTCTTGAGCGCTTATAGGTAAACCGTTCCTAGGTGAACGACTCATGTAGCAGATGTATTTAAATAGCAGGTTGTACATGGCAGCACGAGGTGGTGTTGACACAAGTTATCTGAAGTAATTGGTGGCATTACTTCGCATCACCCTTCCTGCTAGTCACCTAAATTTGAAAGTGCACTTGTTGAGCGCTGATATGTACACACCTGCGTATCTCCAGCTCCTCCTGCGGGCGGCGGCCCGTGGTGTCAGGGAACACGAGCTCGTCCTCCGTGACGTGCGGCACGAGGCCGTTGAGGTAGTCGCGGAACTTGTTGAGCGCTGATATGTACACACCTGCGTATCTCCAGCTCCTCCTGCGGGCGGCGGCCCGTGGTGTCAGGGAACACGAGCTCGTCCTCCGTGACGTGCGGCACGAGGCCGTTGAGGTAGTCGCGGAACTTGTTGAGCGCTGATATGTACACACCTGCGTATCTCCAGCTCCTCCTGCGGGCGGCGGCCCGTGGTGTCAGGGAACACGAGCTCGTCCTCCGTGACGTGCGGCACGAGGCCGTTGAGGTAGTCGCGGAACTTGTTGAGCGCTGATATGTACACACCTGCGTATCTCCAGCTCCTCCTGCGGGCGGCGGCCCGTGGTGTCAGGGAACACGAGCTCGTCCTCCGTGACGTGCGGCACGAGGCCGTTGAGGTAGTCGCGGAACTTGTTGAGCGCTGATATGTACACACCTGCGTATCTCCAGCTCCTCCTGCGGGCGGCGGCCCGTGGTGTCAGGGAACACGAGCTCGTCCTCCGTGACGTGCGGCACGAGGCCGTTGAGGTAGTCGCGGAACTTGTTGAGCGCTGATATGTACACACCTGCGTATCTCCAGCTCCTCCTGCGGGCGGCGGCCCGTGGTGTCAGGGAACACGAGCTCGTCCTCCGTGACGTGCGGCACGAGGCCGTTGAGGTAGTCGCGGAACTTCTTGAGCGCTGATATGTACACACCTGCGTATCTCCAGCTCCTCCTGCGGGCGGCGGCCCGTGGTGTCAGGGAACACGAGCTCGTCCTCCGTGACGTGCGGCACGAGGCCGTTGAGGTAGTCGCGGAACTTCTTGAGCGCTGATATGTACACACCTGCGTATCTCCAGCTCCTCCTGCGGGCGGCGGCCCGTGGTGTCAGGGAACACGAGCTCGTCCTCCGTGACGTGCGGCACGAGGCCGTTGAGGTAGTCGCGGAACTTCTTGAGCGCTGATATGTACACACCTGCGTATCTCCAGCTCCTCCTGCGGGCGGCGGCCCGTGGTGTCAGGGAACACGAGCTCGTCCTCCGTGACGTGCGGCACGAGGCCGTTGAGGTAGTCGCGGAACTTCTTGAGCGCGGCGTAGAACGGCACCTTGTCCGCGGCGCGCGGCAGCTGCGCGCAGCGCGCCGACGACGACGGCATCACCCACATGTACTGCAAGTTGTACAGGGAGATAGCTATACATTTCATTTATCACTTCACACAGATACATGGAGCACAGTATAATAGTACATTATGTATCAAGGGGATAAAGCAGTGTATTATGTCACGGGCATCATATTGAATTCTGAGCGAAATGAACTTCACTTCGTTCGGGAATTATCTACAGAATCCTGAATGAAGCGAAGGATTCAAGACTGCCCAAGACTAAGACACCGTTATCCCCGAGGAGCTTACTCTACTTTATACACCACCTTGTAAGATAACTAGGTAATGAAACGCAGGAATTAAATCAAGTACTTAGGTAATTAATAATTGTTTCAAAGGTATTTAAGCAGACAACTGTTGAAAATATACTAAAAGCAATGACTCCGAAATAATTTACACGGCTTTTTTAGTTTTCCAAGCAAAGAAATCTTCGTAACATTTCATGTACAAATGCTTCGATTTATAGAAATGGAGCAAATAGTATCGACGATACTATTTGCTCCATTTCTAATATCTTCTGGTGTTAAATCGTCACTCGAGCTCGACATTTTTTATTTATTTGAATACTATTTAAATAAAAACTCAGAAAGAATTTTCTTTTAAAAAACCACGCAATTTTACTTCTTATTTGGCTTTTTCAAAAGGCAAAAGAAACCGTCGCATACAATCACCCTTTTTACAAGGGTTTTTAGTTCGTGCCGTTTGTTTGATGGTTAATTTAATATCTTTGAGAATAGGGCCCCATTTCGGTGGTAGTTTCCAAACATCTTCTCTGTTTTATTTAATTTTAATGGCTTCTCTGATCATCCTAGGTATGAAGGTAATGTTTCTCCCTAGATGAAACTTTCACAGAATAAAAAATGTAAAATATAAATTATACACGATAAATCTAGTTAAAAAGTGTTTTATTTAATATTTACTCGATTTAAATTATGAAGATTTGCAAATTTAGATTTCATGGACAAAAACCTTGCCACTACAACTGTTATTTTAACCGAACCAGTTAGAAAAAAGATAAAGCATTTTAATTACAGAAACACAGAGCGTTTAATAAATTTTATAAAAACACAATGCCTCGTAAAGTTTAATGATTTAATTGAAAAACAATTTTCGATAAAAACGTTAAACGTTCAGCGATCTCTCGCTAATTATCAAACTGTTTAACAAACACATAAAAGGAATATTAATTGTCAACGATGATGATAAAAAAACGAGTACGTATCGCCTTACTAGGAACCAGATATCGGTAGTAATTCGAGTAATTATTTGTGTAGTAACTTCATTGATCGAGAGCAACATTGTATGCTGTGCCTTGCGATCAGTTGGAGATTAAAATTCCTGCAGAGATTTATAGCTATTGGATTTTGACGCTTGCTCAGTACGTAATGACAAGAATGCGGCTTTTAATTTGAGAGTTCGATACATTTTGGATAAAAGCTTGATTGTTTTTAAGCAACAATCCATTTTTGGGTTAATTAATTTAATTGAAAGCTCTAATCGAAGCAATAAATCTCTCAATTCCATAAATTAAATTACCGCTCTGTATGACGACAGTAGTCTCCGTAAACAGACATCACGAATGTCGAGTGTCGATGTAAACTTATTCTTTTTTTGAATTGTTTATTTAGCCCGCGTTTGATCAGCCCAAAACCGGGTCAATCCCAAAATAGTGAAACAATACAAAGCGGCTCTAAATACATTGTAAAGTAGATCATACCTACATACGTTCACGCCTGTATCCCTCATAAGGTAGGCAGAACAACAAGGTTATAAGACCAAGGTTATAAGGCTATTACAGTGAGAGGGGGCCAGCCTATCGCCCACAAAAATGCCAATAAAACCTCTGATCTTAACTGACTTTTACAGTTTGCCCGAGAAGAGAAGCAGCTGGCACATTCTATGTTTTTCTTTCGCTCCCAGTCCAGCATGGAAGCAATCAGAGTGTCTTAAATGGGTTTCATCCGTTAAACAGCAGAGTAAGCTTGCGAACGTCGCAGCTAATTGAAGACATTATAGACCTGAACTAGGCTGACTCAACTCATCAACATATTTTTTTATTACAGACTCAGCCCGCGTTTGACCTCAACCTCACCTGATGGTAAGTGAAGATGAGGTCGAAGATGACAGCACACGGCCAAAGGAAAGATCAAGAATAGTTTCTTACGAGAGAATCACTCGAAATAAACTATCTTAGGGTCGTATTTGTAAACTCAACACTCGACTCTAAAACCCAATTTAAGGGAGTTGATTTCCATAAACTGAGCGGTCTCAGAGTTGAGGCTAAGTTGAGGGGGGAACTTAAAATAGAAAATACATGTATAGAAAAACGCCCAGGCCCGGAACATTTTTTTTCTTGTTCCGCGCGGGAATCAATCCCGCAGCCACTGGCGTCTGAGGCAGATAGGTTTACCCCATCGCCAAAGTCGTCGTCAAATAATATTCGTAATTCTACTCAAAATTGCATCTCTCTGCGTGAAACAGTTAGGATCTAAACAGGACACCGTGGGTTGAGCAAACACATCCAAGCTAGTCCTCGCACATGTTGCGACAGTGCTGAGGAAACACCTCTGCACTCACTGTGCCAAAGTTTCGCTATTATTAGACACGCTCCGCCCACGTGTAACTATGAATTCAAATTAGATGAAACTCGATGTATCGGGCGTGAGGAAAACCTTCTGTTCCCCAACTTCGCCGAAAGAGGTTTTATTTAAGTTACGATGTATACAGTGTGCACATTAATAGGATAAAGAGGTTTTAGTTTTAAATAATGTATAGTATGAGTTTTAATCTCAATTTCCTTGGATATATTTTTAAATAACTAACTCCACTAGTAACTTCAATTAATTAAATCATAGGTGTACACAAAAAAGCTTCATCAGACAGCTTTAACACACTCGCTACACTCGGAGATATCAAATAGAGTTCTTCTTTAATATTTTAAAACAAAAAGTGTAAAATTCTCAATAAATAATTTAGGGTAAAAATGGAACTCACTGTATTAGTCCCGGTGACCGTGTCCGGTTGCTTCCCGAAGCAGAAATCCTTCTTCCCCGAGAACACCTCATATATCAGCTTCCCATTGAACACGGCCACTTTCGGCCGGAACGTCTGCAACTTTTCCAGGAGGATCGCCGAGCCCTCCTTAATCTCCCGCCGGTTGAGGTCCGCCGAGCCCTTGGTAGGCCGTGCTACCATGTTCGTGAACCCGATCCCGAAGTTTAACAGCTGGAAATAGGTAAATGAAAATGAAAATGAAAAAATATTTATTAACCAGGAACACAATTTACAAGAAATACTTAATATCTAGTGGTTGCTTCACTAGGCCATAGCCTGTATCGAAGCAACCATTTGCGGTATTTTTAATGAACGTTGTTAGTTTGGGTTAAAGGTTATTTTTTTGTTTATTAATTTTTGTTTTTACGACGTTTTGCAAACTTACAGCGAGAGTGGTCCTTCATGTAATCTGGAGGTGAGTTATGAGATGGAAGATGAAGTCTGAGTAGGAATAATTATATGGTCATAATTTTGCAGCAGCATTTATTACAAGGGATGGAACCGTCTACTGAACGTAATTTTTAATTTCATCCTGCTTGTGCGTAAACCTACTTGAATAATCTTTCAGTAGACCTACTAAAAATGGCTTGACGTTACGATTAACAACGATGAAGCCGAAAAACACGTAGTTATTAAAAATATTCGTACTTCAGAACTTTACAAATATATTTGCTAATAATACTATGACTATTTTATTCCATTCTTGTTCAAATACTCTGGTCCCAGTTTGTCATGTTCGTATTGTGCATCCATAGCTCATTGCACCTACTATGTAAGCAATTTGGTTGTGGCATGACATTGTCTCTCACACTCAGTTGTCTTGTGTTTGTTGTTTTTTCATGTCACGGTCAATTTGTACTGTACCTATTTGTATTAATTTGATAATTCTGACTGAAAAAGAGTGCCAAGAGTTTTTTTCCGCCGGCTTTTTTTGTCTCTTGGTCTACTGTTATATCTTATTCAACAACCATCACCAACTAGGTAAAGCCGAAGTATGTGATGACTGACTTCATCAAGTGTTTTGTGAAATTCCTAAGATGAATAAAACTTTTTGAATTTTATATACATTTTTACAAAATATTTAAATTTTTGCCAACGATAAGAGCCTCTACGTCATAATCATATTATGACTACTAAGAGGATGTGCTCCGATAGTATCAGCGAGCCCATTATATTTGGGACAAACGCTTTTCACCTTAGTTCTCATTTTCCCTCACCATCAGGTGATATTGAGGTCAAACGCGTAGCTAATACACAGGGAGGCAGCCACACATCGTGCCACAACTCTGTAAATAGTTCACGACCTAGTCTACATTCAATAAACTGAGGGAAGCGGTTCAAGGAAATTCCACGTAATTCCTCTATGCAGGTCCTTTCTTAGCCGTGCACAGAGGGCTTACAAAAAGCTTTGCCGCGTGTAGTTAAGCGTATAGTATAAGGCGGTTAATTTGAGTGACCTCCGCTCGATAGAAGGACCCCTCTACTGGCTAGTAAGGTGGACCCGACTGCCGCCAAATATCACGGCGATGTGTTTCGGGAATATTTTGAAATCTAGTTGAAATCCGTGCGCTATTATCTTCGACCTCATCAGTCACTCATTCAGAACGAAACAGTTTTATATACAGAATTGATAAAAATATCGTCAAAATAAAAAAATTAAAATCAACATACCTTATAATCCTCATCAGCGCTCATCTGTTCTCTCGTAAGGCCGGAGAGGTACAGGCACTTCCAGAAGTGGTTGCCGGGCCCCGCGTAGTGGTGCCCCTTATACGCCGCGAACAAGCCCGGGTTTATTCCAATCTGGGGTACAGGATAGGGATAGCATTTAAAAAAATATGGGTACATACCGGTATTAAAATATACACGTTGAATTTTACAACGAATCTATTGTAGTTGACGTTCGGGAACAGGTATTATGCGAACATTTTCATTGTTTGTCCACAGTATTCATGAATGAACGAACCGATTACCAAAAGTAAAAAAAAATGTAGGTAGTCCAACATCGGCCTTTCATATACTAATGCGTGAACAACTACAGTCTTAACGGTAAGTTATTTATACAGATTCAAATAAATCTATTTCAGGATAACAAGATTCAGTCCTAATCTGTGCGAAATTCTCTAAACAGGCCAAAATATCCGTTTGTCAAATGACGTCATGTTCACGCACATTTTGGCAAAGTGGGCAGCCAATGCGGATTGAAGTGCATCGCAAAGCTGTGGGAACGTCTATTTCAACTAGTTATCTTTTATATAAAAAGGTACTGTCTTGGAAAAGTATTTGTCAACTAAATGTTAATAATATTAAAGAGTAGAAATCTCTACTAAGTAGAAAGCAATACTTAAATATATTTCTCACATTTAAGGCTCGAACTCAGCTTCGAACTCTAATTTTATTATAGGTGGTGAAGTGTTAATTCACTTTCCATCAGGTAGCATGGAAGACAAACGTCATATCCTTACAATATATAAAAAAAACTATGCTTGAATCAAGATTATCGCTTGAGTACCTAAGCTTTCGTTATACGAGCCTATGACAGCTACCTCTTTGTAGAGGCTTTTCCGTCTTCAAACAATTACTTTCCCTGAACAAAGTCACTATAACAAGTGAAAGGTGATCTTGGCGGGCTCCAAGGTGACTTGTTCGGAAGTAAGGCTGCTGCGAATCCTGGGTTTGAGTCCCAGCACCACAACTTTAGAAAATTGATAAGCTCCCAAAGATCTGGTTGTATACTAGGAATCATCATCATTATCATCACAACTCTTTGTAATGAGCCCACTGCAGGGCATGAGTCTCTCCCCTGGGTGTCGGAGGAGGTGTAAGGCCATAATCCACCAAGCTGGCCCAGTGCTGGTTGGTGGATGTCAGAATTTTCAGGGCGCCAAAGTGGCTTCTGACAAACCCTAACGACTAATGTATACAAGTATACAGCACCCGGGACCGACTGCTTAACGTGCCCTCCGAAGCACGGAAGTCGCCGTGAGAAATGAATGGTCGGCGGTCACCCATCCAAGCACCGACCGCACCAAATGTTGCTTAATCTGTGATATCGTATGATACACACAGTAACCACGGCGCCACGACGACGACTGGAATACTAGGATACATACAACTTAGTTCCGCTGTGGTCTCCATTACACAAGCTTATACCTAAAAGCTAACTTTAATTTTGGGTGATCTTGGTTAGTTAATTCGGGTGATCTTGGTTAGTTATTTCGGGTGATCTTGGTTAGTTATTTCGGGTGATCTTGGTTAGTTATTTCGGGTGATCTTGGTTAGTTATTTCGGGTGATCTTGGTTAGTTATTTCGGGTGATCTTGGTTAGTTATTTCGGGTAATCTTTGTGTATAGTTAAGCCATTAGAAAGGTGATCGTCTGCGACCGTACTCACAATAATGATGTCGAGGTTCTCGGCGAGGTGGTCGGGCAGCGTGCGGCGCGCCACCTCCTCCTCGCTCATGCCGTTGAAGCGGTCGTGCTTCTTGCGCTCCTTCACCGGCCGCGCCACGAGCGCGCCTTCCATGCCCACCTCGCATTTTATTTCCATTCTGAGGAACAAATTCACAATTAAGGACAAAGATAACACACAGTCGCTCGTGACAAAAGGGATCTGCAAAGACACCGAAACGTCGTGAACGAAACAGGATGAATCCGGTTAAGTGTTTTATTAACACCCACAACTTCACGCTTGATTTTGATTTTGTCTCTCTTTGGGGTAGGCAAAAACACGGGAACGCCAATTTCTGTGATCCAGACATCCCTTTTTCGCTACATCTACATTAATATATCTTTTCATACAAGATTTAAGATTAATGCCTTTAAAAAAACCAAATCTTCTTATTTCTTCTGTTTGGTACAATTAAAAGCATGTTAATTTTTCGAAAATAGAAACAACTGTTTTTATCTACACACACTCCTAAGCTGCGATAGCTAAATAAATAAATGTTTCTTACTTTAAATTCTCTTAAAATACGGGGTAAATTGAGAAATTTGTTAATATACAGGGTGACTGGTGGGTCACTTTCAAAATTACAGGACGTGATTAGTTAAAGATCATACATGGCGAGAAAAAATAAATTAAAAAATAAATATTAATTATTTAAAAAGAGTAAACTTCTCCGAAAGTTAAAGAATTCATTACGCAACGCATGGTTACCTTAGCGTAATAAAATAAATACTTAGCGGGTGGTGGTATGCGTGTACGGGAACACTGCTGTGGGCGTGTTGACTGAGGCAGCGCGTCGGGAAAAGTGTAGTAAGGTCTCTTTATTTATTCATAGGGATTTCTGGTGAAAAGTTAAGTACCTACTTTTATTACATAATTATGATCAGAATCGATTACAGACTTCTCTCCTTCAGTATTGCAAATTTGTCACCAGTCACCCTGTATTATTAATATTGTAGACGAACATTATAAATGAAATGATAGTCCCACTGAAATGATATGTTATTGTACACCAAATAAATTGTGAAGCAAGTAATGTTATAAGGAATACGCATGTTTATTATGTTATTATTCTTTATCTCCTAACCAGATATGCTCACTTTACTATCCAAGTCTATTTTATTATGGTGAAGGGATAATTTCTACGTTGTTTTATAGCCAGATAATTTGGCAGACATAATTATTAGGAGCTTGATATCATAAGCACTGACTACTTTTCCATATTCGTATTTCGGAAGCGTGATCTATTTTGATTTAAATTTTTTATTAGCAATTGGTATCTTATAGCGTGGAGAATGTCCGCCAACGCTTTAAAATTTCTATTACAATCATAATAAAGTATTTAAAGTTGTTAAGCCCCTTAAAAGATATTAAGAGTTTAAAAGCACAAAGCGGAAAGTAGGAGTAAATAGGCTCTTCGTATTTTCCAATCAAAGGATATTTATATCAACATTCATCAAAAATGCAAAAGGCTGCAGAACTAAGGGACACTTAAAATTTGGATTTAAATAAAAACGGCATGGAAGCTTTTTAGTAAAACGAATGGCATAAAAAACTAACGCGACATGTTTCTTTCTAATTCAAATTCAATTATTTTGACACATTTTTATTACATTCCTAATAACACAATTAAATCATCCATTCCGAAGCGCCGGCAAAACGAAACAGCTAATAAAAACCCAGCTTCTTACGATCGGACATTTTAATCTCCAAAACAAATTACCAACTAAACATCAAGCCATTCGGAGCACGTCGTCAAAAGACACATCACTCTCAATAACTCTTTTAGAAAAGCCCGCGTTTCTTTCGCGCCATAAATCCGAACAATAGGACAAATGATGGCAGCCGGTCGGCGCAGGCGCATAAATAACGCAAGACAGCAAAACATGGCGGAACCGCGGGATGCGTAAACGCAGCGGTCGCCATGTACGGACAGATGTGATTGAATGAGCGATGTGCAGGTATTTATACGGCTAAACAAAATGTTATGTAGATGAACGATGTTTTGCTGAAACAGATCATGTGGCGCATAATGATTTGGCTATAAATCGATGCTAAGCGTTTACAAATGGTCTGTGCAACGATGGGTCTAGTATTAATTATAATGATAGATGAGATGTGTTTTTGTTCCTTGTGACATAACTTTGTTTTAAATACTAACTTGTGCTGTTTTTAAGATAAAAAAATTTAAGGTATCTAGCATTTATTACATAAAAGAAATTGGAAAACCCGTCATGTATCTATAAATACTTATTTGTGGAAATTCTCTGGACTGGGTGCTGTCAGCAGTGTAATCGGATTTAGCGCCCTAAATATTTAAAAGGGAAATTCTGAATTAGTCCGATATTCACCTAACAAGCATTTTGGAGCTTTAAAAATATATTATATTCTATAATTGCTATAAAATTACCCTCTAAAGCGTCCCACTATAGTTCAAACATATACTCTGACTGAGTACAGAAGTCCTCTCAGTCTCAAGGGGGTGGATATCTTTGAGATTCGAGTGCACTTTTTTAGTGTAACAGAAATGCATTCGCTGTGAAAACGTATTTAATTATGGTAAGTAGGGGGTTCTAAGACATTCATAGCATTAATTCAATCTCTAGTATGCGTTTACTTGTTAGTGCGTAAAAAAATCAGGTACCTACCTACTTAAGTTTCATTTTCTTTTGTTTATTTATACAGGGTGAATGGTGGGTCACTTTTGAAATTCAGGGACAGTTTGAGATCATACATAAAGAGAAAAAAATATGATGAAAAATAAATATTAATCATTTACTGAGTAAACTAAACCGAAAGTTAAAGAATTGATTACGCAACGCATGGTTACGCTAGCGTTGGCAACGATCCGCTTGCCAGGTCACGTGCCGCGATTGACTCAGTTGTATGTAAAGTAAATAGTAACATAGTACTATTTATGGGAATTCTAGTGAAAAATTAAGTACATACTTTTATTACATAATTGTGATCAGAATCGAGTACAGAGTGCTCCCCTTCAGTATCTCAAATTTGTCACCAGTCACCCTGTATAAAGTAGATATTATTTAAATTTCAGAACAGAAAGAACTTGTCTTTTTTACGACGTATCACTGAAAAGGCGTTGCAGACTCTACAAATATTTTGTATATTCAAAATTCACCGCTATGACGAAAATATCGCGTGTCAACTTAACCCCATATGTCGTTGAAGAATTACAAGCGACGTCGTCATTTTCGGTTGTAAAAAGTAGTAAATTATCGTTAAACTACACCTTAAATGACACCCTTAAAGTCTCTAACGGACATTATTATTCGCTGTGACCTTAATATATCACCTGATCTCGACGAGAACGACGATGCTGTTGATAGCGCACATTCATTGTCAGACGTGTTTTCAATCAATATATTTAAACTTCAATTCTTTCAAAACAAACAATCGATAATAACTTACTTAATAGAACAATAAAGTTTCAAGTCCATGAAAAAAAACAACAAACCCAAAGAGATTGAAAGAGATAATCATAAATTCTTTATAAACTTTGCAAAGCCCATTGAGTAAGATTAATGAATGAACGCCGCTACGGTGGTCGAGTTGTAGTAAATTTATTGTAAACTATGATAAACTAGACAGACGTTAAATTATTCATTCATCGATTTCTTTATTGACGGCTGCACGACTTTTTTTACAGCGTTTTGTATTGCATGTCACTGTTTACGTTACCTCTATTTGGCGTGGTTTAACGTTCTTTTGATTTCGTTTAGAAAGCCGTGTCGAAAAGCGGATTTGACTGTCTTATCTAAATATATCTAAGTATTATAATATAATTAATTACGTAGTCAACAGTAACAAATACATACTCAGATACTATGGTCAATGATAGGTACTATAGGATGCTGTTCTGCTTCTATTTTTCATTGTTGGGTGTTTTTCAAAATATAATTACATGTTAATAAACCTTTAGTGGAGACGTATATCTTTTAAATTTCTTTGCGAGTGTTAATGGTGAATTATGCTACCCCATACCTAAGCCTGTCACACAGTCCTAGACGGTATACGCAACAAAGGAACAATGGTATAACCGCGAGCCGGCGAAGAAATTGAAAGTTATTGTTTTGGCCAGCTCCCAAATGAGGAGACTCGGCCGCGGCGCGCTCACTGACTCACAATGTTGAGCTAAATAATACCGCTTCTATCGGCCGATTATTGTTTCGGGCCGTAAAGAAAAAATGAAATACTCCGCACTTAAATAAGCTAAGAATCAAAAACTAGCTTTTGATTGAGACTTGTAAAACCTTAACATTGAAATCGTCGTGCCTGAATTGTTTGGAATATGAATTGAAGGTAGCGTTGTAGTACAAAACCTAGACGCTAGCTCCTGCAAGGATCTCCACGGCATTTGCTACTTTACTTAAGATGTTGCAATCGTAACCATGTGGCGCTCGCCCACGCTGTACATTATCAGGCATACATTCGTCGAGCCCGTGACCTGGCCATTTCCCCCACAGCTACGTAATTCTCTGTCGGTATCTGTAGTTCACCTATAAACCTCCTTATATCTGATTTGATCTACCTGGAACTCCACTCCGTGCATAATCGAGCATAACCCTTGCCTGTTCTGTTCAGCCCTTAGACCTTGAGCTTCTTAATATGGCACATAGTTATTGCCTTTCTGTTTAAAGTACGATGCCACTCGGAACCAATTATTTGTTGTTACCGCTTAATGCCATCTTCAATGATACAGCTTAGATTTAAATGCTAATAGAAATAAACTATTCGCTATTTTTATTTATTCAAAAAACCTTGTCTTGAAAAACAGCCTATGTTTTTGTATGTAATCCACTTCAACTTCCAACTTTTTATGTTTTTAGCTATCCTAATTTAATCGAAAACATTTTAATACATTTAACAAAAGTTAATTCGAAATAAGATTTTAACAATAGAATAAAATACCATTATTAGGGAAGAAATTTTGGTACAAATATTAGTTAATTTCATGAGAAAAAGACATAATCCTTAAAACGCTTACTGAACAAAATAATTGAGAAAATCTCCTAGATACGCCTTATTATAAATATTTGGACAACTTATTTTTACCTATTGAAAAGTTCGTTGGCCAATTAGGGAGGATTTTAAAGGCAGTGAAGAAGTTTTGTCAGAATAAACTTGAATAGGTTCAATCTGAAGCCTTTACAAAATTGTGCTACAAAATAGTATCTTTGAAATGTTAAAATTTTCATAGAGTAGGTGGGATTCTGCTATCAACGGTACACTTCAAACAACAAAGAGTTACCAGCTGGTATGTCTCAGTGGAGACACTATCCATATCCTGTCCGTACCCATGAGAGTTGCAGATTAATGAACGTGGAGGAAGCGAAAGAGGTCTGGATCGTAGCAATTGGTGTTCCCTTGTATCTGCCTACCCCAAAGGGAGACAGGCGTGAGGTTATGTATGTACCCATGATAGTTTCAGACACAGCATCCTGAGTACTCCTACTCTCCCGGTAGTATTCTAACTCCAAAACTTCATTTATTTATTTAGATGTTGAAACGATCAATCATAGACCTTGATTTTTTCTATTCTTTTACAAAGAAACACTTTAAGGAAAAAAGCTTTTGATAGATTCCAAAGCTGTTAAATCATTTTTGATAATGATATATTTCTTTCGGAACTATGAATAGTAATGAAAGAATTTTTTACCCTTGCTCTATATTTTTATGTTAATGCATGTCTGTTGACAAAATTAAATATTCATATTCGCAAACATAACGACGAAGATTTGGCATAGATTTGGCGGCGGTAATATGATAGTTTACAGGTTTTATCCATTTTATTTATTTATTTAAAACTTGATGTTTTTTGTTTGTTCTCATAAAAGTTTAATCTATTTCATAATACGAATTTCGTGAGCATTCAACATAGTGTAAAGGAATTCTGCGTTACTTTGAACAATTAATACTTTGTCCTTGAAGTGTGAGGAGCAAATAAAGGTCCTTCGGCCTTTCGGTTCACTGAACGGCATTCCCTACAAGATCAATAATTGTCGAAATAAAACTGAGTTCTTTTGCGCAACTGTTTAACGTCTAACCGTCAGAAAATACTAGTTTGTAATCATCACAATGATTTAATCATTCTACGTTTTGGATGTTGGAATCATCGGTGGTTCTAGGTAATATTGTACATAAAGTTAGGTGGACGCGTGTCGTGTTGCGGCGACTGTATACAGATGTTGTTGGGTATACAGTAGGTTGTAGTAGTGGGTGAGCCTGTAGGGTCACCATGAGTTCGAGGTAAACTTTTATATAAATAACTAATAATAATTAGAATTATCTTATTCAGGTACTTTATGACTTTTATAAAATCTGTCTGAAAAATGTTAAAGAGGTATTTGTTTAACGATAGAAACTAATAAATGTACAATATATACCCAGTATTAGGTAGATTTAAATAGTGGCTTCGTGTTGTGCAAACTGCGCGCACTTTGATTCCGTAGCATTTATAATTAAAACTCGATTAGCTTTTATTATGTTAGTAGGTATAGCAATATTATGAGTTAATATAATAAGTGCCTTACATTATTATACTCCTTCAAGAATATATTTTATGATATCATTATAATTTGCGATAGGTACCTACTCAATAAAACCTACTCATATTCTAAGGGGATATAATACTCATAGTCATAATACTTTTTAACACTTAATAATACTTTTTATCCTAATATACCTCGGGACAACTAATACCCTTACGGAGATAAATAAGTACGTACTCAATTAATCTAAAGATACAAATATAATGGTATAAATAAAAATAAAATAAAATGCTTTTCGGAACAAACAAAATAGTTTTAAAAATACAGGTCGTTATTCTAAGGTCTATCATACTGTTTCTAATGTTGTTGGTGTACAATAAATAATAATAATAATTACATAAAAACATTAAAGCATGGTGTCCCTACTGGCGAGGGCTTGCCGAGGACCGGTTCTGCGCAACGCGCAACTCGTGGTCTTTTTACTCTGCTGCACCGCTCGTATGACGGATTTCGTTCCCCGCTCGCAGCTACAGCACCCTGTGTTATGACGGCGAGCGAAAGAACTTTATAAATTTAAATTTATTTATTTCAATAACTTATGGACTATTTATAAAAGATGTTAACGCTAAGATCTCAGAAATAGGATTGATTACTATTACAGTAGTTTGAGTATTTATATAGGAACTTTAGGGAATGGTAAATATATTATTGTCTAATGACTTATTTATCTAATGAGGTAAAAGGTTGGTGAGAAATGTTAATAAGGAAATGGATTTGTAAATATACATTAAGAAGTACAGAGAAGCATTTAGAGTAATACTATCATTACATTAATGATTTAAAAACAACTTGATTACTATCTGAGAAATTATACATTGACAAACATTAACATTAAGATATAACATTCAAAATAATATATGTAAGGGGCATATTATAACACCTCCCCTCTTAAAATAAAGATTGGGCGTTAGTGCCTGATCTTTGGGTTTGTTTTGGGGTGTCATCGTCTTCATCTTCGGAGATGCACGATGTCGTTGGATTTGAAAATGTGGACAAAGGGATGGCAGCAGCGTGGACGTGTGTCGATCGGCGACGAGATGATGTACCGTAGCAATTGTTGAAAATTTGAACACAATGAGATTCTTCATGATTGTTTCGACTAAAGGGATTGAATCTTCTAAGACATCTTTTTAGACATGTGTAAAATAATAATAATAACATAAGGATTCCGGTTATGAATGTAAACCAAGAAAATCTATTTTCATTTCTTCTCATGAATGGTTTATTTCTTAAGTCTTGTATTTCTTCATTGTGTTTATTTAGTTGATGTTTGATATTATTGAGAGAATCTAAAGGAATTTCGTTAATGGCAATTGGTAGGAGATTTGGTAACTCTATGTTTTTAATATCTTCAAAACAGTCGTCATTTCTTATATCTGGTATTATAATTGGAAATGTTACATTTTCTTCTTTGGTGCTTCGTGCAGAAAGTGTACTGTAGCCAGTGTAGAGTTTACAGTTTTCTTGGAGACTTAAGATTCCTGATCCTTGTAAATTGTGATGAGAGACTTGACTGTCGCATTGCAGAATACATTGAGTCGAGTCGCTCAGGATGTAGAGCCACTTGTTGTCTTCTAATGTCTGGAACGTATTTATTTGTGCAGAAAATGTAGAAGTTGTACAAATGTCTGGAATTCGTTTGGTAATGCTGAGTAATATTCGTAGTTCACATATGGGACGAGTATCAGCATTGTAGATTATTAAATTACTGCAAACACTTTTCCTTTTATCGAACATCTTGCAGTTCTGGAGTGAGCTCGTAGACACGTAGTGTTCGCCGCTAGGATTTGTAGCAAGAAACTTATGCTCTGGCAGGATAGTTGTGTGGAGTGAGGAGTTGGTATGTTGGATAGGAATAGAATATATATGATAGAGTTTGAGAGGTTCGGGTTGAACAAGAGGGAATTCTAAAATGTAAACTAATCTGTTTGAGTAAACATATGCAGAAAGTTGAGAAGAACTAAGAATATTATTTATACTGTGAATAGTAACAGGGCTAACTAATTGTTTATTCGACCTAATATGATTTGATAGTAGCAATTCTTGATATAATTTATTAAGGGAGATAATTGACGGATGTACTATATTAGATTTAGCAAATAATATACTAGTGAGGCACTCATTTATTTCATTTTCGAGACTTGTTACGGCTTCTAAAATCTGAATTGATATTGAGGAAATATCTTCGGTTACTTTTAAATTAAAAATTGAGTTTTCGGTTTTATTGAGAAAATCATTTAACTTATCGATGTTCTCGTTAATAACCTGTTCATCGTATGAAATTTTGAAAATAGTTTCGTTAAAGTTTTTAACAGTTGACGATGTTATTTGAATTTGTTTCGCCATTAAAGATGTGAGATCGAGTTCTCGTTTTTCTAGCATATCGATACATTCGTTGTATCTTTTAGCATCCTTAGCGTCAGGAGTACCAATAAGATATTTAAGTAATGTACTAAGTCCATCAATCAGTTCTCTCTTCTGTCGTGAGTTCTTACCCAAATACATATTTAACTCCGAGAGTCTATTATTGATCTTGTCTAGATTTATTTTTAAATAAGATTTTGTGGATAAAACATTAGGAAAAGTTGAATATTTTGAAGAAATAATTTCGAATTTACTGTCTAAACGTAAAAGAGATTCGTGGGCAATAAATAGTGGTTTTAAATCGCGATAAATAATTAGCTTCCATGTGTCATCAGATACGAATATCGAGCCTTCTTCTTTATAGAATAATCCAGCGTGAGATGGTAAAGGTTGAGTTATATTGGCAACGATTCTGGTGGTTGCCCTGAAATAGACAAAATTATTTCGTGATTAGATTTCGAGTTATGATCTATGTTCCGCTTATTCCTAATTAAATTTCTAATGTACACGTAAAATTTATAAATGATTAAATAAAATATTAGTTTGAGAATAGAACAAATTGTAAAACTTATGTAGGGATTATTCATTAATTTATAAAATATATCATAAGGATTAGGGGTTTCTGCCGATATACAGTTGACCCTGTAAAATATTGATTAAGTTAATTAAATTATTACTTAGTTTAAGTTTAAACTAATTTATCTATTACTAAAGGAGTTTGTCTAAACTAAAGTTTCATGCGTATGATAAGGACGAAGTCTATTTGCATGCACAAGTTGGTTACGATTTCCTGTTTTAATTACGTAGTTATGATTGAAACCTACTCGTATGATTTCGAATGGTCCATCCCATTTAGGGTCTAAATTATTAGGATTAGATACATGCAGCATTACTTTTTGTCCTAATTGGTATTGCGCTATGTTTTTGATTTGACTATCGTACCTGTCCTTTGCCTTTTCTTTCATAGATTGAATATTTCTAAGAGCAGAATCTCTGGCAATTCTAAGGCGTTCGTTAAGGTCTTTTAAATAGTCGTCGGTTGTGTATTCAGAAATAATTTTCATAGTATAAAATGGACGAGGTTTATAACCGAATAATAGTTCATGTGGTGTGTAATTAGTAGAATTATTTACGGAGGTATTATGACACATGATTGCGAATGGAATGATTTTGTCCCAATCTTTTAGTCGTCGACTATGGTACATTCTAATATGATCGCGTAATGTGGCGTGAAATCGTTCTAATGCACCATTAGTTTGTGGGTGATATGCCGTATTGAAAGTGTGACTGGAACCTAAGAATTTAGATAATTGTTTTAGAATTTTATTTGTAAATTCGGTTCCTTGATCCGAATGAAACCTTTTGGGAACACCGTAGTGTTGACAAAAGTGAAGAAGTTGTTTAGCGATTGTGATAGCTTCTTTATTTGGGATAGGGTATGCTTGTACAAATCTAGTCAAGTCATCCTGTAAAGTCAAAACGTATTTGTTGTTGTTATCGCTAATTTCAGAGTAAGACACAAGATCTATAGAAACTCGTTCGAGAGGTTCAGTGGATTGTGAGGTTATAACCATCGGAGCTTGAAAATTCTTTCTTTGTATCTTGTTGCGTTGGCAAATCACACATGAATCTATGTAGTTTTTAATATCATTAGTCATACCTTTCCAAAAGTATTCATCTCGAATTTTTCTTGTAGTTTCTATGATTCCACGATGTCCTGATAAGGGTTCGTCGTGATAGATTTTTAATATTTGTGGAATATCTTCAGGCTTAGGATAGTCTACGTTATTTTGACAAATCGTAATGTTACAATCGTATATATCCGCTATGTAAGATGTAATACGTAATTGTTCGTTTCCTTTCAGTTGACAAGTACGATCGTAACGTAAGTCAGGAACGAATAGATTTTTGGGTTGATGTTGTTGTAGACATGACATTAAAGATTTAAAATAGCTTTCAGAATCCCATGGATCAAAGTGTGTTGGTCTTGTAGGACTAAAGAATATGTTTTGATTTTCATTAGATATTAAGAGGTCAGCGTTATAAAGAGATTTAGTTTTACTAATATAAGGTTCTGTTTGGGAACAATGACGAATAGCTTCATTATAAATTTTATTCTGATCAGAGAGTTGACACGATATAGGAATAAATATGTTTTTATGCTTAGAATCTAAAATATTATCAGGTGATAACTTTAACTTTGGACTGTCAAAGGAATGATCTTGGGATATATAATGTTCATAATTTAATTGTAAATAATCAGAGGTATCCGAATGAGTAGAAATATTTGAAGTTATGATATTTGAATTCATAATTGGAGGACGAGATAATGCATCGGCGTTTGTGTTTATTTTTCCTGCCTTATAAACTATTTCGTATTCGTACTCTTCTAGTTTTAACCTCCATCTTACCAATCGACTACCTGGATCTTTAATAGAGAAGAGCCACGTAAGTGGTTTATGATCGGTGACTATCTTGAATTTCCTTCCAAATAGGTAGGGTCGAAAATGTTTTACTGCCCAAACGATTGCTAACAGTTCACGTTCGATTGTCGAGTAATTAGATTCAGCTTTATTTAATGTACGAGAAGCGTATGCTATTGGTAAGTCTTTACCGATTTCACCTTGGGATAGAATCGCACCAATGGCGTGGATAGAGGCATCAGTTGTGAGTATGAATTCGTTACTGAAATTAGGGTATTGCAATATAGGAGTTGTAGTGAGAATATTTTTACAAGTATCAAAAGCGTTTTGTTGAGACTCAGTCCAAATAAAAGGAACATCCTTTTTTAATAAGCTTGTTAAAGGTTTGGTGATTTTGCTAAAGTTTGCTATAAAACGACGGTAATAGCCAGCGAGGCCTAAGAACGATTTAATATCTTTACATGTTTTTGGAATAGGAAAATCTCTGACTGCTTGTACCTTATCTGGATTTGGTTTGACACCATCGCTAGATATTATATGACCTAGATAAGCAACTTCCTTTCTGAGAAACTCACATTTGTCTGGTTGAACTTTAAGTTTATGTTGTCTTAGTCTTTCAAACACTTCAGTTAACTTTTGCTCGTGTTCTTGAAGACTAGAAGCAAATATTACGATGTCATCTAAATAAACAAAACATCGTTCACCTTGTAACCCATAGAGAACGCTATCCATAGCACGTTGAAAGGTGGCGGGTGCGTTTTTGAGTCCAAATGGCATCCTTAAGAATTCATAATGACCGTAAGGTGTATTGAATGCAGTTTTTGGTATATCTTTGGAATCGAGTTCGATTTGGTGGAATCCAGAAGCTAGATCTAAAGTTGTGAAGTAGATTGAATGCCCTAGCTTATCTAAGATATCTGTGATGTTTGGTAACGGGTAACTATCGCCTATTGTAATGTCATTTAGTTTCCTATAGTCTATTACGACTCTCCACTTTCTTTTGCCTGAAGCATCTGTCTTTTTAGGGACTACCCAAATAGGGCTGCTCCACGGAGATGTACTAGGACGTATAATATTTTCTTTTAACATTTTATCTACTTGTGTTTTAACTTCCTGTTGGTGTACGTAAGGGAATCTGTAAGTTTTTGTGTTAATTGGTGTATTTGATGTAGTAGGAATTGTGTGCTTCGTATGATTTGTGAACGTAAGTTTGTCACCTTCTGTGTAAAATATGTCGGCATAATTGGAAACTATTCTATCAAGAGATTCGCATTCTTCTTTATTTAAGTGATCGCGTCTTATTAATCTATCTACCTGGCTATTAAAAGTTATTTGGTTATTTGAATTAATTGAATATGAGTTTAAGTTTTCTTGCGACATTTCGGAGTACATTTGTATGTTTGAGATAATAGGAATCGTAATATGTTTGTCTTCATCACTGGAATTCACACAAGTAATGAGAAAAGATTTGTTTTTAATGTTTACTAAAGCATTAGGAATCGTTAGTTGTTCGCCTATCGATTGTTTCTCAATGATAGCAGGGCCGTTATTGATTTTATTGTTAAGACAACTAATGACGGTCTCGGATCGTTTTGGTAAAAATATCTTATCGGTAACTTGTTTACTAGAGTCTTCCCCTAAAAAGAATAATTTATAAGAAGTGTCACGAATATGCATGGTTTTTGATTGGACATGAATACTTACATTGAACTTAGACATAAAATCATTTCCTAAAATACCGTCTGCCGTTATATTTAGATTTGCGATATGGAATTTATGTTTTGGGAAATTGTCAAGAGATATTTCAGACGTACCGAAAGTTTGAATTGATGATTCATTGTTTGAAACACCGATAATAGATACTTTGTTATTTGCGTTAATTGGATTATTACCGATTTTTTCCTTACAAATAACAGAAATTGCAGCACCTGTGTCAATCAATAAAGTAAGAGGTTGAGCGTCTATATGAAATTTGCAATGTAGTAGATTTTCGGGAGGTACATTTAAAGATTTAATATTATAAGATTTAGGAATTCCATTTTCTTTTGATTTCTTTTGATTTGAATTAAGTTTTCGAGATTTAGATTTAGCTTTTGTTTTATTATGAATAGATTTTGAGTTACATATTTCATTACTAGAGTTAGGGGTTAGAAGTGATTCAGTGTTTTCACTTAAAGAAGATTTAAGATTTTTGAGTAAGGAGGATGTAGTATTACGATTTAGAGAGGGTTTTATAGATTTAGAGAGTTCGGAGTTTGGATCAAATGATTTTGAGAGATTTTGGGATTGAATATAATTCGTTTCAGCCATCATCGACTGAAATAGAGTCCATGATTCGGTTGTTTGCGTGCCGATCTCACGGAGTTGTCTACGATAGACTGGAAGTCTCTGTTGCTGAACCGAATTATTATTTTTATTTGATGTGGAACTGTTAGTACAAACTTGTCCCCGATGGACTGGATTTAGTTTAATACTAGCAGATTTACTTAGATCTGAGAATTTTCCATCATACACTCGATCTCTTGAATTTGAGGAGTTTGTGTCTGAGCACCTGGATAGCAAGCTGAAGCGGTTTCCACGGATGTGCTCGTTTCCATGGCCGCCTGTGAGTTTAAATTATTTATTTTCTGCTGACGTGTAGGAGAGAGATGACTTTGGTTCATGGTTTTTAAGTTATTATTGAATTCTCGTTTCCTACACTCAGTGATTAAGTGTCCGGGTTTTTTACAATAATTACATGATTTTGACGTTGCAGGACGAGGGACTGAAGAAGTAAATTGAGAATTACGTATAGGTAGTTTTATATTATTTATATCATTTTTTAAATTCTTAGAGTATACGTATAGTGATTGACGCGCGCTATTCATTCTTCTTATTTTTTCCTCTTGCATAGCCATATTACCGGCGTCTGCTAGACAAGATAAATCTTTTCTAACTGTTCGTAACATCGTTGAGATGTCAGAACCTAGCCCGTTTATGAAGACATTTAAAGCTGTCTCCTCTGTCATAACTTTTCGTCCTACAAATGTTTCATCCCTTATTTCCGCGCTTAATTTTTCGATTATTTTGTTTCGACAAAGATCTACCCTGTGATAGTATTCAGTAACCGATTCGTTCGGTTTCTGGAACATCGATTGTAGTTCTAAATTAAGATGGTCTAAGGTTTTTGTTTGAGAAAATTTTTGTATTAAAAATGTTTTTAGTTCTGACCAAGTAGTGTATTGTTTGGTATGAACGTCTGATGAAGAGGGACCCGTGATTTTGTTTAAAACGTACACTAGTAAAATATCTTGTTGGGTAATTGATGCTAGGTTAAAGGCTGTATCGCATGAACGAATATATCTATATACTTGTGAGTTTTGTGCCGTATCGAAGTCCGGTATTAATTGCAACAATGTATTTAATGGTACCTCTACTACTTTGGTATCTACTTTAGACATTTTGAGAAATGTAATTATTTAATATATTCAAAAAAAAAAATTAAGGTTAAGTTAAACTATTAGGCATGTAGTTAAGGACTATGAATATGCTAAGGTTTTTTATATAAACTATTTAAACACGATTTAGAATTAGAATACCTACGATATGAATAGATTATAAACACGATTTAGAAAATGATTTAGGAGTTAGGATTTAGAAAATATAGGAATTTGAATCAGAGCATAAAATTCAAGCCACTCACCATAACATTAAACAGATCGCGCTGAGCAAGAACTTCATTTCTTGAGGTTCGGCAAAGTTTTTCAAAAGCCTTCAGCTACCGTATTGTCTCTCTTTGGCGATTTTGTTCCGTTCGAGCAATACGTTTCACTTTGTCACTGCAAACGCGTATCCTACCGACTGCGCCAAATTTGTTATGACGGCGAGCGAAAGAACTTTATAAATTTAAATTTATTTATTTCAATAACTTATGGACTATTTATAAAAGATGTTAACGCTAAGATCTCAGAAATAGGATTGATTACTATTACAGTAGTTTGAGTATTTATATAGGAACTTTAGGGAATGGTAAATATATTATTGTCTAATGACTTATTTATCTAATGAGGTAAAAGGTTGGTGAGAAATGTTAATAAGGAAATGGATTTGTAAATATACATTAAGAAGTACAGAGAAGCATTTAGAGTAATACTATCATTACATTAATGATTTAAAAACAACTTGATTACTATCTGAGAAATTATACATTGACAAACATTAACATTAAGATATAACATTCAAAATAATATATGTAAGGGGCATATTATAACACCTGTATACCGACTATACCTACACCACCCTGTATATACACTCAAATATGCAACACTCCGTGTATCTAACACGGGAGAGAGACTAAATTCGAAATTTACGTCTTTATCACTCGTAACGTATCCCTCTCGAGTCTTTTACTTTATTTAAATAAATTATCTTGTCTCATACTTGAGCGTTCTTATGACTTTTTTATTATGTGTGAAGTTATGTTGTAATAATTTGTTTTTATTTCTCTTAATTGTTTATGTTATTGTTAATGGAGAGCTTAAGAGAATGGGACCGGTTTCGGTTTTATTTGTGGACCATAAAATTAAATTATGGAGAATATTTTTTGTTTGTGGCTTTAAGATTGGCGCTGCCTAATCAAAATGAAATACTGTATTTGAAAATAAAAGTATACAGATAGCTCCCGGCTAAAACCGCACAAGGCATTATAAACTTAACGACAGCTGTACTAAGTACGGCTTTTGTTACGATATTGATGACTACTATAGCGATGTGGTAACACTGTTTGCCTCAGACGCCAGTGGTTGCGGGGTCGATTCCCGCACGGAGCAAGAAAAAAATGTTCCGTGGTTGTATGTTTATTTATATATGTATGTATGTATATTTATATTCTAGGTTCCCCCCTAATTCGCTACATGGTATCCTATAACACAAGCTATGCTTACTTTAGGGCCATGTAGTTGGTGTGATTGTCTGGGGATTTTTTTAAAATTGATTTTGTTCATTTATTTTATGAAAACGATTTTTGGATCGATTGTTTCAAAATGATTCCCATTTGGATGATTTTTCAACTGACCATCATTGACTTCCTTATCAAAACAAATTTTAGGTTATCCGCTAAGAACTACTTTTTATACTTAACAGGATAGCAAACTATTAGAGACCTATTAAAACGCTGAAAACTTATCTATACTGGAAAACTATCACGTGGAAACATACATTCGACAAAATACGACTAAAATACAAAAGCAAAACGATATATGCATCGTCGATATAGTACGTATATGGAACACTCTAAAAAAGTACCGACACCGTGCCCCACTGCGTATTATATCGATTTTAACTAGCTCTTCTTCCCAGCTCTGTCTGCATTCATCCTGATTACGTGAGAATATCAAAGTGACAGTATCCTGTTGTTATATTTTATCAATGTACTTTTACAGGATCGAGTACTATGTCTTCAAGCTTCTAGTATACAGGTATATGTAGATATTATGCATGCATACCATTTGTTAATACTGTTACTAAGATAAATATAAATATAAATAAATAAATATTTCTGACACTCCCACAACATTATCTAGCCCAAATTAAGTTTCTTAAAGAACTTGTGTTATGGAAACTAGATAACTGATATACTTAAGAGATATATAAACATACATATTTAATAAATACATATTTTTTATTAGAATAAACTTAAATAAACATATAAACATCCATGATTTGACGACTAATATCTGTGTTCATCACACAAATATCTGCCGCCGCCGGGATTCGAACCCAGGACATCTGGCATAGAAGGCAATTTATGTTACCGCTACACCAGCCGGTCGTCTGCATACTCAGAAAATGCAACTTTTTAATTTTAATTAACGTTCTTGCGTGGTACTCGAATAATTAGAAATCTGACACCATTATCTAACAAGGAACCACAACGAACTACCAAAAGATAAATCATATGTGTTAGTTAAGCCAGGTATCACCGATGCGACATGGTCACTGCACAAGTAAGCCATCACTTTTCTCGCACAATTTCGAATGCACTTTTTGCGCGCGAAAAAAACTTCATTTCGCAATCGGCTTAGCGTTCTCTGCGCACGAGGAGAAAACCCCATCTATGTATAGATACGAGTAATTAACACACGCGATCCGTATCATGCGAGCCTGAGAAACATTCAAACTTGGGCTTAGTTTGAATTAATTCTTTTTTTCTTATTTTGTGCCATGCCGTGCTGTGAAACCCATACCTCGCAAATACTCGTATAGGCATCGGTGTGACGTTGTTTGGTTAAGTTATTCAGTTGTTTTTTTCACCAAAGGTTCTAGAAGTTGCGGAGTTTGAACTCACACCATAGTTCAATAAAACTTCATTCTCTTCGTAAATCTAATCCTATTTATCAATAACCGCTTCGTACATACATGGAGACTGCTGTGTCGGTCACCAAATTTATTTATAGACGTGGATATTTGTTCTCCTTGCCGTATGGTGTAAGGTCAGACAGAATAACTCTAGTTTGCCACAAAGTTTCATGGTTTGTTCTAAAGTAAGTTTATATAAGCTTGATTTATGGGGATGTCAAAGCGAATTTAAAATTTCCTAGAATAACCCAAATAAGAGTCAGTTTTAAGGAGTTCGTTATTCAAAATGGCCCAGGTGTTTTTACTTTTCAAACTGTGGTGTCATATTGAGCCTCAAGTTGCGTCAGAGTAGTTGATGACACATCTTCGACTCTATCGTCATATTGCATCATATAGAGAAGACATGGTTTAGTATCCAACAAAAGAAGAGACAGTTCAATCTTAATAATCGGCATATTAGTCACTAACACTAATTTGATTGGTCGGTCTTGTTTGTAGAGATACCACATCTTGCGAAAACTACGGAACAAATTTTCCGGAAACTTGGCAATGTCGTACATTCTACAACACCTAAAATACCCATAAAGCATATTTTACTCCAAATTTACAACTACGCCGCGCGTTCGGATAGTATAAAATAAATACTAATATCTTCCTATTTAAAAGTCAGTTTAAGGACAGAAGGTTTTATTGACTTGTATATATTTTTGTGGCTGATACTGCAACAGTCTCTCTCCATTATACTTAATAATGCCTCCAAATTTTGACAAACGTGAATTCAGATGGTTTTATAGCCTCCATGGTTCAGCCTACCCCAAAAAGGATACCGGCGTGAAGTTATGTATGTATGTAACGTGGTCTACGTTCATCAGTGACGTATTAAAAGTGTGTTTAACATTTTACGTATTCGTGGATTACATTAAACCCCAGACGCGTCACGCGCCAGCGTCATGCTTGATGCCGTCGTTGATGTGACACTGTTGAACTCTATTTTCATTGGAACCTCATTAATACAAGTTGATAATGAGTAATGAGGTAACACTTAAAAAAAACCACAGTTGTCTTCATATTCCTACACAATCATTAAATCCACAATACGTGTTATTAGCACTTGCGCTAAGCAATCAAGCCACGTGATTAAAAAGCCTGAAGGTTACTATGGTATCAAAAATAAAAAATAAAACAAATATGTACTGTCAAATTTTATTCAAAAAATACATCCCGTCCTTTTCGCGAGATGAAGCAACCAACATCACCTTACAAGCTTTCACATTATTTACATAAGTGGGTCTATAAGTTGATTCAAGTTCGTCTGTGTCTAGGCAGAGGTTGCACTCGGCAATTAAGCAAGAGTGCTTAGCAATTCAAAGTGTTATTCTCAAACGACTACCTAAAGAAGGAGGTTCCCAATTCGTATATGTTTTTATTTGTATCTTTGAAACGCGATTTTTGGTCAATTATGAATCGATTCTTGATTTATGCTGGACTTGGAGCAAAGGAAAAACATAGAATGTGCCAGGCGCTTCTCTTCCCAGGCATATTGTAAAAGTCAGTTAAGGGGCAGAAATTTAATAGGAGGTTTTTTTTGTGGGCTGACCCCCTGTGACTGCAAAAGTTTCTCTCCACCATTATAATGCCTCCAAATTTTCCAAACGTGGCATCAGATGGTTTTATAACTGATTGTGTTCTGCCGACCCCACTAGTCATATGATAGAAGGTACTTTAGAGGTGATCTGATTTGTACCTAGCAGCTTACCTATACAAGTATAACTATGTACCTACGCTTGCCTATACAAGTATAACTATGTAAATAAATTTAATAGAAATCGACTGAGAACTTTTTGGAAAAATTTGAAATTCTCCAAAAAGTATGTATGAAAACGGAGAACCTTATGCTTCAGCGAAAGTTTAGACAAGGTTTAAAAACGTTAGTGGAGTCCATTTTTCAATGCTCTGTATTCGTAAGCTCCGGCGGTGTCGGCGCGGCCGCAGCCGGCGAGGTCTCCGCGAGGCCGCTCGGACCGCCGGCCGTGAGCCCGCAGACAGCTTCGAATTAATTGATCGATGAGATTTTTTACCATTCGACCACGGGTCAAATCCGTGAACACTTAATTAAAGTGACATGCTGTTTGCATTTCATTAAACCTGTATTTACTAAGTGCTTTTTATCATGTGTTTGTTTTAAGTTGGATTAACTTTTTATAAGAAAACTTTTGTTTCAGATAAACTTGTTCATACAACGTTTTGTAACGATAGATTTTAATTTATACTATCAAAAACATAATTAAATTTAATTAAATTAAAATCAAGAATTAATTTAAATTTAGTTATCACAAAATGTCTGCGTTGAAAATAAAGGGTTTCTAAGATCATTTTACCCGTAGCAGGTCATAGCTTTTTTGCAAAAATTTGGGCTCCGATAAAATTTCCAACTCTTTATTTCATTAAGACACATTAATTTATTATACTCCAACAGATTGCCGTAGTTTTACGTCTGATCCCGTAGGTAGTTATTCTTAAAACATAGTTTCCTTAAGAGTTAGCCAACTAAGTTTTAAAGATAAGAGCGATCAAAGATATAAATTGTTCAGCTTAATAAAACTAGTATAGATTCACAGGTGTTGTACAAGAGCCTTCATACAAGGCTTTTAGAATTCGTTTAATTACAAACTCGCAATCTCTCAAGCCGGCACCGCGTTAAAAGTGAACCTGCAGCAGCTGTAAAAACAGAAAATGGAAGACTTGATGAGTTCCTTTCTAAACGACTTGACGCAACGTTTCGAAACGCAACGGGTCGCGGTTCAGGTCGGACCTGTCCAATAAACCCATTCGATTACGGTGCCATCAATCTTGCGGCTACCTATCGGAATTATTTCATCCTGCTGCCTGGGATTACGACAAAAAGTTTTTATTGCGATCTAGCCTGCATGGTGGTGCAATCCTTACACATAAGGCTCTTGTTACGGAGCTTTCACTTTATCGCAACGGAAACATCATTTAGATTAACAGAATACAATTGCACCTGTTAAACGTAATGGCGTATATTATATACCTACTAAGTTATTTGCTATGATTGTTTTACGTTATAATTATTACTGGACTAGCCATAGTAGGTATCCAGAAGAGCCGAGGTTATTTAGAGAATTTATGTAAGTCCTCATCAATACATCCACAATCATTATTTGTTGTAATTTTCATTAAATAGCCAAGATCCGTCGAACTTGCGAAAAAGAAAAGAAAAAAAATTATTAGAATGGTTCAGAAACGGTCGTATTACAGTCTACGGAAGTAATAACTATGATTGTTAATGGTGATGATCACACATCGCCGTTAGCGCCAAAATGGCGAAAATCAGCCTCATTAAGTCAATTGTTACATCCAGGCCAGCGTACTAACATAGAGGTCATTGCGAAATTCGAACACGTTTCCAGCTCACGTTCTAAATATAAATTCAAAAAAAAAAGAAAAAATAGGTTTCCACGAAAGAAGACGTCATATTAATTTTCGGAACTACCAACGAACAAACTTCGCAGACGAATCCCGCGGAAACTTTGAACCGAACGAAATGTAAACAAAGTTTAACAGAAGTGAACTTGAAACGGCTTACTATGTGCGATTTTATTAGCCGGCAAGCTTCATATCGGTTACCAAGTTTTGGATCACTTTCACGGGGTTTCTTGTGCGACCGGGATTTTGTGGATTTTCCTAAACATGTTTTCTTTTAAATTCACATTAATTCAATATATGGACTTGTGTTTAAAGCATGCAAATTCTAATGACCATAGTGGCGTAGTTGGGTGGACACTGGTTCAAATCCCAACACTGTAGATTTGTAAGATTTTGCAACAGAGTCTCTATTTCTGTAAATCAAACACGCAGATACATAAAACTGAAAGTAAAATGTGAGTGAGTTCAACTCGAGCAACGTCGAAGAAATAGGCCGATGTTTCGCGATACATGTACGTGAATTTGGGTTTAATGTGTTTGTATAAAAAACACCCAAGTTCGTTCTGTTTGGGAAATATAAGCTAGTCACACAGACTTTTCCCCTCACTTTTGTAGGAACTATTAGGTATAAGAAGGAACTTTTGATAGAACAAAAAGAAAATTGTCAATTAAGAGCATTACCAGCTGTTTGTATACGATAGCTGCTGACTCTCACCAAAACAATGGGCTTAGCTCTTTGTCATTTACATATCAAGTCTGCTACTTTAGTGATGTTTAGTTTCTTAGATAAAAAATGAACCTTAACTAACTATTAGATGCTTTTCCTATTTTAAGTTTAATGTCTTGTCTATCTTTAACTGATACAGGTCTACATTATTGCAGAAAAGCTACTCAAACTTACCAACATCTAAGAAACTACACGTAACACGCAAATGCATATTTCATGGCATGTAACATTTAAAGTGTTTGATAAATACTCATCCTCGTAATCCTCGGTACGAGTTCGCTCAGAATTGAACCCAAGTCGGGATCACTCGGCCCATCGTGGCCTACTTGGCACCGCTATCGAACTCGTCCAGGGAGATTATTTTCATTCGCCGATACCGTTTACTACATTCTCGCTTATTACAGCAACACGTGATGTTATGACTGCAACGCCCTATTCAACATTATTTATTATGATAGTGTTCGTATTGTATGTATTGTACTGGTAGGTCTTAGTGGCAACGTGGAGTAAGCTTTATTGAGGATTGTTAATTTGCTAACTAAACAAAAAGGGTTTTTAAATATAGGCAACTAGCTTTATCCCGCAACTTCGTATGCGCTTAACTACCCTTCTCGTGGAAATTTCATAAACTATACAACCAGACACCCACTGAAAGAACCTTTATACCAAGTATCACACCCATGCACTCAAGGAATAAGTTTTTTTCATACAAATTAAAAATCATATATTTCCCGTGCCCGTGGGAGTTTTGGGAATTTTTTTCGTAGCACAACCAGTCACTCTTTGAAGAACCTTTATGCCAAGTATCACATCCGTACACTCAAGGATTAAGATTTTTCATACAAACTAAAAAGTCCAACCCCTTCCCGTGGGAATTTCGGGAATTCCTTCCATAATACAAACAGACACTTATTGAGGAACCTTTATATCAAGTATCACATCCGTGCAATCAAGGGATGGGATTTTTTCATACAAACTAAAACATCATATATTTCCCGTTCCCGTGGGAATTTCGGGAATTCCTTTCATTACACAACCAGACACACATTGAAAAACCTTTACACCAAGTTTCACATCGGTGCACTCAAGGAATAAGATTTTTCATACAAACTAAAAAGTCCTATATTTCCCGTTCCCGTGGGAATTTCGGGAATTCCTTCCTTAGTGCACCCCTACAACCTCTAAAGAATTTATGTTCCAAATTTCAGCTCTCTACGCCCAGTAGTTACGGCTGTACGTTGTCTGTCAGTCACTCAGTCACTCAGTACCTCAGTACCTCAGTCACTCAGTCAGTAACGGAACAGTTTTATAATTGATAAAGCATGTCGTTTATCCGAAGTATTCCTAATAGTCGCTAGAGAGCTGCGTTGCCGACTGAGTGAAAAGTCCCGGTGACAAAGCTTCAAAGAGCGAATATCAGCAGATTTGTTCATTGACGAAAACTTGTCCTTTGCATATACTTATAAGGCTGCAAACTGGACAGCAGCGGCGCGAGCAGCGATTTCCGCGACACGACAGAAAGTATTGTGTTTGTATGAAACCGCGACAATTCGCTCGAGCGTCGAGAACGGCCCACATTCCCCGCGTCGTTGCCGCCCGCGCCGCTGTCGCTGCCGTCCAGTTTAGCTGTCTCCCCTTGGGGTAGGCAGAGACAAGGGAACGCCAATTGCTACGATCCAGACATACCTGTTTCTATGTAGAATTGTCCATATCGACGGTAAAAAGCGAACCTGCTGCACACATATCATATATTTTTAAAATTTCATATTTAGAATCAGGAAATAATCCTGCGTCGACTGCTCTTACTCCCGTGGCTCGACAGTATCTAGTTTAAGAGTTTCTCTAGTTTAAAAGATATGCTTTTTTTACGAAAATTCAAAAAAAAATTGGGCTCTCCTAAGCATTTTGTGTCGATATGTAATGAACAGTATACTGACTTTCTCCCTACAACCAAACCTATCATTCATTTCACAATATTCATTTAAGCTTAAAATATATCCCATCATGCATCCATCACACAACACGGACATCGTATGCAGCTCTCTCACCCATCACCACCGGTCCCGCAAGCCTGCGCGCGCGCCGGTCGCCGGCATTTTTGGCGCGCCGCGGTTCCGGGACCGAAATACCGCGCCGCGAGTACGCAGCGTTGTTGACGACGAAGGACAACTGTTTGTTTGTTTGCGAGCAGGAAATAGACTCGAAATATTTATAGGTTAGGCGGGTTGAGGGGTCGAGCTGGAGTTTGTTTATTCGAACTACGTTTAGTAACTAGAAGATATTCAACTCAATTGCCACGATTACTCTGACATAATAAAAATGATGTAAAATTGCTTCCATGCTGTATGTACCAGCTGTTTCTCTTCCCGGACATTCTGTAAGTCAGTTAAAGGAGGTTTATTGGCGTTTTGTGAGCGATAGCCTGACCCACTGACACTGCGATAGTCTCTCTCCACCATTATAATACCTCAAAATTGACAAAAGTGACATCAGATCGTTGTATATTATGGGATAAGCAGAAGAGGCGTGAAGTTATGTATGTATATATGTATGTAACTCTTTCCGGGCATACTGTAAAAGTCAGTTAAGGGACAGTTGGCGTTTTTGTGGGCGATATGCTGACCTCCAGTCACTCCATCATTGTAATACCTCCAAATTTGTCAAACGTGACACCAGAACGTTTTATATTTATAGCCTCTTCTGCCTACCCCATAACGTATACAAGCGTTAAGTTTTGTAGGTATGTAATCTTCCTCACCAAACAACCTACCTAAGTCAACCCTAATCGATTTGGTAGATTTGGGTTTACCACGTATAAACAAACAGACTCATTAGCTAAAATATTACTATAGTTAACGCGAACTCATCGCACCGAGCGCGGTTAGCTCCTTTATCGTCGATTTCGTGGAGACAGACATAAAATTGAATTTACTCTCCCAGACAGCAAAAACTGCACCTCTCTTATATAAAGTTCATCTCAGTAAGTAGAGCAACGCATTAGACTAAAGTTTTATGCTGATAAACTTGGGATCTTTCAACCGACGACATCCTAAAGAAGGAGGTTCGCAATCCGTGTGTATGTTTTTTTTTTGGACAATTATGATGATGAATGAAGATACTTCAGAGGTGGTCCCATATAAATTTAATCGAAATCGATAAGTATCTTTATACATATATGAAAAAAAACATATACATATGAAAACGGAGAATATTTACGTTGATGACCTTATACTTCAGCCAAAGTTTTAACATGGATTTAAAAATGTTCATGAAGTCGGTTGATTATAACTTATACGTAACTTTACAGTTTTTGCCACATTATAAATCTGCAGCAAATAAAGATGGCCTGCCTGGCTAGACTCCTACTGTATACATCAGTATTACTACGCTCACATATTTAAAAGCGGTTTAAGCCAGATTAGCATAAAATTTCAAAGTTATTTTTGCAATAACAATACAAGGACTCGGCATTAGTAATTCGCCTATGAGACACGTTTACAAACTGGTTTCGTTTAGGAATCAACAAACGTCAATTCAGCAACTGACGTTGTTGCCAGTTTTTGCGACTTTTGCGCAGGTTTAGAGCCAAATTAACGTTTTTTTTTTCTTCAGTTATTTGGCAGAACCTATGAGTTACACTGCTAAGAACCACTGCAGAAGATGTTGAAAAATTAATTAAATATAAAATGAAATTCAATGTTTTTAAAGTTATGATAATTTAGCTCATTTTGAGAGTTTGCGCTAAGCAAGAGGCTGATATTATTTTGTAGGTTCCGCAGTCATGGTTGCGATGAAAGCTGTGCATTGATTGCCGGGGTAAAATATCCTTTATTTGGGACAATAACCATTACGGCATTAAACACCTAAAATAAGTCACAGCTTTTCCAATGGAAAAGAAATCTTCGATCATTTCAGAAAATAGATCCGTTGAGCTGACGGGGCTAGAAACTTTTCAAAAATAGAGGAATTTCGTAATCCATATGTCCATGTGACCCGCAAGTAATATGATAGAGCAACGATATATATGATGGGCAACTAATTGTTCTTATGTACAATCTATCGATAAGTCATGATTAAATAGCTGGCCGTCTCAGCTATGCCCTTTCTAAGGCATGGAGCTGAGACATGTTTTTTATAACCTTAGGCTCAGTTTAAAATATAACCTAGTTCCCTTCAGAGAACTTTTATAATCGTTGTTGTTGTGTTCAATCAGTGGTTTATTTCTTTCTTTCAAGACCTGCATACTCCAACTACAACCTCATGAAGTGTCACACTTGATCATACACTTATTAAAAAAGACTTTTGTTTCCCTGTTTAGTTTTAACCTATTCAACATACCTACTTGAACTATAATGGATGCTAATGAATTCACACTCATTTATATGCTAATAATATCCAGCGGTAGTTAATTAGCTACAATAATTTTGGAAGAATTTATTTATACGTGTTAATCAACATAGCTATCTCAAATAACGAACACGCAATAAAACGAAAATTACATTTAGATAAAGTATCGATAGTGGACGCAATAGGTGTATCGCCATGTACGAGATTACAAAAGTAATTTTGAAACTGACTGAAACGATACCGCTGCTGGTTCGAGATATATTAAAACATATTAATTTTGTATCAAAAACAATATCGGCATACTTAAAACTAAAAGGATCAATTTCAAGTAAAACAAAATCGACTTATAGTGGATATTAATATTGCATCTAATGTTCGATCTCACGTCCAAACCACCTATGAATGAGAGTTGTCATGACAAACAAAAACCAGATTTCTGCTTACTATGAAAAGATTTTTTTCTTTTGGCTTCACTGAAAAAATTTCGCATGTAAAAATAACTAAGTTTCGGTTGATTTTAACAAAGCGTGTTTGTCAATATACAACCTGCAAAGTTTGTTGCTAAAAATAAATAAGTCAAGTTTGCTATTCTTACTTGATCAGAATCAACCGAGTAAATCGGTTAAAATTGTTTGCTTAGAAATAACAAAGTAAGCTTGATTATTATTACAAACAAAATGTTTGCAAACGTAGCCAACTTTACTGTTTATATTGACAAACTTTCTTGGATAGTTATAGCCAACCTTCTTGGTATTTGTAACCGTTTTGCTAGGTAGCCACAACAGACTTTCTCTGCAATGTGAGTTGTTTAACTCTGTAGCCACAGCCAACCTACTTGGTATCTGCAATCGTTTTGCTAGGTAGCCACAACAGACTTTCTCTGCAATGTTAGTCATTTAACTCTGTAGCCACAGCCAACCTACTTGGTATCTGCAATTATTTTGCTAGGTAGCCACAACAGACTTTCTCTGCAATGCGAGTCACTTAACTCTGTAGCCACAGCCAACCTACTTGGTATCTGCAATCGTTTTGCTAGGTAGCCACAACAGACTTTCTCTGCAATGCGAGTCATTTAACTCTGTAGCCATAGCAGACTTTCTCTGCAATGTGGGTAAAAAAACTAAAAAAATACTGTTATTGTTCACTTATTATTTATTGTCATATATCTGAAAATCACAAAAGAACAGTCTCAAAGTTTACAATACTAAACCCAAATTACAAAGTAGGCACAGTCAGCATTAGCACAGTACAGCAGCATAGGCACAGTAGGCACACAGGATTTGATCAGGCAACTTTCCTGCGAACCTGGTGATTAAACCTCGTGAAGATTCCACAATCTTGCTATGGAAGTACACCGATGCCTTTTCTTCTGGGAATACTCTAATAATTTCGTGTACCCAATTTGCATAAATGGTACTCCTTATTGCATTTGACGGATGATTGCTCAAAATGTAGGTTCCGATGAGCCTTACCAATCTTATTCTTGCCGTATTATCCAACGGAATATGTGTATCTAAATTTAATAAACCTCTTCCTTCAAGGGTACTATTTAAAAGTAACGGTAAATCCTGAAAACAGAAATAAATAAATTATAATTTCTACTCATTCTACCTATTTTATAATAATTTTTCTATTAAAAACGAGGCACTGTCTGCCGACATACAGGCATCTAACCTGGTTCGGCTGCAGATTATATAACTTGACACAACTTTTTGTAACATCTAACTTGTAAACTGTTGTATATGTTATATTATTTTGGTACAATAGATCCGTTGATCCATGACTTACGGGACACCCTGTATATAAGAAAAATCTGTTTAATTTTTTTTTAACAAATATGGAACAGTAGATTTTTTTCAGGATTCAAAGTTGATTCAAAGTGGTATACCCTTCATTTATTTTTAATTGACTTTTTACATCTTGTATGAATGATGATAAATAGAGATATATGTATAGATAGTACCTAATTATAGCTCTGAAGAAATATTAGAATACATACGATAATGTTAATTTTGTTCTCTGATGGAATGGTTATTGTGATAGATGTCTTGGGTGCGGGTGAGCTTGAAGCTTGAGGACGTGCATCAGGGTCAACGGGATATGTCAGCAAGTCAGACATACCTAAATAAGTTAAAGCTTGAAACATCACACGCCTGTAAATTGAAGGATTAATTAAGACAACAGTATACAGATAATTAAAGCAGATTAAATTTTTGAATTGTTAGTGACTTACTTATCATCGGTAATAGGATGCATAGTCTTTTTATGTATTTCTAATTTTTTTGAGAATATGGCATGATGGCCAACTTTAGGAAATAGCTCCTTTAGGTCAGATTCCTGGAGTAGTGGAAGTGATAGAGATGTAATTGCATTTTCTGTAATTAAATAACTGATTTAAGAAAAATTATCATCAAATGTATCAAATAAACAAAATGTATAGTTCAAATGTATATTAATAAAAACTACTTTCCTCCTCTTTTTTGAAGTCTTTACTAATATTATAAAGAGGAAAGATTTGTATTTTTGTATGTTTGTAATGAATAAACTCAAAAACTACTAGAATGATTCAAAGATTCTTTCACCATTAGATGGCTACATTAACCAGAAGTAACATATTTTGCTAAGAAACTCCCACCGGATCAAGAGCTACGCGGGCCAAACCGCGCAAAGCCGCTACTCAGCTGTAAATTAAAGACACAACGGCATATCAGTGGCAATAAACCAGTATAAGCAGGTCTCACATAGAAGGTATTGAAACCCTCTACGGCGGCGCTACCTTGGCTCAAGATCACGCGTTCACTGGTCACTGGTCACTGGTGTGCGATTGTACGGTCTCTGTCTAATAAAATATATAAGATAAAAATTAAATACATAAACGAACTTACCTTTGAACACTTCTATATATTCTTCCAGACTCAAGGCTTTCAGCAGATTTTGTACTTCTTCATCCATTTACATTAAATCACCTGACTATAAAAAAAATACGACGCTGTCGGGGCCGCCGCCAGCAGCGTCTTTAGGAATAAACAGTAGGTTCAGGCACAAAGCAATAGCATATTGGTACCTAATCAATCAACTACGTTTTATAGGTAACACACTCCTTTATGCGTCGTCGCACTCACTTAATTAAATTATTAAACGTTCGAACGAAAGACTGTTAGTTTGCGGCACGCACATAACTCTAGCGCTGACCGAAACGTGGAGGGGATATCTGCGCATCGGCGGCGGCTCCACCGGCAGCCAGAATATTTACTTATGAATATTTAAACAAGTACTCTGTTAAAAATAACTAACTAAATAGCAAACAAAATAGCTAACTCCACCCTGCTACCAATAAATAAGTGTACTCGGTTAAATACTAATGAGTGTTCTTTTGTATTAGCAAAGCTAAGTGGTTATTAGTAGTCAAGTACTGGTTATTTAAGTTTAACCGTGAGTGGTAACGGTTAATATTACACGAATTACTCTGTTAAAGCTTATTGAGTGAACTTATTAAAATTTAAACAATTTTGTAAACTGTAAAATTTGTAGATTGAGTTATTTGTATTTAATGAGCAGTATGGTGTTAATAAACAAGTGAATTTAGCCATGTTTACGTATATATTATTTACCAAGTTTACTTCCATCATTTTCCACGAGTCTTGATTAAAAATAAACAAGATCCTTTTAACAAAGCCAAAAAGGTACTTTGCTAACTCCTCATTTTTTCAGTGTTGCATCTTGAAATCCGGTATTAGGCGCCATGGCGGACGGCAGACTTTAACTACAGTCTGGTTATGCCAAGCAGACTTTGGGTAGGTATTTCCACCAACGAGCTTCGGTAGCTCAATTTGGCACTCGTTTTTTTAATTCGAAATTTAGATACCATATGCAGAATCTTCGGTATTTAATTGTATGGACATATTCACGGATTGCAATCTGTTGTTCCTATCGATCTGATAAACATATAAATAAGGTCTGCCGGCATTGTGCTCGCTCGGCTGGTATGCATTCTGTGAAGCCGGTTTTTTTTCTACAACTTTTGATCGCTTACCTCCAACTGAAATCGAGGCCAAAGGCAGATTCAATCTTACATAAAAAGGGGTTTAGTAACTTTATCATGCGTAGGTATAATTTTATCATTTAATCTCGATCCCTTTGAGATGAAAAAGCAGTCAGACGTCGGCAATTTGTTTTACAAGACTAATGAAACAATAACAAGGCCTCAAACACAACAGGGTGTTTACTTGTTATTCCTTTAAATGGTAATTTATACTTGTTTTTTTATAAGAATGTTCTTTGTAGAGTTCTTCAGAGCATTAGCGCTAGTTCAATGAGCTTTAGCTAGCTCCGTCTCGTATCCAGATATTTAGTTTTTTTGCAATTCGAATACCTTTCTGTATTTCTTTTAACTAGACGTATACCTACTTTTATTAATCTGAAGATGAAATTAAAAAAATGAAGCCTAAGCTGCCGTTTCATTAAATTTCACTATTTCTTAACTTTTATAGATATAAAGTTTTGAGATTGATAAAACATTAGAATGCTTATCAAGAAGAATCGTAATCGTTCAATATTAATAAAGGTGAGCCAGCATCATCGCGCTGATAACATTGAGTACACGCAGGAATTCGAAAGGCCTACGAGTTATGGCAAAATAAAAGACACTCCCAAGGACGCTAACATTGTACACGTCTTTTAAAATAGGTTACTGCAATCTAATACGAACCGGCTTCGATATTTGAATTCGAAGTAACACTGTTTATTCGCTGCGCATGAGATCTTTACCAATCAGAACCGTGCAAACCTCTGATTCGCGCACTTATGATTGGTTGATTAGGTGTCACTGGATTTATTATGCGCTATTTCCCAAATTGAGGACGCGGCTAGATAAGTGGGTATCGAGAGCATCCTTGAGGAAGTCATAATGTCACCATTTTGCGAAACAGCTCAGAGCTAATATTAAAACCGGGGTTATTTTGGCAGCACACGAGAGCGCCGCGTCCGGCCAATGTAAACTATCTGTTTCGTAGAGAAAGCAGAAACTCGCTGTAGTCCGCCTCCAGCGCGCATAACTCTTGGAATGTCCACTTTATTTGCCACACAAATGCTAAATAAAAGTTTGCTGAATGCAAATCGCAAACCCTGAGCCGAGTAAACAATAATATTTAGTCGAACGGTCCTGCAGGGCGGTACCGATATGTAAACACTGTGACAGAACGCAAATCGAAATGAACTGCACATTATGTGGAACGGACCGAGGTTATGCATGAGATTTAGCAAGAATGTACTATCGGTAGATTATTCAACGATGTGGTCTCCTTCAGTTTATACGATATTTTTTCATTGGTGATAAAACTCGCATAATTTATTACGTATCATTGACGCCGGAAAAAAGACGTCGGGATGGCACGTCATTTTTCGCGAGTCGCTCACCCGGCGATATCCTTGTACGCCAACGTCAACATGTCAGTATTTATTTATTTATTTATTACCAATAACAAAATCCACAGACCTTAAGTATAGTTAGATAGTTCACATAAGAGATACGAGCTTACGTCTAATGACGGATTTACATTTTATTATTATATCACCAAAGCTGTACGGTGCTGGGAACAGCGAGTACATTCGAGTTGCTGTCGATACCCGAAATTATGGTTAAGGCTTAGCATGACTTGAGAAAATGCTCGATCAGCTGTGTCAGTACGATTCGACACAGTGAGTACGGTTGTATGTGAAGGCGGATTTCTCGAGTGACCAACGGCTATGGCACTACGACTATAATTTAACTAACTTGATCCTTATAATAAAGCTCAAAGTCTATCACTCCTGCGAGACTGATTCCAAATATTATTTCTCAAATGATCGAAAGTCTAACTGAACCAAAAGGTTCTCGTTCTATTGTTTCTCTTTAAGATCGGTTGACATTCTAGAGGCCTTTAACTATAAAGACCCAAACATTCAAAGCGTTGTATGTCTTCCTGCTATAAATACTCCAATAGTAACTACCAATTTTAAATAGAAGCTTTACTAGCAAGTTCTAAAATGATGGAAGAAATGGAGGTATATTTAATTCAGTTATTACAAAGCACACAGCATCTTCAAGAAAAATCTTTTAAACCGCACAGACATCTTCTAAGCATGTCCATGCCCATAAACGTTGTCGTACCATCTAATAGGTATTAATAGATAGATAATTTATGTATAAAAATCCGATATTAATACATAATAATCAAGATCTATAATAAATTTCAATATGTAGCTGTAAACCTCAGCCGCGAAGAATGCCCGGCCCGCCGCGGCGCCGACTCCGCCCGCTCGTCTCGCGACTTGCATAGCGCCTAATTAAATACAATTTCACAGCGTTTTTTGCGAGCACACTTTCATTATTGCTATCTGCGCTGGAGATCTGGCCAAGGCGATTTCGTTAAGAACAGGTTGATAGTTTCGGCTGAAGATTTACGGTTCTAGGTTGCTTTGCTGTTACTAAGCGAGCGAATGACGCTACAACACGTTAGCATGATACTTAGATTTTTCTAGAATAAATTATTATTAGAGAACCTTGCCTACAGATATTTGGTCAGATGTGGCAACTATGATTTGTTCGAACAGGTCTCGGTTGTATTTTTATATGTAATCATTTCACGCAGGAGACGATGAAAATTCCAACTTATAATTGAAGTACAGTCGTAGACTGTATTATAATTTACAGAGAAAATTCTAGATGCGAGAAATATTATATATATTACCTTATACTTTTTTTTCGTGATAACTATAACCTTGTAGGAACGTACTTTGTTTATTAGGTATGAGGGTTCTTTAATTATTTGAGAGTCAACTGATTTCTCATTTTAAAAATAAATCAAGTTTCACTCCATCGTAACTTAAAAAAATAAGTATCAACTTAATTATTGTTACAATACTTGTAGTTCCAACCTAATAAGTAACAAACAAAAGATAGTGCTATGATGTCATGCTGAATTTTATCAGCACCGCACCGTGAGTAAGCGTGTGTTTTGCCATCATACTAAGTCTGTGTTTTGTTAGATTGTCGTAATAGCGTTTTACTAAGGTATAGTAGGTTTCGATAGGGTCAAACCACAGTACAGATATATACAGTAATTCAACTTCATACACACGTACGAAACGCGAGTGTCTACATAGCGAAATAATTGTTGATTGAGCTTTACGTTAATATGCGGATTGTTTATAATTAAAAAAATAATAATTCATCTTTTCGTGCGTCTCAGTCGGAGCGCATGTATTTTTCGGTCGCTAATTTATAAGACCGATTTGGTATTCAAACATAAACATGGTTTTTTGACACAAAACGTATTTTTGTTGAACACTTCCTATTCAATTTACGAAGTATTTTATTTGTTTATATAAAAAAGGGATATTTGCAGTTACAAAACTAAATGAAAAAAAACACAAAGTAGGCAAATATAATTTAAACGCTGAAGGCGGGCAGCCCTATCACATGTGAAGGGACCGCGGCGCTGCTGTAGGCATTTATTTCAAAGTTTTGGCCGAGTTGAATTACTGTATAATTATATCTGTACTGTGGTCAAACAGTTTAAATGTAGTATAGTTTAAGTCTGACTAAGTCTAGGTGACTATTACTATAATATTTAATATATTTCTTTCTTGCGGTGTCGAAGTATGGACGTTTAGAAGATAAAGACCCGGAGAATGGACAGCAGTGTTATTCAGTGTCAACTCTTCCCTTTGTCTTTGATGTTTTTGTCGCCAAATCTCAATAAAAACAATTAACAAAAAATATACAATAAAACACAGCTGAATCTACAAGTCAAAACTGTCAAATCCACCTAAGTTTTTTGAAAGTAAACAGCCACTTTTACGTTTCGGGGATGTACCCTTACTTTTGCCCGTTATTACTTCGACAAATTCTCAAAATCCCATCTCCAATGATTTCCAACAAATAGTCAGCCCTCTCTACAACGAACTCCGTTCGTTTTCTTCCCCGCTGTCTCCGAGCATGCGCGAGCGGTTGACGCAAGGCGATGCGCGCGAGCACGTGCGCAGTGCGTCACGGAGACTGGCGGACACGCGGAGCCCACGCCACGCTCAATGTGAAACTAGATATATAGGGTACGGGTTAGGTTAGGTAGCTAGGGAGCTTAGATTAGGTTAGTTTTAATAGAGGTTATAGAAATATACTTATTTATGTATTTAATAATTTATGTGAAAACTTTGATCGTAAACAGGTTGAACGTAAACACCTAATTGTTTGTAAACTTTCTGAGAGAGCGCACATATCGAGTGATCTTTTGGGAATTAATACAGAATAACATACAGATAACCGATCAAATTGGCGACATTTTGAAAAAAGGGCCTAATCAAAAGTACCCGTAACCGGCGATCATGTATGAAAAGATTGATGAACGTGGAAGAAGCGAAAGAGGTATGTCTGGATCGAAGCAATTGGTGTTCCCTTGTCTCTGCCTACCCCAAGGGGAGACAGGCGTAAAGTTATGTATGTATGTATACAGATAACCATATCTTTTTTCTATCGTTTCTAACTTTAAAAAAGAAACAGGACCTATTAGAAATGTAAGAAGAACTAACAAAGTGTTGTCATGGGAGTTTTCGATCGCGTATTAGATGGCCATCGTCCACTCCGCCACCACGACAATCAATAGGTACTTTGTAAATTTAGAAAGCGTTTGAAAACATTAACAACTAAAGGTATATTTCTTCCAGTTCCGAGGCAACTTCCAGTTCCAATCTTCCAGTTCAGGGTTTAGGCTAAATTATTAGATCAAAATATTTATTGATACGAACAAAGATAATTGTAAGTAAGACATGTTTATTTTATTTCTTAACCTTCATCCTTTGACTTTAATTACCGAATAATAAGTACCAATCAGGCTATTAAAAAAAAAACAAATAAATTACGCACACACCAACCAACTGCTCTTTATAAATAAAATATACTACCCCCAGCGAAGCATGTCATAGGAAGCGACTTATAGTGGCCCCAGCTTCTTGAGAACACCATGTAGAGTTTGAGTGGCTGAAGTACCAACCACACGACTATATGAAAAGTGGCTTCGGCTAACAGAAACTTTTGAAAATAACAAAATTCTCTGATTCTTTTTTCGATTAGACTGTAACAGTTTATGTAACAAAAATGAAGGGAATGTTTGTTTTGTGTTCAATTAATTCATTTATGCAAGTCGAATTTCAACTTTTATGCTAGAATTGGCAGAAATTTAGAGTATTTTCAACCGAATTCCAATTTATATGATAGAAGATAGTTCCCATAGATAGAGAGATAGGTCGAATATAAAATTCATCGAAAGCGGTTGGATGCTTCAATGAAAATTTCAAATTTTCGAAACGATATGTATGATTTCGGAGAATAGTTTACGTGGATGACATTATTAGTCGGCTAAACTGTTGACGTGAAGTCGGTTTTTTTAATGCTCTGCATTCGTTGATTATTTCCAAAATACATAGCCTAAATATAGTTGTTTAAATAGTGAATAAAGTATCTTTTCAATTCAAGTAATGCGTTTGTCTATTCACTATAAAACTGTTAATTCGATCAACTGTTTCAACAAAATTTCACAAAATTCGACGTTTAGCGCTGAACATTCATATATTCTCAAAGTCGGCACATTTCCGTAAAACGTTTAAAAGCATAATTGCAAAACGTAGGTTTTCGCAACAAATCAGACGAGTATTTCGCAAAAAAATGGTTTTCCTTATCATGGCCGCTTCCTCATTGCCGCAGCAATCATCATTAGGTGATAACCTCTTGTCGTAAAACGAATCATAACTGCGCACCTGCGGCGGGTCTGCTAGACCACACACCTTACAGAGACCTCACAAAAGAAAGTACTCATAAAACTACGAGTTGAGTTTTGCGGTGAGACCTCAGCCTTTCGCTGCGGGTCCCGCAGGGGTCCAAACTGGGTCACGCGGATCGCTAATTCGGCCGAGCCGGGGTTAACGACCTCGACACACTAATTGTGTCCCTCGGCTGTGTTTTCTATTTTTGCACGAAAATGTATTCGTATTTTATTAAATGCATTACTGTTAACAGTTCCTTGAATTGTACGCAGTTGGTAGAAGTAGCATTATTGAAATTGTTTAATAATTTAAGCAGATTCGCTCTTTTCGGACACGGGTAATAAATAATTAATCGATCGCCGAAATCGTTATTAATATTATCCGCTTGTGAATATTAAATCGATAGTGAGAACCTTTTATAATAGACCTTATGCCTGATATACATTAGAAACTTCAATTTCGGCAGAGATAGCAAACATTTTCTTGAAATTAATCGGTAAAAGTAATACCATAATTCATCTGAGCTATACTTAACACGTTATGCCTGGTATTTTTATACATTAATTAAAAACAGACGGTTTTACGGTCTGTTGATTATTGGAACCAAGCATAAAAGTCTTCAGTAAAGACAAAATACAGGTGCAAGAACTATCTGTATTATATATTATACTTAACAAAACTTTATATTTTATTATAACCCCAAATGTCCACTGATGAAACATTAAAGTAAGTATTAATCATATTTTGTCACTGTCATTACAAATAAAAGAAAGAGAGATAGCATGTGTTTCGAACTCTAAAATTGCGTTAGTTGAAACGCTTTTAACATGAATAGTCTAGAATACGTAATTTTTTCAGCATTTATTAGTAACATAGCTCGACAACGTCATGTCCGTTATGTAACCTGCAGCGACTTTTACAAAATGTGCGGCGACCTTACCCAATCATTAGCCACAGCCCAATTCTCCAACCTTACTCAGTCGATAGCGGTTGTTATCATCGAATCAAGGTGATTAGCTGCAAACATTCCATGATAACGATTTCGACACCACGATAAGTCCCGAAATTAACCTATGTTTGGAAACAAAATATCGACTAATACTATCAAATAGAGTCTGGCTAACGAAAGTAGACCCTGGGGGTTTTAACAAACTTTTTATAAGGCAGTACTAGCATGAATGTCAAAGTCGAACGGTTAATGGTGGTTTTGGGAATTGAAATTTTGGAATTATCGTATTTTAAAATGAATAAAAAATTAAGAATTTTGATAGTTTAATAATTAACTTAGGAAACAGCGATATGACGATTCATTCCATATAGAATTGCTGGATTCAGATTTTGGTTACAACAAATAAAAATAATTATTTTATTTTGTTGTTTTATTTTTAAACCTGATTTATACTAGTTAATAATATGCTTCTCATCAAAAAGTAGGACAGTACCAATATTGTTATTTTTTACGATAATTTCATTAAAAAAATTAATCGAGTATTAAGTTTGTTTAATCCATTTGTTTCTTACTATTGTTACCATGATGCTAATTTTTTAAACCGCCAGGTTTTTCCAGTCTCTACATTAGCCACTACAAAATCGATCCCGGCCGGGGCTCGGTCGGACCCAGATCTTCCGCATTCCGCCGGGTAGAGCATTATAAATTGAAGAAATTTAAAAATTTAGAATTTTTTTTTTAAATTTAAAAAAAAACAGCTAATGTTTCATCTGAATTCTCCCATAGGCATGTGAAAGTACCAAAAAAACAAGGAATTTGGAGATCTAAGGACCCAAGGCTGTTAACACCTAGCAGTCACTTTGTATATAGGTATGAGAAAAACTTTTGATCACTTATTACCTATTTGTCACCGGTGACTAAACAAATAATACAATCTAAGTAAGTGATAATAAGGTTGAAAATGGAACTGACTCTTCATTAAAAATATTTATTTTTAATGAAGAATCAGATTCAGATAATATTGTCTTAAGTTTTCGCGATTCATACTATTAAATAAAACACTTTTTAACCGGATTTATCGATTAATGAGTCGCTCGTGACCACGGGGTCTGCAAAGACACCGAATCGTCGAGTTAAAATTTTAAATGTAAATATACGCGATAAATCCGGTGAAAAAGTGTTTTATTTAACTTATTAAGATATTTTGGTACTTATAACAGCAGCTTTGTCTACTCGCATTTGCAAGGTGAATATCTATAAAGGACAAACTATTTATTTAATTTACTAACTGAAGTAAATTGCACATATTAAGCCGTACAGTATATTTATTTATTTACTAAACTCCACGTTCAGACATACAATTACTACTTCTTTTAATTAGCTCCGTTTATTACATTTAAGCGCACAATCACTCGTTTCGCACATTACGCAATTCAAGAAAAACTTGATGCGAAATCAACGTTTTTTTTTCACTTTTCTTTTTTTCCGTGCGTCGTGTTACGAGTGTAGAATGGAAAATTCCTAAAAACGACGATTGTTGGGTTCGCTCGAGGCTCGCTCGTTGCAGCTTCGAGCTAGAAACCTTCGTACGGCAATTCGCAAGGCTCACTTCCTAGGATTGTTGCCATACCGGATAAATCGTTTTTAGTGCAAAAAATACCTGCAGATGCTCATTTAAAGCCTAGCAAAATAAAATTAAATTTGTAGTCGTAAAAAATATTTACAAAACCGCTTAAATAAAAAGTATTTTATGTGTCTACGCAAATACAAATCATGATATAATATACAAAAACTTATATTATTAAAAAGCTCAATTTTCCACTAAATCTAGAACTATGAAGAGAAGATGATAAAAACCGCAGGTTTCCATAAAATATAGTTAAGTAAATAGTATGAACTATATTTTAGTATAGCGAATAAGAACGAAATGGAATAAGGACGACCCCTAAGGGAACCGAGCAAGGCCCCCTTTAAGACGGTACATTAAGAACGGAAATAACCTAAGCTCCCTACAAGCCCTTTTTCCGCTTAGTCGAATCTCAAAATAAAGCATTAAGTACGGTGGTACTATGTAGCAATATAACTGTGTATATAAGTTTATTGTTTGTTTCTAGAAATGCCAAAACATTTTTATAGTTCGTGTATTTATAAGTATTAAGATTTTTAAAAAGACACACTTGCCTTAGTTTTATCGCTCTCACTGATTAGGGCGCCTTATAAATGTCGTCGTTCAACGCAAAAGTTAAAACTAATTCTTTACATACCAAATATTCGTTTTATTGAATACCATCATATAGACTTTATGAAAACATTTTAAAGAAATATATTACACGTAGTAAAACTAGGGAACGACTCCGCAGAAAAACTTTTTTTTTAAATTCGTACCTCCCAAACGAAATAATAATAATATGTTGTACGAAGCTTGACCGACCGAGTTGGCAACAGCCCGTTTCCGTCGCATTGAAAGGCCGCAGACCGGTTGTCTAACGCCCGCTCCAAGGCGACGAGAACAGCCGGCGACGGCGACGGCACACCGTCCGTCTTCGTAATTGTCGCTCGCACCAGACGCCCATTACTGCTGCTTCGATGAAATCTCGTCCCGGTACTGGGAATTAAGGTACTTATCTACTTTGTTGAAGGATGAGTTGCTTTAAAAACCCGTTTGATAATCACACTCGTGGCACGATGTAAGCACAGTCTGATTAATATCATACATGTATACATAGGTTTATACTTAAACGTAGTAAATGAAAAAGTATATCAATGGTAATAGAGTTATAAAAGAAACATTCGCCTATTGATTCTACGTACGGGCGCGGTAGCAGAATGTTTCGGGGGGTCACACACAACTGAATTTTGGGGGGGTCGAAACTAAATTTTTAACCACAAGCATCTTTTTCTAGTCTATTTTCTTTTTAAAGGGTTCATCTTTTTATGATTTTGGGGTTTCACGTCCTCTGTGCCCACCTAGGACCGCGCCTGTCTACGTTTAAAATTGATTAAAACCTTTTCATACAAAGTTCTCTCCGAGCAAATGCCAGCTTAAAATTCAACGCCTAAACGTAGCCGCAATAGTCTGAATCCATGAGGCCTGTACGTAGGTATACACTCCTATGTGTATAGTGGGCAGGCTATTGTGTCAAATCAAGTTACGTTTCGCCATAGAATGTGAGCGCGGAGCCAAGTCTCGCGCTGTAGGTAACACGAAATAGAACGCACGCCGAAAGTAGGTCAAAGTTGAAAATGTCACCTGCATGAACCGCCGCGCTGGGTGTGCGTGGAATCTTTAAATTCACGGCGTTATATTGCCGCTTTTGTTTCAGCACCAAGTATGGCTTTATGTAATGCTTACACAAGTTGATTTTTAACGAGTCATAGACAAACGAGCCTTACTTAACACTTAACACACACATTTCGTATAATGAAAGTCGTACAAGTAGGTAAGTAATCTTTTAATTAGTTAATTATTAGATATGAGACTTGAGCTAGCAACAAATTGTATGTTATCAGCGCGGCGGCGAAGGCTATCGTCAATAACGGGGATTACAAAGATCAAAGTTTGCGGAATTCCGGGAAATACATGTATTTTTATTTATTGTATTTAACCCGTAGGTACACTGTGTTCTTTTTCTGAGAAAAAAATATTATTGAGAACTTTTATTTTTAATAACGTTAAATGATATCAATCAATAGATTAGTAGAGAACATGTATGAGCTTGCTTGTCGATTATACGCGAGTATTTTTTGAGAATCATTTTTATGAATATTCCGCAGATAACACTGATCCAGTGGCGAGATACTAGAAATATAATGCCCTATGCTACACAACCTGACAGCACGTAATTTAATATTTTACACAGATTCGATCATAGCGATCACTGTGACAGCGGATCTGGTCTGTTAGCAGCGTTGTAATAGATTTACCTCACAAATCAGGGCAATTTATTTGATTTTAAACTCAGATTTATTAGACACAGTGGCGCCAATATTTGGCGCAACAGTTATTGTTGCTACACTGAAAACACAAAATCTATACTGTTTCATCATCACTTTTCATCACGTAACCCTTTTCATGAGCCCTCTCTAGGGCTATAAGACAGTCCCCTGGGTGACGAGGAGGTTTATGCCTAAACACATTAAAGCACTCGGTCCTAATCCGTCCGCTTGTTAACGCCCGTGCTCAATACATTACCAAAAAGTTAAAATAAAAGGAAAGATAGAAATTCCGATACTAACTTATAACAAATCCGTCATTTGAAGTCAAGATAGTTTAAGTTCTATTTTTACTTTTACTTTTTGGTAAGTTATTCAAACCGGCTGTCACTCGGTTACCTACTTAAGTATAAAGTGTACTGACCCATTCTCATCTTTGATCTTCTTCTTCCGTCCTCTCTTTTTGGGCTGCGCCATCATCATATGGTGATGATGATGCGGGGGCATGAGCCCCGGGGGCGGCTGCTGCGGGTGCGGCGGCGGCGGCGCCAGCATGCAAGCCTCCTCCTCCACGAAGGAGTAAGGATCATCACAGTCCCTCTTTGTGACGTACGCGTCGCGGTTGTGAGGAGGGTAGCCCCCGTCGACTGTGGAAGCAGAAATCAATGGTTAGAATTTTAATTGTTCCTCTTTTCGTAGACAGAAGAATTTCAAATATAAGTGGGGACTTAATTGTATTAAAACATCAATTACCATTAACCTTTGAAATTTTGTTTAGTTCCCACTTATAGTATCAATATGTTTTCAAATCGCTACAGCCCAAAAATATATTTAAACATTTCGGAAGTCGACGTCAAACCAAGAAGAAATACATAAAATACGTACAAGATAAGGTAGTCAACTTTATTTTTAGGGATCGATGCAATCTTTAAGCTTTTACGTTATCAAATCAATTTCATGGTGACCTGTCAATCAACTGTCAAGATCAGAAGTTTCTTTCTTATTTATGACTCCTCATGCGCTCTGCAGATGGATAACATTGCTACTGCGAGGCATCATTTTGTGGTAAAGTAAATTATTGCTTATTTTCTGCAGCATAAGTCTTTGTATAATTTATCATATTTTGTATCATCTTTAGAGCCTGGATGTATAAGACATAAATGTACTGTTTGATTTCCTAAATAATATCTTTACTAAATAGTATGAAGTATGGCTATGACTGGTAACAATACTTTGAGTTATATTACCTGTTTAATGGTAGATTAGAGATTTTTTCCAATGGTTTAACCTTTAACGCCACGGGCGGGGTCTGGGCAAACCCCACGCGTTGTTTTTTAACGATATTTTTTGAAACTGACAAGCTGTGATCATGCACTTTCGGCTAATCTCAGTGGACTGCAGTAGCTATCGATGGCCGAAGTTACATACGAAGAGTGGTGTCACGTAGGCGTTACTACAAGTTGTATCTATAATGCTTTCTCTTTCAGGTTACTAATCGAAAGACGAAGTACGAAATATAATATTATTACATAAATCCCGCAGGATATCATCACAACTCTTTGTAATGAGCCCACTGCAGGGCATGTGTCTCTCCCCTGAGTGACGAGGAGGTGTAGGTCATAATCCACCAAGGTGGCGCAGTGATATCGTATGATACACACAGTAACCACGGCGCCACGACGACCTCATTGTTTTTGTTATTTTTATTATATTTTTTTTAAATTACGTATTTTTTATTCATATTCTCTTACAAATTTATGATTTTGTATAATTTTGTTGGTAAGAAGTAGACTTTTTTTGTTAAGTTTTGGTACATTAGTTGTAAGAATCTGTCTCAGTTACCCATCACTTTATTTTTACGCCATCTGTTATCGAATAGATTTCATCAAAAGCTAACAGCTGTTTTTAGGGTTGACACTTAGATATTTTGATATAAACTTTGAACTTGTTTTTCGGCCGAACCGTAAGGATAACAAATTTACTAATAAATAAACTGTATTTAAATGATTAAACTGTATTTAAAAATAAGCAATAAAAAAGAAAATTATATAAAACCCACAAAAAGTTATGTGCTTACTTTGGATGAATATATCAATTTAAAAGTTGAAACAAGGTTTCGTTCTTAAAATAATAAAATATTAAAGCTTTTCCTTAATTCTGATTGTAATTAAAGAGAAGTTAAGCAAGGACTATAAATGATTTTAACTAAGATAGGATTGCGACATAAAACTACTCGTACTATTTGAAATGCTAATTAAATAAGATATAAAATTATCGTCTAAGGTTAATTTTAATTTTAATAGCCTAGGTTAGTAAAGACTACGACAATCCCGTTCGCTGAGTGCAAAGTCTTTAATAAATATCAGTCGCTTTTCCTTCACGTACCACAAATCAGGGAACTGCTGCCGTGACGCATTAAAATGTTTTTTTTTTTATACAGGGTGGGGCAAAAGTCCCGCTACCATTTTGATTGCCTATAACTTTGTTCGAAGTTCGTTTTCATAAAAAGTTTATTTGGTCTTAAGATTTTTTTTCGTTATGATTGGAAACAGCACATACAGCCCGTTCAACAATTCAATTATTGAATGACGTTTTTCCACGAAGACTAATTTCGCGAAATCGCGATTTAGCATGGCCAGCCAGATCTCCGGATTTAACATCACCAGACTTTTTCTTATGGGGTTTTTTAAAATAAAAGTTTATATGAATAAGCCCCAAACAATTCAACAACTTAAAGACAATATTTGTCACGAAATTGAAGAAATTCAGCCTGAAATGTTACAGGATGTCATGAAAAAAACCTTAAAAAGAGCAGAGAGTTGTATAGCGAATTGCGGTTATCATTTAACCGATATAATTTTCTAATCATAACGAAAAAGAAATCTAAAGACCAAATAAACTTTTTATGAAAACCAAACCTACTTAACTTTTCTTCGAACAAAGTTATAGGCAATCAAAATGGTAGCGGGACTTTTGCCCCACCCTGTAATAAACACTGAGCCCGCGTTTAAAACCAATCTCCCCTGATGGTAAGTGAAGATGAGGTCGAAGATGACAGCACACGGGCCTGGGAAAGAACTGGCTCTTTATAAAATATTGCCGGAACACATCACCGTCGGAGCGGTAACATTTGGTGGCAGATTTACATGAAGGGTGGTCGCCAACCAGTCGGACCCTGACGGAATCCTACCACCAAGCGGGGGTCACTCGGATTAGTCGCCTTTTACGACACGAGCATCCAGGGTCGTTGGGCTATTCTAAGCCGACTCTACACGGACAAAAATACCCCTACACGTTCCTCATAATCTTATACTGAACAAATGAATTCCTTCCTGCTAAGCACAGGATGTTTCTCCACGTACCACAACTCAGGCAACTGCTGCTAAGGCATTAAATCTCTACCTTAAATAAGCACAAACCTTAGTTTTACCCTACACTTCCGAAACCCTCGTCACTGACAAAGTCTTTTTGTTTTGTCTTACGATTCCACCATTCTTCATATTAATAAAATCGCATTGTATCGTATTCCATTATTTCATACATTATAACTACGTCGTTCGATTGATCACAAATGACAATGAGTTGTAACAATATTATGTTTAGAATAATGGTTTATAAAATACGGTTATTACCTGAATCAAAGGGTTTCAGTATCAGTGTTGTGTATTATTGTAGCTTACAAGTTTTTGTTTTCGTATATGTACAAAGTACACGGTCTTGATGTAGATTGATTCGCTTATACAGCAATCGTGATATCGACGATGATAGCCTTATAGTGCAACAAAAGACATGCGACATTTTTTCAACAGGACATCAAATACGAAAAAACGGTATGAATAATATGAAACTGAATTAAATGAGGTACTGAGTGACTGACAAACAACGTTGAGCCGTAACTACTGGGCGAAGAGAGCTAAAATTTGGAATATAAATACGAAAACGAGAAATAGGTATAAAGCTTTTTAGTTAATGTTTTCTGACGTTTTCGCGATTCAGGCTATTAAATAAAACACTTTTTAACCGGATTTGTCGAAACTCTCGTGACCACGGTGTCTGTAAAGGTAAAAAGTTTGTACTAAACTTGGTAAAAAGGTTCGTCAATAGATACCTCGTTGCAGTATGGAAGGAATTCCCGAAATTCCAACGGGAAGTATAGGACTTCTTAGTTTCCATGCGTACGAGTTCGCAGGCTAACTATCGTTTGAATCTAAAACTCTCAACTATTTCGATTCACGTCAGACTGAACATTCGAACACTGTGATTAACAACGCCGACACGTATTTGAAGTCTTTTTTATCCATCCAAAGATCCCCTGTAATGAGTGACGTCTGGTATCGAGTTACATTCAGGTTCCACAACCTGATCCAGCGAGCCGGTGAAAGGGATACGCCGCTAATTATCACAGAACTTCCTTTCACACGAAAATAAGACACTTATCCAAAGTTGTGTATTCATTATCGAAAATATTGGCAATGCTGGGATATATTCATACTTAAATTAAGTCCTGTAAGCAAGTATTTAGATTTCATAGCGTTAGCTTTCAGCATATTGTATATGCTGAAATCTTTGAAAGTTAACATAAATTTATTAGAGAAATCTACGCTCAGAATTTGCGGTTATGGCCAATTTGAATCTTACTATGTCTTGACTATACAGTGCGCTTTCAGACACAAATTTCAATAGAGGTAGCTATCTGGTTTCTCGAACTAATCGAACGTGTTGCTAGACCTTAAATCAAGAAAGCGTCAGCACGTTGATAGATAGAAAGACTCACTTATTCAAATTCAAAACATTTATTCATAATCATAGGTTGGTACTTAAGACTACGGTGGTGTCTGAAAAGACACTAAATCGTCAAGCACCCGGGACCGACTGCTTAGTGTACCATCCGAAGCACGGAAGTAGCCGTGAGAAATAAATGGTCGGCGGTCACCCATCTTTTTACTGACCGCGCCGAACGTTGCTTAATCGATTGATAAACACAGCAGCCACGGCGCCACGACGACTTATAAAAAAAACTATATTAAACTAGATACAATAAAATCCGATCATAGGTTTATTTAATTAAATATTATAAAATGTCATAAGCGTTGACACACATCTTGGGTGTGGCAGAAGAGACATGAAAGCAAGATTAATGCTGTGGAGATGAGAGCGTTGAGAAGCATGTGTGGAGTGAAATTGAGTGATAGGGTGCGCAATAGTGAAATAAGAAAGAGATGCGGATTGAAAGAAGATGTAGTGACTAAGATTGAAAAGGGTATGCTACGGTGGTTTGGACATTTGGAAAGGATGAGTGAAAGTAGATTTACGAAAGAGGTTTACAGAGCAAGAATGGATGGTGCTGTCGGAAGGGGCCGCCCTAGGCGAACGTACGCCGATCAAATTGGTGACGTTCTTAAAAAGGGCCTAGTTAAAAGTACCCGTAACCGGCGATCATGTATGAAAAGATTAATGAACGTGGAGGAAGCGAAAGAGGTATGTCTGGATCGAAGCAATTGGTGTTCCCTTGTCTCTGCCTACCCCAAAGGGAGACAGGCGTGAGGTTATGTATGTATGTATGTATGTATAAAATGTCAGTGTGAAAGCTTTTAACTATATTAAACGAAGCATAAAAAATCACCTGCAGCCCCGATATTTGCATTTGCAAAAAGCTCAAAAATCACAAAGAATAGCCAGTGCGTTTGTTTCGAAATTGACATTAAATTAAGGATAGCTCCCAAACCCTTGAACTTAACGCTATGAAAACAAATATGTCAGCGGATGTAAGGAACACAATACAACCCTTAGATAAGGTTTTCGTGATTCCATTGAACTTTTCAGGTGGTAGAAGTATTTTAGGATCTGCCTGGCAAGCAACCACCCAGCAGACTTCTGACAAATCTCAACGCTCCGTAAATTATATATTTTGGAAACATTATAGATGTATATATAGAACTCAAACGCTTCATCTTCGACCTCAACACTTAAGTTAAGACTAAGTTCAAACGCGAGTTAACCATCAGTAAAAATAAACTTTTACAACTGACAAACACTGAAAATTTTTATAACTGACAAACACAAGATATGCAACTGTTCACTGAAATGAAAAATTTCTCTCGCGTTAGGGAAACTTTTATATCTCCTGGGTCAACTTATTTTATTGAGAGACAACGCACGCGGATATAGGAGACAAGGTTGTTGACCGATTTATTGTTTTTCTCGCTTTCTCATGTTTTGCCAAATAGGGCACAAATAGGGACAATTAACTATAGCTTACACTAGTAACACCTATGAAAAGTAAACGAAAAATTGTATTTACACTGTTTTCTATGCCAAATATGCATCGCTGGATTTTTACTTTTTTCTGACTGTCCGTCGTAAACAGGTGTTGAAACGGGGTCAAGCCCGTAATTTTTCAAGGTGCCTAGAGCAGTGCAAAATTACGTTACTCCAAAAAAAAAACGAAATGCAACCCGTCGACGCGACGAGGCGGTTGACATAGATTCCGTTTCAAAAAATATTTCCAATATCCTGAGATGGCAACATAGTTTCATATTTGCATAGACACGAAAACATGGCAGTCGTATTCCCTATATTTTTCTTTATTGTTTTTGTTTTTCTCTATTTACATCAATCTCATATTTTGGTCAGTGGCGACAAGGTCAAATGCAGAACAAAGGGCACTGACATAATTTTACAGCATTTAGCTGGAAAACACCTCGTACAACATGGTTCATCAATGCATCTCCTCATAAAAACGTCAGTGAAGTCGACTGAGAAATTCCTACACAGTCAGTGGTGACAACAACTGCCAATAAATTAAAATTTCACCGCGGCTTGGCTTTAAATTCTACCATGTTGGTATTGTAAGCGAAAATACAGTCTGTTATGAAATGATTTGCAAGGAATATTGAATATTAAAATAGTTTCCTTGAGTTGTTGTTATTCCCTTCAAGTTAATACTAGAGAAACAGTTGAGCCTCTGATATTTCAAGTTCACTATCGAATGTTTAAATAACGTTTTCTTCGCACTTTTTTTTTGCATTCACCTTTCATGAATTGTTGAAGTATTTACTTTACATCTTCCAAGTAAGACATACTTTTCTTTGATTATTAGCTAGTTTTTCTGGCTCGAGTCTACGCCGAAATGTCACTTTGTCGACTTGATATGGGGATCCGCTCGACCTATTTCGTCGAGCATCGGAGGATACAGAAAAGACATAAGTCTGGAGAGTTTCGCCCGACAGAACTGTCGAAAAATGCTTGCTGAGCACAAAACGAAATATTTTGCGAGAAACTGTTGAGTTTAGGAAAACTATTAAAATGCTGGTTAAAAGCGCTAGGAATGTCCTGTTTGTTTTCCGTAGTTCTCCCCTTTAAGCACGTTATAATAGCTGCATAAAAGGGGTTCATTTACGTATACGGGCAATTACCAAAAAAAATGACCGTCACGTAATGGAATTCCACCTTAAAAGAAAAAACGAAATAATGAAAAGGATTATTTACTCACTGCAAAATCTATTAAATTTTGTATAAATAGTAAATTTTTATGTTGAAAGTCGTTAATTGAGTAGAAAATTTAAATTTTACTGAAATTTATACTACGAAAATTTCCATTACGTCACAAAGTTTGAATACGATTTAAGTAAAACTCAGAATATATAAAAGTATGTCTTTTTATTTAATCATCTTAAAATCAAACAGTCATCTTAAATGTATAACTACAGATACTAAATATATAAAAGCAATATTTTTTGTTAACAAAACTATTCCTTAACGCTACTTTTTGATTTGATCATTAGCACAAATTATTCTTTACTTTGGTATTTTTGTATATAAATAATTTGTATTTTATATATTTAAGCAAAGGAAAATTATAACACGTCTTATTTATTTTAAATTAAAGCTAAATTCTTTGTAAATTAAGACAAATAATACAAATATAATATCACAAAACGATAGGACAAGTGACGTTAGTGGAAAATACGTCACGCTTTAAAACTATAAGGCAAGGTTTACACAGTCTTCAATTCTCAATGTGCTATAATTTTCAATTAAACTGATTTGAAGTACAGTAAATCATATGTAAATTTTTCAAAGACAGATAATTAATTTAGTACAAAACTAAGCAAAATTACGTTTTACGAAAAAAATAATCCATCACCTTTTACACAGTCTTCAATTCTTAATTCAAAGTAATAATAAAAGTACAGTAAAGTACCTATATCTAAATATTTCAAGAGCTTTAATAACACTAAGAAGAAACCAACCTAGTAAAAAATTAAACAAAATTAAGTTTAACGAAAAAAAAATATATTAAAAAAAATTATCCATCGTCTTCATATTGCGTTGTTTATAGGAACATCAGAGCGAACAATTACATTTTTTAAAAGATTAATTACTATCAAAACAATATACTATTAGGAATGTCTTAATTTTTTTATATAAAGGTACTTATTTAACAAAATTCAGTCACTAAGACACACACCAAAATACGATTATGTTAGATTGTTTGGACAAAAAAATCTAAATCAATAATGATACATTCGAACACTGTGTGAACAAAGCTTAATACATCCATTACGTCACATTTTCCTATCCGCTAGTACATCACGTTTCGTTATGGATGTGACGTATTATGACAGCATTTAAACAAACCATAAAATATAACACAATTAATACGATTATAAAGAATAAACAACTTAATCTAATATGGAAAGAATTAACATAAGATTATAACCAAATAGTAATGTGGAACTAATATTACTTACCACCAAAATCCAAGTTCGTAGTGGAACACAAAAACAACCTAACGTGACGCCCGAATATCAAAAACTGCAATGAACGATAATGGCGCGCATTACATATAAACAAACATGGCGATTCTTCGAAGTTCAAAATGTTGCCAAGGTTCTAATATTAAAAAACCGACAATGAAAAGTAACTATTCTCAAAAAAAGATTTTAGTGCCGTAACGTGGCGGAACTTTCCATGAACGTTATTTTAGTTTAAACATAAAACATGTATTTTGGATTAATTTTTAATCTAGCGTGGTAAATATCAATACTTTTATCAATTAAGAAATATTTTCCTTTTTAAATGAATCTAAAACTCTCTATCCTTACATAGGTAAATATTTAACAGTAACATTTTGAAAATTACAGAAGTGGGGTAGGACACTCTAAAAATTACTGGATTAACAACTTAATTCGTAAATATTTATGTAAAAAAAATATATTTTTATGCTTTTAATCACGTAAACAACAAACTTGTAAGTATTTTTTAGAATTATATTCCAATACTAATAGTAAATTTATCAAAATCAAACAGAATATCTGTAACAAGTTGTGGGACATGTAATTTACGAAAGGTCATTTTTTTTGGTAAACGCCCATACAGGGAAAGATCACTGTCATAACAAATGCAGCGAGCCATCACCTGCCCAATTCTATTCAATAGTTTAAAGTTTAAAAAGCACATATCTACCTGTATAAAATGGATAAATCAATCGCTTCAAAATGTGCAAAATCCGATATAACAGAGCTGTTAAGTCTAACTTTATGTAATTGCCAAGCACTGCCAGCGTTGGTTCTTGCTGACCACTTCAGTCCTAGTTCTTGAGTAGACTAGATGTGCTCCTCATTTATGGGTCTAAGTTTTACTAGGTCTTCACCGGTAAGTACTGGACCTGCACCTAGTGGTAACCAGGTGAGGTGGAGGACACACGTTATTAAAAAAGAACAACCTTATAAAGCAGGTCGGACTAAGGTCCGAATATGTTCGCAAGGTATGCCAATTTATTAAGTGTAGGTACTTGACGGACTGAGCGGTCCTGGTTGAGAGGGATTTTCATGAGATGAATTAGAAGAAATTCGTGAGAAAATATACTAGCCGTAAAGTCATGGCTTTTCTAATATAGTGTTAATGTAAGAAATATTTATTCCACAGCATCTTTTTTTAAAAGTTTACAGGCAAGGACATGTATAGTCCATGTATTCAGATATTTAAAAAACGAAGTAGGAATGGGGTTAGTTCAGAATTGGAAAAAAAAATCTCACAACATTTTTGATTTTTCATTCTAAGCGCGTGTCAGTTTTCATCTTTTCTAACATGGTTACTATTTTTAGAAGAACTTAATTTTGTTTTTACGTCGGCGGTTAAGGAACCGACTGAGAATTGATAACGCTGGCAGGCAAGATTATTAATTGATTTCTCATAATTAAAATATAATTTTCTGGTTAAATGTTGACTTCTGTGAAGAATTTCTGTGAGAGACAATAAAATTAATACATTTGATTTCAATTGCGATTTAGATCATAAAATTGAATGTAATTAAATAAAACCTGTTTTATTCCATCCATAACATCTGGATGCCCACAATACAGGCTCTACCTAATGTGGGATCCACAGTTCATGCATCCTGTATTGTAAGTTAAATCTTTTATCAGCAATATTGTAATTTCCTACAATAATGATTTAAAACTGAGTTGTATTCTCATTTTATTTTATTTTACAACTTATAGTTTAATAAACAATTTAATTTGAAATTGAGAAAAGTTTCTTCCATGTCGGACTGAGAGCAAAGGAAAACCATATAATATGCCAGCTGCTTCTCTTTCCGGGAATACTGTAAAAGATAGTTAAGCGACAGAGGTTTTATTGGCGTTTTTGCGGGCGATAGGTATTATAATTATTGAAAGAGTCGAACGTGATTTCAGATGGTTTTATAACCTCTGGTGTTCTGCCTACCCCACAAGGGATACCGGCTTGAAATTATGTATGTATAAATAAAACCTGTTCAACATACACGTACCTGGGAACTTATAAGGGAAGGTGTAGTCATAGGGCGCGAAGGCCTGCGGCGGCGGCGGCGGCGGCGAGCGGGCGGGCGTGGCGCCGCGCCGCCGCGCCTCGCCGCTGTTGCTGGTCTCATAGCCGTCGTCCTGGCTCTCCGCCGGCTTGCCGGCCGGCTCCGGCCCCTCCGCCCTGGGAAACGAGACATGGTTAAATAACGGCTTCAAATTAAAGGAAAAGGTTTAACTTTAGACGGTCTTTGAGGCGCAGTGTTCGAATGTTCGGCTAGAGAGTGAGAGGACGCTGGGTAGGGTTGCCAGACGGTCGGGATTTGGCGGGATTCTCCCGATTTTTCGTATGTCCTCCCGACTCCCGACAAAGCAAATAATCTCCCGAAAAACAAGTTCGATAATTTTAAGTTCTTATTTTCGTGAAACGAAACTTGCAAACAACTCGGGCGCTTGGCGCAGAGCGAAAAACAATAAACATGCTCATTCGGTTCTCATCTTATGTGTCACAAATACCTACTATATTTTTTTTTTTACTAACTTATTTTTTTATTTCTCCCGACCAAAGCCCTAAAATCCCGAAAAATCGATTATTAATCCCGATAACAGGAAGAATCGATCTGGCAACCCTAATGCTGGGTCAGGGTTAGCTTGAGGAACGAAACTTTCCAAATGGCTCGGGTGTGTATGTATAGATCGGATATTCCCTAGATCGAGTCTGGGTGTAGGTGTACTAGTTCCGCTGTGTGGTCTCCATGACGCAAGCTCACTTTGGGGCTACATGTTTAAGTTTAGGCAATTTATTATCTAATATGAATGCCGGTTTATAGTTGATTTCTACATTGAATCTATATGATCAATCTTTTATGCAATGTCATTCAAAATCGTACACATTGTAGTATTTTACATCTAAGATCGAGGGTTGATATTCAGTATTGGAATCCACTTTTAAATAAGCATTGCCGTGGCATCTTAAATATAGAAAAATAAAAAAATAAGAGCGAAAAACAATAAACATGCTCATTCGGTTCTCATCTTATGTGTCACAAATACCTACTATATTTCTTTTTCTTATATCTACAGTGCAATGCAAAAATATGTTTGTTTACTTAATATATTATGTGTAATTAACTAACTTTTAAATAAGCATTGCCGTGGCATCTTAAATATAGATTTCTATTTCTATAAATAAATCTTGTACCTATTGATTAAATTATTATGTATTTTGTATAGAAAATAAAGCTCCATCCAGACTGTTCAAAACCAATGTTTCCAACCAAGGTTAAGGAAGGTTAAGTTGTTGACAACCAATTCCGAGTATCATCCACACTGTTACAAACGGTGGTTGCAAACAAGGAGATAAACCAAGGTCACGCTAAGCCACGCCCCAAATCGTCAGAGCAGCGCTTTGATCTCTCGCGCAACATCTTCGCGATGGCAGTTTTGTATGCAATTGAGGATATAAAGAAGGAAAGGTTGAAACGCAGGCTAAAAAGCTACAAAACTCGAGTCATTCATAGTTATAGTTACAAAGTAAAATATACAATAACAAGCTTACACGCTGTCCTAAACACAGACAAACATCTACATGGATAACGCAAATGCATGTACTTTGCGTGTCCGAACCCCGACCAAGCGTCAAGGTTGTTATTAGCAAGGTAAGGTATTTTCAACCATTGCCGTTGCGCTCGTTACGGTTTTTATCAAAGATAAAAACATAATAGAATAGAATAAAGTTTATTTATATCGCTAATTATAATTTTATTAGAAATTAATTTAACTGTAATAGTATTCGTAATATAGTACGAACAGGAATATTACTGAAATATAAAGTATAGTAGGTTGTAACATTTGCCCTTTGAAAATACTCAACGGATATAATTTTACGATTTTTCCGTAACATACCTAAATATGAGGTTACGTTAAACTACGCATCAAGACGCTCATTATTTATTAACACGCTTTTGAAACAAAGGTCGCCCAAAATGCTAACTAAAGCACAACCTTATGCAGGCACATGTGCCTGGTCAATTAAAGGGCTCTAAAATTAAAATAAATATGAATGTGAGCGAGTGCAAGCGAGCCGGGTCCTAAGTAAACAGTGCTTCATCACGCGCCGACCGCAGAGCGCCGCCGAAAGGGGACAATACACCCAAAACACACGAATTATTGTACCTACACTTGATATTATTTTAAATAAAATATAACCAAGGAATAGATAATGTAATATGTAATGACTGTCATTATGACTCGTGACTACGGTTTCTGTAAAGACAACGAAATGTCTATTTAAAATCTTACTAATATTATAAATGTGAAAGTTTGAATGGCCAAACATGGATGTTTGTTCCTCAATCAAGGTAGAACGGCTCAAGATATTTGGATGAAATTTGGCACAGTGACAGTGTGCAGTCTGGAATAGTACCTGAGCTACTTTTTATCCCGGCTGATGATGATAAAATTGCGCGGGTAAAACCGTACGAAACAGCTAGTCTTTTCAATATACCTAATTAATTGGAAGCGATTTATAACAGTAAAAAACGTATTTTATTTACCTACAATTGATGATTGAAAACTTGAAGACATTCCACTTTTAGTAAATAGAAACACTGCAATGAATATTGACTAAATTAGTATTAAGTATTGAAAAAATGTCCTTTGAGTTGACTAAGGCGGAAATTTTGCATAGGTCGATAATTTATCTTCAAAATATTGGAATGTTTTACAACAATCAGTGTTTTTTATGAATACTTTATGAGTTTTGAGTAAGAAGTAGGTAGGTATATTCTAAAATAGAACTACTGATGGCCAGTAAATCGGAAAATTCTGATAGAATGTTACGCTGTTAAACATGAGTTATTTCATTAATCTGGTTGATGAAGACACGTGTCACTTTTTTAAATTAATTTAGTCGTAAAAACGATTCTTGACTCCCGTACGCATGCAAACATAGAAAGTATCCGTTTCAATAATTGACTCTGCGACTTTACTGACCACGATCACTTTGGCGTTGGGGTAAACCTATCTGCCTCAGACGCCAGTGGTTGCGGGTTCGATCCCCGCACGGAAAAAGGAAAAAAAATATGTTCCGTGTCTGGGTGTTTATCTATTTATGTATTTATATTCTAGGATCCCCCCTAGTTCGCTATATGGTATCCCATAACACAAGCTATGCTTACTTTGGGGCCATGTAGTTGGTGTGATTGTCTGGGGATTTTATTTATTATTTATTTACTTAAAATAAGAATTTAAGGAATATAAAGGACTACTTGCTTTGCATATGACAACTAATATTTTTTATCGTGTTTGGATACCTGGATTTAGCATGATCCATATTTTTTATAGAATTTAAGTTAACATAACTTTTAGGAGTACCCTTGAGAACTTTTCTGAATATCAAACAGTATGTTTTAAACAGATATAGGTTCTATTCGTTCGAGTTAGCTACAGGGTTAACTATTAGACTATATGAGACATTTAGCAAAAGTCCTAGCTATTAAACTCCAACTGAACAAAACTGTGTCTACCTATAGTTTCTTCTATTACACAATTATAAGGTTGTCTGGAAGAGATCGCTCTGCAGCGATAAGGCCGCCTGTTGTGCCTATCTATATGTTCTTTGTTATTTTTAAGTTTTCCTATTGTAATTGTTGTAATTTTTTACAATAAAGTATAAATAAACAAACAAAAAAATTCACTGCAGCTTAATGGTGACGTCTTAAATAACTGAAAAATGTGCTAAATAAAAATTATTGAGTTATTTAAGAATAATTGAGTATTTTAAATGTAAAACCTTCAAAATATTATTAATGGTGGTGACGTCTGTCTGGATCTCCAATTATCACACACTAAAAAAAGCGCTACAATTGCTGAACTAAGTGCCAACGCTGCGTCACGCGTTTCATACAAAACTGCAACGGACGATCGAAATGCGCCAAAATAAGTATTTCTATTGACACGACTTTGCAAGAACACTTATGAAATTGTACTAGCAACGCTGCGTTACGCGTATGATACGGACGTACGGTACGCGCGTTCGAACGCGTAACGCAGCGTTGGCACTAATCCCGTCCTAATAAAACCGTTCACCGTAACATACGTCCTGTCTATAATAAAACGTCATTAACATATCCCGGCACAATGGACACGGTCCCTTACCCGTAGGGTTGTCAATTTTTTTTTCTAGAAATAAAGTATTTTTGAGTCTGAAAAAAATATCAAACGGTGTTTGGGAAAAATAAACAGTATTAAATTTATTTAATGTTTTAAACAAATCTTTTTAGAGCTTCTCGTACAAATTACTAATTTAAGTCCACATTTTCGAAAAACTTACAGCTAGGTTTTTAAAATTAAATAAAAGGTAGTGTGGCACTCGGAGACTGCCGCGGTAAAGCTATTGCATAGCATTTTTTATCAACTTATGCAATTATAATTATTTTATTAATGTAGTAATGTTTGATCTAATATGAAGTTCCACAAGTTCCTAGTAGATGGCGCTGATTGTTTATTAAAGCCCGCATGTAAAGTTATGAAATCAAAGTATCACCGCTGTGCCGGTCGGAGTGGGGGGTGTTAGGTTTTTTTCGTTACGGAATTTCTGGATTCGGTCCCCACGCTCAAGGCCCGCGATAGAAGCTATGCAATAGCTTAAAAACTTTAGGTAATATGATGGCCATTTACAAAGTTTCCACTTACAGTTATGCTGACAACAGTATTTTGTATACTTTATTTTCAACAATAAAAAGTATAATGTGGTGAAAAACAGTATGGTTGGCGACCCTACCTACCCGCGCGCCGGCAAGTGGCAAGCGCTCGAGTGACCATCCCATAATGACGGACCGCGCTAGAGATGTCCCGTATTGCCCAGTGTGGGAGGGAATATTGCCGGCAACATTGCCTGCAGTGGAAATATTAGGGAATGTTGCTTAATTAAAAGTCAAAATAGGTAAGGAAACTGCTGACATTACCTAAAAAATGTATTCATTAAGCTATATTATTTCCAATTTCGACCTTACAACCAAAAATCTGCAGACCTTAGAGCATCGTCGTAAGGTTGCGTGTTTAACCGTGTACTACCGGATACATTTTGGTGAGTGCGCCAGTGCTCTGTTCGAACAAATTGAACCCTCACCCTTTTACCATCGGACTACTAGACGCAGACAGAACTTCCATCCGTATGTGGTAGATATTCCGAAAAGTCGAACTAAGCGCTTTGACAGTTCCTTTTTGATACGAGTCGCCAAGGTTTGGAATGAACTGCCTGCGTCTATTTTCCCTGACCAGTATAGTCCTAGTACTTTTAAGCGTCGAGTGAATAGGTTTCTCGTGGATGGACGTGTAACACCTTAGTCTTCATGTTCACGTAACATCAGGTGGCATGGAAGACAAACGTCCCATCCATAATTCATAAAAAAAAAAAACATAAGGGTTGTTTTGGGGGAAAATTTCCAGTATTGCCGGGAAAATACTGGGAATTTTGCCGAACTTGTCAAATATACGGCAATGTTCCCCACATGAAAGAGAAATATTAGTGTATTGAACAAAAGGTATTACTTAATTAAAACCATTTATTTTAATTTTGTTTCTGTCTTTTATTTTAAATCACATACTAAAAAACATCGATTTTTAATATATAAAATGGAAATAAAAAGGTGCAATTCTTTACAAATCTCTACAAAAACCACAAGTTGCTTGGTGTGCTATTTTACGATAGAGAAACTTCACAAAATAAAACTTAAACTATGGTTTGACTGCAGTAGTAATGAAATATACATAATATATTTGTATTTATGTTATACTAGCTGTTGCACGCGGTGTTACCCAATTCGAATTCGGGATAAAAAGTAATATTGCTATGTGCTATTCCAGATTGTAACTTATCACTACGCCAAATTTCATTCATATCCGTAGAGCAGTTTCGTCGTAATTGAGGAACAAACATTCACATTCAAGATTGGCAATGTTGCTGGAAATGGGAATATTGCCACCAGGCACATCACTAGCCGCGCGCTCACTCGGTAATTTAGTTTCGCGGCACATCGATTTTGTATGACCACTCCACATTACGCGGGGCTGCGTGAGGGCTCCCTATGTGCTACCATTAGAGGTACAATTACCGAATTCAGTAGGTACTCTAACAGCGGGGCAATTACAGAGTCGGGTTATTAAAAGTAATTATTGCGCCGCACTCACATTAGGAATGGCTTCTCTATGTAGGATATTTTCTAACTTCTATTTTAACTAATTTACGAGATTCATACCAGAGCATTAAAAAAACCGACTTCACGTCAAAACTTTGGCTGAAGTATAAGTTCGTCAATGTAAATATTCTTCCTATTCATACATGCTCAGTACACCATTTTTAACTTTTAGTTTTTTATTGTATTTTCTTTTTTATTTTGTGCAATAAAGTGTAAAAAATAAATAAGTATCCTCTATCATATGAAACATAATTCAAAATCGAATCATAATTGTCTAAAAAATCGTGTAAAAAAAGACTTAGGTACACACGAATTGAAAACCTCCTCCTTTTGGAAATCGGTTAAAAAACGGAAATCGTGGTAAGAATCCCGAAAATTTATGAAAGTACATACGAGTATAGTGAAATTTCCATAGTTCAAAACAGTAATAACTACTATTTGGATAGAAATCCGCTGAGGGAGAGTGAAGAGCTCATCACTACACATTAATACACAAATCCTTCCGTCGTGTCTGCCTAAACGCCATTAATTCAAAAAAACCGCAGGGTTTTAACCAACAGTGCGAGTGATTCATGAGAAAGGTGGATAGTTAATTATGGTTTTGTCTAAATTGGTTGAAAGTTAATGCTGAAATTGGAATGAAATGTTGTGGATACATCGGCGAAAAGCATGGCAACTGGGAGCTTAGAGCCTGCTACCCGAGCAAAGTCTGGCCGGGTCGCTTAGCTAATATTTATAGCTTTTATACATTCGTTGAGTCCTCGCACTACGTGACTCAGGCAGATTTTACCGTTGCAAAGTAAACGAAAGTAACAAGCTAGGTGCGTGTGATACCTAAGAGTCGAAATAAACAACCAAAAAGCTGCAGACCTAAGCATTAGAGCATCGTCGTAAGGTTGCGTGTCTAACCGTGTACTACAGGATACATTTTGGTGAGTGCGCCAGTGCTCTGTTTGAACAAATTGAACCCTCACCCTTTTACCATCGGACTACTAGACGCAGACAAAACTTCCATCCGTATGTGGTAGATATTCCGAAAACTCGAACTAAACGCTTTGACAGTTCCTTTTTGATACGGGTTGCCAAGGTTTGGAATGAACTGCCTGCGTCTATTTTCCCTGACCAGTATGTTCCTAGTACTTTTAAGCGTCGAGTGAATAGGTTTCTCGTGGATGGACGTGTAACACCTTAGTCTTCATGTTCACTTAACATCAGGTGGCATGGAAGACAAACGTCCCATCTATAATTCATAAAAAAAAAACGCTTTGATAGTTTCTTTATGTTACAAGAAAGAATAACCAGTGAAATATCTTCACTTTCGATAAGGCCGAGCTGGGACTGAAATGACCATTTTAGTTGGGCTTGAATGTAAGAAATATTTATTTACATAATCACCATGTTTTTAGTATCCTTCAGCACCAATAAAACGTTTGCAATTTGACTTAAACGTGCGAGTGAGAACGCGTATATTCGCCGCTTTGCTGACTCGTTCGTTTCAATGCCGCGCCTGCAGCGAGATATAGTAAATAGTTAGGATATACTACGATGGCGTGTATCTAACAGCTAGTTGTAAGAAACGCCATTATCCTAATGAACAGCATTACTAATCGCGGGGCACGATGCGCGCGTTGTCACTCAAGGATCCCGCGTGACCCCGCGCTCGCCCGCGGCGGCGCCGTGACCGGCCACCCCGCATTACGACACGAGGCCACAACCGCCATCACGGCACTCAAAACAATGCACAATGAACGAACAAAAAAAAATCACAAAACCAACTTATATGCAAATAAGAATCTCGCGTAGGGTGCATACGTAAACAGGAGTATACCTCTATTCGTTTTCTTGATACCTTTCCAAGAAATACGACGAGCGAATTCCCGGAATGCTACTATTGTTCAGTAGGTAAAACCTCAGGAGAAAGTTACAATGGGGTTTTTACAGCTGTTCGACTTTTGAATAGATTGTTCGGGGCAATTCAAAGTTTTGATCGATCATGCGAGCGAGGTGATGGATGGGTGTGTAACAAAAAACTTGTGGGCATGTCGCAACGCTGTCCTTGTATGTGGAGGTCGGCGCGGCGCGGCGGGCGAGGCTTGGAAATGTCACTCGGCGGGAAGGGCGGGCGGACAATGCCTCTAGCCTTATTGCATTCTAGCGGAGCAACAGAACACGACGCGATCCGTCACCGACGAGCCCTATTGCGAAAGGGCCTCGAACGGACAAAGGGGATTTCAGTGCAGTCGTGTCCGCTCGAATGGGATTTGTTTCGCAATGACATCTGTACATCAAGCTTTGAGCTCGGGTCATGCTCCGAAGGATTTAATTACATTAAAGTACTTTGAGTACTCACAGGATTAGACCTCGCAGCGGTCGATGCAGAGTCAAACTAGTTTGACTTTATCAGACCTTATCAGATGATAAAATCATAAACATGTCAAACAAAGTTCGCAGACGAGTAGTTAAGCGGAGTATATTAACCCGCATCAAAGTTTACAAGTACACGTTGCGCAGCTCCCTACTCCAATAGTTGTTTAAAGTTCTTGTACAAGTTCCAGCGCCCGCCCCCGCCTGCTTCAACTTGCGCAGACTTTCCGAGGTCACTCGCAACTAACTTCAGAAAAACTTTACTAAACTAATAAATTTAAATCGCCAGTTGAGATATGAATAATTAAATACAGTCATTGTAATATTCAGGCGGGACGCCTAACGAAAGTAAGCTCAGAGCTATTAATCTCGAAATGTAAACAAAATAAATCATAAAACAAGTATATTCAATAAAAACTTGCACTCGGCCGAGAGGCAACAAGAAGTAAAAGAATACCCGGCAATTGCGGTGGGCGTGGCCGCATTTATAGCAAACCACAAGTTAAACTTCAACCTATTATTATACACCCACGTGCCTTGACCTATCCCAATTAAATATTTATTTTTCTTCTTTTTATATTTCATTTTATAACTCGGCGTGGTCGTAAAGTCAGACGGAACAAAAGTTGTAAACTTTGCGAGAGCGCGCGGAGAAAATCGATATTTGGGTGAGCGGCACATGGCTCGTTAGCGTGGCGTGTCGCCGGGACTTGGGAAGCTCTTTGCCTTGTCACGGGCTCGGTGCTGTATGTGGAATGAAGAATCCCTTGTCCATAATTAAAGCCTAGTACGGTAGCATGGGAGTGTGGGAGTAGCTACGTCGGGTGTAAGTTTTCCCATCGCCGGCAGGTGGTCATTCGCACGGCTCCGGGCCGATCCGTGTCCTACGGCATAAATCATTCACCGACACGGCACGGCAGGTAACTGCCCGCTAAATGCTCCACTAATAAAATAAATAAGTCGTCCGGCGCGGCGTGTCTTGTTTACACTCGGTGTTATAATTCAAAGTGGCCATTTTATGAATGGACTCATTCAAACAAGCCATAAACATGTGTAATTGTATGGAAGCGTGCGATTGTTTATATCATTGATCAGCTGATCGGTCTATTTCGACGTCGCGACGCGCCGCGCCGCCGTCGACATTATAATATTTATTCGGCGAATACGCGATATGCGATTTACATATTTACGAGTTCGGACTGTATCGCGCGAATGTGTGTCAAGTACTTGCGATCGATCACCTGCTTAGATTGTAAGAAAGGAGAAAGATTAGTAAAGCCGGCGTATAATTGTGACCTCGATTGATTTATGGCCGTTATCGCGCTGCTGCCAATCCGACATAATTAAAACCTTTAATTACGCTGTAATAAAACGCGAGTTCATTATTTTGATTACGGTTAAAGTTAAAATTATTAATGCAATTCGCTAGAGATGGGCGCGAGGCGCTATTAAATAGCATAAATAATAATATTTCATTATTCTTTACTACCTAATGCATTAACGTTTTAGTAACTGCCACAGCTGATGGCGGTACTAAAAGGTAGAGAATCATGTATGGAGTAATTAAAAAGAAGTAATTAACTACTTAAATCCGCTTTAATTGCTAATTATGAGTTTTCGTTATGAGCAAGCGGGATGTTCTTATATCTTGGACTTTTGCAGATTTGTATCCACCTTCCACGTGGGTTGAACGTCCTCATTCCGGCGCCCCGCCCGCCGCGCCGCGCGCGCATCCAATGTCACTCGCATCAGGCAGGGATCGCCGAGTTGCGCAAGCGTTTGCCCAACGCGCATAAATCATAAAGCCCGAGACGACCGCGAGCGCTTGCAAAGCGTGGGCGAGAACTACACATACATACACTGCGTATACACAAGCTATTAGCGCACTGTACCAATAATCTGTTTGCTGTTTCATAGTAAGGAAATAGAGGGATAGTCGTCCGATTGTTTTATGAATGCGACAGAAGATGTGTCCATTCATTGGAAGACAATTGTCTGTAGTAACAATACTATAGAAGTCTTAAAAAGCACTGTTATTGATTGAATAAATCTGTAAACCGTGAAAAACAAAATCGAGTAGTGTTACTTCATCATTTTGCGATTTAAAAGATACCATTTAAAGCTTTGTGCGTTAAGTAATGTTGAAATGTAAATTTTAACGTTGCCATTGAAACAAATGGAACACCACTCATCAGTGGATAAACCTAACCAAGAGTCTATGGTACTCGTTTATAATTAAAAAAAAATGCTTATATTGTTTGTCTTCGAAATACGCAGAAAAGATGTAAAATACGGATAGTAGCAGTAGTTAGTTATGGACTATTGTACGATCCGAATACGATATTAAGAAGGTACCTATATCAAATGAAAATTAATATAATCACGAATGCAAAGCATTAAAAAACCGACTTCACGTCAAAACTTTGTCTGAAGTATAAGGTCGTCAACGTAAACGATCTCTGAATTCATACATATCGAAAAAAAAATGTTTTTTTTCTTGAAGTATCCTCTATCATGAAACAAATCGGTTCACATAAAAAAACATACAGTGGAATTGAGAACCTCCTACTTTTTTTAAGTCGGTTGAAAAGAATTTCAAAAAATCGTATGCAAATTATATAGTTGTGTGTATTAGAACCTACGTAAAGTTCACTTTCATTTCGATTATTATTTTTTGTTTATTTATAACAATACAAAGGTTAGAGCTTGTTTACCTGTCTATACTTAAGGTTTGTTTGTTTTTATTTTTCTCAATCATCAATAAAAAAATATTTTTGCCTTGATAGCCATTTTTCAATTTCAATAATTGTTCCGTAAAACATAACTTTATACAAACATATCATCATAATATTCTGGAGACACTACAGTTTTTTCAGGTATTTCACTCCCCGATTATTCGACTTACGAAAGATAAAATTGATCCACAGTGACTTAATAAGTAAACGGTGTCTTCATGTCTTATAACATTTTGGACTCACATATTATAAGGTAATAATAAATCCTTTTCCAACCCTGCTGAAGCGACATTTAGGCTATCCTAACTCAATAAAAACGTACTTCCATGCTGTACTGGGAGCGGAAAAAAACATAGAATGTACCAGCTTCTCTTCCTGGTCATACTGTAAAAGTAATTAAGGGACAGAGGTTATACCTCCAAATTTTGTCAATCGTGACATCAGATGGTGTTATAGCGTCTGGTGTTCTGCCTATGCCATAAACGGCGTGAAGTTATGTATGTATGTATGTAATAAAAACGTTCCAAAGGGAAGTTCGCGTAAACAAAACCGCGTTGAAAAGCCAGTTCCAGCATAAAGCCCACTGATAATCGAGTGGCTACATAATGCAAGCGACGCAAGACCGCCGGCGCCGGCGCAGCGACCCACTTGCGTTTGCGCAGATAAGGCCGACTCCGCCGCGACCGAGCGCGTCGGGATCGCCAACCCACTTACTAAAGCTACGGATGATACGAGTATCAATATGTCAGTCAGCATTGTCGACACCTACTTAATGCTTACTACAAAGTACACTTGACCTGTTTTATTAATAGTCTATCCTATCTAAGATGGTCTTCTTGGGGAAGAGTTAACGCCGTTTTCTAAATCCAATCTTGGCATCCATCCTGCAGGGCTAGCATGCAACCATCGATAAATAGTCGAATCGACAAGATAAATATTATTTTGTTATTTTCTCCTATTATGTAAGCTAATATGCGCACCATAATAGATAGAATTACTCGATTTGATACCATGATTAAGACCACAGAACCAAATATGTCATAATCTTAATAAATTACATACACTAAATACCATATTCTAAGAAAATATCGATAAAAGGCCCGATTTATCGTTGTCGACGGTAGCATGCTAGCCCCGCTGGTAGACCCGAATATTTACGTGGTAGGTAATAATACAGAGGTTAGCTTTCAAGTTTTGATGTCTTTTGAAGCTTTTTAAAATTTACTAACGAACGGTTACAGAAATATTTCTTCTGGTCCAAAACACCTGAACATCGGAGTTATTCTTGGGATCTTAATCATCATTTCGTTTCAGGCCGCAGTAAATATCAGCTATCGATGCCAATATTACTTTAAATTTAGGAACTATATAGTCAAGCCATCAAACATCATCAAACAGAAGTTTCTTTTATAAACTTTTATAACTAAAAGCAAAAGAAGCCGATGGGCAGTGATTGAGAGTGGCCAGCAGAAATATACAAATCAATAGGCAACAATTTAAGGCTAAACTCAATCTTACCCTCTCGTAAGTGCCGGTGAAGTCGACTATGGTGTATGAGGGTTCAACTCTTATAAAACATTGTCCGAACGTATAAGAACCTAAGCGCCATGATTGATTGACGGGACTGTATACGCATAATCGTCTTTCATCAGGAAACACCACATGTCGAAGACGAACCAATGGTTCTTGCATACATAACTTCACGCCTGTATACCTTATGGGGTAGGCAGAACACCAGAGGCTTTATATCCATCTGATGTCATGTTTGACTTTGGAGGTATTATGATGATGGAGAGATGTTTTTCTTTTGCTCGCAGTCAAGCATGGAAGCAATGGTTCTTCTCTCCCCTATAAGGTCTGGTATAGGGTGTCAGAAGCTAGTGGGATGGCATCGGATAATATCTGAATTATCCTTGGATTTGATTTTGTCAAATTGCATTGTATCCTTTGAAGAACCAAATGGATGTCGAGAATTTCGTTAGGAAAAAGTTATCTGTTGATTTTGGTCTAGCTTTTTTTAATAAATTAATTCAGTGGTTTGATGCAAAGCCTAGGATATTAATCTATGACATCCAATATCTAGTTTTCACGTAGTAATTGCCCTATTAAGCTTAACGAAAAAAGCGAAATATTTTCAACGAAGATATTGTGCATAATTACTGCTCCTAAGTCCTATTACTACACGCGGGGATACACTGTACATAATCTCAAACAAATTGTTCAGTAAAATGCTGAAAATATGTCTGAAATTAAACCCAATTCAGCACTCGATGTGTATGCCTTCTGAACTTTCAAGTGTAAACGAAATCATTCCCGTTTGTTTTATTAAAACATTCCAGTTGCCGATACCAACGTAATTTAAAATACCAAAGATTGACTTTTCTTAATTTTATGCAAAATAGTGCTTTCTCATCAGTTTCAAATTCAAAAGAATTATGCGCCTTTCGAAGTATCACATTTAATAAACATGTACCTATAATTAATCCAGATTAATCTTCATTCAGAATTAAGCATCCGTCTTGCTTGACGAAATAAAGTTACGTAAATAAGTAATAATTTAGCTTTTAAGATTAAACTTATTGAATACTATGAAATTAATAATGTTTTTAAGTTTTTTGCATTTAAAATGCTCAATTATTCTTAAATAAATGAAAAATGTGATAAATAAAAATTACCCGACCAGGATTCGAACCTGGGACCTCTCGTTTGTCGGACGAGTGCTCTCCCAACTGAGCTACCGGGTCCTGGTCGGGTAATTTTTATTTATCACATTTTTCATTTATTTACTATAAAATTATTCTATTTCGTGTCTATTAATTGAAAATATTATATTTTAGTCCAGTGCCAAGACAGGATTCAATTCATATCCCCAAACCTAAAATCCACCTCCAACCATTAGCTTAATACCGTTTACCTTTCTTTCACAGACTCCACATAATGCAAGTTAAAGTAACGTCAAACAGAATCGCTTAATTAAACGGAGGCACTCAAAGCGATAAGCATCGCGTAATTCAAAAGTCTACTATCACTAACCAGGTAGAAAGACCGAGAGCCTATTCAGTTTGTTTACATTTGAAAGGGCCTCTCTGCCAAACCTGATCTCGAAAAGGCCCAAATTCGAAGGGAACAAGTTACTTTTTACTTTCAAAAAAAAAATGGCGAACTTGAAGCTCGGCGGAGAAGGGTGCGAGGGAAAGGTTGACCCGATTGTGCCTACTTCTTTTTCCGTCGTGGGCCAATTAGAGCCAAAGCTCTTTACTTAATAATCCAAAGCTTAAATGACAAGTTACTCCGCCTACCCACCGCCTCTTAATTGAAAACAACCTCTCAAATGACAACTTATTATAGATTATTAAGTTTAATTTAAAAAGAGTTGCATTATAAGTACTTAATGAAAAATGATATTTAAAGTAGGCTTTGCTTATCAGCCGATAAACAAAATGGAAGGGTTTGAAGTTAATTGGGTTAGTTCGGTTATTGTGAGAACATCCTCTTTAGATTAAGTCGGTTTGACGAAATAAAAATTGCATTCATAATAATGTCGTGTTCCGTTAAGTGAAACGTACGCTTTTTTGGACATATTAAATTAACCACTTATTATTGTTATTAAAGTAATATGTAATTACTTACAGACGGAAACATTATCATCGAAGCGTAGGTACTTTGAAGGCAAGCTTCTGTAGCACGCTCATAAGCTTTTGGTTATAAATAAATAAGATATTTTAATGAAATAAATACCCAGCAGTCAAAACGTGGCAATAAAAATTCGGTGACAAAAATTAGGAATGTATTTAGATTTGCATTGTTAACGTTTTATATTAGTTAATTAAGCCGTGTTTCACCAGGCACGCAATATTATAAGAAAATGGGAACAACTTTTCTTAAGAATTTCATAATTATATGTTTCTCGTGTATATTTAGGTAATTACATTTAAGCAGTCAATTACTACCCTACGTTTAAATCCAGGTTAATCTTCAATTGGCTATAATGTTGATATAAAATTTCAGTTAAATTAAATCGTTTAGGTGTTTTGTCATGAATAGATACAAAAATCTATACTAATATTTATGCAATTACAATATAACTAGATTGTTTATTTATGAAAGTAATATCTACTTTGGAAGGTATAACTTGCAGTTATCCAATAGAACGAATCCAATCTAGATTCTCTTTTAACTATGCAACAGTTCCTAAGTTTTAAAATACACGACATTTCAGCTTGCTATAGTGATGACAAAGTCACATTATCGTTCAGATGGGGCGGTACTGAAGGGCAGGTATCTATATCTCAAGCCACGGTTTGTCTACCTACAAAAAAAAGTAGGATAAACGAGAACGAAACGCTTCTTGACAGAATACCTAATAAGGCAGGGGTATACTGGATCAGTCTTTCAGACAAAATTCTTTGTGGGCCCCAGCACATAGAATTTCGTTGACTGTAATTACGTCTACACATTACGTACGAGTAGGTAAATGAAAGTTGTATTTAATCTAATTATTTGCATTTTATCATGAAGTTTCGGTGTCATTGCTTTATAATACTGGTATACACTTTTATTTTTAATTAATCGTGAAACGACATTATTCTTTAACGAATTTAAAAGTTTATTTTTGTACCGTTTAGTAAGGTTGCTTTTGCAAAAATCTTACTAATCTTACCTACTGATTCTTACTAATATTATAAATGTGAAAGTTTGGATGTATGGATGTTTGTTCCTAAATCACGGGAGAACAGCTGAACGGATTTGGATGATATTTAACACAGTGATAGTGTACAGTTTAGAATAGCACATAGGCTAGTTTTTATTCCGAAATTCCCCCGGGACTCGAAATTGCGCGGATAAAGCCGCGCGCAACAGCTAGTAAATTATACTTCAGATTTTTGGATTGAAAAACATAACATATTACCGGGTTTGATTCAATTTTAACGATTTTCAGAACTCGAAGTTTGTTTTGTAATTGCATAAATCATGTTCTTAATCCCTAATATGAGTACATTTTTCAAAGTCCGCCCTACATATCGCGGGCATTGCTACTGAAGTAGGGTCTGTGACAAACTGCCCTGCCGCGGCTGGGAGCGTGTCGTGCGCGGTGACTAATCCGAGTGACCCTCGCGAGTTGGTAGGACCCCTTTAGGGCTTGCTAGTGACCATGCTTCATGCAAAGTCTACTCATCAATATCTTCTCTCGAAAGTATGTTAACATGAGATTTGTAAAGAGCAAGTTTCTTCCAGAAACCGTGTGATGTATAACCTCTTTTGACTTATGAAGAGATTGAAGCGTTAAAAAAGGCTATCTAATATATAAAATATACTTACTTCAAATAGTATTCTCGCAAAAAGACTGGGATGGCAAATTTTAATACTTTAACTAAGATAGGTATGGACTACGGACAGTGATTATCCCGGAGTTAAATACTTGATATGTCACATGTTTGATTTATATTAATCAGCAATCCATTATACGAGAAAGCAAAGGCATTGTTTGCACCAAAAAAAAACGATTCAGAATTTATATGACTTCCCTATTGCTAACTCAATTCTTAACAAATATCGAAAGAAAGTAATTCAACGTGGTTTAACAAGAGTAGGTTTACAATTTAGGTTTGAAATTATTTGTAAAAGAATCGCCACAAAGAATGCTCTAGCACGGCTCGGCAGGCAGGTTTTCAACGGATTCTATTCTGGTAACGAAGCGTGACGTCATCGTTATCAGCAGCGCTGATGAGCGTGTGCGAGCGAGCCGCGAAGTTCCTTGTATGCGTCACTGCTATATGACATGGCTGCCTCGCTGTTTTACGGCAACAAGCGATTCTGTAAACTTGCTATAGAATATATGTATAGAAAAAGACAAGTGTTGTTTACTGATTGTAATAGTTTAAATTGTATTTCAATTAGTTATTCACACAAAGTAGACTCCGCGCGCTGTTTTACCAACGTAATTTTGGGGTAGGCAGAACACCAGAGGCTGTATGACCATTTAATGTCACGTTTCACAAATTTCGAGGTATTGCAATGATGGAGAGAGACTATTGCAGTGACAGGGGGTCAGCCTATCGCCCGCAGAAACTCTGTCCCTAAACTGACTTTTACAGCATACCCGAGAAGAGAAGCAGCTGGCACATTCTGTTTTTATGGAAACACGTTTAAGAATTTCTTGATAAAATCTAGCCTGCAACCTTCTCAAAGTGCTAGGTTAGGTATTAAATGGGAAAGATTTTTATAATTCAACTTGTGGTGTCTCTCTTAAGAAACCATGGTCAAGAGTTACACTAAAATTCTCAGTATTAATTTAGGGTCTGTCCTAGCCTTGTGCAAAATTTCAGCTCAATCTATACAGCCGTTCTAGCATGAAATTACAGAATACATTCATACTTTATAGAACTAGTATGTATAAGTTTACGATACTTATATAGAGCCACCTAAATCATCTTTTCCTTCGTTTTCAAAGTTATTTTTAACGTTTAGGAACAGTACCTATAATAATAGTGAATCGAGCAAAATAAAGGAAACATTATTGCAGCTCCTTTTTAAAGTGAGGCCTTTCCAGCTATAGTTGTACAAAACCGAAATTAGACTCTAATAACCCAACATAGGCGGATTAATTATATTATAGAGACGACACAGCGGAAATAGGGGTCAATAGAAAAATACTAAAATGAAGATCAGTTCACTTTATGTTATAATCAAAATTACAATGTGCACGAACTTATTTTAATCACCGATATATTCTTAGTGAGTTTTATTAAGGAAACAATTTTGTTATAAAGAAATTATAAGTAAGCTTGAAACCATGGTATCTAAAAACACAGCGACTTATAGTTAATTGTATAATCTAATAAAGCGATTTAATACGGATTAATATGAATTTTAAATACCACTTTACCCATATTTGTTTAGTTAGTTTTTTGTGTTCTCGTTTTTATAAAGTTTGCCCCCACAACCTAAAACTTCTCCTGAGGAACATGTTATAATAAATTATTGCGTAGTTCGATATTAAGTCATAGTATGAAGCAAAATCATAGTTAAGCTGATTCCTACCAATGCGACTCTATGTGGTCACAATAGAGATCAGATTCCTAAACAAGTGGCACGGCTGTATTGCAGTCTAGTGTACACACGAGAATGCTTATTTCCCCCAAAACGTGAGCTACCCTTTATCTAGCGACCGTAGCGTTGGGGTCTGATGCGGGGGTTGGGGCAGGGGGCAGGGGGGCAACTAAAGCAAGCAACCCCCCCTAATCTTTGTGAACGAAATTTCGAGCAAAAATCTGTACACGATAATGAGTATAGTTAGGTAGGTAGGTGCCGAACGGTCGATAATTTACGGGTACGTGGGATGGCTGCCATGCAGAGTTCAGCTGTTTGATACAGCTAGTGAGGCTGCATCAAATATCAGACTGGCGACAGTTAATTGTCGAACTTGGTTACGTACAAACGACTGCCCGACGAATGTTTCATTGAGGACGCTCTTTTGGACGCTTCATTGTTCTATTGTCATTTTGAGTTTGGAATATTCACGGAAAACTGTGCTAGGCTGGCCTTGTGGTTCTTTTTTTAAACGGGTTTGGTGACTGAATACGCGGCACGTACAATGCCCGGCTGCGGTTCGCAGCGCGTGTACATCAACTAAACGCCACCTTATAAAAATTGTTCACGCTTCGGCCCGAACAACAAACGAAATAATGGCTAACGACCTTTTTTACTATACCTAGAACTCATTGATTTTACCCCTAGTTTGCGAAATATGCTCTAAAAATAAGTAATAAGATATTTACTTTCTTTTGACGATAAAGTCAAATAAAAATAATATAAGTCAGATCCGTAGTTCTTGATTAGTAACCTTGTGCTCATATTACCATTATCTGGAACCTAATTACACGTTTACCTAGTTGTGGCGATACGTCGCAGAAATGTATGAATTTCAAGACGGGGCATATGATACGAATAAAAAAAATATTGACTGATTTTTTTCTGAGCCCTAAAATCAATCAATACACTCAATAAGTTTTGTACTAGGTATTGGGAAATCTACTACCGGCAAACGACTGCCACTGACTTCGAAATTCAATATCAAAGAACTGTTATCACCAATCAGCTGGAGGCAACAGAACAGAGATTGAGGCGTCCTTGGTAATGTCAAAAAGTTGGTAAACCTTGCCTAAAACGATTCCGGTTTTAGGCTTTATTGCTGGCAGAAACATTTGCAACAACAATGAGACATTTTCGCAGAACCATTCGCGAACAAAGAGCCATGATGTCATTGCAATGCAATCACAGCCTGAAACACTCCGAAGCTACTTAAGCAAACAGCATAACCCGAGGGCAGCCAAGCATCTACAATGTAACAGAGTTCGCAGGCCATTGGCCAGAGATTCGTAGATAAAACGCCTAATTAACGAAGCGCAAAAAATGAACGCGTACGTAAAGCATATTAATATGTTCATTATCGGCTTTGAGGCTTTCTGAAATGCGATCCTGTGAGTTGCATTGCCAAGTGTCTGCTCCAGGCTCTACAGAGCCATTTAAGGGACATGTTAATTGAGCGCTTTTCGATTGGGACAAATTGTTTTTTTTTTAGTTAGTTAATAAAAATGTTAAAAGTCCCCAATACAAAACCGATCTGCTAAAAATTTATCTAGCTACGATTATTTTTCTTCATTTTTTTTTATTTTGCTCATATGTTTATCGAGATAAGTTCCAAATGTGTTAGCTCTCATACCAATTTGCCTATATAATAACTTATCACTATCATGTTTTCCCGGTTTTCCGCGCAAAATGTGATACTTGAGATGGCGATGTGTGGCCTGTGTTTTCAAGTACAGCCTTGCCAAGAGCTTGTCTGAAATTCCGCTTGCGGATTCCTAAAATGTTATAAGACAAGCTCAATGTTTCACAATAAAAATAAGCCTTTCCGATCAGTTTTAGATAGACCCATGTTATTTAAATACTATTACCTAGCATTACCAATTACCTATAGAATATCTTTCTTCAAACAAAAAATAAACAAGTTTTTATTAAAATCATGCAGAAATTTTGTAATATAGTCATCTGGTTGTACAACTTTAGAAACAAATCAATCAGTGATTGATTATCAAACGCTAAGAGAGAGTTCTAGAATATAATTTTTGTGACAGTCTCCTGTATGACTACAACACACAAAAAATAAAATAAAAATAAAGAAACTATAGTACCAGTATTAGCTTGTCTAAATTACTTATTTAATTTTAAGTTGTGAATAATATGACATTTAATCAATCATTGTATTATTTGGAAATGAAAATGAAAAATTATATTTTGAAACAATCAATTATACATATTTACAATATCACTGACTTCTGCAATAAGAAAAAATCTGGTACATTTACTAAATATAAAATTTATAATTTGCAAACAAATTTTCACTTTTTCACAAGCTTTCAAAATACTTACTTTTATTGTTTGAAGTAATAAGTTTAATATAAATAAACAATAAATAAATTACCCAGAAAATCACACCAACTACATGGCCTCAAATAAAGCTTGTGTTATGAGATATCATGTAGCAAACTAGGGGGGAACCTAGAATCTAAATACATATATAGATGATTGATTTTTTATTATTCTTTGCTAGTAGGACGATATTTTAAAGTAAATTTGTGTTTCTGATGGTAGCTTTCACAATACTAAAACTTGATGGAATGAGGTGAATTTTCGCAATATATAAGACACAGGATAAAAATCATTATTGGTATCAAGACATTACTACAGGATCAGGATTTTCGGGGGCCAAACCATGACGAGTAGAATTTATAAATGAATGGTAAAGCTTCCGTAGTATATTTACACAATTACACAATTTACGGACACAGCAATAGTCAAAAAGCAAAGGTATGTTAAACAAAATAATAACAACTATTTATAGTTGAATAAGTGATCTATAATTGTTTCCAGCTGCATTTAAATTATAATAATTAAAATTTTGTAGAAGACTATTCATAAAATGATTTTTTAGCAGTGCAAGAGATAGAGTAAATCCAGAGTAAATTGAAAGATTCTGCAAAAAAGGTAATTATGACATCAGATGTTCTAATAGTCTTTGGTGTTCTGCCTACACTGAAGTTATGTATGTATGTAGAAATTAATTATGGGGATACAAATTTTAGGTTGACAAAAATCCAACATAAAATTTGAGTGAGCATGGCATGTAAAGCTTAGTAGCGAATTAAGTTCTTATTAGGTTGGATAATCAATTTACAATAGAATCTAAATCTACATAATATCTAATATCTACTATCTTGCAATATTATACATGTGAAATATTATGACAAATGTGCTGCAGAAATTAAGGTAGGTATTGTATTAAAAGAAATGAAAACATGTAATAAACAAGTTCATCATCATCAACAGCCTGTAGACATCCAAAGCCGGACATAGGACAGGTTACAAGATTCAATATTATTTGAAGATGTACCTACAAGTAGAGTTACATGGCATCATTGATGATTGTGCAACTGCACTATTTTTGCAAGGCAGAATAGGCCTACTGCAAAGATATGCAGCCTTATAATGTTGTTGAACAATGTTATCCTAGTAAATCGGCTGGACTAATGATCATGCTTTGCAAAATCAGACTGTAAACATCATTGCTCGAGGCAACATATAGTAGCTTGTGTTTTGGTACAATCAAGGCGATCCTTGACACCTTTATTAAAATTTACAATTATTAATCTATGCTTGTATATTTGTCCTCTCAAATAATTTATAGTTTAAATACTATTTAGGTTCTAATTAGATTATCAGTTTCATCAATAGCATGAGCATTATGCATTATGTTTGAGCCTGAATAATATTTACTTATTCAAACAAAATTTAACTGCTCGCTTCACCAACTAACTAACTACAGGTATCATATAAAAAATAAACAAAAACTAGGTTAAGTAATGCTACAGTAATAAAAAACACTTAAATTTTGTATAATTTTCATAAACATGCATTGTCTTAGTTCCATAAAAATCCATAAAAATACATGATAGAGACAACCAAAATCAACAGAAAGATAGACAGTTACATTTCAAAAGTTACTTGATTTAGGATAATGTACTTTATACTGTGTATTTTATAGATGTCCTAAACTCAAAGTTCATGTTGGAAGTAACTATGAGTTCTACTATCATTTTAATGGACACTGAAAATCATATGTTTAAAAATTGTGCTTCAAATGAGTTAAACAATTTTTCTATAAAACTGTACTTATTTTTTAAACTAGATTAGTTAATAAACATATACCTAATGTAAAATGGAGGTTCTTAAAATCCTATAAGAAATTATAATTTAATGAATTTGTAGAACAAGGTTTTACCTATCTAATTTATTTTGGCATGGAATTAGCAATGTCATATAACAAGTTAATGCAGTCGTGGGTTCAGACAATATATTTTTGTTTTTCAATCTGATGGGATTTGCAGAATATGGAGAATGGAAAGGAGAAAACCAATAACACATGCCACTACATTCTTTGATTTTAAATTTTAAATATATATAGAATAATGATTACCCAGTATTAGATATTGCTAGAGCTAATATTAATGGAAATGTTAATATCTTTGAATAGATGTGGGAGCAGATTCATTGCAATTTAACGATAAAAGTATACTCAAGTTAAGAAACTTCTAAAATACTTAACTTGTACTTCAATAATGGTAATCTAATAAGCTTTATTGTTTATGAGTGCTGTCAATATGAAATATCAATGTTTTATTTCATGAATGTGTGATTGCAATATTATCTACATATGCGGCGGAATTCACCTGAACATGTGTGTAGTGTTTACATGGGCTGCAACTTCAACCTTCTCTGCTTGCCACACAATTGCAAATAATGTCACATCAACACCAACACACACATACAACTAATCACTCTCACTGTTAACAATCACACAGATTGAATAAGCTCACAAATCACTGCAACATCCAATGTTTTTAGTCTATGTTTTTAGTTTAATGGTTTTCCAACAAAATCACCCACCATTGGGAGTATGAGCAGCACATAACCTCAAAGAAAACATTGATTTAGTTATAACATGATGGCCTTTTATTTTACAAAGCACTAGAAATACTGTGACATCATCCCTGGGTAGCAACTAAAAGATATTTCACAAAGGATGTGACAATGAGCCGTCGCCAAGTCACAAGTATGGATTCGAGGACAAAATGCTTTGTTTAAATGGTTCGGAGCTCGACGGCGAGCAGCCTTCGCGCACACGAGCACACGCCGATGTGTGCAGCGTGTATATGTATGAGACAGTGCACGAGCGTGCAGCTAGTCAGCGCGCTCGGCTGTGGACTCGCAAAAACTGTAAACAGAGATGTGATTTACGAGGCGCGAGCAGCGGAGCAGGGCGGCCGGCGGCGCCGAGCGGAGGCGGTCACGCGCGGCCGCGCCGCTGATCGCTATCGCGGCGTCCTCGGCCGAACGATGCGGCCGTTGCGAAATGGCGCAGTGCACAGAGGCCGTCACACTGCCACCGAGAGAATGTCCGCGCTTACAGAACGACCCGCACGCCGTTTCGCAACAGCGGACGTCTCTCGCAGACCAAAATAAGACAGCGACCGATGGCAACGCCGTTTGATACTCACTGCCTGGGGGTCTGCAGAGGGTCCGCGGCGGCGTCCATGGCGCGCCCAGGCCCTGGCCACGGCCGGGCTCCGGGCCGTGTTGCGAAGGACGCGACACACTCCAATCTCACTCGGAACGCACCGAGGAACACTGTAGCACCATCTTCACTACACTACACTCGCACCACGACACTTCTAAACACGTATAAACACTCCGCGAGCGATGTTTTGTTACATCGGTTGACTTTTCTTTGAAAAATCAATATACATTTTCCCAGAGTTTTGAGATACGGACGAGTCGATGTCCAGCGCAGGTTAGGTGCGTGAAGTTTGCAACTTTTTTAGCGCACCGGTGTTACCAACATTTTTTTGTAGTTTTTTGTTTTGGGTGTTGTGATTTTTTTCTAACTTGCAACTAGCTTCACTGTAGACGAATCGTTGGGTCTTTCATAATACCCTGTCATTGTGCGCAGTGGCGCCAAAGTTTGAATTAGTGGGAATTCCTTTTTAGTAAAATTTTAATAGATTCTAATATAAAATAAGCACCTTAGGTATGTGGCTTGCTAATAAAATATAAATGTGAGAATTTTGTAAACAACAAAACGATTTTATTTTTATCTGGTGTAGAATTACAGGTTATGCAGGTTGACAAATAAAAATCCGATCTGTAAGATTTATTTTATTAGAAAAATAAAATACAATTCATAAAGTACACTTAAAAATTGTCAAAATGCGTTTGAAAACATATAAATTTGGAAAAAAATCTGTTCTTAATCTGAAACTGAAGAAAATGCGATCGAGCGTTAAGTTGGAGGAGTTGAATCTCACTTTAATCAAAAAAAGTGAAGAGATCACACCTCCACTTGACTCTTTTCGCTAATCATCTGCAACGGTGTCCTCTGCATGCTTGCGACGTCGGTACAGCAACTGTTGTAAGTGGCTCCACGCGTGAGCTGGAAAGATAGATCTGGCAGCGTACTTTATAAAACTGTCAAGATCCCCTGTCCAACTCAAGCGTGATACCTTGCATGGAATACTTGATGGTGTCTCCAACGGCGAGCTCTAAAACAAAATGAAATATTTTAGTGACTGACATGTACGGTCGCTGGCCTCATGTTTGTTCAGCATGACATAGAAATGTGTGCGCTCGATACAAAACACACGCTATTACCGCTGTAAAGGTGCGGCTTACACTATCTGATAACACTGCCTGCTTTAACCACCATATCGCTGGTAAGTTTTATCATAATGTAGAAGTCATTTATTTCATAAATGCGTGTACAGAAAAAAAATGCAGCTAATCCGAAATTATATCAAGTAGACACTGTATAAGTACATGATTAGTCACTGAACTTATGCAATAAGCTACATAGTTATGAAAAATATGAATTTCACCTGCGTTTGTCTTCAGAAATGAACTATAAAAATACCACAACCAATACCTGATGTCAAAATACCTGATCTGCATTAGGTACGTTATAATAAATACTAAGTTAGTAGTTACACAAGGACACCTCCAAAAATACACTGTCAATCGCAATCACAGGTTACACTTCGATAGAGACCTGATCGATCGATGGGCCCATATTTATACATTCGATGTAATCTTTAGATATGATATCAGGAAACTAACACGAGTTATGAACGTCCACCATGATTATGATAAGATTGGAAGGTTCGGTGTATCGATTGGTTCCTGCGAGCATATCAGTCGCGCAAACACTTTACAAAACCAATAGCAGAAGCGGGGTGATAAGCGCCGCGGCCGCCGGGGCACGGATGCCACGTAGGACGAGCGGCAGCGTGCGCGGGCGGCGCCACCAACTCGCGATCTGCGCACAGCGTCTACGCTCAAACGACTGTCTGCTGCTGTTTACACTAAAAGATACTCCTTTATTACATTATATCTAGTCACTGACAGATAATTACTATGTTCTCTACCATGTAACTCAATAATTGAAGTACTCAAAGTAGAGATATAAAACATGTTTATGAAGACCTATTCAGTTTTGCTAGATCCGATTGTAACTCCTGTGAAATCGATTTTAGTTCATAAATGAAAAACAAGTTCAATATGCATAAAAAGTAAATTTGTGTTTAAATTATGATGGTAATGCCTGTCGATACATTATAAGTAGGCTTATTATAGGAATTATATTGAAAGATATTACCACGATTTAGTTGAGTACTTTAAGATAGATATATATCAAATATACAATTAAGCCACAACAAGCAATTTTAAGAATTGTACCATTATTCAAAATGTTTATTAATAGGTACTCTAACATTTTGTGACAAAATCATCTTTAGATCGGGATGCTCAATTTGCCGAATCAACACGCTGTGTATACGTGGAAAAATTTCAACATGTTAGATAACGTAGTTAAAGACACATATCAAACGGTGTCATTAGATAAGAAACAAGGTGTGTGCTTTCTGGAGCGACCATTTCATTTAGACAGGTGTAACTAGGGCTCCATGTATTTCGATATTGCGAAACATAAGGCAATCCTAACAATTGTTTCCTACAGTCAGAAGGTTTAATGCATCATAATATATAGTTTTCAGTATTGAATCTTCTTCTGTTTCCTTATTCATGTCATATCAAAGTTGTATTTCTGCCAAATTGTACCTATGATGAGCACTTTTCACAAAAGAGTGCCGAGAGTTTTTCCTTTGCCGGCTTTTTTCTTCTCAGTCTACCTAAGGTTATAATTTCATTTCATATTTTAAAGCCGTTGAAGTAGATATATTGGAGAATATAGGGCAAACTTCATCTTCATGAGCATAGAGATGCACACTGCTGGATGGAGGCCTCCCTCAGGATTCTTCACAGCTCTCGGACCCGCGCCGCCCTAATCTTCCGTTAAAAAACTAAACTACCTCTTAAAAATTAAACCTGTTTTTTTTCTTATAGTCTGTCTTTTCCCATGTGCGTTCAGGTCAGGTCTAGAATAGCCTGGCCACCAAATCTAAATAAAAGAGCTCGAAAAGGTTTTCCTTTCACGATCCGCCTGGCAAGACCAGTCAGTACCTACATACATATAAGAATTCTGTCGGCCAGATAGGTTTCAGCTTAAAACAAAAAAAAATCCTGTACTTTCAGTCTTCTTGACGTATGTATGGTAGTCATGGGTATGTGTGGTAGCCAGTTAAAAGTTTTGAACCTGAGCTGACTAGTTTAAAAAACATACTTTGCTATACTGACTCGGGCCCGACGTTTACGTGAATATTCCTTCGTTCCGCGGTGGATGTCCTAGTCAAAATTCACAAACGCCTATAAAACCTATAACACATTACTGCCGTCAAAACAAATACAAAAAGAAAAAACATAAATTTAGGGGACCTTATCTCTTCAAGTGATTTCTACTAGGCAACACATGCAATCATCATTCAGTCAGAAGATGTCCACTGCTGGACATAGGCCTCCCCCAAGGTTCTCTACACAGATCGGTCCTGCGCTGCCCTCATCCAGCGTTTACCGACGACTTTGACTAGTCGTCAGTCCACCTTGCGGGGGCCTGCCTACGCTACGCATAATGTTGTACAGTATTGGCATACAATATCGGCAACCAAATTATAAAAAAACATGAAACGTCACTTAAACAAGATTTAGTCAGTTTGACTACGACTTGAAGTTACGTCGAGTTCACAGTTCCTAAACCATGTTTTTCATTAGTGAATTTTTTCACATTTCATTATAGGTTTTTTTGCACGAAATTAGAAATTTAAAATATGAAAAATATTGCTAAAATATACATAAGAATGCAATTTCTAAAGTTTTTAATTATTTTAATCTAATTCATATCAACTAAATGTGAAAGTACCTACCAAGTTTTTATTTTCTGCTATCACCTACGTAGCATGAATCACATATCAAATATATTATTATCAATATATTTCTGCTAGCAAAAGTTGCTTATCATCCAATTCTCGGTAAATAAAAGTTTGTAACTGAAAGCAGGGACAGGGGTGCCAAGTGAAAGCTACCCCTTGTCTCGCGGGGAGGAGCACCGGCCGTAACTGGAGAAGTTCGGAGCGCCAGCCGCGAGGGGGCGCGGGTGGCGCGGCCGTGAACTGCGACTTGGAAACTTCAACGTATTGTGTTTACATTGAACTTTGTTATGTGGGTTAAAGTTAAGCCAGAGTTCACCGGCGCGAAGCGAACGTATGTGCTGCCTGTATACCTGATCACAAAGTTGAATCTTAACTTTGTCGTATCGATTTTCATCTCATGTTTATCAATTGTTTCAAGGTTCTCATTTCGAGGTCATATGTTAAGGCATTTTCAGTTGAAATTCTTAAAGATAAAACGGCGATTGCGCTCTTATTATAGGTTTTGTATAGGTAAGGGTCACAAATAAGCGTTGGGTTTTATTAAAGTTCTTAATACAAATATCTAACAAGACCTATATGATCGATATTAAAAGTACCGATGTTATAAGTAACATAACCAAGCTGACAATAGTTAAACAAGAAATCTATTTGAACCATTCTATTATGGATCGCTGTCCAGTAGTAAAGTGAAACAAACTTTATTTTTCATGTAAGTACATCGAAGTCAATTCTTTATCAGTGATAGCCGCCACGCCTGAACCTATTTTTCAATTTCGTTATCAAAGCAACAGGTTATTGATAAGTTTTCACACGAAACGTATTAAATTAAGTAGGTATTTAGAGCGTATTTAAACTTCATTCTCATCATTATACGAGAGGATTATTGGCTAATTTAAAATTTCAACCGACTTCAAATAAAAAGGAGGTTCTCAATTCGTCGGGTACGTTTTTTCAGTGTTTGTTACCCCATAACTTTTGACTGGGTGACCGATTTTGATGATTCATATGATAGAGGATACTTCACAGTTATCCATATAAATTTCATGGAAATCGATTGAGTAGGTACTTCATGTTTTTTTTTAAATATGTATGAAATCAGAGATCGTTTACCTTGACGACCTTCTATTTTAGCCAACGTATTGACGTGAAGTCGGTTTTTAATTCTCTGCATTAGTTGATTATACTGGTTCAGTTTCCAGTTTACCTACTTATGAAATAATTATTTTTATTTTATGATATTTTAAATTATTTATTGCGAGTTTTGTCACTCTTTACATTGCTGCAGCAAATAATATAAAGCGATAACATATAAACGGCATAACTTTACTCTGTTTTATAAACCGTGTAGGGTTGCGGTGAAAGTGCTTCTGGATAAGAATTTTGACAGGAAATCATCAGTTTCCATTTGGATACTGTATATTGGAGATGATTCTTCCACATATCTCTGTATATTTCTTCCAGATATCTGATGTCAAATACTATTGGTTCTGCTATGCATAACCTGGCATTTTGTAACTCATACTAAAATAAACATATCCTCTTAGGGCTATCTTAATAGAATTGGAATTCTGTTGAACATTAGTTCTTCTTTTGGTTAATTTTTCTTAAAATATCTCGGAATAGTGAGCACGAATTTTGATAGCAATTATTCTGAAGAATATTTTATTTCAATATTTTATGTATTAGTGAGTTTAATGGTTGCCGTTTTGACCGCGCGGCCAAATGCGAATTTTAAGGAAAAAAATATATCACGATTTAGCTGAAATTTGTCGAAGCCGAAAGGACAAATTTGGCATTTGTCGAAGCATAAATAAAGGAGTTATGAGGGTTTGAACATGGCCGCGCGGTTGAAACGCGGAGAACGACGACGTGGCCATGGAGATTTAGACTTCTATAAGGTCTAGAAACCAATTTTTTTCATGGCTTGTTTGAAATTGTTGAAAAATGTCGAAAACAGAAAATTCTGCCTAGCCCCAATATTTCCCGAGATATTGACCCTCGAGTGCCGCGGCCGCGCCTTTCTCCAGTTCCAAATTCTTTGATTTAAATTATTTTCCTAGTCCAACATCCGAAACAGCCGGTATTACTGTCCAGGGCTTGGCCTTTATTTGTCGAAGGTCATGAGAGCACCCACAACCCCTGGCTTATCATCAATCAAACACATTTGATGAAAAACATAAGTTACATGGCCGCGCCGTTGAAACGCTTTTTGAAAGGCTAATCATGAACCAAACAGGACCGGGATATGAATCATGTCAGTTTTTCGTCATTTCAAGCCCTTTCGGATTCATCCACACGAAACTTCTTAAACCTGCTTCTCGACGAGATATTCATAAAAAACATAACTTCCCAAAATGTAGGGTGACCATTTGTTGTGTTGAAAAGTTTGAATTACGTAAAAAATATTTATAGAACTTGACCAAGAACTTGTCTTTATACCTTTACAAAATAAACTTAAATTTTAAATTGAAATTAATACAACTTGTAAATAGATTTGTTTTGACGTTCTTCACTTTTGTTAACTGCTGTTCTTCAGTCTTTGCTATCGAAAATACTTTTAAAACAATAGAAGCACCGGGTTATAATAATAATTAATTTAACTTAGTTTGTAAAATAGTCAGCATCGCTAAATATTTTAAATAATTGAGTAAAATTGTGTGAAGTGAAAGAAGCTAGAAAAATCAACAATATTTTACCTTTTCTATTGAACCCCTAAAAACAAATTGTGTATGTAATAAAATCAAATATTTAGTACCAATTTGACATCATTACAAAGGTTAACATTATTTTAATCTATGCAGTTTTGAATGTAAGCAATAGCGTGTGCCATGTAGAATTTAAGCTGAAGGTGAAAAAAATCATCATATTATTTTTGAATGTACTGCTGAAAACAGCTCACGCCATATCGCGCTAGAGGACGCCTGCCAGAACACTGAGCGGTATGTAAATTACAACTCCGACTTTTCCTTCGTACTTTAACGGTCGTAACCGTCCAAATCTTATTTAACAAGTATTCAACAGAACAACGATAAGGTTTTATGTAAAAAAGTACTTAAGAAATTGCAATCAGCTATTTACAGTGTTTAAAATCAACGATTTAAATCATCATATTTGCCCACGTGTGGTACCTAAATATTAAATTAGTTTAATCTTGCATTTTTTAAATGTTTTTGTTTCTAATTATTTATTTATTTACACTTCAGTATACAGTACAGATAGTAAATGAGAAAAAAACAGTGTGTTGTGTAAGTACTACTAGGCGGTCTTATCGCCGACGAGCGATTTCTTACAGACAACCATGATAACAATATTTACGTGTTCCTTAATCAAAAATCAAAATCAAAACGTTTTACTTATCATACAGACCTATACTACCTATAAATAAATTGTAGTAAAATTGATAAACGTCGTCAATGTATAATTCAGTTTTAACAAGTTTATTTTCTTCTAAGGACTAAGCTCGCGTTTGACTTCAATCTCACCTGATGGTATGTGAAGTGAAGAAGAGGTAGAAGATAAAAGGGCCTAGAAAAGAACTGGCTCGTCATAAAATATTATTTACGTAATTCAAACTTCTCAACACAACGCATGGTCACGCTACTCATACATTTTGGAAAGTTATGTTTTTTATGAATATCTTGTCGTGAAGCAGGTTTTGGAAGTTCCGTGTGGATGAATCTGAAAGGGCCTGAAATGACGAAAAACTCAATAGGTACATGATTGATATCCCAGTCTTGTTTGGTTTGGATGTTTTTCATCAATTGTGTTTGAATATTGGGGCTACAGTGAATTTTCTTTTTTCGACATTTTTCGACAATTGCAACAAAGCCATGTAAAAAAAATACTTAGGTTTCTAGACTTTACAGAAGTCTAGATATCCATGGCCGCGCCGTTTCCTCGTTTCAACGGCGCAGTCATATTCAAGCCCTTATAAATCCTTTATTTATGCTTCCACAAATGCCAAATTTGACCTTTCGGCTTCGACTGATTTCGGCTAAATCGTGATATATTTTTTTCCTTATAATTCGCACTTGGTCACGCGGTCAATACGGCAACAGTTTAATGGTCTGCACTGATTTTTTAGTACTTCGTCATTTGTTATTGTAAAAGGACAATGGTAATGTTTTGAAAAGTCAAGTAAGTAAGTAAGTAAAACGTTTATTTGGTACAAAAATCCTATGTTTACAAAAGAAAAGAATAATAATTCTACTTATATCTATAGGCAACAAAAAATATACTTAACAAAAAAACATTAATGTACCAAAATGGCCTTCACTCAACATATGCTGCAGTGCCCAAGGGACCGCAACGCTGATTTTCAGTGACAGCCAGAGATCGAAATGAAATTTAAATTTAAGTGCAACTCTGCGCGAAGTAACATCATAAAATTAATGTTAAAAGTAACTTAAAAGTTATTTAGTCCTCTAAAAAAATCCTGGGAAGAAAGAGAAATAAGATGTTTTCTTATGTCTTATGTTTATTGTTACGGATAAATTAATTTGGTGGAATCTGGTGGACAAGTTTGCAAGGTTCCTGGGAAAGCAGCAGTTATAACTTATAAATCTGCAAATTTTCTTCAAGTGTGTTTTTCTTGTATTTAATGAATTGTTATTAAATTAAACACGATTTAAAGATATTAACGTGTAAATATATTTACAATTGTTTCCAATGACCACATGGATTGAAACCGCTTCACAAGTTCCACACAAAATTTATTAACAAAATTTAAACCTAAAAGAACATGGCACTTGTGGTTTCAAACCTTTTCATTCTAATCCTGTTAATAATTATGAATTCTTGTATCTAGTATGGATGCTTACTATTCTATTCTATATATTTGTATTAAATCACACTAAGAGGATGAAATTTGCAATATTCAAAACATCTCTTTTAATAAGCCACAGCAAGGCTATCACCTTTAAAACGTCATGCCTGTATATATCTTATAGGGTAGGCAGAACACCAGAAAGCAACGCTATGAGTCTCTCTATTTGGCAACTAGAAGGTTATCATCAGTTAAATTACTTTAATGTCAATCAGAATAGTTCTTTTACTGGTGTAAGTAACGTTACAGCACTTCAGTTATTCTCATTACAAAACGCACTTGGCTTTGACCCGTGCTCTCTAAGTCCCCTTTAAAGGGGAGAGAATAAATATATTCAAAAACGATACTAATAATACACTTTATTGTCAGTCAAAACAAACACATTACATTATTTAAGAAACAAATATGGACAATATGGACGGTCTTATCGCTCCAAGTGATTTCTACCAGGCAACCGGTTTACAGAAAAACGAAAATTTAAAACAGTTAAAAACAGGGAAGAGCCTAAAATATATCAGTGCGTACCTTATCTTAAAATATAATACAAGTATTTAATACTTGTATTATATTACAAGTATAATACAAGTATTTAATTCAATATTTTGTAAGAGAAAACACTCATGCTCTTCCTGTATCTATATTTTCATGACGATGATTATGTAGGTAGGTACCTACATAAACTATAATGGTTAGTACTTATTTAATGTAATGCATCAGAACGAGGAACCAGAAGATGCCAATTGTTGGACCAGGTTTCCTACCATCTAACAGCGACTAACAGAGACCAGATCGCCAGTTCATGTGGGATACCTGCCCACGATCCTTCTTTCAGTACGTGGTTTGACTGCACCAGCGGCCATCGATTCCTCGAGCTATGTGTGCTACCCAGTACCATTTGTTACAACAGTGCAACCCTTTGGAAAAATGTGGTGACGTTCGGTTGTGAAACTCGTCATTCCTGAATTGACACCACAGGGAAATTTCGTGCAAAACCTGAGTTATTAGATTTAGTAGGTATCTGTATTAAGCAGCCTTTTTAGATCTGAATTGACAAGAACCAATCCTTTCAATGTGCACCACGGACTACAGTTCGTCAATACATAATCAAAATCATAGTGAAGTCACGTCAGCCGTAGTCACATTGGTATGTACCTACATTGCCTTTATCTCGTTTTTTACACTTTATTTGTTGAAGGCGCACGATAAAGATAAAGATAAGTGGCATTCAACTAGGTACCAACGTTATCGCCCGCTATCGTGCAAAACGAACTGGCTCCAGGAAGTTTTACTAATGCTGATTAACTTTTCAAGAGTTTGGCAATTAAAGGAATCATTCTAACTTATTTGGGACTAACTGAAATTTAGCCTTCAGGTAAATCCTGAATTTAAAAAACGACACCTATCAAAGACATTCAACATTCTTTACATTTAAAACACGGACAAGTTTTCAAAACATAAAAGTGAAGTTTGATACGTTTTAAATATTTCTAACTTATGTAGGACAAGTTAACTAAAGTTAGTAAATTGTGTTCATTAATCAAAAGTTTGGCGCAGCGTCTTTGCTCGCCAGACCCTCCACTGCACCACCCATATTCGACGCCCCCACCCTCCTCTTTTTGTCTATAGCTAAGCAATATTTATGTTTTTCTTTAGGTCTTTAAGAATACCATTTTGTCGTGTGGCAATATCGCTTTATTGACAAGACAAATGGCGGCTCTATACCCTTCGAAACAACTGTCACTTTTGCTGATGTACTTAGAGTAAACATCGCCGCTCAAAGATATCGTATTTGAATAGCATTTTTATTTTGCTTTTCCTTGTTGTAATGCAAAAATGGAAGATGTGTGTAGATTATGCTGTTCGACACGTTTTGTCAATAACTATATTTTTGACGAAGAAAATGCTCTGCATTTAAAAATGTCTTTATATTTACCAATTAAGGTAATTTTTATAGTTTTTTCCCGATTATTATTGAAATATTAAGTTCATGTTTTAACACTTATGATAATATTGTTTTCAGATATATAAAAACGATCCACTCCCTCAAAAAATATGTGATAAGTGTAGTTGTAAAGTAAATGATTTATATCAATTTTGCAATGAATCTCTGGAGGCTCAGAGCAAGTAAGTTTTGCTGGATGCAAGTGAATTTGAAAATGTGTACTATTATTGTACTGAATTATATTAAATAATTAATTATATTCAGTACAATATATTTTCCAGAAACATAACTTATTGTTTACATATTTTTTCAGGCTAGAAACAGCTTTCAATGTTGCAGATGTCAAAGAAAAGGTTATACACTTAGCAACACGTACAGAAAATAATAGCACTCCAAATTCAAAGCCAATTTTGGCAAGTCAAAGTACTCAGACTGAAGAAGTATCGTGTCAAGTTCCACCACTAAGTTTTGATGTAAAGATTAAAGAAGAGCCAAAACCTATAAAGGAAGAAGAAGAAGACCAAGATAGCCATTTAGCTCCTTTAGACACTTTTGACCCAAATGATTCAGATAGTAGTGAAAATATGACACTCATAGATTTAAAATTAGCTAAAAACAGTTCTTTCCTTTCTGAACCCCCTTCAGTAAGTACAAAAATAGAAAAGAAAAAACCTTTATTTAAAGACAAAAATTTATCTGAATTAATTCCAAAGAAAATTGTAAATGGTAAGAGGGGACGAAAGAAAAAGGTTGATTTAGAAGAGTGGACTCCGTTTATGCAAGCTATGCCAGAAGGTACATCTATTACTGTTATCAATGGAGATATAACTCAACAGTTAAAGTTACAAATGAAAGAAGAAGTTACGGAGGTGGTAGCGTCTGACCTCGGTATTGTCGGGCAGAAAGTGAAGGTGACCTCCTTGCTGACGTTCTGCTGTTGCGTGTGCTTTATGGAATTACAGAGCAAAGTGGAGATTCTGCAACATTACAGGTAAAATTTGCCAAAAATTTTTTTTTTAAATTTATATTAAAATCTTTACCTACAATTTAAGGCATGCAAAACTTAAATCTTGCATACTATTGAAGCAACATAAATATTATTACATTCAGGTTTTAATATTATTATATGATATGCTTTTAAACTCAAAAAATCTCAAATTAAACCTTTTTTTTTTTAATTTCTATTTCGGTTTAGGGACTTCAATTTAGAAACCTTATAGAATTTTACCTTATAGGCAATGTTTGAAATTGTATTATTACATTATATGTCTATATGTGAGTATGAGTTCAAATATTGCATGGCTCTGTAAGTTCAGCAACTATTTATTTTCTGCTACAAGTTTCTTTTTTTATTAAAATTATGTTTGATTTGATCTCATGTACCCTACATGTTAAATTACTTTTTTGTTCTTTCTTTGTTAGTAAGAATATTCTAAGTGTGAAGAGATGAAAAATTGGGGGTCAGTGTGATATTGTTACTATTTGCCAAAGACTTTACTATCTGTCAAATCTCAAATATTTTATCAAATAGTTCCACAGTCAAAAGCTTTGTTCCAAAAAAGGGCAGTAAATGGCACTCAACATCCCAAGTCTCAGCGTCAACAGATGACCAGCAGCTTCCCTGAAGTTGCAGTATATCCATTGGCAGTGGAGATTACGCACCATCACGTAACCCACATACTGTGGTGTCTAAACCCAGACTCACTTGATGGTAATTGGTGACTAAGCGTCCAGCTTTAAGAAGGAACTGGGTCTTCATATAACATTGCAGGAAATCAACACTGCCTGTGGTGACACTTGACTGCAGATTTTATCATATGAAGGTTGATTGCTAGCCGGGCAAATCCTGAAGAGACCACCACACACGGATAGTTTTTGTAATGAAGCTTTTCCAAGGCTGGTTATTCTGCGGCGATCCTCAGATGGAGTTGTGCTATACATAGTGAGGGCTGGACAAGCCGCTGCTTGTGTTTGCAGGCTGCACGCGGACCAGTCGCAGCTGCTGCTGCCGCCGCCGCCGCCGCCCTCGCCCATCGACCAGCCCACGCAGTGCGCGCGCTGCCGGAAGGTACTAGCTAACACACACGCCGCCATAATGTTTATTTATATTATTATAAATAAACATACTATATATTATTTATTATTAATAAATAATATTATTTAGGGGCATAGTACTTAGGGGCAAAATCTCTAATAGCGACATATTAAGTCATTTGGAGCTCCAAGTCCCCGACAGGTACCCGGCCGCAGCTGCTGGCTCTCCGCATTCTCAACCTAATTAATAGCTGAGGAAATAGACCTTTTCCACAACGCTCTGAGTGAATTCACAAGAATAGCATTATTTATAATTTGTTACAAAACATAATAAGTACCTATGTATTAAATTTGTGTAATGTTGTGAATGTAAATATTTAAATTAGTTATACTATCGCATTGGCATGACCTGTAAGGATAGATATAAGTGTCGATAAATAAATAAATAATTAGGGGAACACTTAACATGAAATTTTTTTTTTTTTTAATTGTTTATTGAATTAATGGATTTATCAGTGGCTTTACGTGGTCTCGAAATATTTGGCTTTTTTTGCGGTACGCGGTAGTGCGCTCGGTTGCATACAAAAACGTCCAAGACACTCGACGGGGCACTTTTTTATTTAACTAGACCCGCGCCCGCGTAATGTAGTTTTTGCCCAAGACAATTGATTAGTAACCTTCCTCGGTGTTGGTTCCACAGACGGTGGGAGTCAGCAACTGGACTACGCACTGGCGCAAGCACTGGGAGCGCGACCGCCGCCCCTACCGCTGCAGCGTGTGCGGGGACTCCTTCCGCGACCACCACGCCATCTTCCGCCACGGTCAGAACTGCGGCCTTAATCAGTAGATGGCGCTGTTAGGCTGCGAACTGGACGGCAGCGACAGCGGTGCGGACAGCGACGCGGGGAATCCGGGGCGTTTTCGACGCCAGCGGGCGTGACAGCGATTTGTCGCGGTTTCATACAAAATCAATACTATTTATCGTGTCGCAGAAATCGCTGCCCGCACTGCTGTCGCTGTGGGTTGTCTTATGTGGGTTTTAAATCGCGCATATTTTTTTTTTTCAATTGATTAATGAGATTTCAAGCAATTCTTTCAGCAATATTTTTTTACACTCGACCAAGCAGATAGTTGACTACAAAGAAAATCTTTGGTTGACTCCCCTAAATAGTTGAAACAAAGCCAGAGGTTTTAAAATTAAAATTTGGGTGCAATGCCATCAATCACTCACTATTCATAAATTATGAATAGTTATAGATGGGGTCAACTATCTTCTTGGTCGAGTGTACATAATAAGATAGCACTTAGGCATTGTTTGTTGTCAAGTAGGGAATAACAATATTCTGAAACACAAAATATTTTATATTTTCAAAATATTTTTATTTTGCTGTAGATATGTCTCTTACTTTTTCGTCGACTTTAAAAACAATCAAAAACCTAATTGCATTGAAATAAATTTAATTTAATGTAGTTACGAATTATTATATAAATTTATAAGTGAGAGCAGTGTGTGTATGCATTTGTTTATGTGTGTGCATTTCATATTGAAGTCATTTCAAATAATCATATACAACGTGTAACAAAATGGAGAGATAAAACTTAAAGGTTAGCTTCTATACCATACGTAGAATATACAGTGAAAGAATAAGCATGATCAGTGCTGGTATAGACTTTCATACAAATTTATTTAAGTATTTACCACAAAAAAATTTGACAACCCTAGTCAACCTAATAAGCTAAAACAATGGCTTGGACCGCCCCGGCTGAATAGCGAGCGATACGCCCCGCCCACCGCGAGTAGCGCGGCTACCAGCCGGACAAGATAAATATTACTGAATCAACACTGAGTCTGTACCCTATCAGGTTAGCTAACATGAGCATGTTAACAATTACTTGATTTGATACCATGATTAAGCCCACAGAACTAAGTCTGCCATATTCTAAGAAAATATCCATATAAAGGACCGATTTTTCGTCGCATTTTTTCGTTCGCATTTTTCCAGCAGCTGATTGTAACTTACCTATCGCTTAGAACATAGAATGACACAATTTTTATCACAGTAGCTAATGAAAACAAATAAAACAACATGTTAGTATAACTTTCAAATAACTATTTATTAATAATAAATCGGGTCGCCTGGAAGATATCGCCTTAAGCGATAAGGCCGCCCAAATTGTCATTGACTTATTTTTAATATTTTGTACATCATTATTTCTAGGTTAAATGATAATAAAGAGCGTTTATTATAATTATGACAACTTAAATTTGTAACATCTGACAAACTCTTATGGTAAGACGCTAATCGCACTTATTTCAATCGACATATTCCGTTCACTTTGAGTAAAAACTCTCACAACTGTACCTACGGTTTCCCATACACTTGGCCAGAATTACAAAAACGGCTCAATATGTCTGCCTTCTTTTTCAATACACAGGGCCGTCCTCCGTAATAATGATGCCCTGGTGTTTTGCAACATCGCTGGAGTTATTGAAGCACATGCGATATTTATCCTTTCCACCATTTCTTCGCGAGTATTGCACTCTTTTGCATACACAAAACTTTTCACGTATCCCCACAAAAAAAAGTCTAGCGGAGTAAGATCCGGAGAGCGCGCTGGCCAAGGCACCGGGCCGCCTCTGCCAATCCATCCGTCGGGATACATATTATTTAGGTAATTTCGAACGCGACGATCATAGTGGGCGGGAGCTCCATCGTGCTGGTATACCACACTCACATATTCTGTTACTGGCAGCTCTCTTAAACCTTCTTCGACGTCATCATTTAAAAAACGCAAATAAATTTCTCCGTTCAGGCCTGGTGGAAGAAACTTCGGCCCAATGATCCGGTCACCAATGATGGCAGCCCAGACGTTAACCCTCCACTGGTGCTGGAAATTGCTCTCGCTGGCAGCATGAGGGTTCTCATGAGCCCACAAGTGTTCATTGTGCAAGTTGTGCACCCCGCTCCTGGTAAAAGACGCTTCGTCCGTCCACATCACTTTTTTAGCGAAGTGTACATCAGTATCCACGCGACTTCTGTACCACCGACAAAAGTCTAACCGAGCTAACAAATCCGCTGGTATCAGCTCTTGCGTCCGTCGGAAGTGATAAGGATGTTGACCATCATCACGAAGTGTGCGCCATATAACCATATGATTGACCTCCAAAAGAGCGCCGACTCGTCGAGTGCTGCTCCTCGGATCCTCCTCGAAGTGATCTATGACTTGCTCTTCTAAGTTCTCGGAATGCGCGGGTGGTCGCCCCACGCTGGGTTCCGCGTGAAAAGAACCGGTACGCTGCAGCCGCAGACACATGCTTCGAAACACGCCATAGCCGGGTAAGTGGCGCTGTTCAGCTGCCGGCCTGCCCTCCACAAACCGCTGCCTGTAAAGCCGTCGAGCTTCACTGATGCTGTGGTTCCTAGCGGCTCCAACACACAGTATCATATCGTAATATTCGTTATTCGAATACACATGTCGTCGTGTATTACCTCCAATACTGTCAAGTCGAGACATTTTAAGAAAACTTCGAAAAAAATAGCGATAGCAACTAACGTACACACTTGAAGACGGACACAAATGCACTGAAATTAGACATGTGTCTAATTTCATATCTTTAGTTCGCCGCTCGCGACTCTCTGCGATTACCGAGCCATTCTATCTATTAAAATTTGAGCTTTAACTAAACGCATTAGAGTTCAATTTGATACACATGAAAAAGTGTACTTACTTTAAAAAACATACGAAGTTGAGCTTTAACCCATTTAGACCTACCGTACCGTATATGGTACGGTACATAGCTTTGTAAAAGTATTGTGACGTACATGTGGGTACTATAATATTTTTTTCAATCATTATTAAGAGCTTAGAGTGTCAATATTATTTATGTAAGTTATATTACAAAGAGGTTGTGCGCAAGTACTTAATGTAATTTCAATAATTACATTAATGTAATGTCAATAATGTAAGTTGGACTTTTTTATTATGAAATAAACAAATTTTTACATTCTTTAAAAAGTTTGGAGTATAATATATGATATTACCACAAATTAGTTTGCCGAAGATTATCATTGTTAGAGATTTTCAATCCACAATTAGGTGTAACGTATATGGTACAGTTGGTTTATCTGTTGGCAAAATATCACGTTAGCTATACTCATTAATTTTTTTATTGTCTTAGGCCATTGACGCTTCAAGTTATTGCTACGATTCCCAAGGAAGATTCTTCTTACCGCCAGGTGCAAGGTCTTGAATGTTTTTTATTTCTACCTGACATAACTAATGACGAACACACCAATGAAGATTTTGATGAAATTCATAAATAATTTGCTACAGGGTTTACTTCGAGCCCCAGCGGAAATTGCTACTTTGGTCGAGACAAAAGATCCCAGTCCATCTCAGGAACCGTTTCAAAAATACGTCAAAAAATATAATTGCAAAAACGAGCCTTAGAACCTAGATCTAACAGGTAACCTATGTATCAAGTTCCTATTGAAAGAAATCCTCTAAAATGGTACATGCCCTTCAATAAGGAAACAAAAGCAAAGGGAGAATTTTTCGATTTTGGCTTATTTAATGGTGTTATTATTGTGGCAAGTGGCGTGATAATAGCATCGTGTAACCGAACCAGCGCTCGTGGAAAAAATGGTATATACCTCTGACGCTGCACTGTGCTGATATGTTTGTGCAAAATGCTTGGTTTTACATACATAATAGCAGAGGACTTGCTGAGTTTTTGACATCGTATTGACTATTCAATAATTAAAAATAAGAAATAGCGTGAAAAATTAAGTCCTAGTCGACTATCGTCACTCAGTACATCAGATTCTCGATATGATGAAAAGGCAAAGAACACTATGTTACTAAGCAAGAAAAGGGAACCAGGTGTGGAAAATGTCACAAACAATGTTTTACAAGAGGTACCAAGTGCAATATTAGGGTCCTTGTAGATTGTTTTATTAATATCACAAAAATGTTAATATATCTCTTTAGTGATAATCTAGTATTTTTGCATACCTAAAGTCCTACTGTGCCATCTATGGTACGCTCCCCCTCTCAACTAATATTTTTTTCAGACCTAATAGGTGCCTCTTAGTAAGTTTTTGTTAAAAAAAAAACACATATTTTATTTAAAAAAATAAGTATCGGTCTAAAGGGGTTAATGAAATATTCGAAAATCGCTTGCATTCTTAGGTCATGAACAAGTGCAGTAGTGAAAAAGAACTTGAGCTTTAAGTGAATGAGTTAGGGTTGATTTTTGGTAAACATGAACGCAAATAATTTAGTTGAGTTACAATTTGTTCATAATAAATATTGTGCGAAACCAATTTGGAACTCGGAAGCGGCGGTAAAGCTCAAAGGGCACCGCGCCTTTCGGAACGGTGACGACACGCGCCGCGAGACACCGACAAAGGGAAGCGATTGAAGTTCAATATAACCCGTGCATAGCTCTTATGTCAAACAAATAAGGTGTATTATCGTTCAATGATTAATATAATATACCATATTAATCATTTAATTTTTCATGAAAGAAGTAAGTACCGCGATTTGAGCAATATTTGCTAGACCTTATTTGTTTGACATAAGAGCTATGCACGGCTTATCTTTTGTGAATTTAGTTGCTAATTTTATTAATTTAATGCTTTGGTTATTGTTGTATGTAGTATGTATTGATAGTTGTAAGTATGTGAGACTACGAGAAGTACAAGAAGCTTTGAGTATTGTATCAATCATTTCATATTTTCTAGTTTTGGGGTTACAAAATCATAGGTACCTACTTACCGAAAACGTTTCTTATTATAATTCTTAGGGCTGAAGGCTCATGAATCGGGCCTTAGAAAGTTTGAATGTGAGAGAGATAGGATACCTATTTCTTCGTTTCTTATTGTTATTTTTGGTAAGTTTGATTATCTGTTTAAATTTCTCTTCAGTAGGTATAAGTTGCGATTTGACACCGTGCGAAAGAATGTCTATTCGTAGTTCTGATAGATTTGTAATAATTTCATGTTAGTTTTCTTGGAATAGTGTACCAATTTCTAAAGAAATGTGATAGTTTTTTCAATGACAAGTTTGATATCATGATTTATTGAGAGGAAATGAATGTTTTGTTTTACGTTTGCGATGATTACCTACTTATGTTTAAATTTATGATTTAAGTCGTAATTGTATTTCGATCATGTAGGTATGTTGTCGAGTATTAGAAATAGTAGGTAGGTACTTATAGTTTTTATTAGGAACCGTTTTGCCTTGAATACTGTTATGTATTCAAGGCAAAACGGTTCTTCATCACCTATTAGCGCAAACGGTACCTATGCAGTTATTCAGAAGTTTATGTTGTAGGAAGTTTTAAGTACGTAGGTATGAAGATATTTGCAAAATATTCAGTTAAAGTAGGTACATTTGATCCTATCTTTTGTTGTAAAAATCATGAGTTGGATTATCTTAACTTACTAATATTATTAATGTCGAAAGTCTGAATGGATTTTGGATGTTTGTTCCTAAATCACGACAGAACGGGTCAATAAATTTGTATCAAATTTGGCATAGTGATAGGGTACAATCTGGAATAGCACAAAAGCTACCTTTTATCCCGATATTCCCACGGGATTCGAATTACGAATTTTTGAACATTTTTAAAATACGTAACATACGGGGGTACAAAGCAACGGGCGCTCCGCGTCGAAGACATATTTCAACTGCCACGTGACGTGAGGCGCGAGCGAGCGTGCGGCCCGCGGCAGATAAAGGGCAGCGAACTTGCTATTTCATAGACTATAAAAATTATGCAGAATGCCGAATTACTTAAAATTTATTTCAAGCTTTTTTGTATGGTGGTGATGATAGTTGTAAGTATGCGAGAATAAACAAGAAGTTAAATATTCTTGTCAGTGATGCATCATAGTTTAAGGTTTAGAAAATATATTCTCACGGATAGTGAAAATGAACGTGTTATCTGTTCGAACGTGCGAATCTATTATTTCAGTAGAGTTGTAAATTGGTAAACCGCGTGATAAACGCACATATTGGTGAAAAGGTAGTTTTAAAAATATTCTGCACTTAAATACTACCGAAAAAAACATTCCCGAGACGTTGTTGTCGTCTAATTTAGTAGGCATAAAATTACACTTTGTAGTATCTCTTTTGGTTACTTATCGCTTTATTTAACGCCATCTGTTATCGAATAGATTCCATCAAAAGGTAACAGCTGTTTTTAGGGTTGACACTTACATATTTTGATCTAAACTTTGAACTTGTTTTCCGAACGAACCGTAAGGATTACAAGTTTATGTTTCTGTTACTTATTAACTACATTACCAACCATACAATCCCCTCAAGTATTATCTCTTCATTATGTTACACGTTGTATATAAGTTATGGCTATCATCCGAGTGAGACTATTATTTCAACTATTATGAATGATTAGTTTACTTGATCCAGCAGACATTCAACCTGTTCATAAGTCTTGTTTTCCAACCAGTCAGTTATTCATTTCTTAACTTCATAACTTGGTTTTGAGTAAATATATAGTTGCTTATTTAATCTATTGTATAAAAGGGCAGCACGCATTTTATAACAAACGAAATAGTAACAAACACCCATGAATTCTTACAAACGTTCAACCCTATTGCATGTGTGTTGCAGGGCTCACTCACAAGTCTACCGAGGAAGCGGAGGTGCCGCAAACTCCGGAGAACAAGTTCCTATGTGACCTGTGTCCCGAGGAGTTCTATTATATGAAGTAAGTTGACTTTATTTATTTGATTTCATTTAAATCAAATCAAACATCCAACAAGCTGAACGTCTAAACTAAAGTCTCATTTCTTGAGCATGCTGTAGATTAGCTTCCTATCCCCGCGCACGCGCAAGAAATGCGGTGCATCGCTCACAGCGGGGCTCGATCGCATCGTCCGTCACTCTTACTAACACCGCTTAAGAGCATTAGCCATCTCCCTCTTATGCAGAAACACAATAAGATACTCTTGTTTACGCAAATATTCCGCTTCTTATAATATTTTGGTTCAATGAAGCTTAAGAAAAAAAGAGAAATGTAGTGATATAATTGTAACTTTATTTATTAATGTAACTCTGACTTGTATTCTATTGTGTTTAATTTTTGTTTGTTTGTTATTTGTTTTAAATTAAATTTTAATGTTATAAAAACCTGTCATAAAATCAACTAAACCAACATACCAGACAAATCACCGAGATTTAAGGTATGTTTCTGAGTATTGTAAACTGTTTTGTTTTTAAATAAAATATTTAAAAAAAAAACGAGCTGAACGTTCATGTCACCTCATTTTGTGTAAACCCTGAACGACTGAGAAACAGATAGAGATGAAGTAAAACTTTTTCCGCATGTCACTAAAAGAAAAATGTGTTGAGTAACACTAAATTGATGTAATATTATAGGTTTTAAACAATCCTTAATTTTTTAACTTTGTTTTTCTCTTTGTGGTGGCATTTGATCTCTCCTATCCATTGAAGGATCATAGATACTACTTCTTAGAGTCGTTCATCTTTGCTTTGATATTTTCATTTGAGATGCATCATGTCCTGGGTCCGCGCCTGCGTTTTATGTTATTTTAGATTCTAACGCACCGTTTCGAAGTTCAAACCTTTTATGATCCTTCCATGCTGGACTAGGAACAAAAGAAAAACATAGAATGTACCAGCTGCTTCTCTTCCCGGGTATACTGTAAAAGTCAGTTAGGGACGGATGTTTTGTTGGCATTTTTGTGGGCGATAGGCTGACTACAATATTTAAATAGTCTATTCGCGGGTTTCAATATTCAACTGACTGGTATGAGTAACAGATACAGGTACAAAACTGGTAGAAATAAATAGCTCAAATTTGGCATGGGCCCTCCTTACATGACGTTCTTCCAAGAAAATAGGCGATATGTGATTTATAGAATTTCACGCATTCGCAAATTATTTGTATGATATTTGAACTAAATAAATTTATAAACTTATTCAATTTATTCTTGCTATGTTTTGGTATTCGATAAATATAGTATGTTTTAGAGCTTTTTGTTAATAATTGCGTTAAATTGCTTACGTAAAAAGAAACGCCAATCCTTTGACTTATGTTGCCATTGGTTAAATCACATCTTTTCTGACGTCAAAGTAAATATTTAAAAGAATAATTATGTCATTCAATAATACTCGTCCTTTTTTTCAAAAGCTGTTATGGATAAGTTAGAAAGAGAAAAATGGATTATTGATATGTTGAAAGATATTTGATAGGATATTTCTTTAAATGAATAAATTGTTACGTCGTTGGCTAGATAAAATTACTTATTCTGTAATTGGTCATATGTAATGAAAACTTAAGTCGCTATTGGCCGCAACAGGCCGCCATGCCACCTTTAACTCACTGGTTTAAATTAATAACTGGTTACGTTGTCGTTGGCTAGATAAAATGACTTATTTTGTAAATGGTCAAATGTAACGACGTTGCCTAGCAACCCATTACAGTCAAACAATTCGTAAACAGTGGTTTAGATGTCAAGATTTTGAATATAGAAAGGAATTTTGGTAGTGAATTCTATTGTTCGTAGGCAAAACGAACAGTTTTCATGATATTGAAACCCGTCATAAATCCATCATTATAATACCTCCAAAGTTATATGTGACATCAGATGGTTTTATAGCTTCGGGTGTTCTGCCTATCCCATTAGGGATACAGCTGTGAGGTCATGTATGTATGTACTTTTAGTATATTTTCTGGCGAGCAAATTAATGGTAGGTTCTTTAAGCATTATTTAGATTACAAAACTTATACATGCATATCTTCACGCCTGTATCCCTTATGGGGTAGGCAAAACAACAGAGGCTTTAAAACTAGATGTTACGTTTGACAAGTTTGAAGACATGTTAATAATGGGTGATTATCTTTCTTTTTTTTTTATAAAATATGGATGGAACGTTTGTCTTCCATGACACCTGATGTTAAGTGAACATGAAGACTAAGGTGGTACACGTCCATCCACGACAAACCTATTCACTCGACGCTTAAAAGTACTAGGACTATACTGGTCAGGGAAAATAGACGCAGGCAGTTCATTCCAAACCTTGGCGACACGTATCAAAAAGGAACTGTCAAAGCGCTTAGTTCGACTTTTCGGAATATCAACCACATACGGATGGAAGTTCTGTCTGCGTCTAGTAGTCCGATGGTAAAAGGGTGAGGGTTCAATTTGCTCAAACAGAGCACTCGCGCACTCACCAAAATGTATCCTGTAGTACACGGTTAAACAAGGAACCATAGAGAAATATTATACTTGGGAATAGAGAGCCCTCTTGCAGATTTTTTGGGATCCCATTTGCTACTAACGCTAACTATAAATCGGCCCCAAACTAATGTATCTATATGTAGATCTCCGTATAGATACGTACATATATGTAGGCAATGCATTCTCTAATTTTAAGTCTAATTCGGAGACTTCCAACTCAACATTTTCTAAGAAATATTGATTTTGAAGTCTTCGACTTTATGGAATATAAAAATCACTATGAAACTCAGGAATAAATACAAAACAGCAACAAAAACTACAGACACGCGCGTACGCAGATAGCAGTCGCCATATTGTGTTGTGGTGGTGTTTTGAAATTAAACAAACACACCTGACGTTGACAAGGCTTCATTCATAGCTTGAAATTCATTCAAATTTTGTTTTGAAAATAAAAATATACGAATTTACACCAGCATACTAAAATATACAAAAACCACATTTGAAAAACCAGTTTGCATTTATTTACAAAACAAAGTAATTAATTTTTTTCATAATATAATGAATGTGAGAAGTAGCGTCATCTATCGTCAAGTAGTATTACTATAAAAGTTCAGGGCCTTCTGTTAGTTAGAGCCACTGTCTTTGAAGAAACTGAGCTAACAAGCAAATGTCCCCCCCCCTGCAAGGAACCTTACGACGATGCTCTAGGGTCTGCAGTTTTTTGGTCGTAAGGTCGACGTTGTTAATTAGATTACGTTTATCTATAATGTATTTTCTATTGTAGGTTCGCCCCGAGTTCGCTAAATGTTATCCTATGTCACGAGCTATGCTTACTTTGGGGCCATGTAGGTGGTGTGATTGTCTGGGGATCTTATTGAATTGTTCGCTGCAGATGCGCGCGCGCGCACCGGCTGCGCGCGCACCCCGAGGCGCTGTCGCGCGCGCTGCGGCTGCGCTGCCCGCAGTGCGCGCGCACGTTCGCGCACCTGAACTCGCTGCGGCGCCACGTGCGCGGCCACGCCGGCCGCCGCGACTTCCTCTGCAACATCTGCGGCAAGTCGCTCACCTCCAAGGAGCACCTCAAGTTCCACATCCGCATACACGAGAACGTCAAGCCCAATGTTTGCAAGTGAGTTCTGGGTTTACTTGGCGAGCAATGTACAAAAATCCACCAGCACTATGTTCTGAAAAACCCTACCGACTGCTTTATCTTTATACAAGTAAACAGCACCCGGCCCGAATGCTCGAAAGTCGTCGTGAGAATGGTCGGCGGTCACCCATCCAAGTACCGACCGCGCCGAACGTTGCGTAAGCTGCGATATCGATTGATACACACAGGAACCACGGCGCCACGACGCCTTCCTCCTATTATGGGCATAACCACGCCTCTGGACAATTAGAATGCTAAAAATTAATGAACTGGGTCACCTGTGAACTAGACTCGTATTTATAGCATTTAACTCTGTAAAAATATAAATTGCTGGCACATAACAATAAAATTAGTGGCATAACTTCTGGCACTGACTCTATGTTACGCAAGACACAAGGTGACATTGAAATTATTGAAACAATAAGGCATATTATCTTAAATTTTTATTTTCATTATCAATAACTTGAAAGGTTATAATTTTTGATGTCCCATTATTTCCCACTTAACATAGAAAATACAAACCAGGCCGTAAACGAGCTTACAATGTTCTCATAGTACTTACACTAATGTGGTAAAATTTACCGCTATTCAGGTAGTTATTTTTGATTACATTCCAATCAAACATTTCAAACGTTTATGTTCACAGCAAGTTATCAGATTTGTTAATTAACAGTACCAGACATTTCTCTCACAAAATACATTTAAATTTAGACGACATCAGACGACCACTTCGGCGATGGGTCACTCCGTCTGCCTCAGACGGCAGTGGTTGCGGATTCCGAGTCTGGGTGTTTATCTGTTTATGTATTTATAGTGTAGGTTCCCCCCTAGTTCACTATATGGTATCCCATAACATAAGCTATGCTTACTTTGGGGCAATGTAGTTTGTGTGATTGTTTGGGGACTTTACTTATTTTTTATATAGGGGAAAGTTGGCTATATTGTACCAACTTCTATCTAATTTTGCAAGAAAATTATTAAGATTATCCTTTTGTTCATTGTTTTGATGCTTATTTGCGTTAATTGAATCTACTACTCTATAGCAACAATATTTATAACAAGTGAGTAATTTCTTTGAAATCGTTTTATGTCTAAAAAGTAGCTATCTGTACGATTTAGGAACCGGTAGGTTAAATCGTACCACAAGGTTTCCCAAACAAAGAGTCAATAAAAACAAAGCGTCTTAATCTACATATTTATTTAGTTAGAAATCAACAAAACGGTTTAGTGTCCTATATCTATCACTTATTTCTTATTAATTAACCACAGCTTTCTGATTGGAGAATAATGTACTTAAAGCTATAAATAACGTTTCTTAAATACTAAGGTCTTAGTACGTTTTAAAAACTAGTCCATTTAATGTGTACCATATGATTTCTTAATGTACTGTATGTTAATCTTCGAGACTTATAACAAAGTATTAACTCATACATATAATATTTAAACGTAGGTAACTTGTGTTATAATAATCATTTTAAACAGTTAAATTATAATAAGTATATTTGAAACATTGAATAAATTATGGAACCATAAATCGTACCGGTACGATTTAAAAACCATGGCTCGGTACGATTTACATGATCACGCATGTTTTGAAAAAAATAATTTCTTATTTCATAACCTCAAATGACTGTGTTGGTTTATTTCTACAGATAAAAAGGATAGCAATCAAGTATCATTTTAATTAAATAGTTAATTCTAAAAGCTATCCGTTTGCGCTTTACACTTTAGGTTCCAGCCAAAAAATAGTAACATAATCCACGGAATCCTATTTTTTTATTGTAAACACACACCCAATCACAGCGATGTCCCAAACTGACATGGCTTCCTAAGTTTTGCCGAATTTAATTTATTGTTGCAGGAAAAATAAAACCTTATTCTGGGTAGGAAATATGTGGGTGGTACGATTTATCAAGTGGTACAACATAGCCAACCTTCCCTTATCATAGAATTTTAAACAATACCAAATTTCTCTAATTGGTCAAATAGTAAATACCTATACATATAAATTTTTTAAATGATAGAATTAGCTAAAATTATGGATAATGGATGTGTGTAACCGCCGCAGACACAAGCTGTCCTTTAAATTAACTTCCGACTAGCGGAAATTTCAAACACGGCGTAAATGCAACCGGATTTTAGGATAAATCTTACGAATTAAACAATTTACTGCCCCTTAGTAAGTGTTTCGTAAAAGGCGACTAATCCGAGGTCACCAGTAAAAACAAAATCACTTATGGTTACGACTTACGCTAGACAGACAGAGTGACTGGTGACAAATTTTAGATATTGAAGGAGACCATTCTGTACCCGATTCTGATTATAATTGTACTTAATTTTTCACTACAATTCCCTATAAATAAATAAAGTGTTTTCTCGCGGCACCCACAACTGTGTAAGCCGCCGCATTATATACAGTGTGTCCCGTCACGACCTAGCGATAATTTAAGGTTACAAAATATACCTAATTTCATCGACAAAAACACCCATATATGGGGGTCTACCCCCACTCCTGTCGAAATGGCTGCCATTTAATTTTTTTTTATTCTTGTAGATACCTCTGCTGAAAGATGCCGATTTCTCTGGACAGAAAGGTCCTAGAGATGTAAAAATTTTGATGTCAATTTTTTTCACTTAAATTAGCATTGTAAATGTTTTAAGATATTTTGTAGGGAAAATTTTCGATAATGTTTATTTTTATTTGATAGTTGCTATTTCTACCTTTAAAATAAAATTTTTTTTACATCTCTAGGACCTTTCTGTCCAGAGAAATCGGCATCTTTCAGCAGAGGTATCTACAAGAATGAAAAAAAATTAAATGGCGGCCATTTCGACAGGAGTGGGGGTAGACCCCCATATATGGGTGTTTTTGTCGATGAAATTAGGTATATTTTGTAACCTTAAATTATCGCTAGGTCGTGACGGGACACACTGTATAAGTAGTGAGCCGCGCGCCGCCGAAGTATGTGCGCTAGTGTAACTATGCGTTGCGTGACGAATTCTTTAACTTTCGGTTAAGTTTACTCTTTAAATATATTTTTTTTCTCTTCAAGTATGATTTCAATCTATCACGCCCTCGAATTTCGAAAGTGAGCCGCCGGTGACCTTGTGTGTTGAATGTTCCAGAACATGCGGCAAGGCGTTTGTGAAGAAGACGAACCTAACAATGCACGAGCGCGTGCACACGGGGGAGAAACCTTACGCCTGCTCGCACTGCGGGAAGGCCTTCTCACAGAAATCCACGCTCGTCATACACGAGAGGTAATATCATTATAGAAATATATCAAAACTTGTACATATTATCGATACTAGAAGCAGGGACCGGAACCGCTTACCCTTAAAGAGGTATTTGATTGGGTATTTCATAGACTTATTTTCGAAAACCCTATCAATGTGGTAACCATATCGTTGACTTATAGCGGGTTTCAATATCATGAAAACTGCTCGTTTTGCCTATGAACAATAGAATTCACTACCAAAATGCCTTTCTATATTCAAAATCTTTACATATAAACCACTGCTTACGAACTGTTTGACTGTAATCGGTTACTAGGCAACGTCGTTACATTTGACCATTTACAAAATATGTTATTTTATCTAGCCAACGACGACGTAACCAGTTAATAATTTAAACCAATAGGGTAAAGCTGGCATGGCGACCTGCTGCGGTTAATAGCATATGTTTATTAAGTTTTCATTACATATGACCAATTACAGAATAAGTCATTGTATATAGCCAACGACGTAACAATTTATTCATTTAACGAAATCTCCTATCAAATATCTGTCAACATAACAATAATCCAGTTTTCTCTTTCTAATTTATCTCTAACAGCCTTTGAAAAAAAGGACGAGTATTATTGAATGACATGATTTATCTTTTAAATATTTACTTTGACGTCATAAAAAATGTGATTTAACCAATGGCAAAATAAGTTAAAGGATTGGCGTTTCGTTTTACGTAAGCGATTTAACGCAATTATTAACAAAAAGCTCTAAAAACATGCTATAATATATTTATCAAATATATTAAAAACATAATATAATATAAAAACAATAAAAACATAATATATTTATCAAATATACATAGCAAGAATAAATTGAATAAGTTTATACAGTTATTTAGTTCAAATATCATACAAATAATTTGCGAATGCGTGATATTCTATAAATCACATATCGCCTATTTTCTTGGAAGAACGTCTTGTAAGGAGGGCCCATGCCAAATTTGAGAACTTACAGCTCGTAGCTAATAGATATTGTGAAACACTATGTTTTTTCTGCCAGTTTTGTACCTGTATCGGTTACTCATACCAGTTAGTTGAATATTAAAACGAGCCATTAGTCTAACTTAAGGCTTACCATATCAATAGACTTACTTCGGATAAACACTATTCGGAAATCCTATTGAAGCTAAACCCTTCGTAAGGCTTTCAAAACGTGCAGGCAAATTTAATCTCTACGCGCAGTCAAGAAAAGCAAAAAGATAGAAAATGGGTAACCCTATTACATGGTTATTACATGGCATGACATGGGTAACCCTATTACATGGCCGTGGCGCCGTGGTTACTGTGTGTATCATACGATATCACAGGTTAAGCAACGTTCGGCGCGGTCGGTATTTAGATGGGTGACCGCCGACCATTCATATCTCACGACGACTTCCGTGCTTCGGAGGGCACGTTAAGCAGTCGGTCCCGGGTGCTATATATAGTAGTCGTTAGGGTTTGTCAGAAGCCATCTAGGCGCCTTAAAAATTCTGGCATCCACCACCCAGCACTGGGCCAGCTTGGTGGATTATGGCCTATACCTCCTCTTCACCCAGGGGACAGACTCATGCCCTGCAGTGGGCTCATTACAAAGAGTTGTGATGATGATGATGATTACATGGTAAGTGCTTAAATATTGAACTTATTAAACCCTTTATGTATGGTTAAGCGCATAAGTAGTTAACTTTATTCAAGTGATACTACATCGATAGGCTTACCCTATAAATAGGGTTACCCTTTCATTTGGGTAAGATTTTAATATTGTTATCCTATCAAACTGGACGTAAGAGAAGTTAGTTAAGAGGACTTATTCGAGCGATCTACTTGGTTTTCATCACACTAATATCAACCGGAACTGCGATCCAGAATCCATCTCAAAAGGCAATTTTTTTCTTATCAATGCCACTTGTTTATAATTACTGAATTGATCGGGAAAGCAGACGCAGGAAGTTCATTCTATCCTTAGAGTAATAATATTAGGTATAGAGGTTTTATTGGCGTTTTCGCGGGCGATAGGCTGACCCCTGTCACTGCAATAGTCTCTCTCCATCATTATAATACCTCCAAATTTGTCAAAAGTGCCATCAGATGGTTTTAAAGCCTCTGGTGTTCTGCCTACCCCATTAGGGATACAGGCGTTAAGTTATGTATGAATGTATCTATTAGGTATAGAGCGCGCGTATTGCAATGTCCGCATAATGCGTAGCGTAGGCAGATGAATACGGGGTTAATTTTAATTAATTTTAATTAACGCATCACCCCTTGCGGGCAGCCTCTCTACATCAATCCCAACAACATTTGTTCTACGACTTTTACAAATCTTGATAAATAACACAAAAAATAAAAACAAAAAATAAATTTTGCTCCTTACTCTACATTTTGTAAGAAGCACTTTTTATTGTTTTGAAGCGATAATTTACTGCGCAGGTGCGTGGTATTCCTACGCTCAGAGTAAATAGAGTTACGCCACTAAACAGAGGCTATTATTATTATTATTATTGGAGGTTTTGGGACTATATGAGCAGTCTTGTCCGCTCGTCACACTGCGACCTAAAAGATCCATTGTGTGAGTCCCAATTTATAACTAGCCGCACACTCCAATGGAGTCCAGGAAATTTAGGATTTTCCTTACGGCGATGCTCCTAATCTCTTTTGGATCCAGCTCGTGCTTATCCAGGTGAGCGGAGCGCTTTTGCATAACTGCGAGGCAGTGGCACAGTAGGTGTAGAGGGGTTTCCTCTGCGCTTTCGCAGTATCTGCAGAGCGCCGTCTCAGTGAGACCCAGGTTGGACATATGCTTGTTTAGTTTGCAGTGTCCCGTTAGTGATCTTGCCACTGCGCGTAGTTGGGGTTTGTTAAGAGATACTACCGATTCTGTGTATGACTTGGAGTATCCCTCTATCAGTTCCCTTGAGTGTCTCATGCCTAATGAAAGTTCCCAGAGGCTTTTGCTTTCTGAGAGGCACTGGGTGGTGAGTATTAAACGCGTCAGGCTCTTCGGGATGCCGCAGAATGGTTCTGGACCGTATCGGCTACCCATTGCTCCTGCCCTCGCGAGTTCATCAGCGGCTTCATTGCCGTCTATACCGGAATGGCCCGGAACCCATTTAATAAAAACTCTATTATGGCTTGCCAGCCTGTTAAGCGTTTCATGGCATTGCTTCACCAGTTTGGAGTCAACCCTTGAAGAGTCAAGTGCCATTAGTGTAGCTTTGCTGCCAGAGAAGATGTATATGGTTAGCCCTTTGTAGCCTCTGTTTAGGCTGATTTCCGCACATGATAGAATGGCGGTAATTTCAGCCTGGAGAATCGAGGGGTAATGACCCATGTTGAAGCTAGCTCCATACTTGGGTCTCACCCCGTGAATTCCATAGCCAATAATCACGTAGCTAATTACGTAGATTTCAAGCAATCACAATTGCAGGCTTAAGTCCCATCCCAATCTATACCAAAATATATTATAAAAGATATTTACCTTGATATTAAACAATATCAACATTTACATATGAACAAGACTACTTAAATCATTCAAAATAACCGAAAATATGGTTACGGCGGCATTAGAATTCAAGCAATTATCGTATGCAGCATTCACCGCACCACATCATTACTGGACGTCATTTTATGTCAAAGAGCAAAGAGAATATTAATCACTAGGTCAAAGAGGTAACAGAGCAGCGCGGACTTCGATGTCACGCTCCCCCCCTCCCGCGCCTGTTTCACCCCCTCGGCGAGTGATTTTTGTTCCAAATATATCAAAACTATTAGTTATTTATGAAATGTTACATCAGATTAATGTTATATTTTGTTGAAATTCGCTCCTGACATAAACACGGCGAGCTCTCGATGACGACTAGATGACTACTAGTGCTTGCGGTGACAACACAGCGTTGTTCTCACCCGTGCCTACTGTTCCCACTTGGTTATGCGTGCTCTATACTTTTATTATTACTATAAGGTTATACCTTAACCCAAAACCTTGGCCACCCGTGCCAATAGGAACTGTCAAAGCGCTCTGTTGGACTTTTTGGTAAATCCACTAAATATGGATGAAAAGGAACCAGCGGGGATAGCATGCGACCATCGACAACTATAACTCGGGCCATTATGTCGATATTTTCTTAGAATATGGCACTTAGAGTAGGTCGTTATTTTTATTTTGATAGAATATTTTTTATTTTTATAGAATAGCTTTGGTTCTGTGGGCCTTACCATGGCAACGAATCGAGTAAATCTATCTATCTTGGTGCGGATGCTAGCTAACATGACAAGATAAAATAATTCGGTAATATTTAACATGTCGATTCGAGTTTATATCGATGCCTGCAGGAGGTAGCGGTAAAAACGAAGGTTTTAATTTACACCTACTACGTTATTTGTGTAAAAAGATATAGTTGTATAAAGTGTAACAAAATGGAGAGATAAAACTTAAGGGTTAGCTTCTATACCACACGTAGAATATACAGTAAAAGAATTAGCATGATCAGTGCTGGTATAGACTTTCAGACAAATTTATTTAATTATTTTACAACAAAATATTTTGACAACCCTAGTCAACCTAATAAGCTAAAACAAGACTTGTGCCGCTGTCAGTGACCTTATGACCTTTCCCACACCGGCTGAACTTTGCAGTATCTTACTTACCCATCGCTTTATTTTTACGTCATCTGTTACCGAATAGATTCCATCAAAAGCTAACAGCTGTTTTTAGGGTTGACACTTAGATATTTTGATCTAAACTTTGAACTTGTTTTTCGGCCGAATCGTAAGGATAACAAATTTATGTTACTGTTACTTATAAATTACATCATCAAACATACAATCACCTTAATTATTATGTCTTCATTATGTTACACGTTGTATATATAGTTTTAAATAGTTATAAAATTTTCGTGTGTTTTAGGTACCACAGCGGCGCGCGGCCGTACGTTTGCAAACTGTGCGGGCGCGGGTTCGTGGCCAAGGGACTTCTGTCAATGCACCTCAAGGTCGCCTGCATTTAATGGTAACTACCACAAAGCAAATATATAGTAGAGCTGCTGTAAGCAAAGATGCACAGCTTCAATTTGGGTTGTCGTGACGTCACAGCCTCAATAGTTCAAGCACTAGAGGCACTGGCGTCACTTCGACGCTGACTTCTGTACATACACGCGTAGTTAATTAAGAAAAAATCCTCCATTGTTTCTCGATGTAAAATTTAGTTTTCTATATACTTCTATAAAGGTATCACATTGACAATCCAAATAAAATTAACTAACCACGAACATAATTTCATTTATTATTATTTTTTACAAATAGTTTGTTTTCCAATTATTTATATCTAATATTCCAGATTGTTATTTCTTGCCTAGGTGATTTTTATGCCGCGAAAAAAATGTTACGCTATCTAGAGTCAAGTAGAAATACTTTTATTTCGCGGTTTTTTTCTGACAGATTTGGAACGTATGAAATTTCGTTAAAAAACTAGAGCCACCTAGTAAAAACTATAGCTGAACTTTTTTGATGACCATGTGAATATTTTAACCTTATGTTTCAACCGGTTTTTACTACTCACTACTAGGTGAGACTAATGCCATCGCCTGTTTGGCTATGATTGGCCATGACCCACCCCTCCCGCACCCCGCCCGTAGGCTTCACTTGAGTCCCTAGAGAAAACTAAATAGGGCAGCTCCTCTATATATTTCCGCCGTGGTAACTACTGTCCTTGAATGATATACCCCCAGGCGATCACACCACCTACGTGGCCTCCAAGTCAATTGAGCTTGTGTTATGGGATACCATCTAGCGAATTAGGGGGGACCCTAGAATAGAAATACATATATAGATAAACGCCCAGACACGGAACATTTTTTTTCTTGTTTTTTTCCATTTTTTTTCCAAATTTTCCAAGCAATTGTATCAGTATTATATATCATATAAACTACCGTTACTGGCTGAGTGACTGACAGACAACGTACAGACTTAACTGCTGGGCGTAGAGAGATGGAATTTAGAACATACATGCCTTAAGGGAGCACTAAGGTGCCCGCGCAGGGTCAACCCGGAATAGCCCTAGCGCCCTTGGGTTTGCGAGTAATGACGTAAAAGACGACTAATGCGAGAGCCCCGCTAGATAGAAGGACCCCTTCTCCCCATCTGAAACAAAAACAACAAATATGAGCAGCATATAAAATCTGCAGTCAAATGTTACCTCTCCGGCGGTGTTGTCTTCCGGCAATATTGCATGAAGAGCCAGTTCTTTCCCAGGCCCGTGTGCTGGCATCTTCGACCTTTTCATCACTTACCATCAGGTGGGCTTGTGGTCGAACGCGAACTTAGTGTATTTCAATAACAATTTCAATGCCGAGACAAACGTGCACTTTATCGGCATTATTTAGATTAAGAAAATGTTGTTGTATATTGTTGAATAATAAATAATAAAAAAAAAGGTAACAATTCGCATTTATTTGAGGTTTTTTGCGGTGTTCTGCTTCCCCATAAGGAATACAGGCGTGACGTTATGTATGTATGTATGTAACTTGTGGGAAGTAATTAAGCGAAATACATACATTTCTATACCTACTTTTATTTTTAAATTGTTTTTATATTTTAAATTATATATCTAATTTTATTGTATACAAGATGAAACATAAGTGAAAATCAGAAATATGTGTTTAATGAATTATTTCGCATATATTTTCAGATCAACGCTCGCAGACCTCTACGGCTAGGCGCATATAACTATAGTTACTAAGATACAGACTGACGCTCATACGTTTCAAATTAATTGGCACAAACTACCCTGTCTTGCCATTAACTCTATAATATATAATTATTGGCTTACGTTCGTTTTTTAAAAAACGGGTACCGAAATATTTTCGACAATAATTATTGACACTAACCCATCTCACTCTGTCAATATCAGAAATGTGCGAGAGATTAGCTCAGTGCCCGTTTGTTAGGAAAATCGAGCTATAGGTCGCGTAGTATACATTAGTGCTTAATTGTGATTATCATGGTTCCAAGCGTAGAAAATTCTGCTTAAACCAAGTTCGCTGTTTGTTTTAAGTATATTATTTCTGATATGTAAATACATTATGTTGTGAAGAGAAAAATTATGTGATGTTGGAAATCCCTTTGGTTTAAATGTCTATTGTATATTCGGATCGAATTTAATTTATATTTTTAAAAGAATTAAGATAGGTGTGTTTTGTAAATGTCATATTATTTTAATATTGCGTCCATACGCAATCAAAATTTATATAATGGAAAAAAGACATAAGTGTCTCGCTTCCATACTGAAAAATTGTTTTGAAGAAATGTAAAATCCAATAATTTAATTAAAAATGACCATGACTGCTATCAGTCTATATATTTAACAGAAAACTATTTTACTAATTTTGGTGACTATACCCGCAACACGCACAAACTATGTATTTATTAGGTATTCACTATCGAAAAAGTCGAGAGTTTATTTTGTTTTCTGAAGATGTTAAAATTACCAACGCCTGGAGAGTTTTCCAGGAATGTTTAGTTGTTACAAAAGGAATGGGGAAATTGCAGAAATGGGTCCCAAGCGATTTTCGAATTCTGCAATTTAGGTGAACCCTGCTGACACTACACCTAGTGGTGTAAAGCAACTAATACTAGGCTTATTGCACGTTCATTTACGTCTTGCACCAAAACTGTTTTTTTTTTGTTTTTAATACCAGGATATCATGTCTTTAAAATTGAAATATAAAGTATTTTTAAATATGGAAGTATGATAGTGGATCGATAGAATAATCACTACAGAGTTGGACCCACAAATATACAGCGGGAGCAAAATCTACTTCGCACAAAACGCTTTTTCTTGTAAATTACTTAATAATAATATAATAATATAATTTATTGACACAAAAAACACTTTACAAGAGAAATTATTAACTAGTAATTGAATAGTCAGTTTATGTGTCAAAAGGGCACTTTCAGCAGGATGTTGCCTCAGTGTGAGGCAACGCTGGTTTTCAAAGCACCCCTTGACTAAAAATCCAGATTTTAAGCGGTGGGTTACATAATTACATTCTATTCAATACTTATCTCTGCTACGGTAATACGTTATAACATTGTAAAGCCCGTACTGAAAATTGTACTTAAATATCCCTTACGATGTCAGGAAGCAACTATAAAGTTATATTTGAAACACAGGGTTTATTTGGAGTCACCGGCCAAATTTTTTTTACACAATAAGTAAGTATCATTAATAGAAATTATTTATGCAAAAAAAAAGATTATTTTTTTTACAAAGAAATAAATATATCCGCTAACATATTAAGCAAACCATGGTCAATCTAAATTACCATTAAAATAAAGACAACTACGCGCTACTACAAAACATGTTGTAGTACTACGTCGTAGTATTATCAAAGAAATGCCGCGTCGTAGTAGCTATGTTCATCAACAACGACTATTTGCATAACAGTTTGTGGTGCCATATCTTTATTTTTTTGTACTGAGCTATACTAAAATAAATATGCAGGTACGTTTATATCGCATCAAAGAAACTAACATTTAAATTTGTCCGGTGACAACAAATCAACCCTGTATTTCATGTGCACTAACTCTTTTTAAAACTTTTCATGAATATTGGAAGAACAATATTTTTTATTATACCTATTTTTAAAATTAAGGCTTTGAATGCTGCTTACAGACATCGCGAGACTTCGAAACCTTTTTAAAACTAACCTCACCAATGCATGCAGGCTTTGTACCGGCGTTAGTACTTACAATTAGTGGGCGAAACGCTTAAGAATTAAAATAAACATGACATCACTTAAACACATAAATTATGATTTTTTTTCTACTGGTCAATATAATTTGTGTAGCAATATGCCTGTTTTCTTGTAATCTCCTTCGAAATCTGAATGTTCATGTATACGGAGTTTGTAAAAAAAACGATTTACACTATAAAATATAATAGATAAATGTTTGGCTTTGACTTTAAGGCCCGTATTATGAAAATTTTGTAAGTACCGATACACAATATAAGATCAATAAATAACAACCACTCATATGGATAAGTCAAGAAAATTGCTTTACTCAGCACAGACTCTTGCCAGAGCTAGCGATATTAATATGTTTAAATGACTTGATGGTAAGGTAAGTTACAGTGTTAGAGAGAGCGCTAAATGCAATCAATGACTGTTAACCGATCGCAGCGCTTGAAGTAGGGTGATGGCAAGTTATACAGATACGGTTAGGAAGGCTCGGCGCGCAGACGTATCTAAACTGACAGTTACAAAACTCAGTGGCCATTGGTTTTAGCATTATAGATGTGAATAAAACAGGGGTTATACCTAAGCCTACACTCTCACTACTAAGTACAATTTTCCAGAGTGAACTGTCACAAAACCTATGAGTATAGAGTATAGAGGCCACGGTTAGGAAGGGCCTCTACCCAGTGATCAATTTTATCGTGTTTCTAAGCCTCTTTTGAGAAACTCGTATTATTAATACTTACTCATAGGTTTTGTGACAGTTCACTCTGGAAAATTGGCAGCGAAGCTATGCTTACGTCATCAAACAACGCTTAAGAAAGTATTCATAAAATGGGCCTTAGATTTCTAAGAGATTCATCTTATAACTCAAAGCAAAGCTGTGTAAAATTGATTCTTTATGATTGAAGATTTTGCTCAATATTGATAAAGCGGTTAGTGTTAGCGTTGGCTTTAGTTGCATCCCGTATGGAACACTAAAAAAATCCTATTCTTAAAACTTAAATAGATATAAATGTCCATTTATTTTACATTATATGTAAATAAATGTCGTTAATGGACTCTATTTGATATTATATTCTCTAAGTTTAGGTCTCTCTAACGTCAAACTTAAAGTTTCAATATCAGGTTTTCTTGGCAACTGTTGAGTTTTGAACTCCCCTCTTCACATCATCATCACTATGAGCTCTCCTCTGGGAAGCACGAAAGTCGTCGTGAGAAATGAATGGTCGGCGGTCACCCATCCCAATACAGGCCGCACTGAACGTTGCTTAACCTGCGATATCGTATGATATGCACAGTAACCATGGCTCCATAACGACTCCTAAGCAGAGATATAATAGAGACTTAAAATTAAATAGTGTAATGTCGAGTAGAGTCCATTTTGATGATAAAGGTAAAGTTTAAGAGCTAAACTTTTTATTGGCGTTTGTTAAGTTCTGTGTTTTAAAATTATATTTAGCGAATAAGAGCGAAGTGCCTCTATATGTGATACGGTAACTGATGTAAATAATAGAAGATAGATTTTGTTGATTTGTAATAATACCACTAAGCAATTTAGATTATATTCTATTTTAATTAACGTAATGTCGATATAAAAATTATATCATTTTAAAAATTCTTTATTCTTTAGAATATTTCATATATTTTTTTAAATTAAATATTTATTAGTTACTATTTGTTGAGACCTGGGCAATCGTATATTAACCTAAATTTTGTTTTTCTGATACATCATTCAATGTAAAAAAGCATATTTTGATAAATTTTATAGTTAAGTTATTCGCTACTGAAAAAAGGTATCAACAATTTTATGCCTGGCTTTTTACTTAACCTCTTTTTCACTGGAGAAGTACTTACTTTAAAATATTTATGTGTTTTCTTCTTGTCTTTTCAAAAACTTTATAAATGTGTAAATCAGATTTAGCACCTACACGTTTGCTATATAATGGAGGGTTTTTAATTTTGTGTAAGTGTTGTTTAAAATATGTGTTTTATTTTATTTAAGAGATTTTGTGTTAAAGCATTACCTACCTTGAAAATGTGTTTAAGTTTGTGTAATTGTATTTTTATTTTCGTACTGTAGGTAAGTGTGTGTACAAATGTAAATAATCATGCAAGTGTTACATGTGGTGAATAAATAAATTAAAATTTTAAGATGTCTTTTACTTAAATCTTACGTAACGGTTTCAGAGGATTTATAAAACTTACGTTTATACGCCAATTTGACTTTGCTCCTTTTTCAACAACAAGACGTTAAAAATGCGACCTAAATGTTAAAACTTCTTGTTTTCTGTATCTTGATAAATGACAAATTGATAAGCTCAATCACCTTATGGTGCGTACAGATTGCTGTAATGGAACTTGTGATGTAACATTCTGCGCACTACACGTCCAAATACGCAACGTGCGCAGAATGTTACATTACAAGTTGCATTACTAGCAATCTGTACGCACCATTAGAGTAATAATATTAGGTATAGAGCGCGCGTATTGCATTTTCCGCATAATGCGTAGCGTAGGCAGATGAATATATGACAGATAGGATTGTGAATGTTATGCAAAAATGTTAATCAAAAGGGATATTAATTAGATAGGTACCAATTGCAAATAAAATATAATTAAAAAAAAAAAAAAAATGCAATTATATTTCCTCAAAATTTACTTTTTTTTAATTTTTTTTTACATCAGGGTGATAGTTTGAATAATCTCTTATGCAACAAAAATACCTACTGACGGCACAATAAATTAGCTGCGTACATAATACCGATTTTACGAAATCGTGCAATACATTATTATGCGACAGTAGTTGGATGTGATGGTAGTGCGAATAACATCTGCGCGATACCCTAGGTAACTTTGTGAAAAATGAATTAAGACGGTTCACGCATACCACGTTCTAACAACCACTGGTCAATGTTTATAAGGACATAAAAATATAAGAGTCAGGCCGTGGATTTTGCCACTTGTAACATAATAGTGACACGGCAACTTTTATGTTACGGTAACGTGAAAGTAACGTAAAAGTGCCCTAAAGCTAATGACATACTGGTGAATAACTGTACTTCCTTGATTTATGTTTAAGTTATCATCCACTGCCGGGCTAGGGCCTTAGACTGCCACAAGTTACTTACTACTACCACCTAGTTGTTTTCCTACCTATATCAAATATTAAATATAACAATAAAAATAAAGTAAATGCATTTTTTTTCTTTTCATAACATTTATTAAAAAATGCCAAGTATAGTGTAATCATCTTCATCACTCAAATTAAGTACAATCTACCTATATGTATAGTAAACAAAAAAAAACATTAAGCTGCCCAGAGCAGTCATAAAATACACACTTTTGTCAGATATTTAGATAAAGTAATTTTATTATTAGAATTATCTTTGTGAACCTTAAGAAATCAACATGACAATTATTTACAATTCAATCAAAAACAACACTTTTTAACTGTATGTTTAGGTTTTAAGTAACAATTATCCGTCAAAAAATTAAAACTAAATAATACGAAAATAGCCGCGCTAAATAATTTTACGCCAACATTTATTAAAAAATGCCAAGTATAGTGTAATCATCTTCATCACTCAAATTAAGTACAATCTACCTATATGTATAGTAAACAAAAAAAAACATTAAGCTGCCCAGAGCAGTCATAAAATACACACTTTTGTCAGATATTTAGATAAAGTAATTTTATTATTAGAATTATCTTTGTGAACCTTAAGAAATCAACATGCCAATTATTTACAATTCAATCAAAAATAACACTTTTTAACTGTATGTTTAGGTTTTAAGTAATAATTATTATCCGTCAAAAAATTAAACCTAATACGAAAATAGCCGCGCTAAATAATTTCACGCCAATAAGTTATTTTAGAAAATTATGTATTAATTAGTTATTCAAAGTACACACGATCAAAATCATCACTCAAGTGGTAATCTTTACATTCTTTGAATTGAGTTAAAATTACTCGCTTTACAATCGAATCAGTAGGGACAACGTCAACGTCTAACTTTTTATTGACAACAAATTTTAGTTCAGGTTTATTCACAGTTTTCAGGAAACTTATTTTGTATAGAATTTCATCATTTTTTAGTTCCAAGTTTGTTATGAATCCCATATAATATTTCCATGTCTTTCTTTGATAATACCGAACTATTACACTATCTTTTACAGCAAAAGGCTGGTATGTCTGGTTTATTTGTGGTTCCATATTTTTATTTTCAACGGTATTACTTTCATTGAATTTTTCGATATTTTCCTCTCTTTTTTCAACCTTATTAGACGTCTCTAAATGTTCATCAGCATATAATTTCTCTTTCCATTCATCCCGCATATAATTTCCTAAGTGTTGTTTTCTCGCGCTACTATTTTCCATAATTCTACAAGTAGATGGAACATTCTCTTTCTCTGTTTTTCCAGGTCCATATGTGTTTTTTTTTATCTAATATCTGTAATGTTTGCGTAAGATCTGAACTTTTTGTATTTTCTAGTTTATGTTTAACTTTTGACAGAGTAGTGACACTTTCGTAACTTTGATTTTCTCTCATTTCGCTTTGTCTTTGAATGACACTGTCTCTTTCTTCATTCTGGTTTTTTTTATATGCTTCATCACTTATATTTAGCAAAAAGTTGTCAGTTCGTCGTTCATTTGACACTATGGCAGTATTTTTAGGTTTTAATATAGTTACAGACAGCACATTAATTTTTTTATTCGGTTCAATTTGTATAAGATTTTGATCACCTTTAATAGATCTAAAAACACCAGTTTTTTCGTCAAGCTCTTCTACATTCACTAGATCTTCACAATCCGAATCAAAGTTTATTGACATATCAGACATAATATTATATGGTGTGGCATCACTATCTGCGTACTCAATATCTTCTGAATTAGTGTCGTCTTCTGAAGATATGGTTTGCTTACGCGTTTTTCTCATTTTAGCTTTGGAGATATTTTCGTTGTCGGTTTTATTGATTTTTTTTGTTCTTTTTCTGTTTGTTTTATTTTCATTTTTATTTGAATCCAGGTTTTTTGTCGTGAAGGAGTGATTTTGAGGTGAATGACAATCGCATTTTCCACGTTTGTCATCACAAAAACAACTAAGGTGTCTGTATTTAATTTCAAGTTTTCTATCTGTCACCAACTGATGTATTTTCATTGTTTGTGGTACCGGTGTTAGGTTTTCTGCTATAGATGTTTCCAAAGTCTTGATGTTCTCAGCAGGTATATAAAACATTTTGATATTCGTTTCTGAAGTAGTTAATACATTATAAGCAGTTTCTGCGTCGGGTATATCGGTTCCATGAGCTATTTTTAAATCAAGGTTACGTTTGATGGCTCCTCCTATGCCGTCCGCAGCGCCTTTGCCATGGGCCGCTTCAAAAAACGACCAAGTTGCATCGCTGAAGCCATAATCGTATAGGTTACGACTAAATAGGTAAAAGTTCTTCTTCTGCCTGTATTGAGTTGTTGGGCCATCTGAGAAAAAATGTATGACACTTACATTTGGATGCTCATTTTTGATGTATTTTAAAATGGGATCGAGATGGGCCCATATTGCTTCTGGACTATGTTTGTTTTCCGGTGAAATTGAACAAAATGAAATTGGTTTCTCATTATTTAAATATAGTACACCCGTATGTAAAGTTATTTGTACTTTTGCAGCACCAAAATGCATTGCCTGGATTTCTTTGTTGTGTTTACAAACAAAGTTTTCCGAAAAGTCAATGTGGATTAAAGCTTCATTGTATTTCAGATTATCAGCACACATCCTATACTGCTTATACTGGTGATAAAAGTTGTAGACATGTTGTTTAAACTTTTTCATATCCGCATTAAGTGTCTTAATCAAATCATCTACTGTGCCTTCTTTTTTAATTTTCATCATTCTTTTTGTTTTTTTCTTTTTGTCTCCCTCTCCATATATATGTTCCTTTAAAACCCACGCAAACCAACTCGTTTTTTTGGACAAATCAAAATCACCACAATCTATTTTTTTAATTGAACATTCTTCACAATCGTCGTACATACAATTTTTCGACTTTGGATCACAGACTAGAGATGAAATTACATCATTTAATCCATCGTGTTTAAGTAAGCCAATTGATCCTAATGCATCGATTAAAAATTGCATGTTGGAATGTTTTAAACATGCACAACTTTCACAGTCTTTGAGTTTGGGCGGTAAAACGTAAAATGGGCGATATTTTTTAAAGGTACTGAAGCTAATTTTGCACACATCAGATATAAACTTCTTGTGAAGATGTCTCAATTTATCTAGTAGATACCTTTTCTGACGTTTAACTTTTTTAAAGGTCCTATATTCTTTTTTTCCTGCAGTGGCGCGACTGACATCATCCCTATTAAAAAATGCTGTAATTTTCTTTTTTAATGCTAATGTTTTAGTTTTCGTTTTTCTGTATTGCTTTATATTATTTTTGAGACCCAATAAACCGGTCATCTCTGTTTTTTGTTTATATTTTTTTACTAAATCATTGTCAATCAGTTTTTTCAAAATACTTTTTTCAGCATTCGAAGATTTTTGAAACTGTGATTTAAGCGACTCGTTTAATATATCATGTTGCAAAATTTTTTTCTTCACAAGTTCTTTTTTTGGTGTTTCAACATTTTTCATCGTTTCATGTATGAATTCTTCAGTCCTCTTCAAAGGTGTATACTCAGCAGCAATATCATTGTGTTCTAGGTCGTTAATTTTTTTTATAACATCATTATAACTCTCATTCATCTTCTCAATTTTTTTCTCTTGTCTATTTAGTCTTTTTTGCAACGTTCTGTATCCTTTTAAAGTCTTATTTAAGCGCTCTCGCAAGTTTTTATTTTCTTCTCTAAGTTTGTAATTGACTCGACGAATTTGTAGTATTGAGTTATCATTTTCATGGACTTTTGGCGCTTGCTTCTTTTCTTTAGCTTTTTTTCTGTCTTCTCTCCATTTTTTTCGTCTTTCTTCTTTTTGCTCCTCGTTGTAATTAAATGCTTTTTTCCGGTAGTACTGAAGTGCTCTTTCGGCAGTTTTTTTTTTAATTGCTTCATATTTCTCTGGTTCTTCATTTTTTAATCTTTGACGATATTTTTTTTGTTTTTCTGCTGCTGTCATCGGCATCTACGAAAAGCATAAGCATAATTATTATCAATTTGCGAATAACAAAAAACAAATACAACAGTCCATACAGTCATAGTTTTAACCTGCACTAATATTCCGGTTACGTATCATAAAGCCGAATTTCAAAATACCTATGAACGGAAGGCCGAATATTAAAATTCCGAATGTTTATATGACCGAAACTTCAAAATACCGAAAGTTTAAAATCCCTAAAATTTCAAACCGACTGTTTATATGATCAAATATTAAAATGCCGAAGTTACAATAAATAATATTAGGTGTGACGACGAACGCAGCGAAGAGGAGTATGTAGGTCATGCCGACTTTCATTGAGTTAAAATGAAAAGATAGATTAACCGTGTGGTAGGCGTTGTGGCGTTTAACTCAATGAGCAAGTGTGTGCAAGTCGCTTTTTGGCGGCCTGACCTACATACTGACTCCTCGACCTCGCTGCGCTCGTCGTCGCACCTAATATTATTTAATGTTACTTCGGCATTTTAATATACGGCGTTCCGTTCATAGGTCTTATAAAATTTGGTATTTTAAATTTTAGGGATTTTAAAGTTTCGGTATTTTGAACTTTCGGTCATTTTAAAATAGGCATATTGTACTTCGGTATATCGCCTATCGGTTATTTCTAATTTTTCATCACCAGCCACTAACCGCTAGCTCATGTGCATCAGTCCTTACAATAGCTTTTACGTTACTTTTACGTCTTCAGTTACATAAAAGTAACGTAAAAGCGCGAAAATGCACCGAATTTGTGTAAACAAACTAGGTTATCACTCCGAAATATCACGAAATTGAAAACGAATCGTTGTCAATGTATATTTAAAACCTAAACACACAGTATCGTGCCATAATTTTTATATTTAATCAAGTACTTACCTCTAAAATCACCAAAAAAACAATTTTCACTTGCACTACCAAACTCTCACCAGAACTTTTTTGTCATAGTCTAAAAGAAATATGGCCGCTTGTTTATTTTTAATTTCAATTTGTTCATTCTTTGTGTTGCCATCTTAATAAAAAATATTCTACCATGAATTAAACTCAACGCATTGATCTCTAAACAGTAACGTAAGTTCAAGTTACGTAAAAGCAAAATAATGGGGACAAAGTTTTAAAATTACGAATAATATTAAAAAATCTATGCTTTCCTTTATTCATCTAATAATTTAGGCAGAACAACAATCCTTTAATTACCAGAGTTCAAAAAATATTCTGCTAACCATTCAAAATGCAACACAAGATTAGTTTAAATTTATTTCTTCGGGATGGAGACACGCTATTTTTGGCCGATTTTATACATTTTTTGACTCAAATATATTATTTCTTCGTCTGTCATTGTTTATTTGGATAAATTGATAATAAGAATAGCAAGTAAAATCATTGCTCTATAATAATAGTTTACCGAATTTGTTTTTTTATGCATAAATTTTGTTTAAGCCTGCCGAGACAAAAAACAAAAAAAAAAGTGGTAAAATCTATGGCCTGACCCATAACTGCATTTAAAAAACTAGTTAGTGCGTGTAATTTATTATTTTTGTGTCAAAATTCATTAATTTCTACTTCAACGATTTTTAAACCCTTTAAGGGATGTATTTCAAAAAATAGACAGCCGTGGCCCAAGTTTATTAACATATGAAATTGGTGTTTTGTCGTTTATTGAAATTGGTGTTTTGTGTTTGGCCACTTTAACCTCAAATATCTCCTGTTTGGTTTAGAATTCCTAATTCAAATTTATACAGCTATTTATTTGAGTTTCGAAAACTGATCGTATTTCTTTTGTTTTTTTCTCTGCGTCATTGAGTTTACAAAATGAAAAATTTTAAATTTCGCGTTCAGTGCTGCAGAAACGGCTCGAAGAATTAATATGTGTATGGCAGTGGTGTCGCTAGAGAAAGCACAGTGCGTTTTTGGTTCAAACGTTTTCGTTCTGGAAATTTCAACCTACAGAAAAATCCCCGTGGACGTCCGAACACCAAAGTCGACAATGAAGAATTGGAGGCTATTGTGGAAGCGGATCCATCGCAAACTACGTCCGAGTTAGCTGCAGGCTGCGGTGTTAGTGATAAAACTGTTTTAATCCACTTGAAACAAATTGGGCAGATAAGAAAGCTCGAAAGGTGGGTACCTCATGAATTGAGTGAAGCAAACCAACAAACGCGCGTCGACCGTGAAACCCCGGTGAACCATCCAAATTCTGCTCCAAGAGAAAATTAACTAGAAAAAAGTTATTGGTCAGCGTCTGGCTAGACGATTACTGCAGATATCTACTGTAGTCAGCTCCAAATAATGATGGCTAAACAACCGATACTGGTAAATCGCACAAGGCCACTGCTGCTTCAGGACAACGCAAGACCACACACTGCAGAACAGACTGCTACCAAATTAAAGGAGCTTCAATCGGAATGTTTAAGACATCCACCGTACTCCGCGGACCTTGCTCCAAATTTGGATAACTTTTTGCAGGGGAAAACAATTCAACTCCGATGAGGCAGTCCAAACCGCCTTCAAAGATTTTATTGATTCCCGTCCTAATGTGTTTTTTTAGAAAAGGCCTATGAGATGGCAATGCATCATACTTTGATTAAATAAGTAGGTATATTATATTAAAAAAATAAACGACTTTTATTCCTCCCATACAAAACAATTTCATATGTAAGGACCTAATATTAATTTCCTTGTAAAAGAATACCTTCCTTTTTTTGCAAAAATGATTTCCATAAATGATACATATTACGTAAAAAAAATTGGCCGGTGACTACAAATCAACCCTGTATACAGGGTTAATTTTTATTGGACCCGCGTCTGTTGAGGGGTTATAAAGTAGGTGAAAACGAATTATTGACACTATGTAACCACTCCTCCTAAGATCTGCCGTTTTGAAATTATTTCACTTTTCAGGATATTACTGTGAACACCTATTTTTCACTTTTATTTGTTTTTGAGAAATAATAAAGTCTTCACTATCTTTTTGACATTGTAAATGATTAATGAGTTCATGATATGAAGTAAAAAGAACCAAAAAGTACGTCAAAGGCGCATGTTATGGTCTTTTAAGCACTATCCTCTTCTTAAGTTAAACCAAACCTTAAAATGCGTCTCCTGTAAAAACATTTGGACAGACGAATCGAACTTTAGCAATAACGGTATGTATTACCGCAACAATGACCGTGTTTGGTCTAAAGAAAATCCACTACGTGTCACTGAAACGAATAACCAAGTTCGTTTTTCATTCAACTGTTGGTGCGGAATAAAAAAAAACCTGGGTTTTCTTAATTCATTTTTATGAAGGAACTTTGAAGACAGAAAAGTATTTAGAAATATTTCAACTTTTTACTCGACTACGGCGAAGCAAAAAGAAGGGTTATGATTTTGACCTGTATGTATGTATGTGGGTATGATGTATATATAATAATTCTAGTTAAGAATTTAAAAAAAATCTTGACGGTTTAGTATGGGGTATCAAATAAAAGAACTTTGTTAGCACATTTAAAATTTAACACTCCAAAATAATTCAAAAAAAAAGTTTAAAAACTAAAACCCGACTAGATACTAAAAACACGCTCTAAAAAGTACGAAACAAAAAAATATGGTGCCATACGACCACGGCTATCCTTTGAAAATTTCTCTATCAATATGACGTAAATACATAAATATTTCAGCGGAGACTATTTTTTTGTTTCGTACTTTTTAGCTCGTGTTTTAGTAGTCGGGTTTTAGTTTTTAAACTTTATTTTTTCAGAGATTAGATAAGGAATTTTTCTATGGTGGAGCAAGAAAACTTAATTATAATGGAGCACCGGCTCATAGTAGTCGCAGAGCAACTGAGTTCTATAGTGAGTGTCATAATGATATTTGCTACACTGGCTTATTTCAGTTTTAAACTCAATCACAACTAAGTTCAATCAATCACACCTAGTCTCGTACACTGCTTTTGGATTCTTTTTACTTCACTCACGAAATATCGATCACGAAATACTATAATATAAACAGAGAGTCTTGTTTTATACTATGTGCAGTAATGTTGCTAGCTACCGTGTACAGTCACGCGCATTAATATGTATTCGGTGGTGATGATAAGGTTCAAATTCCAATGAAAATGTATACATATTATTAGACGTGACTGTACCTATGTATTAAAATCAAGAAAAATACGAACGCAAAAACCTACGATCCTACAGCCTTACATCTAAAATTCCAATAGTCCTTGCTCGTGTCAAATTTGATCTCCCAATTAATTTCGCATTATGCGCGTGTGATGTTTACAACGCAATACACTGCTCATGTTGGCGTGACATTGGCGCGTTTGCTCTGCAATGTTTACAACGAGACGTAGCGGGTGTGGCGGCCGGCCCCCGCCAACGTTTCATATAACCTGAACAAATGTCAAACAACTTGTAAGTTAAAGAGACTACCACATCGTCGAACCGATTTAATTGAGCAGTGTTGCACATTGGCGTATGGTTGATTTGTGGTTTACCAGTGATTACACACGTCCGTCAGATCAGCGTGGTCGTGTTGTTTAGTCGTCGGCGTCAGTATCCTGTGGGCCGTCCCGCAAAGCGAACGACTCTCGATTCAATTTGTTTTGATAACTTACAAGCCGGCCTTGGCGCTATTTTGACGCCGGCGTCAGTCTGAGCAGCTAACTATATGTGAGTACCTTCCAGCTTCTCAATTAATAGCGGAACTTGGCCTCTTTATTGACGTCCATTGCGGACAGTTTACTAGTAATTAATAAAGAATAGGAGAAAGTTTCGAAAACATTAACGTCTATTAGCGGGAAAGCTATTTTATATAAATAGCAATGCTTAATAAACTAAGACTAGTTCGAACAGGACATGATAACTCCTTTTAGTGTAAATCTTGGATTTTTTTGATTTCTAAGACGGCAATAGCTCTATAACCCAAACAATTTTGTAATGAGAACTCATAAAAAGTAGCGCACTTACCTACCTAGTCAAAACGCAAGAGAGTGTCAAAACTTATGTCTTTGACACTGATTTAGGTACCTACCTACTTAGGTAAGTACTTCCTTATTTTTTCGATAATATTTATCCTTTGCCTCTAATTAACTTACGTCTGAAACTTATTAAATTTATATTAAAATATAATCCCCTCATTTTTTCTAATCATCTACCTAGATTATTTTGCAGACATTTCAATAGATACGTACTTATCTATATCTAGAATATATATCGATAATTATTTTTGTTTGTGCGATGTCTGTCACCGCGTTATTTCATTAATATGCATAAACTTTAAATTCAGTGATTCGAGTTGTTTTAAAACTGGTCTTTAAATGTATTTGTTATTTCGTCGCGATTCCTTCTCTATATTTTTAGTTATCATAAACATAATGCTTTCCACTATTTGATTTTGATAAATTATAATCCCCGTCATCTCTTTTATTAAACAATTTTTATTGTCGTTTAAAAATTAATCGCAATATGCGAATCATATAAGTTATCGCAAACGATAAGTGAGTTTATTTTCTGTAATGCAAGAAAAACAATATTGACCCTATCATTTAACCCTGCGAGACCCCGACGGCAAAATCTGCTGTTAAAGCGTTAACATGATAACGTTATCGTAAATACTCATTAACTTGTTAAAAAGTAGGAAAATAATTTTATATTAAAAGGCACATTTATTTTGTACACCAAAAAGATGTTTATAACTCGGAATTTCAAAATCTCAAGATGAACTTTAGTTAAAATAAACTACTTAGCTATTGTAAAAACAATATCGATAGTTTATCACATCTCGTATGACGCACGAAATCAATTTTGTTATTATAATAGATGTCCGCCACATTGACCAAGACCAAGTGCATCGGAATAAATGTTACATGGACCGCGTGTACACGACCGGAAGAAATGCAAAGCGTTAGACTTTTCGAAAGCTTTTGAGTGATGAAATGAGACTTGCAGCGAAAGTTACCAAGCATCGTAAATATCTATACGATTTGGCACAGGCCGTCGTGTTTGTTTCGAGGATTTATTTTTACGTTCCGTGGCTATCGTACTTTTTCTTATTCTGCAGTGATCCGTGCGTGAGATTTTATAGATGGATATTTTAATGAACCCTACAGTTTTTATTATGTAACAGTGCTGTTTTAGTTTTAAAGGTTCTGATGTTATTTTTGAATGAGGTTTACAACTGAATACATTATTGAACTGGCTCATGTTTTTTTAAATCATTCTGAAGGTTATGGGTTTGTTTGGTACAAGCGCATCTCGCGATGTTTAATGGCCGTTCGTTTTCATTATGGACTTGTGACATGTGACGATTTACACTCCGTTTATTATAGCCATGAACTCTTTAATGAAGATGCGATGTAGATGTGAATGGGCCGTGGGCTATTTTCGTCATAGATTTTTATTTTCATATTGTATCTGCTAATGAAATCTGTTGCCTGCGTATTTCGAGGATTATCAGTTCAGTAACCTCTAAAATAGTTTAATCGTTATTATTTCTAATATGCCTTTAGAAGAGCTAGTAAATAATGCACAGGCAACAGTGTATCATGTATCATGGGAAATGTATATTTATTTCTGCCTGTTTTACTTTAACGCTTACTCAATAGTAATGTTCATTTGAAATAATCGAAATATATTTCGATCGCTACTTACATTACCGACTTATCTTATTTTGTCATAGTCCGCTACCTCCGTCGAAATCTCATTAATCGATAAGAGCTCGTTTAAAAATGATGTGAAATATTACACTTTGTTGATACAAGGAAATGTCGTTGGTATTTGAGAGTACGACATGGATGTAATAAAGTGTCGATAAAACAATGCGAAATCGAAATAAAATAGCATGCTTGAAATTATCGACGCTCCCTTGTTAGCCGCGCCGCCGCTGGCCAGTGGCGATCAAAGTTATTTGGATACCGAGATTGTGTGATAACATTATTTTTTATGGCACAATAATACGCAACAGGATATTATATAAATATACAATAACGAAAATAACGTGAACTTGGGTTTACAAGAGTATATTTTTGGTTTTTTACACCTTTTAAAATTCCTCATATCACTTTTTAATAAATACATAATTGATTTATTTATCGAAATTGTATGGTAGATTCTTTCTATCACGTGTTGTCCGCCACTCATAACCATTATTTCATCATCATCATCATCTCAGCCAGTAGACGTCCACTGCTGGACATAGGACTCCCCAAGGTTTTTAAAACCATTATTTACAGATACCGAAACTTTGAGGCAGAAATATCGAGTTAAGACATCTCTCAAATCGAGAAAACTTAATACGGTGTTAATAATGTGTTATATCTCTACAAGTATCTGAATAATATTACGGTAATAACATAGAACCGATAATTAACTTAAACCTTCATTTTTAAAACTATTGCTGTTTTATCATTTATTTATTGATTTTGAGATATGATTTTGAGAGTTCGTTGTTATACATCAAGTGTAAACAAACTTATAAATTTTTCCCTTTCTCTTTAATTTATTCACAATTCTTCATCATAACCTGTTTTATATTAAACGTTTTTTAAAGTTACGATTAGTTTTGAGTTCCGGTATTTCTAATGTGAAATTCGTAGGTGGAAGGAACATTTTTTTACATCATGGCTAGGTTTGTTATTATCGTAAATAATTTCGCTGGGACATCTCATCGGCATAGTGTTTGAATATAGAGAACTAGCTGTTGCGCGCGGTTTTACCCGCGCAATTTCGATTCCCGCGGGATTTTCGGGATAAAAAGTAGCCTATACGGATTTGGAAGAATCCCTCTAAGTAATGGTAAAAGAAATTTTGAAATCGGTCCAGTAGTTTTTGAGCCTATTCAATACAAACATACAAAAATATCAAGGTTTCCTCTTTATAATATTAGTATAGATTACAAAGAACATGCTTGCTTCCATGCTGAACTGGGAGCGAAAGAAAAATGTAACAGCTGCGTCTCTTCTCGGGCATACTGTAAAAGTCAGTTAAGGGAAAGAGGGTTTATTGACGTGTCTGTAGGCGATAGGTTGACCCCTGTCACTGGAATAGTCTCTCTACATCATTATAATACCTCCAAATTTTGTCAAACGTGGCATCAGAAGGCTTTATAGCCTCTGGTGTTCTGCCTACCCCATAAAGGATACAGGCGTAGAGTTATGTATGTAAAAAGAACATAGAAACTTGTATATCTTGACTAGGGGTTGCTTAAAACATAAACTTGGAACTCCAAGAATCTAGTATCACGTAGACTTTGGTAAGTACCTTTGTATTTCGTAATTTTGAATACAATGTATGTAAAAGCTTTCCACAGAATCCCAAGAATGACAATTCAGACATTTCATTACTTATTCCTTTCTTAACTCGAATGTGTTCATTGTCAACTGCATCGTCACGAACGCGATATACCCGCGAAACAGACAAAAAAGAAAGAAATACCTACATGGAAATCCCCTATCAATGCTTATTGAAAGTCTAAAAACCTATCTTCAATTACCGCAAGCAGACCTTGACCTTCATGGTGCAGGGCGGGGTCATGGGGGCGTTCTACGTTGAATCAATCTGCCTCTTTGAAAAAAACTAAAGTATGCTGGTGAACTGGCAATGGATTCATCCTATCGAGCCTGATACCAATCTGCAACCATGCATTTGGAATCATGATCTAAATCACCTACGATTAACGCATAGCTAATGCGTTAATCCACCAAGGTTTTAAAAGGAAAGACGGAAGTAGTTTTTACAGAGCTCGACTGACATTACTAAGTTCTATCGGCAATTACTTTGTTAAGTATAATTATAGGTATCTTTAAAAGGCATTACATATGATGACATGATCGTGGTACTCTGATTACTTGATTTTAGTTCCTAAAGCTAAAGCCAATAGAAATGGTTTTTGCCGAGATGATACTTTTAGTTAATAACCAGGAGTTTATGGGTTTCAGATCGTTGGTTTCATGCCCCTAATACATCAGATATATTACTGATATCTATACATATAATAAAATGGTAGGAAAGTCAAAACTGTACATTGAATATTTTTTTAAAAGAATACTTGGGGTATGATCTACAATCGAAACAGAAACAAAAAATATAGTTTTTAGAATTTTTGTCTGTTTGTCTGTTTGTCTGTTTGTCTTTCCGGGATAAACTCAAAAAGTACTGCATGGATTTACTTCAAATTTGGCATGAAGATAGTTAAGAAGTCGGGTCAACATATAGGCTACATATTATCACGCTAGCAGTGTTATAATCGTAGGTGCGTTTGGTGCTGCATAGCGTTCACGCAGACGACGTCGCGGGCAGCAGCTAGTTTGATTATATGTACAGACTTGATATTTAATAGATTAGCCAGCAATACCAATATCACCATTAATATGAGATAATTTAATAATAAAAGGCGTGTAGCTGTAAGGATACATAATAATAATACATACATACAAAACTTCACGCCTGTATCCGTATGGGGTAGGCAGAACATCAGAGGTTATAAAACCATCTGATGTCACGTTTGACAAATTTGGAGGCATTATAATAGTGAAGAAAGACTATTGCAGTGACAGGGGGTCAGCCTATCGCCCACAAAAAAGGCTCCCATAACACCTCTGTCCCTTAACTGACTTTTACAGTATGCCCGGGAAGAGAAGCAGCTGGTACATTCTATGTTTTTCTTTCGCTCCCAGTCCAGCATAGAAGCATAATAACATAATAATAAATAAATAAACAAACAACTACCGGAAATACATTATGAGGGACGGCACAGTGGACGTATGTCGGGCGTGCCGCCAACCTGGCGAGTCCCTCAGACATGTAGGTTCGGGTTGTTCGGTTCTTGCTAATATCTGCCAAGCAGCCAAGATTCTCCACCAAGAGCTCGCTCTGAAATACGGTCTCATCAATCAGAAACTGCCTTATTACCAGTACACGCCGGAGCCAGTTCTCGGAAACGGCAGCGCCAAGCTCTACTGGGATCGGCCTATTATCACGGACAGGACTATTCTAGCGAATAAACCTGATATCGTGTTAATGGAACGATCGTCGTCCAAGGTGTTTTTGGTGGACATAACTATACCACATGACGAGAACCTCGTGAAGGCCGAGACCGAAAAGCAACGCAAGTACTTGGACCTTGCACACGAGGTGAACGAAATGTGGGATGTTATGTCCACCGAAATCATCCCGGTTGTAATATCCGCAAACGGTTAGACCCCAGCCACTTTGGTCAGAAACCTTGAAAGGCTGGGATTCGGCGGCGATTCGCTTCCAGCACGCATGCAAAAAGCGGTTTTGATAGATACTGCCCGAATAGTTCGCCGGTTTCTGTCCCTCTTGCAGTGATCCCCGACCGACTGGTCAAAATGTCGGGTCTTTCCGCCGAAAGGCATGTAGCTTTAGGTATAAATAATAAATAATAAAATTCCCAGACAATCACATCAACTACATGGCCCCAAACTATGTAGAGCTTGTGATATGGGATACAATGTACCGAACTAGGGATAACCTAGAATATAAATACATAAACACCCAGACCCGGAACATGTTTTTTCTTATTCCAAGCGGGAATAGAACCCGCGACCACTGGCGTCTCAGGCAGACAGTGTTACCATATCACCAAAGTGGTCGTCTAATTTTTTTTAAGTCTGATCTGCGAGAATCCTACCAGGAATCAAGGTACACCTACGCTTACCCTGGAGAAATATATTATACTAATGTTTGTATACGGAGATAACATTAACATTCCTGAGAAGAAACTCAATTACAAATAGCAATAAAGTTGTAACTCGTCGTTTGTGACAAATATAAAATAGATGCGTACGTGGTAGGAATGTGAACGGCTAATAAGCAGTTGGTGTAACAACTGTTGATTTCTCAGCCGGCACCAAATGGTAAAAAGTCTTCCTGAATATCAACATGTTGGGTCATATTTTTAGCGTTTGCGTGCCTGGCATAGTATTTTAACTCAAAGATTAGATTGCTATATTACAACTTGCTATTAAAATATTAAAATATTGAACAAAAAAAAACAGAATAGGTAACAGGAAAAGCATAAATAATAAAGGCAGGCAATGCGTCTATTTTATGTATCGGCAATTCCAGAGAGCACTTTATTATTCTCGAAGGCCTACTTTAAATAAAAGGCTAGTGCAACAACCACTCCGCTTGCACTCACTAGCTTTCATCTACATACTGTTAGACGCGAACCCTTTAGTCGAATGCGCCTCAATGTGGGCGGTGCAGAGATGCCACGTGCCATCTATATTGAATGCCAAGTTTATACTTATCACATTTTCCGCGATTATTTTTCATTCGCGTGTGGTATGAGGTAACTCGTGCTAATATGCTTTGGGATTATGCTATGATTTGATGTTTGCGTAAGTTTGCGGCGCGGCCTTGACAAACTGGTTGACTGTTTATATTTTTTATGATAAAAAAACGATTGGTGTTATTTCTAAAACGGTATGTCATGGCGGACGCCACTGAGAACAAATAGCTCAGTAAATAATTATTTTATTCTTTTAAATAAAATTTGCTTCTACGCTGGACTGGGAGCGAGCGACAGAAAAACATAGAATGAACCAGTTGCTTCTCTTTCTGGGCAAAAAATAAAAATCAGTTAAGGGACAGAGGTTTTATTGTTTTTTTTTTGGGCGGTAGGCTGAACCCCTGTCCCTGCAATAGTCTCTATCGATCATTATAATACCTCCAAATTCGTCAAACGTGACATCAGATGGTATTATAGCCTCTGGTGTTCTGCCGGGTTAGTGCCGGAGTACCACAGTCCCGGATGTACTCGTACCGGAGAACCACAAATTGTTTTTAATTTAGTAAACTAAATCAACATTCAATGAAGCTCAAAAGTACAGTCAGCAGATGATTGTTTAACAATAATATTTTAAGTGAAAGGCTAAGTAAAAAAAAAATGTAGTGTTGTTTAGTGCTACTAAGTACTACTAAGGTATAGTCACGTATATATTGAAATCACAGAAAAGTTTAGACCTCGAGAACAATCACAGATATTAATTATTCTTACAATAGATTATTTATTAATCAAAATACCTACTATAAATGGAATAATTAAAAATAATATCAAATAAACTCTAAGGTTTCATTTTCATAATCAATAATAAATTAAAACGAGTATGAAAATGGTTCCATACAATTATTATAAAAAATAATAAGTCTGAGAATCATGTTATTTTGACGTATATTATGTGACATTAATGTATAGATAAGTTCTATTATCATTTTAAAACATAATTAACAATGTATGTTGTTTATTAATAATCATTTTAATACCTTATAAAAAATAACTATAAAATATGAAACCTATAAAAATATCAGTACTCTAACAATAAATTTCAAATTAAAAAAATATAACTTTTGTCAAAAAAACAAGCTTTTATAACATAAAAAATTAAAATGATTGCTACAATAACACTAAATAAAAATATAATGATTATGTAATGGAGATCATGAAAAAAAAACCGTTTTTGTTGTTATAAATAATCCGAGCTTGTCAAAATAAATATTTGTAAGTATACATGTTAACTAGTAATATTTTAAATATAAGTGATTTGATTTATAGTACATATTTGTGGTTCTCTAGTATGTGTACGTCGGGGACAGTGGGTCTCCGGTGTTCTGCCGGGTGCCGGCTACCCTATAAGGGATGCAGGCGTGAACTTATGTATGTAAATAAAATGTGTGAGGATCATAAAAGGATAAGAGGCAACTAAACCGACTCATTCGTTACTTTTTGTAGAACTGTTTCTGAAACCTGATGATATGTTCCAGCATGTTTTTTACGAAGAGCCAGATAAATAAAATAAAATGTTAAATAGTTAAAAAAATGTGTTCGGTTTGCTAATTAACTAACACGAAACCAAAGACGACTACTTTGTAGAATAGTTATTACTTTGACATAATTAATTCTGATTTATTTATGGCTACATAATAAAAACATCCAGACCTGACTCATATGTCTGAAAATCTTTCTATCTTCTTCTAGCAAAATTTTAGCACCTGACGACTTCTTCTATTCTTCTTTCGATGTTTAATATCGATGGCGGCACCGTATGTTATCGAAGCGGCACTTATTTAATACTCCTAAAAGTTGGCAAATAAAATAATGCTGAGTTTTGTCTAAGTTCCTTAATAAACCACAGATAACTAACAATTGATTATCACATTTTCTCTACAACTATTTCGTTATCAATTCGTCACAATTTCTTCCGACTAATGAAATGAAGCCAAAATAATGTAAATATTTTATTTAGGCGCTGCTAGTGATTTCGTTGGTGTTGGTTGGTCTGCCTCTTAAGTATTAAGTACATTACAGTGTAAACTCTTACTCTGTTTAATTGGAATCGCAAAGTTCCCGATAGCCTATTAGCCGTCGACTTCGTTTGTTTGTTTTCACTATTAATCTAAATTTTAATGCAACTCAGACTTTTTAAAAGTTCAACACAACCCAGACCTAGAAATTCAACAACAAAGGGAGTACTTTTAAAGCTCCAAAAGAGCTTAGTTAAACGACGTCATAATTCCCTATTCTATGCAGACTATACTTTTAACAAATTTTTTTGGAAATGCTGCAGGCACGCTGTACCTATTTAATAAGACATTATGCAAGATTTTTTTAAGCATATGTGTGAATAAATTTTGATATCCACTAATGCATTCTAGGATTTATAGGTAAAAAAAGAAGTTACAATATAACTAGCATAACCATTTCGCGACAGCATAATGTTTGTGTTAAATTGCGCATGTCAATGTTCAGGTAGTCGCTCGTAGTAATTTCAGTCTGTAGGTATGTAAATAACTTCCAAAGTAGTACTTTATTTAGTATTATTATTGTTCCATAATTTTACGACTATACCAATGTGATTAGGTATGGGTGGGTACGTTTGAATACTATTTGCATGGATAGATAAACATATAAAATTGAGGAAAATGTGATGATTTAGGTAAATCGGATAAACAATATTGAATAAATGAATGGTAAATTGCAGTTATTTCTATAGTAGAAATTCATATATTTAAATACGAAACATTTCTTATTAAAACTAGTAAAATATTCAAAAACTATGTGGTTTTTTAAATATAGTTGATTCGACAAGAGTTTCTGTCAATTTTAAACCAGCTTCTTATAGTTATTCAAAAATAAATTGATCGCAATTGCGTTTGCGGAAACAATTGTTGTCTTCGAGATTAGTAACGGAGAATGTGAAATTTAAAATCCAGCTGTCCAAATATTGTAGTGGGTATCTAATGGCGAGTAATCACACAGACTATGGAACTATTAGTACGATGCTGGACCAGGGACAGTGTATGTTATGTTAAAAGTCCCCGAGCCAGTAGAAGAGAATAGAACATAATAGAACATTTCTTGACCGACACAACACAAAACAAAACCAGAAATGACGACCGGCTGGTGTAGTGGTAACATACATTGCCTTTATTTCAGAGGTCCTGGGTTCGAATTCTGGCGGCGGCGGTTATTTGTGTGATGAACACAGATATTAGTCAAGTCATGGATGTTTATATGTTTATTAAATTTATTCTAGTAAAAATATGTATTTATTCAATATGTATTAAGTATATCAGTTATCTAGTATCCATAACAAAAGTTCTATAAGAAACTTAATTTGGGCTAGATAATGTTGTATCAGTGTCAGAAATATTTAATGTCGCAGAAAGTGGCCGCGGAGAGGACTCAACAGGACGACCCACTCTCGGCTCCGTTTTAGTTGGTAATAGAGCGACATAACCTGGCCGCTCCCCCGGGCGACAGGTATCCATGAGGATTTCCCCATGTAAAAAAAAAGTGTCAGAAATATTGATTTATTTATTGTTCTTTATAAATGCAAAAACTTGTGAGTCCCAGTTAAAGTGCAAATGCATTGCAATGTTTAATAATGTTTTTTAAGTTTTTGCATTTATAATGCTCAATTATTATTAACTAACTTTTTCAGCAGGATAGTGCTTGTTAGTTCTATCAACACGTTCTTGTCCGTGTAGGGTCGGGTTAGAATAGCTCCACCTATTCTAACCCGAAAAATCTGCCGCCAAATATGACCGCTCCGGCGCTGGTGTGCTCCGGCAATACTTTATGAACAGCGAGTATTGGTTCATGTTCGACCTCATCTTCACTTAAGGTGAGGTTGATGTCAAACGCGGACTCAGTCTTCAATAAAAAAATAGAAATATACGTATACGTAGACTTACTAAGTCACAAACAAGCAATGAATGAATTATTCAAATAGGTAACTAAGTAGGAATTGATAAATTATCGGCACGGTTACAACGCCGCCGCTCGCCGAGCGGACGAGACGGCTGATTGCCGATATCACTAATCCGACCGCGATTGTTTCGGCAGCTATGTTATTTGCCTAATTGCTTACTATTAATAACATATTATTTTAGAAATATTACCTAAGTCTTTCTGTTATATTCTTTTCTCTAGCTCGTTATGTGTTATATATAAATGAGAACTAAACTAAAACGAGGGAATATGAACTTGTACCTATTAAAACCGTTGTATCTGAAGAAATTGGTTAATAGAATCATCAGAATCGATTAAATAGTTGCAAGAACGACTTATCATACCGTTGTTGATTAAAAACCAGTGGCTTAGAACGGTGGAAGCGTAATCGAAGTAGAGTCGTAAGTAACTTAATGTAAGCGACGATAACTTAGGTACTTAGTACTTAGTTTAAGTACTCGATGCACATTCTACATTTCAAGACGAATGTCTGAGCTCCGATATATTTGCGTGAGGATCATATGACATTTCTGTTTTGAAAACTTAGGCCGCGAGCAGGCTAGCTTATGTCGTTATACCACGGACGCATTTTTCTTTAAGTGAACTTGTTTCTTAGTGCTAACTACGAGTAAGTTGACTTACAAATGAGCGGGTGTAGCCTTAACATAGTAAAAAGGTGGCCTGATTTGAAACGCGTTAATTGATCATTAAAATTAATAAAAATAATTGATTCGGAGGTTATTTCTGTCAGGGAAAACGGTTTTTCGTTCTCCTTGGGGTTCTGAGTTTTTCTGGGCTAACATAAATTCTAATAATATTAATAATAAGTTTTTGCGTTTAAAATACTTAATTACTCTTAAATAAATGAAAAAATGTGTTAAATTAAAATCACCCGACCAGGACTCGAACCTGGGATTTCTCGTTTGCCGGACGAGTGCTCTCCCACTGAGCTACCGGGGCCTGGCGCTTCGCCTCGAAATTATTTAACACATTTTTGTTTCATGATTCATGTGTTTGAGGTTTTTTTGTTCTTTTTGTGATGTTAAAACTAATTTAGAAGACAGAACATTTCGTCTAAAACCAGTTTTCTGTGTCATCAACAAAAATATTCTGCTAAAAATGATTTGAAAGCAAAAACAATATTCCTACAGTTCTATAAATCATAAACACAACAACTTTATCACGAAACTCATATTAGAACATCAACAATCACGGTAATTGAATCCTTAAACTTGCGTTAACATAATACATAGTATTGACAACAAGTTGGGCCAACGTTGGCCAAATGTCAGAACGTGCGGCGAATGTGCGAGGAGGTGTGCGCGCGGCCGTGCACCTGATCCTTGCGCGCAGTATCGTGCGCGCGCGGGCGCAACTGTGACGTCACTCGGACGATTGATTTGCATTGCTTCATTTATATTTGTTGCGTGAACTCTGGGTTACTAGAACATATAATCTGAATACTTGGACCATGATAGTCCTTGACTTTAAATTGTTGTTTTAAAAGATATTTGCTTTTGAATTTCTTGCCACTTCTTATCAACAGACCAAAATTTCTGAAGTGGTGGCATAGTAATTTCAGTATGTAAACAATGTGACTAATTTCAAGTGTATGTGCAAATAAAGTACCTATCATATAAAGAATATTTTGACGTCGGCTGTTGGGAAAATTAAAATGTTTGCGACCAGAACCCAGATGACAGATCAGACAAACTTAAAAAACACGTCGATGAAGTTAAAAAGTAGAGATGATTTTTAAGAATAAGTATTTGCCTGTAGGTACTTGTACAAAGTTGGTCAGCCATTTGTAATGTATTTTTAATTTATTTATTGATAAGATTTTTGAAAGCCTGCAACAGACTATTCTTATGCAACTAAAAAATTAGATTTTATAGTTTGTTTTGAAGTTGCATATACCTCTCCACAGAAATAGTAGATTTTCAGTATGTTTAATAAAAAAAAGGCTTTAGTTCTCTTTATCTAAATACCTGGGCAATAATGATGAATTTGCAATATTTAAATTAGGTATAACTGATAATTTAGAGAAAAGATTTAATGTTAAGTATGTTTGTATTTTAGATTAATATACAGTGTAAATCCAATACTAAATCCTAGTAGTTTGAGTGAAAGACACTAGGATCAATCATCGAATATTAATTGCATTATTTACATTCCTTAATCAAAGCAAGCTGACATATCAATAGGTACAATACAATATGCGGTACAAGCATCAAGTTAATATTAATATATGATAAAAGTAAACCAGTTCTAACCAAAGTTCTCGAATGTTTCTATCACTTGTATCATAACTTGTGTGTGGATAAATAGTTACATAAATAAGTAGATATAACAGTACGAGTACCTACACTACAAATAGCGCATGCGCACGTTTCAGTCAACATATACTCTGACTGTATCTCTAAAGTAACTTTAATGAAAATAATGAATTACCAAACATACCTTGTGCTTTAAAACGGTTACAGTAGAAGTAAAATCGACTTGATAACTTCTTGCTTTTTAAATTCGTTTTGTCGTTAAAAATGAAATTTTAAGAATAACTAATAATATTTTAAAGTTTTTTTGCATTTACTCTTCATAAATGAAAAAAAATGTGTTAAATAAAAATGTGTAATTTTTTTTCATTTATTTAAGAGTAATTAAGCATTTTAAATGCGATTTTTTTTTTAAATATTATTAAACATTGCAATGCTTCACTTTAACTGGGATTCACAGTTTCTGTAAAGAAATTGGTCTCGGGTGGTCTTAGCTGCAAAGATGGAGCTACGTTAGCAATAGAACGTAAAATCAAAAATGTGTTAAGTAATTTCCAGGCGTACCGCCAGGCCCCGGTAGCTCAGTGGGAGAGCACTCGCCCGACAAACGAGAGGTCCCAGGTTCGAGTCCTGGTTGGTTGATTTTTATTTAACACATTTTTTCAATTACTTAATTTTAAGGATAGTTGCCCATCGCTAATAGAACCATAAAAAATAAAATCTTGTGAGCCAAAATATTTTTTTTCCATACATTACGATATTATATTTTTTTCCTTTACGAAAGTGGGCACACTGGAACTGTAATTTTACTGCATTGAATTATTTGCCAGGGTAGGCAAATAATTCAAAATTATAAATTATCAAATTATTCTTTTTGGTACCGAACTTATAACAACTGTCTTGTTTATAAATTCTATTCTCGACAGACATTAGTTTCATAAAAAGTCCCATCTTTATCTTTTTTATTTTTATTATCTAACAATTATTTATTAATTTATTATAAAAAATCGATTATAAACCTTATTGTGTTAAAATCAATCTTGCTCTATACCCAAGAATTAAATTATTAATATAAAAATGGGCTAGTCACAAACTAAATCGCAACAAAGATAATTCACGGTTGCTATCTTTTATATGTGTCTCGCTATGCGTTTATCTTATTCCGTTCAGTAGGTGTCGAGATAAACAGTAGTATTTATTAGCATTTTTAATTTATCTTTTATTATCTTCAGCCTACAAGCCTGTCGCGACAAAACTATGTATTTGATAAAAGAAATAAGAGCGCCATCTATGTATGTCGTGTAGTCATGCGCTCTACCAGTACCACAGGGGCTCACCAAGGGGGCGTCATATTTCTTTATCTCACAATTAACTGTGACTTGCATAATACTAATCCAACAAATAAAAAAAAACATACTAAAGTTTTTTATTTTACTTACATTATGATTCGGCAAATTAACGAAATAAGCAACCTTATCATATGTTATTCTAGGCTGCGTTGGGCGGTGGATACGGGGGTATCTGCCGCTCCTGCTCAAGGGAGTTCGCTGAGGTGCGGCGTGTCTGGTGTTCTCGACACGCTGCATTTGGGTCGGATTCGCACAAGCGAATAGCACCGGCGGGTTCGCGGACGAATGCGTAAGCGTACCCGTGCTCCCGCCATATGGTGCGTGGTGGAACACATTGGGGTTTTAGCCGGTTAAAGTCCAGGCATAACTTTGACGCTCCCCCGAGCGTCATCGTATCCATGGAGGATTTCCCCAATTAAAAAAAAAAAGGTTTAGCCCTACGTCCCTAAATAAGTATGACTTAAAAGGCATTTAATCTGGGGGACCTCCCTATGTTCCATCTGGTTAGTGACCACATACATAAGTCACATAAAAGCGGCTACACACGACCCTAAAATCACTGGCGATATCGGGACAGCGGTAGTGGGGATGAAATCGGCTACTACTCTACACACGTCCCTGCCAGTCAGTACGAAACCGACCGTGCAACAGACTGCTCGTTGTTCCGAGATGCCGCCGACACTCACAAAACAGCAGAAAATAGGCATTGTTTTGGCACTTACTACGTTGCCACCTAAGCAGAGACGAAAAAGGAAGACCTGAGTTAAAAACTGGTTGATGAAACGTCATGAACTTAGCCACATGAACTAGATGAGACATTTAGAAGTAGATGATTTTAGAAACTTTTTAAGAATGGATTTTGAGTGTTTTGAAGAGCTCCTTTTTTCTTTTCTGTAGTAATGTGCTTTCTTTTTGAATTATTACGCCGCTCCATTATCAACAACTTCTTCAAATACATTAATTCCATGACAATAATTACTTCCTCGAATAACATCTTCTCAAACTTCATAAACTCTCCAGTACTAGTACCCCATATCTCCTTATCGAACTTCATATACTTCCAGTACTAATACTTCTTCCATTTTCTGCCGTTCGACCTTCCTCAATTTCTATGTTTTTTATCCCACAAATATGGTAAATCGTTGAATAGATCGATAGCTTTGGTCCACGCTTCTCGATCTTTCTCCTTCGCCATGTTTTCGCGCGAAATAAACAATTATATCCGCAAGCACGTCGTCGTATCGTCGCGGCACTCGAGCGCAGACTGCGTAGAAATCAATCCTGATTTCGCTACACACGTACTGACAACGCTCCCTAGCCGATAATTGTCCCTAAATCGTGAGCTCGCTCGGCACGATTTAGGGACGATAAAAATCGGGTAGGATTTGCCTACACACGAGACGATTTATGATACGATCTAGGGTCCTCCCCACCACTGTCCCGATATCGCCAGTGATTTTAGGGTCGTGTGTAGCCGCTTTAAGGTTTGCCTAAGTTGTTATGATTAACGGATCCACAATTAAAGTTGAGTAACTCACCTTTTAAAAAAAACTTTTACGGCATCTCGGTACTACCTGCTTATTGCGCAATAGCAGGAAAGTGTTGATCAGAAGAAATGATCAAGGCAAATATTTTGACTGAAGTGTGTTTTTTTCTAATTTATAATCTATACTAACGACATAATAAAGCTAATTAGTTTCTTATTAAGACGCGCTTAATTCTAAAACCATTCTTTACACTTGATTGAGTGCTCTTTTGAGGAAGGATCATCGTTGTCTGGTAGAAATCGCTCCTCAGCGATAAGACCGCCAAGTTCTAATGTTTTATGTAACTGTTCTTTTTTCTTTCACTGTAAATGAATAAAAATAAATAAATAAGGATCTATTTCATCAAAAAGATCCTACGGGATTATGCTTAAAACCGCGCGAAGCTTTTACATTCAAAACAATAACAAAGATACTGATCGAGATTCGGAGAGAGTACTTCGATAAGTAAAGATAGATCAAATATAAAAAACTAAATAGTAATGAAAAACTAGTCTTATAATGTCTCGATTCTTTTTAAATTATGTCGAGGTTTGTAACCTTTTAAGATAAGTAAAGTTATAAATCGATTAAACTAAGTATTTATAAAACGAACATTTCTCTTTTTCACCGCCTTGGTCACAAGCGAGAACTGTAAATATCCGGAGTTTAATGTAAAATAAAATGAAACGCGTTAAACATTGGTTCAAATCGTCTTTTATATAACTAGTTGACCCGGCAAACGTTGTTTTGCCATATAAATCAAAAAAAATAGATGTTGGCCGATTCTCATAGATACCGGATAAGCACAAAAAATTTCATCAAAATCGGTCAAGCCGTTTTGGAGGAGTATGGCAACTAAAACTGTGACATGAGAATTTTATATATTAGATAAATAGTAAAAACTTAAGATAATATAAATAAAATAAAATAATATCAGCGTACGGTAATAAGAAAGCCATGAGTACTTCAGGACACTTATTGCGACTCTGTGCACATTATAGGTGTGCTCATAAGTCAACGACTGTTTGTACTACTTACGTACAATTATAATTACTTAATTAATCTAGCGAGATTGTAAATGTAGGAAACAAACATTACGAATTACATTTACATTTCATTCTTCATAAATTCTAATCTATCTGATTGCGAATGAATATAGACATAGAAACCAGTTAGTATACATACATACATAACTTCGCGCCTGTATCCCTTATGAGGTAAGCAGAACAACAGAGGTATGATGTCACATTTGACCAATGTGAAGGTATTACAATGATGTAGAGAGACTATTGCAGTGATAGGGGGTCAGCCTATTGCCCACGAAAAAGCCTCAAATAAAACATCTGTCCCTTAACTGACTTTTACAGTATGCCCGGGAAGAGAAACTACTGGCATATTCTACATTTTTCTTTCTCTCCCCGTCCAGCGTGGGACAGTATACCTAGAGTTTGAAATACTCTAGTATGCTGAGATTCTAGCCAGAGAAGCTGTGAACCGATCCCTGGTTGGTCGGTGCTGTCACCATATCGGCCGTATCAGTCAGTTTCAATAGATATTCACATAAAATAAAGATAGTTGAATTCAAAGTATGATTAATAACGTTTTTTTTCAACTGTGTTTCAACCAACAGTGCTTAGTATTACTTTAGTCAAGATGATTTTACACCGTGGACCGTGTGGTAAGTAGGTTTTGACACTAATGTCAAAAGGAGCGAAGATTCGACTTTTTAAATATTAAAATTAACATTTAAAAAAAATCCGTTAACATAAGAAATTTTATCATCAATTTTAAATCATACTGGTCCTGGTGTAACGCGGGTCAATCAAACCGTGCGAAACTTCTAGTAAAAATAATTTCGGTACCTACCCTCGTCGAAAACAAGCTACTTATCTCTATAATGTTTATTTACATTTGATTGATAAACGTTAGACTCCGTCAAAGGTTATAAAAGCAGATAAAGAACAAAAGTAAATTATTCACAGACTCGACGTGGAGAGGCAAGCATGTCGACTGCAGTGGAAAGTTCACCGGGAGTGGAGTGGCTGAACGGGCACGACGGCCCAACAGTGGGGAACGGGGGGGAGAGCAACGGTTGTGTGGATGAGAAGATGTGGCAGGAACAGTTCCTGCCGCCGGCGCTGAGGCTCGACGACTCCGTCCGCGCGCAGAAGGTTAGTTTAGCGAGTCTATTTCGCATTAGATCAGCTTAGTATACAAAGTTCACACCACATTATCTGGTTAGCATTAAGTTTTATTAAGTACCTGTATAAAAGAAACTTGACAGTAGATAAATAAGCTTAAGAAACGTATAAAAATTCATATTACGAGTAAGTACTTATAAAAATACTTGAATATACATAAAAATTCAATTCAATTCTTAATTGCATATAAAATATCTTTGAGTTGAGAGCAAATATTTGTGTCCATCGTACGAGTATCGTGGTGAGGTCTCATTCGGAGTGCCTGCTGGTGTCAGGGTTGGTGTTATCTTTACTAGCCTTGGAGATGTCTGGTGTCGCAAGCATCGTGAGTTTATCTGCACTGAGGAGGCCGTCACAGTGTCCCTTGAAAAGCGCACATAACGTGACTTATGCGAGTGACTTACGGTTTTTTGTACGACACCGCGTCGTCTCTCATCGGAGTTTACATTTGATAATCGAGGCGACGGTAACAATAAGCACTAAGGGTTCATTAGTATAAAAAATACTTTGTTTAATCATGATTCCATAATGAGAGGCTGTTTGGTTGTTAGGTTGTCTGGTAGAGATCGCCTTTTGTACATTGTTATCCATGTATTTTTTATAAACAATAAAGAGTATATAAACAATTTAATAAATGATAGTTCTTAAATGTCTTAATTTTTTTCTTGATTTTCTTCAGTTCAGTGAGGAAGTTAAATGTTGTACAGCTTTGCTGTGATTGTTAGTATTATTGTAATAAAATTTTGCCACAATTACGGTCACAAGGGTGGTCTGAGTCTTATCAAGTTGAATGTGTCGCAGTTACTACTTTTGATTTATCACGAACTATGAAGCGTGAAGAAGAATCGTATTAAAACATTGTAAACACGCTAACTTAACTTTTTGCATCGCAGACATATTTAACTTCATATAGGTACAATAACATCCTCCATATCATTAACAGTGATTTCTATCTGCGCACAGCATCTCAATTACTGCATCCGCGTGTCTGCCTGTTCGTTATCCGCGATCTCGGCAACTGCTGTGTCATTAATCATTATATTCCATAATGGCGATAGAAGTAGCTCAGCCTTGTGGTTCGCGAGAACAGCTCGAAAAACCTCCATGCTGGTCTATAGCTAGTCACGGTCAACAATGTCGTATGATATATTTTTCGATCAATTAATATGTAGAATATTATGTCGATAATTTTTTGGGTAGTAAAAATATTAAAAATACCAGCGTAGTTATTAATCAAATTTCGCAAAATTAAAAATCAATTGTGTGCACTTAGTTTTTATTGACATAACGGTGGACATTCCAAATATAGCATATAGCGACATCTATCTAGCATCCATCCAGGCATAGCTTTTGACAGGTTATCATCTAATAATGATGATGAAATAAGTTCACAATAAACTGACACTTTTTCTATAATAGCAAGTTTAAAACTAGAATAATATCTGTGAAGGCTGCGCGCGCGCCGGTGTGACAACCTCATGAGTGTAAACATGGCGATATGACAGGCAGTTCCGGTTTGATCGGAAGCACCTTCGATTGTTTATGCCCCTATACAATAGTGCCATGACCTTTGTTGTGGAAAATTTAAAATGTTCCTGCTGTTCGATATAATTACGTGGGTACTAAAGTTTTCACGGAATTCAAAGAATTTTTTTTTTTTTTTTTATGAATTATGGATGGGACGTTTGTCTTCCATGCCACCTGATGTTAAGTGAATATGAAGACTAAGGTGTTACACGTCCATCCACGAGAAACCTATTCACTCGACGCTTAAAAGTACTAGGACTATACTGGTCTGGGAAAATAGACGCAGGCAGTTCATTCCAAACCTTGGCGACCCGTATCAAAAAGGAACTGTCAAAGCGCTTAGTTCGACTTTTCGGAATATCTACCACATACGAATGGAAGTTCTGTCTGCGTCTAGTAGTCCGATGGTAAAAGGGTGAGGGTTCAATTTGTTTAAACAGAGCACTGGCGCACTCACCAAAATGTATCCTGTAGTACACGGTTAAACACGCAACCTTACGACGATGCTCTAAGGTCTGCAGTTTTTTGGTTGTAAAGTCGACGTCGTTAATTAATTTATGGGCTCTTCGGTCAACGGAGTCCAGCGCTTCTAGTTGATATTTGGCAGAACCATCCCAAAGATGACTGCAGTACTCCATGCATGATCGCACTTGAGCTGTGTGTTAAGAAGCTGTGCAGGGCCGAAGTACCGCCGTACCTTCGAGATGATTCCCAACTTTTTCGAAGCTACTTGAGCCATGGACACAATTTGTTGACCGAAGTTTAAACTGGATGTTACAGTTACGCCTAAAAGCCCTAGATGGTCAGTGATAGGGACAGATACATTTTGGAAAGTGGGCGTAAATGTGAAGGTGCTCTTTTTTGCGGAGAATAGACACGCCTGAGTTTTGGACGCGTTGAATTTGACCAAATTCGACTCACCCCAATCGGATACTTTCCGTAAGGTCAAATCAACGCGCTCAATCATTGACTTTCTTAAACTCTCGATTTCAAGGGGCTCGCTCGCGCATTGGATACGTATCTCTCTACAACAGTGCTGTCATCAGCATAACCAATAATGCTCGGTGTTAAAAGGTCATTAATGTGCAGCAAGAATAATGTTGCAGAGAGAACAGACCCCGGCATTAATTGCCATTTGGTCGGAGGAGTAGCCATCTAAGACTACTCGAATTGACCGTTCCCTCAGAAAATCAGATATCCAGTCGCAGAGCCCAATCGGTATGCCATATGCTGGGAGCTTACTTAAGAGACCATCATGCCAGACCCTGTCAAAGGCCTTGGAAATGTCTAAGGATACAGCTATTGCTTCACCATGACCCTCCAAGGCCTCACTCCATAAGTGAGTGTCATACACGAGAAGATCGCCGGTCGAGCGTCCGTTGCGGAAACCATATTGGCTATCGCTTAGGAGCTCGTTGGTCTCGAGGTATGCCAGGAGTCGATTATTCAATACACGTTCCATGACTTTGCAAAGTATGGAGGTGATTGTAATTGGTCGATAGTTGACAGGATCGGCACGGCTTCCCTTCTTCGGTATTGGCTGTACGTTAGCAAGCTTCCAGGACTTGGGGACCTTACCCGATTCCAATGAGAGTCGATAGAGGCGCGTCAAATATTAAAATTATAGCAATATTATTGCTGTATTACATTCGGTAATACAGCAATAATATTGAAGCATATGAAGTAAAAACGAAAGTAAATTAATGAATAAGCTCTATTAAAAGAAATTGGGGGAGGCCTATGTCCGACAGTGAGTGTCTCCAGGCTGATGATGGTGATTTATACGTATCTGAAAGAAACTGATAAAGTTAACTGGTGAACTAGGAAAGATTTTGATTTAAAAGTGTAGCAAGATCTCAAAAAAGGTTGTAAACCATCGCTCAATTTTGATTAAAATTTAAACCAATTATTAAATGAAAAAATGTTACAATACTGTTTTACATTAAGTCTTTTTAAATGTAAAGTTGAAGAAAATGTGACAATCATTCGATTGAGAAATTTACCGAAATTGTTTACCGTATCCTTGGATTAAACTTGTCTTTCTCTTAATCTACAAAATAATAAAAAAATAATAGGTAGGTATATATATAAACAATAAAATATACTTAAAAACAAAACTTATTTTTAAATAATCTCGTAACAACACTCGTGGACAAGGTTAGATAGGGTGATTAAAAAATATCAGATCATGAAAATAGTCTTAAAGTAAGAAGCACCTATACGGGTGACGTATAATAATATTTTAGAACAAGATCACACATTAAAGAACAGTATTTAGCCTGTTTTTTAATATTTCGACTAAAATCTTCCTAGTAAGTCTTAGAACACCAGCCTGTATACGTAGTTCACCGCGCGTCACATGGCGGCGTCTTGCGTTACTCTCGATGAGACGCGGTATCTGCTGCTCACACGTGCAAACTGTTGCCATTGCAGTTTATCTCGCTCAACTGCGATTTAATAACTATTCTTTGCTATGTTTATACACATTCATGCGTGTGTAAGATTGTAATGTCATATGAGGGCGAATATGAAGAACGAGTTGTAAAAGGCATAAGAAAAACTTTAATGCGCTGTTTTGTCAAAAAACTACTCAATATTTTTTGGGACTAGAAAACTATTAGGTAATGAATATTGACATAAATAATGATGTGATAGGAACTAATGACGACAGCCGATATCGATAAATAATTTAACAAAATTACGATATAAAGGCTAAGCATAAGATAATCAGATAGTTTTTCTTTTTAAATACATTTGTGATATAAAATTGTTCATATATCTATGTCAGTAATCTAATAAATAAGTAATCAATATTTTATATTGATTGATTTTGTCCCCAACGTTTGAAGTCCTGGGAATAAAAATGCTGTCTTGAATAATGAACCGTTAAATCGCTCTTAAAATGTCCGCATATTTAGTGTATGTTAACAAGTGCAAACGAATATTTGTTTAACTCTTGTTGCGTATACGTAGGTACACTGGCTACTGAACTAATAAAGTTTTTCAAATAACTAGTTGTGGGTGTTCTTCACCAACTTTATTACATGTTTTCTAGATAATTTTAGGATGAACAATTAAATAAAAGCTGCACAAACTAAGTTGTCCAAACTTTTTTATTTAATGTTTTTTGAGAGACAAAAACTTACATACATACATACATAACGTCACGCCTGTATCCCTTATGGGGTAGGCAGAACACCAGAGATTATAAGACCATCTGATGTCACGTTTGACAAATTTGGAGGTATTATAAAGATGGAGAGAGACTATTGTAGTGACAGGGGGTCAGCCTATCGCCCACAAAAACGCCTTTAAAACCTCTGTCCCTTGACTGACTTTTACAGTATGCCGGGGAAGAGAAGCAGCTGGTACATTCTATGTTTTTCTTTCGCTCCCAGTCCAGCACATTAAAAACTTACAATTAAAGTAATAGGTACTAATGTGAAGTACAATATTTACTGAATTTTTCACAGCTATATAAACATAGCGAATTTAGTGTATTTACAAGTACAAACAAACAAATCTTACTAACAATGACTGTTCGTTTCAAGGCCGCGAAATAATACTTACAGATGTTTACTTACTTATGTTTTTTTTTATATTTAAATATACATACCTAAACCAACATCATGCCGAGGTGTTTGTTCCAACTGGGTCAAAGTCGTGGCCCCTGATGTCAAACGCGTATTTTCAGTAGTGCTTCCACAGGTAAATACCGCTAAATTAGCAGACAGTGTTGTGCGGTGGCGTACCAGATTAAGGTGACATATTAAAAAAATGCATTGACTTACATCGCAAACTATGAGAATATGGCAAGACGAGCCGATCTGAAACTTTGATATGTGTAAATTCATATCTTTATCTAAACTTTGCTTGCTCAAAATCATGATTTAATGATTTTGACTCGATAGTTTTTTTTTCGAAAACACGTCTAATAAAATACTTTTTCTTAAATTACTAAGTAGGTATGAAATCCATATGCCTAGAAATAACTTAAATACAATCTCCACATTATTGTTCGAACTTCGGTTGCTCAAAATTTACATAGCATTAACAATTCTTTTTTTATCGATTTTCGAAACGATTTCAGTATCTGAGCGGTGTCGATGGTGGCGATTTCTATGCAATACGCGACCTTATGTCGGCGTGTTAAGATGCTAAAATTTCAAGAAAAAAAATTTCGATGTGCCGCCTTAAGTAAAAAAAGGTTAAAATAAAATATCGTTTACCATTTAGCCGTGTAGGGTCGGCTCACAACAGCCCTGTCGGCACAGCACAAGCATGTCATACAAGGCCACTTATCCAAGTGAACCCCTCTTGCTGGTAACCAGGATCAGAGGCCTGACTCAAAGTCATCCTCGAAATGATTGACGGCTGCGACACGTGGTACAGTCAGCATCAAACATTTATGAATACATTTAAATTTTCAAAGTCACTTTTCACCATATTGTGCCTAAATAACGACTATTATTGACTAACTTCTATGCAAAGTTGTAATAATGAAATTAGAAGCAGGAAGCATTGTATTTTCCAAAATGATTTGGCAAAGCGGTCTTAGAGTGAACATGGTTCGTGTAGTTAGCGACCACCCTTCATAGAAAATCTGTCGCTAAATATCACAGCTTCGCCGTGTTAGTTCCTTCCCAGACCTGTGTGCTTACATCAGCACTTACCACCAGTTGAGACTGATGACAAACGCGGGCTTAACCATCGACAAATACTTATATTAGGAGAACATACGGCCATAAACTTTAAAGCAAATTAACACCCAGTTTTCAGAGATGCCACGAGCCCCGCGCGGCGCACTTCTCTACCCAAAAACATAAGTCGGCTGCCTTTAGAGGCAGGTTCCGGTATGCGGCTACCGAATGCTGGAATAATATCCCACCGCCACTACGGAAGCTTCTCACAGTAGCTAATTTTAGGAAAAAAATAAAACAAATGTTATCTTTACATCAGAATTTTGAGGAAAACCAGCGGCATGACACCAGCTCTACTTAAGAACTAGACTTTATTTTATTATGCAACTTTGTTCTTTATTTTTAAGTCTCTTATGTTAAATTTTAGCGAGTCTCATCATATTTTGTTGCATTTAATTTTCTTTTGTGTCTACTAGCTATAACTTTATTTTATTTTTAAGTCATGTTTTATGTATAACTACTCTAAAAGGTACAGGATTTCTTTGATTAAGTTTATTTTTTGTTTTTGTCTACCGCCCGTGATTAAGTGGTTACAATGGAAGACCAGCGCTAGTACTAAGCTAGCATGTTGCTGAATGTAACCATTTTGTGGCAATATTTTCGTCTATTTTTTAATTTTGTCAATTTTGTCCATTTTATTTTGTCACAAATGAATATTTTTTTTATTTTTATTTTATTTTTAAATAGGCAATAATGCCCTCGAAAGCTTTAGCTTTTAATTAAAACCACATAAAGATCGCAAACTCATTTTCATATTAAACTAAATAAGTATAAAATATGCGCAAAGATGTATATTAGGTAAAACCAACACATTGCACAAGTGAGTATCGTCATAAAGTAATTATGTAGTAATATTACGCTTTCTTTTGTAAATCAGTTAATCCATTTATCTTGGCGACTTTAACCCCCCCTGACTTGAATGTTGTCAATAAAAGTAAAGAACAAATAATACATTTTATAGTTCTGCAGATTTCCTTATCGGTCGGTTAAATTGTTTTATTACGGCTCTGTAATTATGATATTTCTTGAAAATAACAATACGTTTAAAGATTTAGTGGAAAGTTTATAAGCTTATTCCATTGTTATTATCTGGAGATTATGTTTTATATGTTGATTAAATCGTTTTCATTATAACATGGCGGTGCACATGACAAAAGGATTTAAAATTGTCCTATTGTATATCTATACACTAGCCACCGCGCGCGGTTTTAACCGCGTAACTTTTGATCCCGTGGAAATTTCGGGATAAAATATAGCCTATAACCTTCCTCAAGAGTTGGGCTATCAAATGCAAAAAGATTTTTTCAAATCCCACTTGTAGTTTCTGAGATTAGCGCGTTCAAACAAACAAGCTCTACAGCTTTATATATTAGTATAGATGAAGGTTGTCAAAATCAGTATGTGAACTTAAACTTTAGAAAATTTACTAAACATAAAAGATTAGTTTCACCTCATCGTTATTAAAGTAAGCATTAAACATTAATAACAATACATAGAAAACAATCAATTCTGTAACAAAATTGAGTTATAAATAAGTTACGATTTCGATTTGACGGATGTAACAAATCGTGTACTCGTAGCTCGTGGAGATCTCGAAATAAATTTATAAAAGAAAATACGGTCAGCAGTTTAATATAGGTAACTGTATAGTCCCACCGGTATCTAAATTAATTAAATAAGGCTGAAGGGTTTTTTTAGTGGTTTAAATCTCAGGAATTCAGTAGGCTTCAGGACACATTGCCGCATTGGTAACATGATAGAATGGGTCCATATCGGCTCACATAAAATTCTAATTCATATTTTTTGTCTTACTACCGATTTTTGTTCATAATAATCACTCTTCATAATTTTATTTTTCATACTTTTTTTATTCATACATTTTTATTCCTACCAACGGTTGTCATAACAGTTAGTGATCATATTTTTTTTATTAATAATGTTACTACCAAGAACCAGTTTAAAATCATAATTTTATTTTTCAGATCTTTTTTCTTCATAACATTCAATGATCATATTGCTCTTATTAATAATTTTGTTACTAAGAAAGTACTTCAACTCATAACGTCGTTGTTCAGAATTTCTTATTTCATAAAAGACAATTATCATAATTTTTATTTTTATAAAGGCAATACTCAAGGCAATACATCAGTCTTTGCGGTAGCTATTTAGATGTGGAACGTCTCCGGCGCTACGGGAAGTGCAGCCCCAACGCCCTCGCGTAACAAAGCGCAAACACGCATGCTCACCTCCACAGCCTCGGTTTTTTGGTCGCCTTCGGCGACCAGCCTCGGCCGCTCCGGCTCGCACGCTGTGTGCGCTTTGTCACGGCGGGCGAGGGCTGCTCTCCCTCCGCGCCTCCGGCTTTACAAAAACACTCTAGGGTCGATCCAATAAGACTACGTGGTTAAGGTGTCGACAAATAAGGTTTTGAACAAATTTGAAACTAAGTATGAATTGTATGATAAAAATAGTTTAGTTACATATATCTGCAGGTACACGCGTAATTTTTATAATTATGAATAAAAATAAATCTAAATAAAAAATGTATGAATTTTAATAATAGTGATAAAGACGATTGATTATGTTGAGAAAATATACAAAACAAATAGATGTTTATCACTTCCAGTATTATGAATTTAAGTGATTCGGAGTTCTGTAAGATTTTCAATAATATGGATAAAAACACTTATGATTAAGAAATTTATAAAAACAAATATTAGAATAAAACACATTTATGAATATTAAAGTTATTTATTCGAATGATTATGAGTTTCGATCATTAGTATAAGCAAATATACTAAAACAAATATTAGTAAAAACAAAGTGTATCATTAGTGATATTATGAATTTCAATGATTATATTTTTTAATATTTAGTTTTTAAAATTATTATGAAGAATGATCATTATGACTTTAAATAGTATGAGAAAAATTTTCGGACCTCCGATGATAGGAATAGAAAAGTTATGTGAGAAAATGCGCACCCTGATAGAATAAAATAACTCGGTAATATTTATCTTGTCGACTCGAGTCTTAATCGATGGTCGCATGCTAGCCCTGCTGGTGTATAATGATGATTTCTCTTCCAACTGCCCGATGCGCAGACGCACGTGAACGGCGCGCCGCGATAAAACCGCAATAATGTATTGATCTTTGCCTTTTTTTATAACAATTTCCATGTGACCTCTTTGTTATCACAACCTTATACCCATATAATATGATTATCATCGAATAGGCTAATTATGAAACCTGTGGTTTGTATATTTCTTATTTCGTATGATAACTTAAAGAACTCAATTAGGATAAATAGGTAAATTCCGAAATGTCAGAGATATCGATAAAAACAGTGTTTACGACACTTTGGCGATGGGGTAACACTGTCTGCCTCAGACGCCAGCGGTTGCGGTTTCGATTCCTGCACGGACCAAGAAAAAACAAAATGTTCCGGGTATCTATGTATGTATTTATATCCCCCCTAGTTCGATATGTGGTATCCGATATCAAAATTAGTTTGGGGCCATGTAGTTGGTGTGATTGTCGGGGGATTTTATTTTATTGATTTTATTTTCAATTTATCATTATTTTTTTATGTCACCTGATAAAAAGTGAAGATATTATTAAGTCGGCTCTGTAGAGAGCCTTGACTGCTTTAGTAGCTGTCGCTCCGATGACGATCGCTGGACTCAGCGAAGGGGTATACTCAGGCTACTGAGGAGTCTAATGGCGTCTGACGCAGTCTCCGCGCTGTCAGGGTACAGCCATTGTTTGCACTGTTCTACTGCTGCTAACCTTCGGGCTAACATATCTTTAGATACCCTTTCGTGGAATTCATCCTCCTCCTACGTAATCATCCTATGCTTGCTCTATTAGGAGACAAATCCTTTCCTTGGCGGAAAAAAAACGGACATTGACCTGTTGTAAGAAAGTGTCCCTTGCTTACAATAGTGTAGTACTAGTTTTTAAGGCAAATTTTCCTCTGTTTTATTTTCAATATAAAGCTTATCTTTGCCCAAAATTATTGTAGCCTATAATTTAGTGTTTTCCTACTTTGTCTGATAACTTTTAGAACCCAGTTAAGATTAACACTTTTAATTATATCTTTATAATTATATTTTTCATAACAATAAACATACGATAAGGGGTACAAATACGTAAACTATATTAACTAGCAGCAATACTTATATTTAGAAAGCAAATTAATATTAAGGACAATACATACAATACATCTGTGACACCAGAGTTAACCTCATAAGAGTTTGACCTCTTATGAGGTTAACTGAAGTGACGGTGAGGTTGAAGATGGCGATCACGGTTCAGGAGAGAACTGTCTTTTTATAAAACATATTCCTACTAACTTCCATGCTGGACTGAGAGCGAAAGAAAAACATAGAATGTGCCAGCTGCCTCTTTCCGGGCATACTGTAAAAGTCAGCTAAGGATACGTTGACCCCCTGTCACTGCAAGATTCTCTTTCCATCATTATAATACCTCCAAATTTGTCAAACGTGACATCAGATGGTTTTATAACCTCTGGTGTTCTGTATGTATGTATATTCCTACTCGTCGTCATTGCCAAAGTGATGATATGTAGGCCGCTATTGAATATTCAAAGAGTTATACGCAAATCCTGAGGGGGTTTCACCACTGAGGGTCATACGGATCAATCGCCTCACAATAATCTTGTGGATTGTATGAGGATGTAAGAAAATTTATGGGGTTATTCATTTTATTAATCTTATACTGAGGCCACACTACCTTACCGTCTACCGGGCTGTTGCCGGAATAATTATGGCATTAAATTACCGTTTAAATTACTGCATGAACCGGTGTGGTTACACTAGAGTTTACCTAGATATGTCAATAAATTTGGCGGAAAATATCACTTTTTCAAGATGGAGGTCGAAGCTGCAGCGGTGTTGTGTTTTATAAGTGCCAATTATTTTTACATGAATCTTTTAAATTTCAACAAAGCTAAAAGAAGACAAAACAGGGTATCCCAAAGAGACGGTTCGGATTGGAATAATTCTAAAAACTCGAGCGCTTTTTCATTTGACCACTCCATGTCGGTCGATACGTGCGTCGCCGGTGAGCTCATATTGCACACTGGACAAACGGTAGTGTGGCCACAAACGCAATAATTACTGCGGTAATCTTCTTTGATGTGCGAAAAAAGACCGCCGCCGGAGCTATTGCCTACCGCCATTTGCCATATTGATTGGCATTGTAAAATTATGGCCGTAAATCGTGGTTACACCTAGGTGTTGTTTAAGTTGCAACAATTATTGGCATATCACGGTAGTGTAGCCTAAGCATTAGCCGTTTCAACACAGACAGAATAATGACAAGCGATTGCGATATCTTCAGACATGGACGTATTAATTAATCCTAGAGACTCTACAGGTGTACCGCTGACCTCTGCAAGTTATATTTTAAGAGTTCGCCTATTTATTAGTAAGTCATTGACCCGAGGCTAAGGGCGCGATCAGTGCGTCCAAGTCTAGTAAACACGCCTGAAGACTGAAGGTTTATAGGTTTTATAGAACAGTTCTAGTTTAGGTTCGATATGTTTGTAATTTTTACTGCCTCGTCTAATTTATCAACTCCTATAACTTTAAACTCAACTTTACAGAGAAAAATATGGCAGTTTTTATACGGTTATTACAGTATACCCAATACAGTATTGCATCACAATTTTGTACACAGTTCTGATATTTTTTTGGTTTATTTCCACACTCTGCAGGCATACGACGATACTCATATTTTTGATGAGGTAGTTTATATGTACTTATAGTTTTGGAGGCTCGATCTTATCAGCTGTGTATCGACAGACTTCGAAACACTCGAAGCTTTTGACATAATGATAAAATCATCACGTTAGGTACAAAAGGCAGCGTTCAAACGTTCCAAATCTGCAGAAATATTGTAATTGAATCTGAACTCTATGCTTTCAGGTTTGTAACGCATGATCTGCTGCCTTCTGTACAATAAAATACTAACAATCAAACCTCCCTGTTTTCGTATAAACCACCTTTCACATTTGTTATTAAAATTATGACAAAGTTCAGCGAATGATTTTCTGCATTTTTTTGGCTTAAATCATAAAATGCGTATGTAGTTTGAAAACTTCAAATTCAGTTATAATTACTCAAACAAGCTTTGGTAATCAAATTTATTTATGAATTTTAATCAGCACCACCAAATCTTGCAAACTTGTCTTTATAAGTGAATCGAACGCCAGGGGACTGTCAGTCGATACGCAAGTACCTACAGTGTTTTCTCGATTCAACATTGAAAATACCACTATACTCTGACAAATAATTCAATGCAGTAAACTGACGCATCGAAATGTTAAATAGAAAAATAACGATACCAGTTATAAACTTCGTAGTGTAAGTACTGAATGAGAATGATTTAGAAACGAACGAATTGGTTTTGTATAAAATTTTAAAGAAATTTATAAATATTGACTTTGAGGTGAGTGCTATATCTTTAAAGTAACTTTAATGAAAATAAATAATTACCGAATATAACTAGTGCTTTAAAACGGTTATAGTAGAAGTAAAATCGACTTTAAAACTTTTTGCTTTTTTAATTCGTTTTATCGTTAAAAATTTAATTTCAAAGATAGTTGCCCTTCGCTAACAGCACTATAAGAAAAGATAAATCTTGTGAGCCAAAATATTTTTTTTCCATACATTACGATACTTATTATTATTTGAAAATTAATTACATTCATTTACTTAAACAGCTTCACTATTTTGTTTCTTCCCTAAAGCGGGCACACTGGAACTTTAATTTTACTGCATTGAATTATTTGCCAGACTATAGGTACACCTGTTAAAAATTGTCAAAATGTAAGTAAGTAAGTAAAACGTTTATTTGGTACAAAAATCTGTTGTTTACAAAAGAAAAAATAATAATTCTACTTATAATGTAAAATGTAAAATGTCTTTAAAATGTCTAGTTAAATTAAGATTATAAACGTCATAAATTATTCTATTCTTGAAATAAGTAGCCTCTTCGTTTTAAGAAGTCAGGTAAACGATAGCAGTTCATAGTAATAATAATAATAATAATAATAATTTATTTATTTGTAACCAGAAAAAAAAATAAGTACAAAAAACATTATAGGTACATTGTTATGGGCTTTAAACAATTAAGACTTAAATCTAATGGTTACATAGTATAATGGTCACAGAGAGAATGTCCCTGACTCCGAAACTACTGTAAGTGTGCTATCGGAGCCAGTGATTCCTAAGGAAAGGCATCTGAATAAGATTTATTAAGATTTATTAGTACGTTTTATTTCTATTATTTAACATGCACATCATCAAAATTTCAGTCATCAATAAAATTGTAATGTCCCTCTTCCTTTTACGTCATCGTATTACCGCGGGTACTGGTCTATCGACATCACAAACCATGATGCACTTCGTTAAACTTAGACTGGTTTATTTCCAAGATTTTGCTAGTTGCAACTAGCAACTGGCAATTAGCAATCGGCAAATAGCAACCGGCAACTAGTAACCAAAAGGCGGCACGAGCATAAATAGCCGCGGTAATTACCGACGAGAGTCCATCGCTTGATTGCTTCACTTGATGGATGATCTGCTTCTCGATAGACTTGTTATTGATGGAACTTTTCAACTTGAAATTATTATAAGTTTTAATTGAAATTTGTCTTTGTAGTTTTCTGCAGAGACATGCCCGATTCTTGTAAATAATTCTTGTAAATTGCTTTTATTGTATAATATTGAACTTGTTTTTTCATCGGCGATTGACTGCGTTTGAACGTAATAACAGCTCGTGGTATGTGATGATGAGGTCGACTGTGAAAGCACCCCGGTTCAGGAAGGCCTAGCTTTACAGCGTGCTATAGGTACGCCATTGCCAAAACACATGAAAATTCTCACCTTCAAGCATGGGGTCACTCGTGTTAGGCTGTTACCACACTAATCGAATGAATGGTAGAATGGAGAAGTCGACATCGATCGATAGATTTTACTAGGCCAAGTCTCCTTTAAGGACCCTAATTCAGGGGATGTACATCTATTCTAAGCCACCCAAACACGACTGTAATATCCTTTGGTTATTCATTTAATTCAAAAAGGTACCTACTTGGATTATTCATTAAAAACATTTATATTTCCAGATAACCCGTCGCCTGTCAGCTCTCTCCCTGTGTGGGTCCACGCTGCGTCGCGTGGGGGCCACCTTCCTGCACGAGCTGCAGAATGGCTTGCAGAAGAAGCCATCTTCTCTGCAGATGGAAAACACTTACGTTCCGGAACTACCGAACGGGAAAGGTAATTTGAAATGGTATTATTTATGCAACAAACATTTGATGAACGTCATAGAGGACTAATGCTGTTTAAATTGCCTTGGATTTGTGAAGTTTTGTGAAGGGTAGGCTCTTTTCAAGTACCATGTGAATATAGATAGATATCTGTTTACATATGCACTATAACTGGTTCTTAGATTTAAATTTCGATGAACAAATTGAGTGTTAGCACGGCTCAAACTGCTACAAATTCTACGTCGCGTCGTTGGATGATTACGACCGATGTAATCTTTTGCAGATAAAAGACAGACCACCTAGGATTACTTATTTTGATAAAATAAAACATTATTTACATGCCAAGATAATTTCATGCAAAAGATAACTATTTTTTGTCTGTAATTAAAGTCTTTTAAGACTTATGCTTAGAAAGCATTTTTTATGAGTAAGTTTTATGAGATCCTCAAGTGGTAGGGCCAAAGTTTCATCTATCTTTATTATTGACTATAAGCTTACAAATGTTTTCCTGATTAGAAGTCTTACTTGTTTTTGTATTATTTTATAGAGGAAGGAGTTTTCTTGGCGCTCGACCTAGGAGGCACTAATTTCAGAATACTCCTCCTGGAACTGAAGGAGGGTCAACTGGTCAATGAAGTCGTCAAACACTACCACATCAGGTAAGACTGCAGAATTAATTTATATGTGTTTAAAACTGTCTTTATCTGTGCAAATAAATAAATATAAATAAATTTGAAGTCACTGTTTGTAATTTCAATTTAACAGCTTTTCTCTCAATGCATATGAAAGTGTTTACATAAAAAAAACAATTGCAGAACTCTTCTCAGAATCAGTCTGGCAGTCTGTTGTTTCTGCTAAACTCACTAACGGCTGCACCAAATTTGACGGGACTTTCACTCTTAGATAGGAGTAAATTACGTTTATTTTTGAAATTAAACCCCCAAAAGGGGCAAACGGGGGCTCAAGTTCACTATGTACGGGGCAAAGCGCGAAATTCGTCTAGTTTTTAATATATTTAAGGATCTACTACAACTGATATACGAATTATTTTTATCAATTAGTAATACATTGCCTTAACAAATGAATATGAATAAAATGATTACTTACATAAATCTACGTGTCTACCATATAGCAAATTGTAAAGAAGGTCTGGATTTGTTTTATTTATTACTTTCATAACATAGGGTTCTTCAAATTGAAGATTAACTTACTTTTTTATATAGATTTAAATCAACAACAGTTATTTATACATATAAGTATTTATATTCGATTGAGATGTAAGGGCCAGCCTAAAACCTCCGTAGAGAAGTCTAAGGGTGTTGCCACACCAATCAATCGACGTCCATCGACGGTCGACCGACGGAGTGTGGTAATAAACCCTAAGCAATATTAAAATATACAGCTTAATTTGTAGTCACCGGCCTAACTTTTTTTACACAATAAGTATCATTTATAGAAACGATTTTTGCAAAAAAACGTATAATTTTTTTTAACAAGGAAATTAATATATCCGCTAACATATTATGCAAAGCTTGGTCACTCTAAATTACCATTAAAATAAAGTCGACTACGCGCTACTACAACACATCTTGTAGTACTACGTCTTATTTATTTATTTAGTAGTATTATCAATGAAATGCCGCGTCGTAGTCGCTGTTCATAAACAGCGACTATTTTTTAAAAAGTTTGAGGTGCCATATTTCTTCTTTTTTGTGACGCTAAAATAAATATGCAAGTATTTTTATATCGTATCAAAGAAACTAACATTTCAATTTGGCTGGTGACTAAAAATCAACCCTATATATAAAAATATATGAAACTGTTCGGTTACTAACTGAATGACGGGACAAACTACAGCCATAACAACTACAGCGCAGAGATCCGAAATATGGAACAAAAATTCCGCACGAGATGTAAGCGTGCACTTCCTGAAATTCCCACGGGAACGGAAAATATAGGCCTTATAGCTTATACGCGTAGGAAGTCGCGGGCAAAAGCTCGTTCAAAATATATATTTTTTGATGCTCAATATTTTAAAATAACTGAAAAAATGTGCTATATAAAAATCACCCAACCACGTCTCGAACCTGGGACCTCTCATTTGCCGGACGAGTGTTCTTCCACTGAGCTACCGGGCTCTGGCGGTACGCCATCGAAATTACTTAGCACATTCTTGTTTTTACGTTATATTGCTAACGTAGCTCCATCTAATGGTATAGTTTTATCAGTTATCTAAGAATAAAAGCTCGTTCAATATATGTCAATAACTATGAGTACGTACTATGAAGTACGTACTATGAGTACGTACTATGAACTATGAAGTCGTCGTAGCGCCGTGATTACTGTGTGTATTCACGGCGCTACGACGACTTCAGGTTAAGCAACGTTCGGCGCGGTCGGTACTTGGATGGGTGACGACCATTCATTGCTCACGGCGACTTCCGTGCTTCGGAGGGCATGTTAAGCAGTCGGTCCCGGGTGCTGTATACTTGTATACAGTGGTCGTTAGGGTTTGTCAGAAGCCATTTCGGCGCCCTGAAAATTCTGGCATCCACCACCCAGCACTGGGCCAGCTTGGTGGATTATGGCCTAAACCTCCTCGTCACCTAGGGGAGAGACTCATGCCCTGCAGTGGGCTCATTACAAAGAGTTGTGATGATGATGATGACTATGAGTACAATTTTTTGCAATTATTATAATTAAGTTTTCTCTGGATTCCAGCGACGAGCTGCGTCTGGGCACGGGCGAAGATTTGTTTAACTTCCTGGCGGACTGCGTGCTGGACTTCGTGAGGGCAGAGAAGATGGAGAACCACAAGTTCAACCTCGGTGCGTCACCGGCCGCAGAATGAGACATTTTTAGTATAAAGTAAAATGGAGTGGCGCAGTGGTCTAACACGCTACTAAAAACATCGTGGGTTCCCGCACAGAACAAAATAAATGTTCCGGTTCTGAGTGTTTATAAACGTATTTATGTTCTAGGTTATATATGGTGAACCATATCAAAAACTTTGCTTAGTTTAGGGCGACGAAGTTGGTGTGATTGTTTGGGGATTTAACGAGTATTTTTACTTTTTTAATTCTTATTTTTTATAACTATGAATTCGCTGTCTGTCTGTCCGGCTGTCATCGGACTGTACCTCATGAATCGTGATAGTAAGGCAATTTAAATTTTCAGATGATGTATTTTCGTTACTGCTGTAACAACAAATTAATAAAATTTATATGAAAAACTTAAATTATAACAAGAAAAAATAAATACTCAAATGTTCCGATGCGAAAAACATGATTTTTTTACCGTAGTCTTTAGTTTGCGAGTCCGAGTCTGACTTGGCCTATTTTCTTTATTTGGAAAGTAAGATAAGGCGATTCTACTAATGGTAACAGGAAACGAACTTTTCTAAGTTGGCTCAGGCCTGAATGTGTACTAGAATGCCAAGTTCCAGTCTGTGAGCGCCATAGCTTATTTTCAGGCCCACATAGTTGGTGTATCAGTTTGTGTATTTTTGTTTTATTTAATTTTTTAATTTTATTCAATACATTTTCCTTCCAGGTTTCACCTTCTCGTTCCCAATGAAGCACCACTCCATCTCGTCGGGCGAGCTGATCACGTGGACCAAGAGTTTCAACTGCTCGGGCATGGAGGGCGTCGACCTCGCCGGCTTGCTGCAGCGGTGCTTGGACCAGCGCGGGCTGCAGGTCAAAGTGCGCGTGCTGCTCAACGACACGACGGGGACTTTGGTCGCCGGCGCGCACTTGCATCCTGATGTGGGGGTAAGCGAGGGGTTTCATGTGAATTTTATGAAAATAAAGCTTTTTTCGTGTTTTTATTTTGCGAACAAACGAGGAAGCTTCTTATTTGCAAAACCTAATGGTGCGTACAGATTGCTAGTAATGTAACATTCTGCGCTCGTTGCGTATTTGAACGAGTGGTGCGCAGAATGTTACATTACAAGTTCCATTACAGCGATCTGTACGCACCATAAGAGTTGCAATAACTGTTATTCTAGTTGTCTTACACCATAAGTAGTGAAGTTCACAGAGACATGTAAAGTTTTTGTTTTATTTGAACCTTTATAAAAACATATTTGCATTGCAGACACATTTAAGCAGCATTTCAATTAATTTATAAATTCACATTAGATAAGTCTGTGAAATCAAAAATGCATTTATTTTCTTACTTATGTTAGACATGAGTCATCAAAGACGTCCAGGATTCAATGTGTCTATTTGATTTTAGTTGGGGATATCACCTGTCTAACTTAATTAAAAAACCTTATACTTATATCCAGTTTTTAAAGTTATTCGAAAAAAAATTCTGTTTAAAAAAACTAAGGCCAAGGCTAACAGCGCGTACAATTCGCTCAGCGTCAGCATTTTCCGCGACGGACGCCCCGCCAAATATAGCATCAAAATCATTTCAGTTCCCGTAAAGCATTCACGGCGAGCTCATTAATCATATATCATTAATCAATTAACCTAAGATCAGTTCTTAATACATCAGTTAAATCTCACCCCCCAGTTATCATTGACTTTATCAATTTTGCTTGGTGGTAGGATCCCTTCTGGGTCCGCCTGGCTAGCGACCACCCTTTATATAAAGTATGCCGCCAAATGTTACCGCTCCGGCGGTAATGTGTTCCGGCAATATTGTATAAAGAGCCAGTTCCTTCCTAAACCCGTGTGCTTTCATCTTCGACCTCATTTTCACTTACCATCAGGTGAGATTGAGGTCAAACGTGGGTTTAGTCACTTATAAAAAAAAAAATCATCTATCATCTGTGTACGAACCGACCCGTACAGCCCTCTTGCGCGAAACACAGGGTTAAAATGATAAATTTGACGTCTACTAACTAGAGCTCAATGCTTATTTTTTTTAACTCGGGAAACCTCTTGCACCAACCAAAAATTGCTTTGGGTTATTCAATTTTAACAATATTCGAACTAAACTATGTTTACAACTAAACATCTGTTATTGCTTCAAAGTAGCCTAAAAATTTTAACAATAACCGAGTTAAGTAATCCTGTCGTCTTGAAGAGTTATTTAGCAGTGTAACTCGGTCTAAACTGCTAACCCTGGGTGGTGCAAGACAACTTATCAAATTAAGCCGGGTTTTCTCTTAACCCTTGCGTTTTATCGCTAACCCTGGTATGCGCAAGCGAGCCTTGGTGGATGAATAATAATAATAATAAACATTTATTGACAGACACAACACATAGCAATAATTTAAAGACAAAGATCACATAAAACAAACAACAACATAAATGGACACAAAGTACATCACAAGAGGACAGATTCACAAAAAATAACAACAAAACATTACAACTATTGCCAGTGTTGAGCCGGCCAAAAGGTAACGACTCATCATAATGTTGCGACTTATGTCGCAACGATGTTTTTCAGTCGTGACCTGAGGATAGAAGCCCGCCTTGTATTTTAGGGAAAGTAATACCAAGCCCAATAGAATGAAGTAAGACGTGTGTCGGTAGATCGGCGTGATCCTGGGCACCGGGTCGAACGGCTGCTACATGGAGGTGTCGTCGCGCGTGCAGTTCGAGCGCGCGCCGCGCGGCGACCGCGTGCTGGTGGACGTGGAGTGGGGCGCCTTCGGCGACAACGCCTGCCTCAGCTTCCTGCGCACCGAGTTCGACGACACCGTCGACAATAACTCGCTGCTCGTTAACTCTTTCACGTAAGTTTTTGTGCTGTGTGGAGTGTTGTTGCTCGAGCGGAACCTTATCACGAATAAATGGATTTTATTCAATAATTAAATTGACCTTTCTTGAATTCTGTTATGTACTGGCCGTTGTAGGGAAATCCGACCCATCGGAGATGCAACAATTATGTTTACTCGATAAGCTGTAACATATTGTTTGAAATTCAGGAGAAAAAGCTGTTAGTTGATTCTGCGAACAAGGCAGTTTGCAATTTCCTATAAATTTTATTCCAACAAATTCGGGAGGGTCGGGTTCCACTGAAGGTTAGTGTACCTTTATAAATTGACGCAAAATAAAGTATAAAATAATCAATAGAGTGGATAATTTATTTTTATCAAACATGCTTGGAAATTTGAGCATTATTTTGACAACCTTCTTCGAGACAAATCGAACTTGCTGTACTGGTCGAGCAGCGGCCGGCAATAGTTGTACGAAAATCCATATCTGTCGTGTTTAGCGATTTATAAATTACTATGTAAAATCATATTTGTCGTGTAATTTAAAAATGGAACGATCTTCTACTCCGCAATGTTACCTTGTTACAATGTTACCTTTAATAAGTTACCAAAGAGGTAACTTATTAAAGGTTTACTTTAAATTTCGAACTGGCTTGCACATAGAAAACAAAATACTTTGGCGCGTAAAAGGCTATTGTTATTAGTTGTTCGTCAACTTCGTCATTGGTTTTAAAGTTCTGAATTGTCCTACTTATAGTTCGGCCGTTCAGAGAATGCGTTCCTGATACCTATCAGTTAGTCACGACTAGTGATGGGCACAACATAACACTGAGTTCGTTACCGTTCCTCCAAAATGTAACGCCGCGTTATTTTTAAGATTATTTTCGTTTTAAATTGGCGGAATCATTTAAAATTTGTATTTTAGTAATTTAAGTGGAAACCAAGAAAAGGTAATATTAATATAATAAAATTGTTTTATTTATTTTTTGTTACAAAGTTACAATCTGTATTTCTATGCAATAAAGTATATTGAATTGAATGTGCGTACAGAATATTAATCAGACTCCTATTCGCTTGAGGAGGTAGTTTCTGCATCATCATCTTCGCCTACATGTATAATTATTTTACTATCAATAACAGTTTCAATCCTAATATCTCGGTCAAAATGTTCCATAATCAGGTTTTTAGTCTTCAACAACCTTTGCCCAGTCATCTCTAGTGACTTCCCCGCAGGCTTCTTTTAATAGGGTCATCATCTTTTTCGTGCTGGATGGCGGGGAAGTATTGTGGCGGGCGGCGTAACCTTTTATTTGAGCCCAGATTAGCTCAATCGCGTCATATTGGCAATGATACGATGGAATTCTTAGAACGCGATGACCGTACTCCAGAGCCAGTTCATCGATTTCGTATCGCACATTTGCCGCTTTATTTTCTTTAACTAATTTAATTAGCTCTGCTTTTAGCATCTGCATATTTGCGCTAATGCCTTTTGCTTGTAACCAACTTTTTTTCGCGCATTCAGTTTGGTTTTAGTTTTATTTTTTAATTTAATAAAAGTTATCTTGTAGTCCATTATTTTCAAATTCTTAAAAAGAAAAACGAAACGTATTATTTCATAAAGTATACCTGTTTAAGAACAGATTACGATACTGTTATTATTAGCACAGCACTACAAATATAAAGCTTTGACATAACCTTGTAATAGCGCAGTATAGATTTTGAAAAATATTGTTTACCAAGTTATTTGACACTCAGTTTGGCACAAAATAATAAAATTCATTGATTATTTTATTTTCATCGGACAACAAACGGAGTTACATAGCTAAATACAAAATTTGGGTTATAAATAACAGAGCACCATTGAAATGTTGTCGCCTATTACTCTTACATGCTTGTTACAGTTAATGTTATTTAACAATTCAGACAAAAAAAAAATGGAAAAAAAGAAAAATTAAAAATTTGAAAAAACATAAAAAAAAGGAAACAAAATTACACAAAATCTTTTGATCACCTGACGGAATCGAACCAATGCCTTGTTAATATATTTTTTAAAAAGATAGGTTTTGAATGGAATATATCCAAGTCATGAATGTCACCAAGGTTATTAATGAAGTTTGCAGATCTAATAAAATAAGAATTTTTCCTATAGTTTGTACTGCAAGGCTGCACATGTAGATAAATTGTGTGCCGTACAGATCTTGATGGAACCCTCAAGTATATTTTGGATAATAAATCTGCAGAATCAAACACGCTTTGCAATATCTTCACCATAAAGAAAACATCCGCAATTCGGCGCCTCTCCGTGAGTGGTAATATGTGATGCCTCTTACATCTCGCTTCATAGGACTGGTCAAACTTTTTACATTTGAATTGAAGATGCCTAAGAAACTTTTTCTGAATCATTTCTAGTCGGTTAATGTACACATCATATTGCGGATTCCAAATCTGCGAACAGTACTCGAGAATACTGCGTACCAAACTACAGTAAAGAATTTTAACTGTTTTTATACAATTGAATTGGGCACTAGATCTAAACACGAAGCCCAAGGTTTTATTTGCTTTTTTAGAAATATAATCTATATGTTTCTCATAGGTCAATTTAGAGTCCAAAAACAACCCAAGATCCATAATTTCATCAACTCTCGTGAGCTCCTGTTCCTGAAGATAATAAGAAAAAAATAAGTTTTGTTGCTTTCTAGAAAATGTAATCAGGTGACATTTGGATACATTTAGGTCTAATTTGTTCATTTTACAGTAGTCCTGAAACCTCATGAGATCTTTTTGCAGGAGTATGCAATCATTTAACGTTTCGATTTTTTTGTATATCTTCATGTCATCAGCGTAAAGCAAAACATTTGACTCTAAGAAACAAAAACTTACATCATTGATGAAGATATTAAATAACAAGGGACCCAGTAGAGATCCCTGGGGAACTCCAGATGGGACTGATCGCCATGAGGAACGATAACCATTTAGAGCAACTGATTGTGTACGATTCTTAATATAAGACGTAAGCCATCTATATAAGTTTCCATGTATTCCTGCCTGCAGAAGCTTTTGTAGCAGTATAGTGTGATCGATGCGGTCGAAAGCTTTACTATAGTCAGTATATATTGTGTCAACCTGAGCACCACTGTCCATAGACAGTGTAACAAAATCAGTGAATGTTAAAAGATTTGTAGTTGTTGACCTATTTCTAAGAAAACCATGCTGTTGCTGAGAAAATGAAGTTGAAAGAGCGTTATACACTTGACTATGAACCAATTTCTCAAAAGCTTTCGCAAAGATACACAACTTCGAGATTGGTCTGTAGTTTTTTACGTCTGTCCTATTTCCCTTTTTTAAAATGGGGCTAATGAATGCAGATTTCTATAAAATTGGTACAATACCTTCCTTTAAAGAGCGTTTAAAAAGAATCACAATGGGTGTAGTTAAAACTTTGGAGCATTTAACAATAAATATCGGTGGTAAATCATCAGGACCTGCACCTTTGCTTAAATCTAATGTGTTTAAGATCTGATATACGTCCTTTTCTGCTATGTGTATATCGCTTATAGTTTGAGCCGAACTTAGGTCATGAGAATTATTTGATGTTAGATCACGATCAGAAGGACGCGTTCCAGCAATAAAGGTAGTTTGAAAATAATTTGCAAATAGATCACATATGCCTTCACCGGAGTCTGCAGATTCGCTTTCATATACCATGGTAGCTGGTAGTGAGTTAGTGTTATTTTTAGTAGATTTAATAAACGACCAAAAATGCTTAGGGTTTTTTATAATTGATTTTTGAACATTATCGATATATTTTAAGTAGCATTCTCTTTCTAATATTTTGACCCTTTTTCGCAATAAAGAAAAGGTGGCATAATCAGCAGTATTACCATAAGTGCGATATTTAGTATGATCAATGTTAAAACGGTAAACAACCAGCAAAAATATTTTTTATCGTAACTGCAACGCCATTACAAAGTTACGTCGTCAGTTCAATCGCGATGTGTCAGGAACGCATTCTCTGAACGGCCGAACTATAATTTAATTTCCGCGCATTATTACTAAAAAATTAAAAAATTACTATACTAGCCATGGCCGCAACTAGGCATTGACGGACTTTCGTATGTGTGCCTCGGTTTCGCCTCGGCCCACATTCACACGCTCGTCCATCAATGCCTCTCTTGCCGGCCGCTGCAGTAATGTTCTATATCGTATTATTCTCCGTAGGTTCGAGAAGTACATCGGCGGCAAGTACCTGGGCTGCCTGCTGACAGCACTGCTGCAAACATTGCACGACGAGAAGTTGTTCCCCGTGCGGCCCGCGCTGCGCTCGCTGCTCACTTCACACCTCAGCCTGTTCGAAGAGTAAGTCACCATCTAATTTTACTAGCTAAGTATTCATTTCTAAGGGTCGCACACCAATCGACCGACGGTTTTTTTGCGTAGTAAAAACTCGATCGATTGGTCCTAACACCCCAAGACATCATTGTTAGGGGCCAGTGAACGAAAAAAGCATAGAAGAGTAACTTCAAACAAAATCTCTTTGAAAAGCGGCACACGACCTTTGTTTTCTTTTAATACCTAGTTGTTTTCTTTGAAAATGATAAAAATGTGATTGGTTTTATTTGTCAACGCACGTCTCTGAACAATAACATCATTGGCCGTTGAAACGTAAATTTGCGAACATTTACGAACCTGAAAGAGTCGTCACAGTGGACGATTTATGTAAAAGGTAGCAATGAAAGTTTTGAATATTTTTACTACGCATATTTTTTTATTTTGTTTATGATTTAGATTAGACAAAAAGATTACGTAGGTATATGCGTTTATTATCCAAAACACAAATTTTTCAAGGAATTTAATTTGGGCTACATAATGTTGTGTGAATTTCAGAAATATTTATTAATCCATTTATTTTTTATAATTTATTAATTCATTTGATTATTATAATTGATCAATTATAATACTAAAATCTATAGAATGAAGTCTTGACTAAAGATTTTACGATTATTCGTCTATCTTCCGGAACAATTTTCTCAACTTTTTTGACATTTTCATCTGTAACAGTAGTTATAGGCTTCACTGTGCGCTGATTGTCTTTATAAGTCGATCTTCTTGTTTTAATTTTAAATTCAGCATCCCAGTAAGCGACCATTGATTAGGATAAAGTATGATCCGCTAATGTCTAAAAAAATCTTCGTAGACATTTTTTTCAGGCACCGTACGTTGTTTGTTTTTGTTCATATTATATTGTTTTTTACTATTGTAAGCAAAACAACGTATCTTGCAAATACAATAACTAAATTAAGTGAAACTTTGCATGAATAGGTACTGTCAGATTGATATATTTAATTGAAATAGACAGCATCCAGAAATGTACTCATACGTATATGCGTGTATAAGACATTTTTGATCCCCCTTGATATACAACTTTTTCATAAAAACAATATAATATGTGATATTAGATTCTTTATTTGACCTACGTTACTGGCCGTATATGGGTCACGTTATATTGTAAGATAGGATGACAAATTGTGGTTCACAGGTACTAATTTTTAGTAAATAAAGTAAGTATTTTTGAGGGCGTAACTTTTAACTGCATTTGACAGGCAGTTGAACATAAATCTTTTTTAATTTTGCAAACAGAACGCACAAATGTGTTTGTCTTCAAATTGTAAACATTCGAAAATTTACTTAGTTCACCAGGCATAATACCACCCTCGTAGAAATAGTTGTCCCAAGCTTTACTTATAAAAAATAGAATTTGGTAGTTTACGGGTATGTCTTGTCTATAATCTTGCCTTTTTATTCTGCAAGTGCGATCAATTTATAAAACATTTTAAAGCGCAATTGGACTTTGTTTATATTTTTACAATTGACAAATATGGTCCAAGACGTATGCTGCCAACTACTAACTAAACAAGAAAACACCCAAATCAACAACATACAACATAACTATCGTTGGGCCATTTTCGAGTACTAGTTACTCCTCCAAGCTTTTTTCGTTCACTGTCAGGGGCCCATTCATAAATAACTTCATACAAATTTCAGAGCTTTTTAACACTTCCCGTCCGTGTTATCAGCTGTCACATCTGTCAGGCTGTCATATTTTTAAAACCCAAACAAACATTCATTTTCTAGTTTATGGAGATCGAAATCCGAGAAAGTGTGAATCTAGAAATTTTGTATAAAATGAAGGATGACGGGAGCTGGTTTATTATAACCCTGGCAAATAATTCAATGTAATTCAATAAGTCAATGAGTCTTTTTAATTCTTTAAGCATAAAATTTCAAAACAATGTATAAATAATTGAATTTAAGGTGTCCATTTTGTCTTCGAAGTAACTTTGATTAAAATAATTAATTACTTACCAATATACCTAGTGCTTTAAAACGGTTTAATAGAAGTAAAATTGAATTTATAATTGCTTTATGTTTTAACTCCTTTATTCTTTTAAAACGAAATTTCAAGAATATACTTCTTTGTATTTGTTACCCTTTGCTAACAGAATCATAAAAAAAATATTTTGAGAGTCAAAATATTTTATTTTCAAACGTTACGACATTAGGTATTATATTTAATAAAAAATCATTCATTCACTTAAATCAAATCACTATTTTTATTCTTGCCTAAAGTGGGCTCACTGGACCTGTCATTCTACTGCATTGAATTATTTGCCAGGGTATAGTTCGTAAGCTGCCATAGAAATACTGCCATAGACTGTACAATCTCGGGTTCGGGTCGGATGTAGTGTGAAACCACTGTAAGAGTCACAGTCAGTATGACATGGTTCGTACATTATCCCCAGGGAAGCAGCGACGGGTGGAGTAGAGCGCACGATGGCGGCTCTGTTGGAGGCGTGCGGGGCGCGCGTGACGTCAGCGGACGCGCGCGTGGCGCAGTACGCCGCGGCGCTAGTGTCGCGCCGGGCGGCCATGCTCGTCTCTGTGTGTAAGTACTGGCTTTATTTACTTGTAAATTGTTTAGCAACTACGCTTTATGTGACTTAGTTTTTGTTTATAAATTACCCCTTGATACAATGGGATACCTACGTTTTGCATACTGGGATCACGAACCACACTTACGCGAACTTTGTGCCACGTGACAAACTAGTACACGGCAACAATATTTAAGTGTTCTGTATTAAAATCGATTCTTTTATCGATTCGGAAAAAACTGGTATCAGGTTTCATATACTTAAATAAAAAAAAGTAGTGTGGCACTCGGAGACTGCCGCGGTAAAGCTATTGTATAGCATTTTTTATCAACTTATGCAATTATAGAGTATAAATTACCATAAAAATTGTGCATCAAGCAGTAGCAAAGTGACGAACTAAATAAAGTAAAGCGTTTGGTATTATTTCCGTGACCGACACTTCGCCTAAAACTGCTTTTTAACAGCGTAGGGTCAGTTAAATAGCCGAACCATCCACCGACGAGCACATCGTTAAAATCGATAAATGCAGGGGCCTGTCGCATTTAACGGCATGATCATCTAGATAGTAGGACCCTGCATAATTTACTTGGCTCGCGATGTGACGTGCTAAGGGATTTTTTCCTGTATGTCCTGTAACCCAGAGGAAAGGCCCTTCGATCTAGATTCTCGGATTACATAGCAACTTAGATAGTCAGTGCTTTTTTCGATTGCCTAGGTTTCGATTGAATTTACTATGTATAAAGCTAATGTCTCATAAGTTTTCCAATAAAATTTACTTTTTGTTTCCAGGCATTGCCAAGTTGCTTGAGCGTATGAATCGCCCCCATGTCACGGTGGCTGTGGATGGCTCCGTGTACAAGCGTCACCCGACCATCCGGCACTTAATGAAGAAATACATAGCTTTGCTAGCGCCAGGACATAGGGTGAGTATATTATTGGAAGAACTTATAGAGTGATTGGATGTTTTCATTTAAAATAGTTTATAGGTGGATATTAACACCTAATGAAAACACTAATTTGCAAGTGCATGCAGTTACCATTCAATTCACCATATTTTGTCATTTGTAATTTCACACTAATTTGTTTTCATTTTTCAGTTTACTCTGATGGATGCTGAAGACGGTAGCGGCAAAGGCTCCGCTCTAACGGCCGCCATTGCTGCTCGAATAACCGAACAAGACTCGTAGCGACTTGTCTTTAACTGTCGTCGAAATCAATAGTCTCACCCGCCGACCGTCCTTCGACGGCAATAAACCGCAGCTACACCAGCCACTTTAGTTCTTAAAATAGACTCACAATCGCGAACGAGCCACTTAACGATCTGGATATGGATCATCATTATGTGCCGAAGGTTCATATCGATCCGGAATGAAGGACCGATATTTTTAGCAAGATCTATGGTACGCCACATGCTAGGGGCGCAGTGTGTTACGCCATAGACGTTTTTTGAATTGAAAATGAAAAGATTATTCCTGACTTCTGCAAAACGAAAGACCTGAAAAAGAAAGATTAAGTACCTAAAATGAATGTCAAACTGCAGTAAATAAACAAGTGGCTCGTACAAAATTATTAAATAAATGAACTTAGCTTTGGGTTAGAAACTGTCTCGAGTGAATGTGCCACAGAAACTGAAAGGAAATGTCTTTAACTCGTTTAAGTGAACTTTCTCATGTTATAGTTAATGTGTAAATGGAATGAAAGACTGAAAACTTAAGAATGTCATTAGTTTAGATGTGACTAGAAATAAGTTAGACTCTGTGTATTATGCTCATATCATGGAATTTATGAAAATATTTTCGTTTACTACTCGAGGATATTGAAATATCAGTGCTGTAGATAAGGATATCAGCAGATTACGGTATCATTCATAGTTTAATCTAAATATGATTATTTTTGGCTTCCATTAGTAATTACTCAGATAAGTCTTGATAATTATAATTCAGTTTTTAAAATACATCACTATACCTCATTTATTGATATTGTTATATACTAACAAAGGTTATATATTGTTATATAATAACAGGTAGTAACGAATGAATTGTTTGTATATTTGGATGATTTTGTAGCTAAGAAACAAGTAGACACTTTTATTGATGTTGTTAAGACACCTAATATTTTTTTCGCAGACTTCCAAATCGTTATAATTGCGAAGCCAACTTTTTGTGAATATAGAAATTAGCATATCACTATTTTTTCTGGGAAGTGTTAATGGAAATTTTAAGTTTACATTTTTATAAATCGTAAGAAAATTGTTAATAATTTAAACAAATCCCCTATTGTGGCAGTTTTGGATGATTTATCTCCTGTCTCATCACTGCAGCGCTGCATTGATTTGGTCAGACAATAATATTTATTTATTTGTGTATTTGTGACATAACTGTCAGAACAAAATCCAACTAAAATATAAATACGATTATAAAAATGAGATATTTATCCCAGTTTCCTTACAATTTATACTTACAGCACAACATACAGAATAAGTTTTAAATTTAGAGTCAGATAGATAGTAATAAAGTAAAAACTGTAGTTTAGATCAAGTTCTAATTTAATTGTGCCATATGATCTTCACAGGGAGATGATGTTTCACACACAACTGTTGCATTTCAATAATTGCATCTTTATAAAAAATATTATTTTAAGATGATGTATTTTTTAAATAGTTTTCGGGACATAATGTGTTGCAATCATGTTTTAATGTATCTTAAGAGTTTTAAATTTATGGGATTTTTAGTTTAACTATGAAATATTTTCTAGAAAAATAATGTTATTTTATTAGAAAAATATACGTTATTTGTTAAAGTTCTTGTTTTTTTTTTTTATAAGAACTATCGTCAATATTTGTAGGTACAACCTAAAGAAGTTCAATGGAAAAATAAGTATTTTTTCATTTATATTAAAATTTTATAAATTTGAACGCTGGATGAGGCGGCGCGGGACCGAGCGACGTGGAGAACCTTGGAGGAGGTCTATGTCCAGCAGTGGACGTCTACAGGCTGTTGCTGATGATGATGATTCAAATTTTACTGTAGAAGACTTTAAGCCATTTACCAAGCTAGACTTCAATTCAAAATTAAATATAAATATAAAAATTTGAATCCATCTCCTACTATAACTATACCATTAATTTTATAAATGCGACAGTTTCCGAGGAGCAAATACTAATGATAATGATGGTCGTGCTGAAGGTATGCACCAGTTTGCAACTTTTATTTCAATATTCCTATGGGATCTAGTTGACAGGGATACAACCGAATGAACAAGTAATAAACATTTTCTGAAAAAATAAAATCGACTTCAAAACAGAACTAGAAAGTAAAAAATAAAAACGATAACTTCTGTCTTAAATAAACTCACTTTAATATAGCAACTAAGTATTTTTGAAGTCGGTGCCTTTTAACGATTGTTTTTTATGCTTTCATTTCATTACTCTTACTTTAATTCGGGCAGGCACTTCAAAGAATACTTAGTTGGTATATTAAAGTAAGTTTATTTAAGACGGAAGTTATCGTTTTTATTTTTTACTTTTTAGTTCAATTTTGAAGTCGGGAGTCATTTTTTCAGATTTTTTTATAACTTAAGTTTTCGGGTAAACTAGGTAAGTCCATAAATTCCATAAAGTCCATTTTTCATTCGTTCGGTGTCATTGTGGAACGCGTTACCGATGGAGATCCGCCTAGCTCGCAATCCTTACACCTTTAAACGAATGCTTAAACAACATTACCTCGGGAAACATCGTTCAGTTTAACGCTTTCATTGTTTGTCTGTGGATGTATTATTAGAATATATGTGTGTGTATTAATCATATGTATATGTATGTATTTATTATATTTACCTAGGCATGTGTATGTAATTAGTGATATGTATGTAAGTAGTTTATTATTTATAAACATATTATTTCTAAACTTTGTCCCAACGCCCATCCTAATTTTCACTTTCTAATCTTGTCACAACTTGGTTGCCTAGCAGAAATCGCTCTACATCTATAAGTCCGCCTTTGTACAAATATGAAAATATGTTGTAATTTTGTAATCATACTTTTTCTGCTGGTGTACAATAGTTATATTACTATATTCATACATACTTACATACATACGCTTTTAAAATTTGGCGCATTTGGTCAGACGCTGATATAGACTAACATATTATGCGAAAACTGGGCAGTTCTGGAAATATTGCATACATACAGGTCGAACTAACAACCTCCTTTTTTTGAAGTCGGTTAAATAGATTGATTCAGAGCCGAATTTAGTTACACTGATAGTTCGGTGTTGTTGAGTACTTAGTCGTAATGGTGCGTACAAATTGCTAGTAATTAAACCTGCGAAAAAAGTTCCCATGATTTGGACGCCTCTCGAGCGGGAACTGAGCCGCAGTAGAGCGCGCTTGTGGCCTGCTCTAAGCTATCCGTACATTTTCTGTTTTTTAAATAACATCAAAAAATGCTCGATGCTCAATTTGGCGGGCCTGCTCGACGCAATCCGTGAATAGTCGGTTTTTTAGACAACATCAAAGGGACTCGGATTGCAAATTGGATAATTACGAGAGCAACTTGAAAA